>JAJEKV010000021.1:7749452-8349452 GCA_021234155.1 Isoetes taiwanensis
ACAGTACTTCGTTCAGTTACGTATTGCACGACATCCAGAACACCTAAATTGAGCATGGTCTCACGTTCACTTCCACCAGTAGTTCATTTCATCTGGCCTTTGACGTATGAGACATGGTAGACCTTCCTTTTATACTTTATTCGTAGCGATAGCCCTTTACTTCTAATTCTATTAATTCTTGATTCAATTAAATTATCAAATTCATTTTACGTAATTCATGACTTTTGTGTGTTTCAAGCTGAATATGTCTCACCGTTAGCCAAGCAGAAATGGGATTCTCATTATGTCCTTGTGACGTCAGCCAGGACATACGAAGGTTGGCTCACCAATTTTAGTCTTTTATGTTTTCATTCATTCTACTTCATTACCCAGCTTAGCACATAAACTACAAAAGAAATGAATTTTTCTCGTTTTTACGGTTAAGGATCTATCAAGTTAATGCTATTGGGGAGCATAGTGGGTGCTTTGCTTTCTTGGTCACCAGAACATTGCTCGATACCAGCAGCCAGCGTCCCCTACTACGTATCACCGGTGCACTCACTGCGTTACAATGATTCATCCATACCAACTCCATGCCGATCTGAGGCCCTCCACGCCTGACAGCACCGGCACGTGGGCGGGTTCGATTGGGAGTGAAGGGTCATTTTACCAAATCTTCCCTCACGAAGACTTACCCTAATTTAACGGGCTTGTAAGCGTACATGTCAATGTATAGCAAGCACATATCCTCGAGGGTGGTCCATCTATCTGCATGAACAGGGTGAGCACAATACATATGGAGTCCACACCCAGGCCTCGGACTCAAAGGGATGATGACATGGTCTCCAGTTCTCATTGCGGAGCCAGTGCATGGCAATGGTTGCGGCATGGTGCCTTGTAGCAAGGGTTCACCGGTTTTGGTATGCCATCTGCATGCAAGGAGGTTTTGGACCCATTTTCGTGCATATACGATTGGTCAGTATTTTTGCACTATCCTAGGTAATTTTATTGAAGGGGTCAAATTTGCTTTCTAGAATCCCTGGTATCTTTGGGGTTTTGCCCCACCCCATGCCATGAGATAGCATATCCCCACCTTATAGATGAGTGAATCCCCTTGGCATAGGGTTGTCCACTCCATCCGCCCCTCCACATGCACACACTGCGGAGTAGGTTTGAAAGTGTCGGGACAGGCGCCCGCCCGATGCGCCCAGCAAAGGCTATTCACGGGTCTCACATCTCGATTCGATGGGCGGAAGGAATCGCTCCTCGGTATGCATCGGCTCAAGGTGACTAAGGGCCACTTTGATACGTGAACCAACGGAAGTGTACACCCACTTCACCGGGTGTGGCCAAATTCTGCCTACCCACACTCGTTGATGACCATTAGACTGATCACTATGATCCTGGTAGGCCTTACACACGGAGGATGGATTTCGAAGTCGAGAACATGAACCTCCTTCTTCCTTGATCGGCCCTTCACCCTAACCAGGTACAGTTTTTGCGTACTGGGCGAGATCTGTAATTGAGGGCTGATCTGGGGTCTCTACCCCCTCCAATACAAGGGGTTCCATAGAGATACATCATCCATATACATCATCAAAGACTAGAACTAGACCTAATCTATATCATAGAGTTGGGTTCTTTAGTTGGAAGTCACAGTATCTAGAGATCTAGAGGGTTGCTATGGGTAATTTAATAGGCTAAACCCTCTTGATTTAATGACTAGAAGAGGTTTAGGCCATTAAAATTAACAAAATACACGTCCTTGAGTTCCTCCTCGACTGAAGCTCCAACCATCACACTTCTTTGCTCGAATCAAGGGGAAACTAATGGGGCGAATTACCGGCTCGAGCGATGGAAGAAGGTTTGACCTGCAGGGCCGATCAGCAGGAAACTCTAAAACCTAGAAGCGAAAAATGGGCAGAGTTAGGGTTTCCTTTCTTAATGGTGAGGGTTAGCTAGGGTTTCCAATTATCCCCTTGGGCATGTGGGATAATTGGGGTGGAATACTGCCTTTAATGGCTGGGTGGCAAGATGTGCCCACATGGAAATGTGTACCCACATTAATGTGTACATTGGTAAATGTGCACGTGTTACTTAGGTATATTACACTTGGCATAAAGTGTCCACATGGAAATATTATTGCCCACATTAATCGTGCATTGGTAAATGTGCACATTAATACTAAATGCACATTCTTAGCAAGTTGCTAGGAATTATCCACTTGGCTACCGCGTCGTCGGTCGGATGCATTAATACGTGTGAGCGATTACATTATCGTCAGGGTAGTATGTATGCAGAGCGTCTGGCAATATAGTAGAAACGATGGCATCACATCTTTTGTTGAAGTGTTCTGGCAAAACCTTCAACCTCGGTGGTTTAGAACCTCCCGGGGTTGTAGGGCAACCACTTTCACAGTGCAAAAGATTCAGGAAAAAATGCTCCAAAAGATTCCACTTTGGGAACATGTTTCCTGGTAAAAAGTCACTTCACAAAATGATGCATGTGTACTATTCAAGTTTTGGACATGTTTTTACTCCACGAGATACTCAACATACGGGTAGCCAATTTGCAAAACCAGGGCAGTGCGATGGGATTAGATAGGCAAATTTTGATTCTGACCAGTCAATTTTAAGTCAATATCCACTGGCGACTGAATTTGAAACTTCGATCTTTGTAAGAAAAGATTTTAGGACTTGCAAACTCTACTCTTCTTAGATTTACTGCCTGGCAAGGGCCAAGACTTCTTCTTGCAAAGGGATCCTAAATTTTTCTTTTGATAATTTCTTGCTATAATTACATGGGTATGAACAACTCCAAAAGAGGATGCTTTTTAATGGAGAATATGCCTTATTCAACATATCTTGTTTAGCAAGACTAATGCTTTCGAATAGTTGCTTTCTATGCTCAAGTGCGGTAGTAACTCTGTGGCGTCCCTATATATACCTCGCACCTGACTCCACCTTTGATCTGGGGCACCATATCCTTGTGGCCGGAGTCTAGAGTCCACGATTGGGAAGGTGAAGGGGTCATTTTACCCATTCCTCGGGGCCTACCTAGGCTGGCGAGCGTAAACATACCGTTAGTAACACAACATCATATATCCACCTCGAGAAGGGTGGCATCAACATCTGCATAGACAAAGATCGGCCACAATACAAAGGAGTTCCTACCCAAGGCTCCCCGGACTCGGGGGGATGGCAGGCAAGAATTGCCTTGGAGTCTCGGAGTTCGGTCACGAGAGAGATTCGCTGACAATGGATTGGTAGCACAAGAACATAACCCAGGGTTGTCCCTCCATCCGCCCTCTACAGTACACACTTTGTAGAGTAGGTTGAAAAGTGGTGGGACGGCGCGTAGCTTGGTGCATAGCCAAAGGGGGCTATTCACGGGTCCCCCTCTCCCGGTCAGGTGGGGGTAGGGATTGCTCCCTCGAGAGATCTACATGGCAGGCCCAAAGGTGACTAGAGGGCCAGCGCCCTTATTGACTTAACCCACTAGAGGTGAACACCACCCCATGGGTGTGAGCCCATGCCCTTACACCCACACTTTCGGTGGCAAGATTTAATCTTGGGATTTGCCCGGCTACTAGGGGTTCTTTAGTTAGATTCAATCTCGGGATTTGCTTGGCTACTAGGGGTGATTTAATAGGCTAAACCTATTGGTTGAAGGGCTGGAATACGAGTTTAGGCTATTCAATCAACTAAATACCCCGATCTAGTTCCTCCTCTGAATTGAAGGCGTCCATGTGATTACGCCGAGATCTTGGTCAGGAAGGAAGTCGACTAGGCCTGGGGCGCCTGAGGCAGATCGTGAAAGTTAATTGAATCACCGAGTACCTTGAATCGGGCTCGGAAGATGCGTATGGCGAAAAGGGAATGTTAGGGTTTGGCATATATGTAGGCTGCCAGTTAGAGTTTAGGGTTTCCATGACCCCTTGGTCTACCTTTAATGGGTTAAAGATTACAAAGGTGCAGCGCATTGCTAAGTGTAAGCACCATTTATAAGATTCCCCCTAGAGAGAGCAGATCCGCGCCCAGGTACGTCATTACCGCGTCATTTGGGCCGAGCGATGTCACAGCGTGTGGCCTTGTCTGATTATCGTCTTGAGGCCAGGTATATGCGTGCTGGGCGTCTATTCTCCCACAACAGATTGATCTTTGTCATGACATCATGAATCTCCACCTTGGGATGTTCTTAACACACCAATCACCCTCATGCATACCACATACTTGTGTATAGTTATACATTTAATAAGTTACCTCAAGGTAATATTTATAGAACATTATTATACTATTATCCAATCCAATGGATTTATCACTTATGTCATTATAACCGTAACTCTAATGTTTGGTTTATTATTATATATATACAATTGTGCTCGAGGTACTCTTTATTCCTTACTGACACACATTACAACAAATTGTGTTGCAAGTCTTGTCAGATTCGCCTCTGGCCCTCAGGAGCGCTCTGTGTGGCACGCGAGGTCAACACTACGTTAGTACCATTATTAATATTAAATAAAATTTTTGGATTTATATGGTGACCACCCACCTATCTACATGGATGCATGGCTAATCTCTCGGCGTAGGAAGGGTGAATCTTCCATTATGGCGAGGAGGCGGCGCTTTATATGCATATATACCACTCATGCCTACACCTTTAGATTTGCAGTGGAGGATAGGTCCTTCAGGTATATGGAAACGTGAAGGCGGATTCCTCCTATCAAAGCATATATGGGGCTAGAGGTGCTTTTCTTTATCGATACATTCCTCAATGACCTCCTTTCTCTAGAATTCGTCTACTTGAGTAGAGACAGTAGACTTTCCAAAGCTGACACCCTTGATCATACCTACATTGACATTACACGTCCACAGAGATTACGTAGTAATCTCATCGTGAACCTAGCATGCAACCCGCACCTCATAGGTTGCATCGTAGATTCTACTTAACTAGGCAATTTACATTGTCTACACAAATCGACGTACAGACCAATTTCTTGAGGAATGACCTTAGTCATTATATAATTAGGTCTTTGTTTTTCCGGATCTCTTTTAAGTACCCATATACGGCGTCTTCCCATAGGCAAGTGTTTCCACTTGACCAGAGTATTGGAGAAACTCAGATCTCCTTGTTTTCTTGAATGCTTTATCAAGAATTAGCTCTGGAACTTCTTCCAATTTGCTCTTACTGTCATTTCAACATGGATTTGGAGTGTCCAAAACTTCTTACAGTTGGGAATAGCTGTGGGGCTCGTGGAAGACTTTGTGGATCTTTAAGTGTCTTTGGTAAGTCTAACTTTTGGCAGAGTTGGTTACCCTCTCTTGACTATTTTGAAGGTCCAGCCCACCTTGGAGCCAAACTTCTTGCAATTCAGATGTGACTTCGCTTTGCTTCACCTTGATGCTTAGAGCACATTGTCACCAACCCGGAACTCCACATTTCGTGCTTGTCGTGATGCTCTTTTGGCGACTCCCTTCTTTGCTAGGAGATATCCTGCTTCTTCCTGACTGGCATGGCCTTCAGCATTTGTTACTTGAGACTTCCCACTTTTGACGGGATTGTACCAAGTGTATGCGGAGTTGAGCATTGGTAGCCCGTGGTTGATCATAGACGGCGACATTTGGGACGTTCTACTTGGTGCTATTGTATGCAAATTCCACCAAGTGAATAAATTCCCCTCCCACATACCTTGCTTGTTCGGACATGGTTGAACATGTCTTCAATATTACGTTGACACACTCTGTTTGCCCTCCAGATGCGTGGGTGATAGGCGCGTGCTCATGGATAGCCGTTCCAATGCGTTGTGAGAGATCTGCCGGAAGGCAACGATGAACTTTGGATCTCGGTGGGAGATAATTTCCTTGGCATGCCATGAAGTCTAAAAATCTCTTTGGTGAAAGAGCTGCGGGTAATCCATAGGCTGTGTCAGGTGGTCACGCAGGTACAAATGGGCCATCTTGACAGCAATGGAGCCAAGACCATCAAAGGCATCCCTTACCTCTTCTTGTCGCCCGAAGTCACATTTATAAAGTCCATCTTTGTGGAAAAACTTCCCCTTAGCGTTTGGCGCATTAGTGGTTCCAATACCTCACGGTATTGGGTTATTCTGCCTTTGTTTGTTAGCATAGTTGGCACTCACTTGATGTAGCGGGCTATCACCTTCTTCATTCCGGCCAACAGTAGGCCCTTTCGCGCACTTCAAAGTATGTCTTCATAGATCTGCGTGGCTGACTATTGGAACATTGTGGGTGTCGTGGAGGATCAACTTCCCTTACTCAGGATGATTACAGCACGCGCAACTTGTTCTTACGGTATAGGAGGTTACCTTCCTTCTTAAAATTTTTGGTTCCCTCTCCTTATCTATTCTTGCTTCCTTGCACAAGCTTGCCCATGCGCCCTTGAAGTCCACATGTAGTTGGCAAGGTTTCTTCTATCTTTCGAAATGCATTTGAAGGAAGCGTCGAGTTAGTTGCGATTACTTTTCACGGTTTGTCGGGTGGATGCCTTGAAAGCATCACGCTACCATTAAGCTGGGTTTGTAAGTATCTCCAAAGTCGTGCTCCTCGAGAAATTCCATCCACCTTCTCTGCGCACCAGTTGAGATGGTTTGCGTGGAATACGTCTTTGGAGCTCACGATGATGGGTGTCCAGCTGGACTTCCTCCCTAGAGTAATGCCTCAGATTCTCAGCACGACAGCTGCTAGCAGCTCTTGGTCCGCCGATGATTGCTTGGCGTTCGGCATCGTTCATCTTCCTTGAGTAAATGCGCTGTGCATTTCTCTTCTTGCATGAACCTTTACTGTGGCTATCTTGCTTGCGTCCATAAGCCACTAACTTGTCGCTTTTAAGTTACGGCGGGGGTCAAGGCCGGGCGGTTGTCAAAGCTTCCTTCAACGACTCAAATCCACTGCTTCCAGGCTTTCTTGAGCCAATAGTGCACTTAATTTTTACTTTCTCGCCTTTGTCAGAATGCATCGATTGGGGCTGCTATCTTTCGCGAGAAGTTCTTCCACGAACTTCTGTAATACCACTGCTAGGCCAAGGAAACTTGACCTCATGGGCGTTGTACGGGTGCCGGCCATTGGATTCTTCTTCAATCTTGGTGGGAGATGCAGCCGAGATTCGCCTGCTGAAATCCGCGTGGCCAAAGGTATTCCACCTTCTCACATTGCGAAGTGGCACGCCCGACAACTTGGCGTACAAGCCCGATGCCTTCTTAACTTCTGGAACTACCTTTACGGCGTGTTGTACATACTCTTCAATGGTTTCTTTGTACACGAGAATATGCGTCGAAGAATACTATCACAAAAGGTGTCAAGTATTCTCACGAAGATATCGTTCATGAGTCTCATGAGCGTAGGCAGAGGCGTTGGATAGCTTCGGCCAGCATTCTGATGGAGCTTCGTAATGCACCCATACCAGTTCCTAAGCCCGTTTTGTGGATGTCCTCTTCCTTTATTCGATTTGGTGATAGCGACCTTAGGTCGATCTTGGAAGACCTTTTGCCCTTAGGTGATCCGCAAGAATTAAAATTAGGATCACGGGGGAGTAGTACTTGTTCTTGATGGTGTGTGCTTGTTCAATTAATACGTAATCTATGCACATCCACCGAAACCATCCTTCTTCTTGACAAGAGGATGGGTGCCCCAAATAATTGAGACAAGGCTGATGAAGCCTAGATCGAGCAATTCTTGTATTTACTTCTTCAGCTTTCAGTGAGTTCGTAATGTGGTCATTCTATATGGGGCCTTGCTGCGTGGGCTTGGTCCACACGGTTGCGAGAATGCTATCTCACACTCTACTCCTCTCATGGAGGAAGCTTCTCGATCTCATCACGGAAGAGATGCGTGGAACTCAGTAATCAAGTTGGCGATTGAAGCGGGCAACTTC
The DNA here is from genome assembly GCA_021234155.1 of Isoetes taiwanensis. Lineage (NCBI taxonomy): Eukaryota > Viridiplantae > Streptophyta > Lycopodiopsida > Isoetales > Isoetaceae > Isoetes > Isoetes taiwanensis. The sequence goes on from JAJEKV010000021.1 coordinate 7,757,325, forward strand.
TTTGAGCACCTTCATCTTCTTTGCTTCCTTACGACTCGGGTTCCTCAATCTCGAGTTTGAAGATATATGCTACCTTCACCATCTTTATAGATTTGGCTTGACTTCTTAGCGGTTATACATTTGCATGATGGGAATTAACTTCTTTACACAATGATCTCCGATGGCTTCTTGGAGTAGGGCGTTGGGAAGGTCTGCCAGAAACTTTCCACAATCAATGATGGCCCTATTTGGTCCAAAGGGTACTCATTCCAGCGATCAAGTCGTGTTGCCAATATAGCCATTATACGCCCCCCCATGCGGATATTAATCCACTGGCGAGGAGTCAATGTCAGAAGTTGATTCTCTTCCCGGTTGTATGTCTTGCCAGCTTGCCAAGATTCACAGACCTTGGTTTTGAACTTTAGGGTTTCAATTTCAACATTTCAACCATCTCGGGGATCACGAAGTTATGGCTACTCCAGTCATCGAGACTATGAGAAGGACAGCTTTGCCTTCCCTCTTGTGGTGATTACCTTATCTTTGGGTTTTACGCACATTACGTATCTATAGCGGTGAAGATGTAGCACCCACCACAGATATGTCGCGTGCTTCCTCGTGATCCTGCGTCGGCCCGAATTAATCCCATCCATGAATACGCTAGTCTTTGAGCTCATAACAAATGGAAGCGATTCGCCCGTTGATTGGCATTTGCGGCTTATCATGTTTGCTTCTCTATGCATTCACCTTTTCTCATGGGCATCGCACAATAAGAAGGAATCGTCTTGCTGAGTAGTTGGAACCTTCTGTTGTCCTTGCAGAAGGACACACCGCTTTCTTTTCACATTGTCTCCCACAGTTTGCTATTATATAGGGGACTTTCTTCGGGCTTGGGGCTGCCCCTAGGGCTGTAACTCCCACATTGCTTTACTCTATCACGATAAGTAGAAATTTTGCCTTTGTGTGTTGTGCGGTGGGATCACTTGCAAACTATTGCTTTGGATTACCTTGATCACAGTTTTGAGGGTCCTATTGCCCCTTACGAGTTTCTGAGTTCTTACGTTCGACCCTTCTATAGCAGCTTTCCCTTTGCGCATGTTTCTACATTTCGGTTTTATACGTCGAGTCTTAACCTCATGAATTCTTGATTGTATTTACGCACCCTTGTACCTCTTTGCAATCTATAAAGCTAGCACGCATCATGTTCTGTGTTCAGGAACATAGTGTTTCTTAAGCTTTTGAGAACTTCTTAAAAGCGGCATGTCGTCTACTAGCAAACCATAGGCCTTGGCATAGCCCTTCCACCATATATGAGTCGCGGCTCCTTCGGGTTGTTTGGCCATACACCTTGCCAACCTGTCTTTGTCCTTCATGCCATAGGCATTCAAGTACTCACTCATTCGTCAGGCCATGCCTCAGCCTCTAAGCGGATGCATTTCGCCCGGGAAGCTGTTGAGTTACCAGACTTTCCACACATTGCCAGTCTTTGAGTCCACCTTCTTACGGTAATCCGGAGGCCTTAGTGTCATACGCGCTGCTTAGTCTCTCACGGTCAGAGCGCTGCTTTCGCCCTCTTTTTGGGACTCGGTCAGAGTTGAAGGCACTGGTCCGAGGTCTATGTGCTAGGGGACCTCCTTCTCGCCTCCTTCTTTGTCTCCCAGGCTTTGAGGTGTCGTTCTGTGGGCCAGGATGATGCTTGGAGCTGCTAGTAGGGCCTTTGTAGTCGAGATACATTGCATCTGGAAATAGCTCTTCCCTGCGTGTCATGGGGCCATATCCCTCCCGAAGAGGAGTTCCTTTGAAGAGGGTTGCCTGCTCGGGGTTTCTTCATCTCTGTTAGACCTCTGTTTTTGCTTTCGTGATACGTTGTTCCCTTCACACTTTACAATTGGTCATGGTTTATGCGGTTAGTTTTGTTTTGTTACATTTGCATTATATATGCGTTGGTATAGTTGCGGGCAAATATATCAACAAAACATTTAAAAATGCAAAAGAAGTTATATTCATATTATATAATATGTTTTACTACAAAGGAACTTAGGCATCAAGATTCCTAACTATTCTTGATAGCGCCCGGTGGGATGGTTATCCCTCTAGGAACTTCTTCACTTGAAACATTTCCCCTTCGAATGACCCAAATTTCTAAGAACGTTCAGCGAGAGATCCACCACGCAGGAGCTCTAGCCAAATCTTCTACTGCTGGCTGGGATGTAGAACGCGGTCGCTGCTAGCCTTCCACATACACACAGCCAGGCCCTTTAGGCGAAGTCAAAAACATCGAGTGCTAAAAACAGCTTCACCCGAGGCCTTACCGGTGTTGAGGGAGTGGCCAGAGCATCATAGAGCCAAAAGCACGAGGCGCAATTAGCATCGATACTCCTTCCTGCGCCCACAGGGGGTGAACTTGCGGTGAATTCTGGCTATTCTTCCATCCGGCGAGGGGAGGGAAGGTAATACCTAGCGACACATGCGTTTAGCATTGTAGTCCTTTTACTTTCCGGCCTCGGTTCACGTAATGCGCACATGGTCATCAACCTCCAGAGTGGTAGCTCCTGTGGTCTCATTTCTTTGAAGCTCTCACGGTCAATTCAGCCTCTTCTCTCACAGGAGGTGTGCTTAGCGAACTTAAGTTAAAATGTTTGGAGGTGGTAAAGTAGGATCCCCATCCCCGTTCTACGTAGAACCAAGGAACTCTTCCTCGTCCGGTAGTTGGTTTTGTGGCCGTTACGCCTCCGTAATCCTCCACGATGTTCTTTGTAGACTTGGATGGGAGGTGGAAGCTCTCGTGTAAGTGTCGGCTTCCCTTACTTGGGTGGGAGGCCGGGAGGCTCCACTCCGGGCGATAAAGTCGTCGGTCGGATTAACCGGTGCGTGCGGCAACTCTTGGTCGATACTCCCTTTCCACACACGCACTCGGAGGTTTTGGATGTGTAAACAGGAGCAAAGTGCCTAGCCCTGACAATGATGAGGGGCTAGGCTTGTAATGCCTAGCCCGGTGCTTGTGATTCTAGGTTTGTGGCTCTTTGAAGTCTTGCCACTCTTGTTACGCTTGTGCGCTCTTGGCTGGGTGTTCGGCGTAGTCTTCCTCTTTTGTTTTGACTCCTCTTCTTCTTCTTTTTCCTTCCTGCTCCTGGCCGTGCTGCGTGAGGCTGTTATCTTCTTTGTGGCTAATGGGTCCGCGTCCATGCAGGGGGAATGGAGGTTTCTCCACGGTGTTCTCGGCCGCGATGGGTAAGGAAAATTACTGAAGCGGTGTTAAAGAAATATTTGGTCACATTGTGATTAGGACCATTGGCACCGAGCGTCTTGGCTGGAGCCTTGTTTGTGAATACTTGGCAATGTTTGGAACATATAAAAGGCACATGAAGGGATTGCACTGCAGGAACAAAGTAGCCTACATAGGTGGAAGGCACGCACTAGTGATAGCTCTACCCTAGCTTGGAATTGAAGACGGAGTTTCTGTGTAAAATTTCGGGGTTAGCGTGCAAAGTTAGCGGACATCTTACTCCTTAGGAAGACATGGAAAATTTCGCCGATGTCGGCCTCTCGGCTGACATGGTATTTGTATTTGTACCATCTACTTGAGAATCGAGGAGGTTGTCCATGGAGCTTAATGAGGAGAGTAGCAAGCGGTTCTGGGCATACTCTGGGGAGTTGGAAAATCGGCTAAGAGAACAAACTTGGAGGGTGTTATGTGTGAAATGAGGACCTATTTATAGAAAAGGAGTAAAAATCCTAATTTTTGGGTGACTTGGAAAATTCTTAGGGTTATTAATTCCTAGCAGCCTATCTGGAGGTCAAAATGGGAGTTTGAAGACTAATTTAAGGGTTTGAGCATGGGCTGGATTACCTAAAGATGCTACTACAACACACTTGGACAAGTTAAATTGAAGGAAATGGTAGGAGGTCTCACAGCTAAGCCTCGCTCAAAAACTAAGTTTAGTTTCTTTGACGGTAGCGACACTGTGAAAACATCAATCCATTTTGATCAAAATGTGTCCAATTTAGGTAATTTAAGGGTATAAGGATGATGGGCTCATCAAATCGGGGTAAATTGACCCCTTGTTTTGAGGGTCAATTTAAGAACATTTTGGGCAAGTTTGGGCAAGGTCTCAAACTGCGCCCTCGCTCCAAAACTAAAGTTTAGTTTCTTGACCGAAGTATGGGGATATATCATACTTCGATTACGCAAATGTCTATTTTACTAAAATAAAAACTAAAACACGCTAACTTGTCCTAATTAAGCAGAAGTTCGGACAATCAAAATTACTCAAAAATTGTTCTATTAATACAATTTTTTCGATTATTTACAAAAAAGTTTAAGAAGCGTTCTCCCTTAATGCGACTATGAGAACATATCTTGTCTCATGAGGGTTACTTTCGCTTAGCGTGAGCGATTACAAGCCGTAAGTCTTAAAATATTGCACTATTTACGCTCCATTGCTTCTGTATGTCTGACTGACATCTCATCCGTGACCACATGGCAGATCTGAAGTCGCATCACCTCTCGAACTAGTCGAGCAAAGGGGCCGCGGGGAATTAGGGCTAGTAGGCTGCTGGGAAGTGCCTAATCTCCTCCCGTTTCTCTCCCACCTCCTTCTGTCGTTTCTTCTTTCAAGCTAGCCGGGACCTTGGGCTTTGGTGGTGGCGACCTTAGAGTGGCACCGTTGGGTGTCAGCACCGATCGCTCAGGTACCGATTCTCACGGTAGTAGGAGTTATGCCTCCCACTCCTTCATATAGGCCTCATGCTCCCGCATCTTTTAAGCTCGTAGATTTTAGCGAGGGGTTAGTTACATAGGATTCGGCGGTAGGGGTTGCTTCTTCTGTCCCATTCCCGGGTGGGGGGGCTTCTTCTTTGTATCTGCTTTGCTCCTCCTGAAGCTACCTTTCGGTCACCACTGCTCAGCGGTCGGGGGGTTTTGAGGCACTGCCCCTTGGTGTTGGGGTTATGGTCTCCGTCGAGGAATCCTCAGGAGGAGGGGGGTGTCGGTGGCCCGTTCGGTAATGGTGATCTTAGGGTTGGGCTTCCTAGTTGGCGGAACATCCTTGAGCTTCCTTGGACCCACCGAACTTCCCTTTCTTCTTCACGAGTTCAGCGGGGCTTTTGCCTCCTCTTCTTCCCTCTTCCTCTTCTTTTGTTCCTTTTTCCTCTCTCGCGTTCATACTTCACGATAAAAGCGGTAGTGCGCTTCCTCTGCCGGCTTTCGAGCCTCGGCTCATCTCGCTCTTCTGCTCCTCGCTTCTTTTTCTCGAATCGGGGCTTGACTTGTTCTTCAATGGTCGGCTCGGAGTCGGCATCCTATTTCCTCGGGCCTTGGTCCTCTTTTCATTGCGCTCCCTCCTCCTGTTCGTCAATTATCTCCGTTCACCTTACGGTGTACTTCTTCTTCTTGATTGTGCTCGTTGAAGGTTCTCCCTCACTTTCGAAGAAGATTGGCCGTTGGGGTCAGAAAGCGCTCTGAAGCATCGTATAAATCGTGTTGGAATCAAAGGTATTTGGTTGCCGCTGGACTTTCCTCATGATCTGCTTGGTCCGTGCCATGTTTGTGGATCGTCAATGTCGGATCTCGGGCGCAAAAGATGCCTTAGGGAGTGAGAGCTGGTTTAAAGGCGGGGGAATGTTCAAATGAGGGGGTCTACTTCTATTTATAGCTTGGCAAATTTTTAGGTCAAAATTCAAGTTGCTCTATTTAACATGCTAAGGCACCTATTTGATTAAAACTTACACTTATTTCAGACTTTTCCTACTTATTGGTCTCACAGCTAGCGCCTCGCTCAAAAACTAAAGTTTAGTTTTAGAACCCGGTATGAATCTGACCCATTTTAAGTAATTTAAGTAATTTAAATATGCTATTCTAATTAATTCCTATCTTAGAACTAGCCTTACCACATTATTTTTCTCAAATTCATCATGTTTGAGTGATCTTGGCTCGATGTCTCACGACTGGCGCCTCGCTCAAAAACTAAAAGTTTAGTTCTTTGACGGTAGCGACACAATGAGACCACCTTACAGCAAGTTTTTGGCTCATTTTTTTAGTCTTATTAAGTTCCAATTCACTTAATTGTTACTAGCTTAGCATAAACTACAAAAATGAGAAAAATTTTCCCACTTTTGAGGCTTGAGGATCCTATCAAGTTAGTACTATTGGGAGCATGGTGGGTGCTTTGCTCTTGGTCTCAAGAACATGGCTCACGATACCATTGTGGCGTCCCCTACTCATATCGATGCCGCACCATATACAACGAGGGGTTCATCCCACTTTGGCTCCCACAGCGTCTGGGGCCCTCCACATATCTTTGTGACGTCTAGAGTCCACGGTGGGAAAGTGAAGGGGTCATTTTACCCGTCTCCCTCGGGGCCTACCTAGGCTGCGAGGCGTAAACATACCGCGTCGGTAACACAACATCATATATCCACCTCGAAGGGTGGCACATCAACTATCTGCATAGACAAAGATCGGCACAATACAAAGGAAGTTCCTACCCAAGGCTCGGACTCGGGGATGGCCAGGCAAGCTTGGGTCTCGAGTTCGGTCTGGTGAGGCAGTCGTGACAATGGATTGGGCTGGCATAAGAACATGGTTACCTTCTTTTGCCATTTGAGATAGTGCACTCCCCTTTTTGACTATATGGAGTGCGGCATCATTTGTAGAAAGCCACTTCCTCCCTAAGAGCAAGTCATATATATCGACTTGTCTTCTATTCCTTCAAAAGCAACCACAACAAAGTTAAATTTTGCAACCATTATTCCCTCAACATCAATAGGCACATTCTTGACTATTCCAAGCGAGGATTGATTTTTGTGTTTGAGAAAGATTTCAAAATCATTGGGGCCTTCTTGTCTATTTCAAGACCACATAGCCTCATAACATGATGAGGCATTACATTCGAGGGGTGATCCTCCATCTAGCAAAACCTTAGTTAAGATTTTCTTCCCCATTTTGGCAACCACGGTGAAAGCCCGGGATCATAATCATCACAGGTAAGCATGTGCTCCCTCAATATGGTTTGTTAGAACAAACTTCGTCTTCTTTGGTGGGGGGTGAGAACTTTTTCCTATAAGATGGAGCTATCTTGAGCAAGGTTAGCAAATCTACATAGATTTTTGAGTTTTTTAACAAACATTCAAAATCCTCCACAGTCCCTTTTTCTTTCTTGACAAACTTTTGGCGGGAGGAGGAGCCGCGACCAGCTTGCTTTGCTTTTCGGCATCCTTATACTTGAGATGTCGGCCTCCTCATGAGTTGATTCTCTCTCTTTGGCATTATTCATTCTTACGGTGTGGGTGACCATTATCTCTTCTTGTTCCTCAATTTCCTGCACAAATCTTATAGATGCATTTGGCTCATTAGCTTTGGATTTTTCTTGTCTGGCAAAATATTCTTTAATACTGCATCTATCTTCATAATGTCCTACAGCTTTACAAAATGCACACATAGGGCATTCTTTACCAAAATGTCCCCTTTTACCACACTTTGTGCATGGCCTATTGTTGGAGATTATCCTGGGTGGTCTCCAACTGGGGCCTTACAAGTGTGTTTTGATGGTCAGGACCTCCAGATCACTTGAGGTGATCAATCTGCACTGCAAAAGAAACTCTGAATTTGCAAGGAAATCTCAAATCAGCTAGAGTCCCTAAAGCAAAAAAAACTAGCAGCACTCAGACATTCACCACACCATGCATCTACTTCAAAAGCACTTAAAATCTTTACCAGAGTGTGCTAGCCAACTCCAGAAAACTGTTGTGAAAGGTCTACAGTATAAATGCTCACAGATTTCTCACAAATCAAATTCCTAACTGGGTCAATTTTTGGTCAATGGCACGGGCCGGTGAGCTCGATTACGCCAAATGCTAGACAATGATCTTTTGTGAAACCAATTCCCCACCTAGGTATGCTCACGTGGGTCACGTGCATATGCTCATTTAGTCCAAGCGAGCTTAGATTCTTCTTTGTAACATGTCTTTGCCGAGTCACAATGACAATATGCATGCTGAGTTTTTGCACTCACGATTGTCAATAATATTTTTTACGTTTTTTTCTACTCACGAACACTCCTCGCGATGCTCCTAATTGTTTCAAACACCAATAGTATTTTGCTAACTTCTTTTTGTGCTTAATAACAATGCAAAGTAAAATGAGTTTAATCACAATCTCACACAATCTTTTTCCCAAATTCCGATTTTCATTAAGTCAAAGCGATAAATTCACAACACGAGGTATTCAAGAATGCCATTTGGATCACCAGAGAATAACTCAATCACAAAATAAATTTCAAGTTTCAAAATTTCAAGGATATTTTATCACAAATGCCTCGATTTTGATTTCAGTAGGAGGATCTTATGCAAGCTCGTAGGCGTCCGCGACTCCCGTTCACGGTCTTCAAATCCGCTTATAAGCCCTCGAAAAAATTGAGTGGAACAAACCCCTTTTTAAAATCCACTGTCTTGGTCGGATCTTGGCAAATTCGCAATCAATGCTATGGTTTTGGTTTAATTGGGCTGTTCTTTTCGGTGGAATAGGACAAAACCGGCCAACAAATGCAATGATCACCCGTTTGTCCCAATGAGAAAGGAGGTTTCTTGGCAAATTCAAATTTTAGGGTTCGACATGATATATCCCATAGGTAGAGATCAAAAAGTGGGCCTAGGTATAAATAGAGATCCACATTCTATTTTCTTGATTATGTGGTCTCTTCCCATAAGCTTCATTTCGTGTTTCGACTTGGCATGCAGAGGGGCGCCACTTGGCGAGAGGATAAGAGGGTAGATAGATGGGGGGTAGAATAGGAAAATTTTGCATTTTTTGGCATGGGGACACGGTTCCCAAGAAATGAAATTTGAAGGTCTATATAGGGTCTTTTTTGAGATTTTTGTGTGCGGTGGCATACTTTCAAAGGAGCTTCAAGATGGCAAGGACAAATTTTGGAAAAATAATATTTTGAAAAAAGATGAATATTTGGGCAAGGTCAATGTGATATGTGTTGGTCAAACAAGTATTTTGCCCAAATGGATGATGAGGTGGCAATAGGTGAAAATGTAGTGGAAGGATAGAAAATAGGTCAACTAGGGTAAACAAGGCTAGTAGGTTCACTTCCCAAGGTAATTTGATCATTTGGTTGACCAATTTTTTGAGTTTGGTTAAAACTTCGCCTAGTCATCTTTGATGATGTGGAGTGATGTGATGATGTGGAAATTTGGTGCTTAGGTGGCAACATGATGAATGAGACATGAAGGTAGCAAATGATGAGTGGACCAAAGTAGCTTTGGAGGTGATGACATGTACATCTAGTCATCATGCCATGTCACTTGGAGATAGTGACTAGGCATCTTTGTGTTTTGTATTTTTTGTGCTTAGCACATATGTTTCTTTAGCTACTTGGTATGAAGTGTGTGACAATGGAATAGTAAGGCATGAGATGAGCATGGTGATATAGAGTTCGATGCTAGGCAACTTTTAGATCGACAACTTCCTTGGGAAATGTGCCCTAGGTCATGGTAGGTCAACTATGAAACAAATGGTTATACATAAAAGCATGATGGTATAGGATGTGAAAAGGCAATGAGGGTGAAAAATAGGATAAGGATGATGGTATGATGGTGCAAAAGGCAAATAGAGAATTTTCACAATATGAGAAGGATAAATACCATATCATAGCTTGCCATCTTCACGGGGGTCTTCCAAACCTCATAAGTGCCTTGAGCTAGAAAATGCATTCAATCCTTGGAGTTTGAGTTGTGAACTTGTGTCTTGACTTAAAGTCATCCTTTGGGTTCTTCATCGGCATCTAGTCTTCAAGTCTTTTGGTCTCGGTACTCTTGGTCTTCAAGTTGTTTGCCTGTGATATTGCTTTCGGGATCCTTGTACATGTTTACTGCTATAGCGGGCAACATGATGCTAAACAAAAGGAGAGGATGTGGCTGGTCCCCTCGGCTGTGACATTCAGTTAGAAAATTTGACTATGGATATGAATATCTGGTGACGGGTGGTCTTGAGCTGTTGGAATAATTGACATGATCGGTGTGGTGTTCTTCTTGTTTTGTTTGAACTTGTCTCTCGAGTTGCCTTTAGGTGAGTGACTATGGGAGGCAACTTTTGGTATGACTTGAGAAGATTTGGAAGCAATGGTCATATGTTCGGGCTATAGTGATCGGATGGACATGGAAGGAAAACAAATGAGCACTGGAATGACACTTAAAAAGCTGTTAGTATCTTACGCATGACTTTTCTCCATGGATGCATAATTTGCTTGATAGGAATCTGCATTTGAAAAAGAATACAAGTCTCATGTATATGCGAGGGCTAAGTTACATCGATGAGTTTGATCGGTCGATGGATCGGCAAGTGGTGCAAAATGTTAGCATCAACAAGATGAATTCTTGCTTTCGGCTGAAGCGACATTTGTTTGAAATCGGCCTTGGTCGGCAACCATCTTCTCTCACGAAAGTGCAAAGCTGTTAAATAACAAAACCTACTTTACTTAGAACTCTATGTTTTGTTTGATTTTCTTTCTTTTCTCCTTTTTATGTCTTTTATCATTTTAAACTTGAAATACTAACAAAGACTCGACAACTATTCTTTGAGAATTATCATATAGTTCCTAACTAAAAGCACTACAACATGTTTATTCAAATAAGATCGAGGCAAGGGACATCTTTGTTCCCGATTACCTTTTCAAGTGCAATGTGTTTATAGGATTAGCTAGCAATCTCCCTGTACCAATTTCTTGCAAAAGATAAGAACTTCGTACACTGCAATTGCATGGATCTTGAAAGGGCCTTCCCATAGGCCATCAAATTTTTTGAATCTTCCTTTGCTTTATTCCACTTGAGCACCAATTCATTTACTTTGAAACTCCTTGTAACTTGTGTGCGGCTTTGAAAAGCTGCTACATCCTTAGCTTTTTTTCCTCGGGTTCACATTCTCGACTTCGGCCTCTCTTCTTCAAGCATCGGCAACTTCTCATACTGTCTTTGTAAGCATCCTCTAGGCTGCATAAGCTGCATCCGGATCTTCATTGCCAACTTTGGTGATGGCAATTCAGTTCAAGCTGGGACCCAGCTTCAATACCATAGACAAGGCTAAAAGGTGTATGGTTAGTAGCATTTTTCTGGTGGTCCTATATGCCCACAATGCATCATGCGGTTTAACATGCCAATCTTTTTATGAACTTCAATTTGTTCTTTTTAGGATGCTCTTCAACACTTTGTTTGTTGATTGACTTGCCCATTGCCTTGAGGATAATGGCGAGAACTTTTCACATGTTTGACCTTTAATGCTTTGATAAATTACTAATGACATCATTTATGAGCTGTGTTCCCCTATCGGATACAATTTTGAAAGGAATGCCAAACTGGTGCATATGTGCTCATGTAAAAATCTTGCGGTTGTCGAGCATTTTTTGTCTAAGTGGAGTTGCTTCCACCCATTTAGTAAAATAATCTGTAGCAACTAGGATGTATTCATGCCTACCTTGAGATTAGGAAATATAGGCCCTATAAAATCCAATCCCCAAATTTGAAAAGGACCGGAGATACAATACCCGGTAAAGCGGCGGGTTGAAGGATTCTTCTACCATGAATTTGACATTTATGGCATCTTTTGATTGTCTCATAACAATCTTTGAACAAACTTGGCCGAAGTAGCGACTGATGATCTTCTTTTGCGGTGGTTTTGTTTGCAAAATGCCCCCACAAATGCCTTCATGACATGCTTCCACAATCAGCTCGACTTGGATCTGTTGACACATCTCAACGGCACTCCATTATAATCAATCTTGCACAACACATTTCCTACCATCTTGAATGTTTTAGCTTTAGTTCTAAATCTTACGGTTTTGCTTAGTATCCATGTTTTTAGGCAGCTCTCCATGCGAGAAATTCAATAAGGTCAAATTGCCAATCCTCATTCATCTTGCTAGACAAAACAAGGTTGGTGGAGTCTCGGTCTCTGAGGTGTTTCCATGTCCCGCAATCCTTCAAAATCCTCAAATTCAAAAGCTCTCTACGTAAGATAATCACTAGGGCTCTTAATGGTTTTATTTGTTTTGACACTAAGATTATAATCTTGAATTTTGCGAGGCCCCACTGCATAATTTGGCTTTGCTTTGACTTTTACGAAATAATAATGGAAGGGATTTTTGGTGCATGAGCACCTTTACCTCATTGTGTTGGACAATATGTCCAAGTCTTTGTAGGAACCACATTATTCTATGACACTTTTTCCAATCTAGCATATCTCATTTACGTAATCGACCATATCTTGCTTGTAAAGGCTATTATGCCATGATCTTGGTAGAGAAATGCCTTGACCTTGTTAGTGATACTTATATAAGCTTTAAAAGGAAGACTATGATCAGGTGGTTTTAAAGCTTACGATTGAAAATTCGGTGATGAGTAACTCAAAAGCGACTGGCACTCGGTGTCAATTTACTTCCATATGTTTGCTCTCATGTTTCTTTGTACTTGCCTACTCTTGTCAGTTGCTATAGGACCCATAATATGTGAAATTAGGTACATAGATTCTTAAAAACTAGTAAGTCCCATAAAGCTCTTTACTTGCCTCGAGTTTTAGGTGGCACTACTCTCTTGAGTGCTTCCATCTTACCCTCTGAGACTTTGATTCCTTGGCTTGGATACTTCATGTCCTAACAGTTCACCTTTTGAACATAGAAAGATACACTTCTTTGGATTTAAGCATACACCACTTTCCCTGCCGCGGACTCATAATCATAGTCGGAAGTTTCATGTGTTGCTCTATCGGTGTTCCTAGGCAAAGGTCATCAAGAAACACCCTAAATTTATCAAGAGGCATGCTTTGAAAGATTTTATCCATAGCCCTTTGGAATGTAGCGGATGCATTCATCAATCAAAGGGCATTTTTCATGGCAAAGGTTCCCCAAGGGGTTATGAAGGAGGTCTTAGCAGTGCGCTTCCTTGATTTTAATCGATTAAAACACGAAAATCCATCTAGAAATGAATAAATCTCTTTACCGGCGGTTGCATGAAGCACCTCTTCTAGAAAGGGAAGTGGATACTTGAGTCTTTTATAGTAGCCTTATTAAGGTCTCTATAATCTATGCATATCATTATAGTTTTGTTCTTTTTTTTCAGCGGGTACTATGCATGATGACCACTTTCGGGGTTGGTTATCTCGGTGATAACTTCAGCTTCTTTCATCTTTAATAATTCCTCTCGATCAAAGTTAGCAAGGATCTATTTATCTTTCTCGGTTTTTGCATGGCGGGGTTTGGTTCCTTCTTTCATCTTTATTTCAAATTCACATATCTCAGTCTTTACACCTACCAACTCTGTGTAATCCCATGCAAATACATCTTTCCATTCTTCAAAGAATTCTTGTAATGATGCTTCTTTCTGAGTTTTAAACATATCTCCTAGAAAGCGAGTTCTAATCTCATCATTCTTGGTAATAGTCGGTTCTTTTACCTCTTTCTCTTCTTTGAGCATCTATTACGAGAATGGGATGTAGTTGTGCAATCTCTTCATGTTCCAACTCTTCTTCTTTGATAGCTCCTTGACAAGGTAATCTAGCGACACATACGCATAGGGCATCTGCTTCACAATTCTCATCCCTTGGTATGTAATTCAAACTCCATTTGTTAAATTTGCTCAACCAGCTCAAAGCTTCCTCTTTCAGCAATAGCATTTCTTGGTTCTTGGCTTGATACTCACCATTGACCTGCCTGCATATTAGTTGAGAGTCACCATAAATGGTTGCCGGTCGGTCCTAATGAAATAGCTTCTGTAAAGCCGACCAAAGGGCTCGTACTCGACCATATTGGAGGTTATACCAACATGTATGTATCTGCCAACCTTTGAAAGCAATCTGTTAGCACAATCTTTGATTATAGGCTGAAGAAGATGCCACCCCTAGCTTAACGGATATTCCACCATCAAACCCGGATGACACTGAATTCTTGTGATCTCTTGAGTTAGAAGAGTAAGAGGGTACCAACTCATCCGGGAGATCCATGGCTAGAGGTAGTTTGTAGAATCCCATGGTGCTTTGTTCAAGCATTTCTTCTTCAAAAACTTCTGAGGATATTAGTACTCCACGACTTGTTGTAGAGGGTTGTCCTTTTAACTCCATCGGATATGGTACACTCTCCTTTTGACCATACAGTGCGGCATCAGCTGTAGACATCCATCTCTGCCAAGTAACAAGTCATAGATGTCGGTAGTCTTTGTTGCCAAACTCGAAAGCAACTACAAAAACTAGCTTGAACCACAATCCCTTGGTTTCCCTTTGGTACACTGTAACAACACCTAAAGGCATGATTTTAGCATTAGAAAATGATCTCAACACCATTGGTGAAGGTTTTGTGATCTTCAATCCACATTTTGCATTATATCTTTGAGGCATCACATTCAAAGAAGAACCACCATCTAATAAAACTCTAGGAAGTTGATGAGTACCAATTTTTCTTTGAACATGTAAAGGCACCGGGGTCTTCCTCTTCACGAGTCGGCACAATTTCGGAAGCAAAAGACAACTTTGTTTCTACATTACTAGAGTTGATCACTTTACGCCTATAGCTAGGAGCAATTCTCATGAGTCAATAAATCCAAAGTTACCTTAGAATTCTTAAGAATATGTTCAAAGTCATCCAAATCTTTATCTTTTCTCACGAAATCTTTCGGGGGAGGCGAGGAGCTATTACGATAAGCTTGATCTTCTTTTGAATTTCCTTCTCTTGGCGACTGACTGAGCTTGCATCCTTCTTGTTCTCGACCATAGCTCTAGTTTGTCTTGCCATATTTGCTTCTGGAATGCTTCTTCTTCAAGAATCTCCACGGATGCACTAGTCTCGACCTTTTTGCCTTGTTCTTGTTTCTCCAAATACTCCTTCACCAAGCACCTATCCTCATAATGGCCAATCTCCTTGCGGAACTTGCTGCTTGGGCAAACCTTTCCATAATGACCTTTTTCCCACACTTCAAGCAAGCCTGTAATAACAAATGTCACTAGGGTGAGTATTCTTGGTGCAATGAATGCATGGTGGATAAGTTTTTATGTTATTTTTCATCTCCATGAGTTGCTTAGTCAACTCTGCTATAGTTCGATCATCTTGGCCATCTTAGCTTTTGATTCATTGGATTGAGCTTCTTCCTCAACCTTGGCTTTCCTCTTTTCCTTCACAACATACACGGGCTCTTGTTCATAATCGGGATAGAAAGGATCTGAAACATGTGGATGGCAAGTGTGTCGGTAGGAAAGATAATTTGAGATATAGAGGTAGCTTTGGCAAAGGCTTTATGTATAGAATCAAAACCTTCTTGGTTTTGGATCCTAAGCATTTTCTTGTGAATTCTTGGCCTAGGAGCTAGACCTTTGATAAAAGCGGCTACAAAGAAGAGGGATGGAGTGGGGATATGACTCTTTTGGCATTTTTTCTAAGGTAGGCCTTTGAATCTTTCAACATATTGGTTGATGCTCTCTCCACTTGAATCTGAGAAAGTTTGAAGCTCATTGGCCGACTCTTGTGGTCTTGGTGACTTTCAAACCTGCTCAAGAGCTGTTCTACAAGATTCTCATAAGTATTAGTACCCATAACTTGGTGATAACATGTTCACACCAGCAACCGGGGTTCACTAGATTTCATACACTTCACAAATTGGAGAACTTACAACCCTTTTTATTACCATAATCTTTGTAATAGTCTTCAAATGTCTTCAAAATTGATTGGCATTCATCTTTGGGCTCAAAAATAGGAGGAGTAATTGGTAGGTTCGGTTCAAAAATAGGAGGCGAGCCAAATTAGGAGGCACATTGCTTGGCTGGGCATTCCAATGGGATCGATGGGGTTACGGAGCTTGATCGCTCACTTCTCCTACTTGGAGGCATGTTTCTTTTTTTCCTACTTCGGTGAGTTCTTGATTTCCGGGGAGGGATATCTCGGTAGGACCTCAAAATGTTGGAGATTATCACGGGTGGTCTCAAGCGGGGCCTTACAAGTGTGTTTTGATGGTCGGGACCTCCGGATCACTTGAGGTGATCAATCACTGCCTTTGCAAAAAGAAACTCTGAATTTGCAAAGGAAATCTCAAATCAGCTAGAGTCCCTAAAGCAAAAAAAACTAGCGGCACTTTCGGACATTCACCACACCATGCATCTACTTCAAAAGCACTTAAAATCTTTACAGTGTGCTAGCCAACTCGAAAAGCTGTTGTGAAAGGTCTACGATTATAAATGCTCCTGATTTCTCACAAATCAAATTCATTTGGGTCAATTTTTTGGTCAATGGCACGGGCCGGTGAGCTTCGATTACGCCAAATGCTAGACAATGATCTTTTGTGAAACCAATTCCCCACCTAGGTATGCTCTGTAGGTCGCGTGCATATGCTCATTTAGTCCAAAGCGAGCTTAGATTCTTCTTTGTAACATGTCTTTGCCGAGTCACAATGACAATGTCATGTAGCGGTTTTTGCACTCGATTGTCAAATAATATTTTTCACGTTTTTTCTACTCACGAACACTCTCTTGATGCTCCTAATTGTTCAAACACCAATAGTATTTTGCTAACTTCTTTTTTGTGCTTAATAACAATGCAAAGTAAAATGAGTTTAATCACAATCTCACACAATCTTTTCCCAAATTCGATTTTCATTAAGTCAAAGCGATAAATTCACAACCACGAGGTATTCAAGAATGCATTTGGATCACAGAGAATAACTCAATCATAAAATAAATTTCAAGTTTCAAAATTTCAAGGATATTTCATCACAAATGCCTCAGATTTTTGATTTCGAAGCGGGGAGGATCTTATGCAAGCTCTGTAGGCGTCCGACTCCCGTTCTGGTCTTCAAATCCGCTTATAAGCCCTCGAAAAAATTGATTGGAACAAACCCCTTTTTAAAATCCACGTCTTGATCGGATCTTGGCAAATTAGCAATCAATGCTACGGTTTTGGTTTAATTGAACATTCTTTTCGGTGGAATAGGACAAAACCGGCCAACAAATGCAATGATCACCCGTTTGTCCCCTTGAGAAAGGAGGTTTCTTGGCAAATTCAAATTTTAGGGTTCGACATGATATATCCCACGGTAGAGATCAAAAGTGGGCCTAGGTATAAATAGAGATCCACATTCTATTTTCTTGATTCGTGGTCTCCTCCACGCCAAGCTTCGGCTTCGTGTTTCGACTTGGCATGCAGGGGGCGCCACTTGGCGGAAGGATAAGAGGGTAGATAGATGGGGTAGAATAGGAAAATTTTTGCATTTTTGGCATGGGGCACGGTTCCCAAGAAATGAAATTTGAAGGTCTATATAGGGTCTTTTTTGAGATTTTTTTTGTGCGGGTGGCATACTTTCAAGGAGCTTCAAGATGGCAAGGACAAATTTTGGAAAAATAATATTTTGAAAAAAAAGATGAATGGTTGGGCAAGGTCAATGTGATATGTGTTGGTCAAACAAGGTATTTTGCCCAAATGGATGATGAGGTGGCAATAGGTGAAAATGTAGTGGAAGGATAGAAAATAGGTCAACTAGGGTAAACAAGGCTAGTAGGTTCACTTCCCAAGGTAATTTGATCATTTGGTTGACCATTTTTTTGAGTTTGGTTAAAACTTCGCCTAGTCATCTTTTGATGATGTGGAGTGATGTGATGATGTGGAAATTTGGTGCTTATGTGGCAACATGATGAATGAGACATGAAGGTAGCAAATGATGAGTGGACCAAAGTAGCTTTGGAGGTGATGACATGTACATCTAGTCATCATGCCATGTCACTTGGAGATAGTGACTAGGCATCTTTGTGTGTTTTGTATTTTTGTGCTTAGCACATATGTTTTCTTTAGCTACTTGGTATGAAGTGTGTGACAATGGAATAGTAAGGCATGAGATGAGCATGGTGATATAGAGTTCGATGCTAGGCAACTTTTAGATCGACAACTTCCTTGGGAAATGTGCCCTAGGTCATGGTAGGTCAACTATGAAACAAATGGTTATACATAAAAACATGATGGTATAGGATGTGAAAAGGCAATGAGGGTGAAAAATAGGATAAGGATGATGGTATGATGGTGCAAAAGGCAAATGAAATTTTCACAATATGAGAAGGATAAATACCATATCATAGCTTGCCATCTTCGGGGGTCTTCAAACCTCATAAGTGCCTTGAGCTAGAAAATGCATTCAATCCTTGGAGTTTGAGTTGTGAACTTGTGTCTTGACTTAAAGTCATCCTTTGGGTTCTTCATCAGCATCCTAGTCTTCAAGTCTTTTGGTCTCAGTACTCTTGGTCTTCAAGTTGTTTGCCTGTGATATTGCTCAGGATCCTTGTACATGTTGCCTGCTATAGCCAGGCAACACCTATACCAGCAATAGTCAGAAGAGTGAGTGTCTCTAAAGCAATGCACACATGGAGGGTAAGTTTTCTTTTCAAATTTTGAGCTTTTCAGCTCCTGGAGTTGCTTAGTTACCTCAACCAGTGCCTCAGATACCTTGGTGATCTCTGCTCTTACATCTGCTGCAGGAGCCTCAGCATCTTCCATTTTTGCCTTCCTCTTCTCTTTTTGGATAGCATAAACAGGTATAGGTGCTGGTCCCATGTATTCTTGCTCATAATCTGGAAAAAAAGGGTCATCTGGTGAGTGCATATCATCTGGCAAGTAGGATATCATGTCTGCAATTTCAGTAGCCTTGGTGAAGGCTTTGTGTATCTGTCAAATCCCTCTTGTTTTTGGATCTTCAACAGCTTTCTGTGTATTCTAGGCCTGCTGCTTAATCCCCTGATAAAAGAAGCCACTAGATGCAAGGTATGGTTAGGAACATGATTGATTTGGCATTTAACAAGATAGAGATTGAACCTTTCTACATATTGATGCACACTTTCACCATGCTTGATGCGAAAAGTCTGCAACTCAAATATTAAATCTTGAGGGTCCAAAACTTTACCAAAGCGTGCCAAAAACTTTTTAACCAGTTCTTCCCAAGAATTGGCACCTAAACTTATGACATATTCCAACCAAGCCTTGACTTCATCATTCTTGAAACATTTCTTAAACTTCGAGGAAAACTTCGACCTTTTTTGTAACCATATTCACGGTAATACTCTTCAAAAGTCTTGAGGAAGTTGTTGGCATTCATGCTTGGATCAAAAGTAGGGACTGGAATAGGCATGTTTAGCTCAAAATATTATTGGGGGCATACCTGAATTTGCTTGTATAGTGACGGTAGGTGTTGGGCGGCAACTTCATGATTGTCTTTGCTTGCCAGTGAGCTCGGATGCCTCATTAGTTCTTACGGGTGCCATGAGTTCAAATTCGGGGAAAATGGTCTCGATAGAACCTCCAAAATGTTGAAGGTGTTCTGGCAAAACCTTCAACCTCGATTGTTTTAGAACCTCGAGGGTTGCTTGAAGCAACCACTCACGAGAGTCACAAAGATTCGGAAAAATGCTCAAAGATTCACTGGGAACATGTTTCCCTGAAGGCCAAAAAGTCTGCTTCACAAAATAGTCTGTAATATGCACACTATTCAAGTTTTGGACATGTTTTTTACTCCCTGAGATGCTCAACACTTCTGGCTGACAGACTGCAAAAACCAGATAGGTCTGATGGGATTAGATAGGCCAAATTTTGATTCCTACCCAGTCAATTTTAAGTCAATATCCTGGCAGAGAGCTTGAATTTGAAACTCGATGCTGACAAAGAATTTTCTGGACTTGCAAACTCTACTCTTCTTAGATTTACCTGCACAACAAGGGCCAAGACTTCTTCTTGCAAAAGGGATCCTAAATTTTTTCTTTTGATAATTTCTTGCTATGGTCTGTAAGGTATGAACAACTCCGAAAGAGGATGCTTTTTTAATGGAGGAATGCACGTGTGTCTAATGTTGCCTTGTTCAACATATCTTGTTTGGCAAGACTAACGCTCAAATGATTGCTTTTCTATGCTCAAGTGCCCGATGTCAACTACAACTAGATCTAAACACATTGACTCAATATAGCATTGGTTACTAGACTTGACATCAACTCAGCATTTGCCTTCTCTAAAGACATACTTAGCTGGCACACCACCAATGTTTGACGATCAGGGTGAAATAATACACAAAACCTCTGATAACTATTTTTCTTTGGGAATATAACTCAATGCGAAACAAACAGATGGCTACAGAGGTCGGATTTTCAATTGAACCAAACACTCAGGAGATAACAATACATATCCCAAGCTCAAGGTCTTGGGCACAGAATCAAATAGGTAAATATTCAAATAATCCAGAGAATTAAGTCAATAATCCAGATCAAAGGTAAACATTGGAGGTCGGGATCAAGCTCAGGATCATCAAGCCGGTCCTTCTTCAAAGCCAGGAATCTCTTCTTTGCCTCAAAGCCCTCCCATTTCTTCTGTGCACGAAAGCCCCTTTTGAAATTCCCCTGTTCTGTTGCGTTCTTGGCTAATTCAATTCAATTCTCTGTCCTTTTGCTTCTCTGATGCATTCTTGGCATTATACAGGGTAATTCGGCCATTTAAGATCATGATTGCATGGTTGTTTTGAGAGAATTGGACGGATCTTGGCAGTTTTTAAATTTAGGGTTCTTGGCAACTCGGAGCAAATATCCCACAGGCTTGATTAGGTTTGGACGACCAAGGTATATAACGAAAAGAAAATCCAGTATTTATAATAATTGCATGCAATATCCACGTGGGATCCGGTACCTCAACCGCCCCACACGCCATGTTCCACGTGGCATGGGGGGATTGGCTGGGAAAGGAAAATAGGCTTGGGGGTAGATAGGAAAATTTTTTTATACCCCAAGGCCTATGGCACGATTCCCTAGAAGGCAAATATTAGGCTCAAAATAAGGCCATTTTTCAATTTTCTTTTTTTCAACGGGAATCTTTTTTTGCACTCTAGAAGATTCTGGAATCTTTTTATGCAAAAGGGCACTTTCAATTTTGGTCCAAAAAATGACCTAGGGAATGAATGATGTGGCATGTGGAGGTGATGACAAGGCTAGGTGATCATGACATGGCAAATGGTGATGATGACGTGTTAATCAACTTGGGCTTGGAAAATTCTTTCTAGTCAAAATTGCAAGTGATGTGGAGATGATGTGTGTGACATGTGGATGGTGGTGTGGCAGTGACAATGATGATGTGGCAAGGTGATATATCGGGTACAAACTTGAAGCTTTGGAATAAATTTGGACTTTGAACATGGAAATGGATGTATGACATGGCATGATTAGAATGATGATGTGTATGGTGATTTGGCATATGGAATGAAGTGTATGGTGACTTGGCACATTGAATGCACCCTTCATGGGTCAATTTTTGTGAAATGCAACTTTTTGAAATTCCCTAGGGCACACTTGAGTTTTGGACATTTCCCTTAGGAATTTTGCAACTTTTACCCTTTTTTTGACCATGTTGCATGAAATGTTGACTTCTTGACCACATGTATGACCAAGTCAAGTGAAGCTTTGAACTTTTTGATGGTGATGAAGTGGCGTGAGTGGTGTGTGGCAAATGGATGATTCTTGAAGGTGTACTTTGACTAGAAAGAATTTTCAAGGCCAAGTTTGACTTGGGAAGGAATTGTATGCATGGAATTCAAAGTCTAATGGGTGTTTTATGGTGGTGGAAGGTATGGGGAATGTGGAATAGGAGTCAAACTGCACAAAGATGCCAAGAACACAAATGATCACATACCAAGGGATGATGCTCAAGGGTCTTCTCTCTTTTCTTTTCCTCATTTGCTTTGCTTGATTGACCTCTTGTATCTCCTGAGTGACCTGACTCAATTGTCCTTCCCTTGTTCTTCAAATTCTTGATGTATGCTAGTGAAGCATTTCCCTATTGTCTTGCAAACCAAATCAAAGTGAGAGGATTAGTGCAAACATGTGCTCAGTTCTTCCATGCTGCCATAGCATGGCAACACATACGATTGAGTTTCTTGGCTAAGTAGTTGGGAAAGGATAGTTACCTCAATCTCAAATGCTTCGTGAGGTTCTTTGCCTCCTCGTTCGCCATGCCTTTGATGTCGTCATTGTCCACACCTACCTGTCCATTGTGTACCTCAGTAGGGATACCTTCTCTCTAATTTTCTATATCTTCCTTTTTGGAAGTGGTGGTGAAGAGCATCTCGGTATAGCTTGCAAGTTTTGGCCATGGCCTTGTCTC
This sequence comes from Isoetes taiwanensis, assembly GCA_021234155.1. Classification (NCBI taxonomy): domain Eukaryota; kingdom Viridiplantae; phylum Streptophyta; class Lycopodiopsida; order Isoetales; family Isoetaceae; genus Isoetes; species Isoetes taiwanensis. The sequence goes on from JAJEKV010000021.1 coordinate 7,779,446, forward strand.
CAACAATAGATATTATTAGCTTCATTGCAAACAACATTGTCCCTTGGGAGAACCCATTCATATACCATCACAAGTGATCGGATTCTTTTTTATCAAGCATGTGATAAAGTACTTGATAACCCTCGGTCATATAGTAAACTTGTGGATTGAACCTGTACTACCATTAGCGTTGACCTTGTCGGACAATGGCACATCCTCCATAAATTTACCGCCCTTCCATGGATCCAAGATTTTTTGAGAGACCATGAACTTATCTACATAATAATTTTCACTGGACCACCATTGGTCAAAGTCAATCTGTATTTTGGACATCACAACCAAAATAAATTAGAATGTAAAATCCTTTTATTGTAGTTTAGATCTTCTATTCACTGTGAAACAGCAGTTGTCTGATTGTCTGGCATGTAGAAAATTAAGATGTTGAATATATCCAGGTCAGTCATGTCCAAGCATGTCCTAAACCACTGATCCAGCATCGGCCTGTCATAGAAGAGGATGGAGGTCTTCAATCGTGTTCATCATGGTTAATAAAGAAATAGTATCTGACATTAGTTCGAGACCATCAAAACTCTTGTGACCTAAAGATACCATGAAAGATGGAGAGCTCTTATGTGCATTAAATGTCCCAAGCAAAGCGTACATTTGAGAGAATTCTGAGCCCTCAGTAGAAAGACCTAGGTCTTGATTTTGCTTCAACTTTGAGGCGATGTAGGTAGCACAAAATACAGAGAAAGGACCCATTTCATCCTCAGTTAAAGTTTCTTTATGCTTAAGAATTCAAACTCACAGGTCTCATTGTAGGCTACGTTACAGAACTCTATAATGCCCTCCTCCAATGCCCTCTTCCTCTTCAAAATCATTGTGCAGTTCCTCATATATGTGATGACCATGACTGTAATAGTCCTTGATTTGACCACTACCAAGAGCTGCATCCAACACTGTACCGCCTCACCCTCGGAGTCCCAGACCCTACACCAATGCAGAAGAATTTCTGATCCTTGGAGAAATGCTCTTAAAGGATCAAAGGATTATGAGGAATGGGTTAAAGTAAGCTCCTCTCTGTAGAACCATGCCCCTGCCGTCAAAAGGGCCTTTCTTAAATACTCTACCATAGATCTGTTAGAATTCATATCATAATCATGTATGTTATGGAAATTGTGAAACTTGGTTGATCTCAGCAGATATGTGAAAGAAACAAAGAAAAGATCAGTTGAAAGGGGAACCTATTATTATACACAGTTCATACAAAAGGCAGTGAATCTTAGCAATAACCTAAGGTGAGATCCTTGAAGATATTAGAGAAAGAAGTTCACAAGATCACATTAGGTTTTCATATGAAGTTCACATTGGTGAACAATGGGTTCGTGTAAATATTTGATAATATTATGTTTGGTTCAATGGTTGTATGGTCAGCCTTGACCTAATGTAAATATGGGATATTTCGGTCCAATAAGATAAGACCGAGCTAGTCATGAACTCGGTCCAATGAATCAAAGGCAGAAAGATTCTCGGCAGCTCGGTGAGGCCTAACCGCCGGAACTGAGGCTTATAAAACAATCTAAGATGTACAGATGTGACACAGTGGAGATTACCCAGTCGGGACCAAAGGAAATACAGGTTTGCTATTTTGTATAAGGGAAGAAATGCTATTCAATTTGGAAGATAGTGAAATTCGATCTTTGCAGTATTGCTACAGTGACATTAACATTTGTTCAATGGTTTAAGTTTAAATACAAATATCAATGACATGGTTTATGCATTGTATCATTGCTAATATTGAGAGATGTTGCATTGAGTATTTGAAGGATAAAATCTTTCTAATGAATATAATGTGGTATGATCTATGTGAATGATGTTTCAAGCAATTGCATTAAGAAGTTTAAATTAATCTGCCAACAGGAGTTGTATGATTCAAGTGTAAAAGGAAGAGATCTAACAATCATTTCTTACATTGGTATCAGAGCAAGGATGTCTAGCAGGTTTGGTGCTGGCTTGTTGAATGCCATAGAGGTATTCAAGGGTGATTCTGGATTCCAAGTCTGGAAAGAGAAGATAAAGCAAGTATTGCAGGTTGAAGGATTGTGGGAACTAATTGAGGGAGATGGCCCTGAAACAAGTTCCAGAGGAAGAGTGGATGCTGTGGTCGAGCAAGGAAGCTCTTCAAACAATCAGAAGCAGTCTGGAGAGACTCAAACCAGAGAAGTTGCTGTAACTTCCAGGGAGATGTCAGGTGATGTGAATGCAAAATTAAGAGAAGCTCAAGGAATTATAATGAGCAAAGTTGGATCTAGCATTGTGCTAAAACTCAGATGCATGAGTCCTAAACAAATGTGGAAATATATGCTGATAACATATGAGGAGAAAACATCCTCCCAAATATATGTTTTGGAAAATGAGCTTAGGAGACTAAAATTTCGAGAAAAGGATGATGTCAATGAATTCTTTCAAAATTTTGATAACATCATTGCTGATTTGGAAGGTGCAGGGGTGTTTTACACTCAGCAACAGCAGGTTTTGGTGGCAAGCCTTGGAAATGTGTCTATATTTATTAGAACAATTGCAAAAACAAGGTCTGATGCTGAAAGGATGTTGAAAACAGAGATTGAACAGTCAAAGGTTATGGATGATGAAGAAGCCACTCAGATATTGTTTATAAAAGGAAAGGGGAAATTTGATGCACGTCAAAAGGTAAAGTTGGTCCCTGCTTTAACTGTAACCAGCTAGGACACATAAAGATAAACTGTCCTAATCTAAACAAAGACATTAATTGTTATAACTGTGGAGGGAAAGGGCATTTTGCCTCAACTTGCTCCACACCTAAAGATGCAAATAGAGGCAGGGGCAGAGGAGGAAGAACAAACTTCAATTTCAGAGGAAGAGGGAGAGGCAGGGGCAGGAATGCTGAAGCTAACGTTGCAGAAGAGGTTTTTCTGGAAGAAGAGGAAACTGAAGAAAATGAAGAGGTAAGAAGTTGCAAATTATTTTCAACTTGTGAAAAACATGTTGACAACAATGATGATTTTCTGATTTTAGATAGTAGAGCAGAAAAATCCATTGCATGCTCGAGAAAAATCTTAAAAGAATGCAAAGGGACTAATGGAGGGCATGTGCAAGTTGGGAATGGAGATTTACAAAAAGTTAAAGATGTTGGAATCTTAGAACTGTTTGATCTAAATGGAAAAAGTGTGAATTTGCAAAATGTACTTTGTGTACCAAGTCTTGTCAGAAATTTAATATCTATTTCTCAACTTGTGGACATGGGATTCAAAGTTGTATTTGAGCAAATGGATTGCAAAATTTATGAAGGGAATGATCTAAAATTTCTTGGAAGGAGGGTTGGAAATTTGTTTGGCATAGATGCTAAGATTCTTGGTTCCATAAACGTGATTACAAAACCTGACATGGAAATCTGGCATGAAAGGCTAGGGCATTCAAATTTCAAAAATCTCGAATTTATGGTGAAACAAGGTTGGATCAAATCTGATACAATCAAGGAAAGTTATGTTTGCAAAGGCTTCCAAATGGGAAAACACTCAAGACTCCCTTTTTCAAAAGGAAAAAGAAAAACCAAGGATGTTCTTGAATTAATCCATACTGACTTATGTGGTCCTTTGAATGTGACAGGAATTACAGGGAAAAGATATTTTATAACCTTTGTGGATGATTACAGTAGAAGAACTAAGGTTTATTGTCTTAGAACAAAGGATCTGTGACGTCCCCTACTCGTATACGGTGCACTCACCGTATACAATCAGGAGTTCATCCCCCATACCAGCTCCGTACTGATACAGGGCCCTCCACATATCACTGCACCCGTAACGAGTCCCAGTGGGAAGAGTGAAGAGGTCATTTTACCCTGTCTCCCTCAGGGCCTACCTAGCTGCGGAAGCATAAACATACGTGTCAGTATACAACATAATCACATATCCACCTCGAAATCAACATCTGCATAGACAATGATCAGCATCATACATAGGGGTTCCTACCCAAGGCTCAGACTCGAAGGGGTGGCCCGGCGGCTTGGGTCTCTCAGTTCATTCGAGCCCGAAATTCATGGCAATGGATTTGGTGGCATAGGCTATGGCATAGGGTTGTCCACTCCATCCGCCCCTCCTGTGCACACTTTGCGAGTAGTAGGCTGAAAAGTGTTGGGACTGGTAAGCATTTGGATGCATAGCCCAAAGGGCTATTCACGAGTTGCATCTCGGTTCGATGGGGCAAGTAGGGATCACTCCCTCAGAGAGGTCTACATCTTTGACTCAAAGGTGACTAGAGGGCCTTTGCCCTTATTGGTGAACCCTTTGGAAAGTGAACACCACTTTCGCAGTGTCCGAGTCCATGCCTTACCGCGCTTTCGGTGGTAAGCCATTAGACCTAGTCACAATGATCCCCGGTAGGCCTTACACACCCGGAGGGATGGTTCAAAGTCGAGAACACGAACCTCCTTCTTAGCCGGTCGGCCCCTTCACCCACAACCCGGTGTGGTTCTTGTACCTGAACCCAATCTGGTGTGCTAGAGGCTACTCTAGGAGCATCAACTACCAAGCTTTAGGGCCTCTACCCCCTTCCCAATACAAAGGAGTTCACGGATATACATCATCCATATACATCCGGAAGAACTAAAGAACTAGATCTAATCTATATCATAGAGTTAGGTTCTTTAGTTAGTGTCTGAGGTCACGAGAATCTAGATGGCTACTATGGGCAATTTAATAGGCTAAACCCTCTTGATACCACCATTTGGAAGGCGGTTTAGGTTATTAAATTGACTAAATACCCTGATCCTTGGGTTGCTCCTCGACTGAGTTCGACCATCTGTTGAACTACTTGAAGATGGAGCCAACAAGGAAAACTAATGGTGCAATTAAACTCGGGCAGTGCGGGGGGCGTTTTGACCCTTTGAGTGAGCAAAGCGAGCTCTAAAACCCTATGGGACGAAAATAGCAAGTTAGGGTTTCCCTAACCTAAATAGACAAGGGGTTAGGGCTAGGGTTTCCAATTATCCCTTTAAGCATGTGGGATAATTGGGTATGGCCCACTTGCCTTTAATGGCTAGGTGGCATAAAAGGTGCCCACATGGGAAAATGTGCACCTAGATAAATGTGCACATTAGTAAATGTGCACATTAATAAATGCACATACCTTGCAAGTTGCCCCCTAGGGGCTACCCGCCCTTCTACGTCGTCATTACCGTCGGTCGAGGGTGGCGTGTATGCAGCGTGCGGCGATGCAGTATATGTCACGGGGGCCAGGTATCTTTGTCTTTGGGCGATCCTGAGGATCTAGCCTATGAAGCATTTAGGACATTTGCTGCAGAAGTTGAATGCCAAACTGGGAAGAGAATCAAATGTGTACGGTCTGACAGAGGAGGTGAGTACCTATCCCACAAATTTAAGAAATATTGCATTAGTAGAGGTATAAAAAGACAATTCACATGCAGCTATACACCCCAGCAGAATGGGGTTGCAGAAAGGAAAAACAAAACCATTCTAAACGCTGTAAGATCCATGCTTAAGCATGCTGGTTTGCCAAACTTCCTGTGGGAAGAAGCAGTAAAGACTGCAGTACTAGTGCAAAATGCTTTGCCAACCAAAAGCCTTGAAGGTATGTGCCCAGAATTCTTATGGTCAGGAAGTATGCCTAACTTTGAAAATTTTAAAGCATATGGCTGTTTGAATACACTCATGTTCCCAAAGAAAATAGATTAAAGTTAGATGACAGATGCATCATAACCTATTTGGTAGGATATGATGAGCATTCGAAAGGCTACAGAATGTACAATCCAGAAAGGAGAAACATCATAGTGAGTAGAGATGTGACTTTTGTAGAAGAAGAGCTTTATAGGCCAAGGTCTATAAGCAAAGAAGGAAGTAAGTCAAATGGTAATGTAAATGATATGGCAGACTTGGATGATAAGGTGGATAAGAATGCACAAAATTTGGAAACAAATTTTAAAGATGCATGCAATGAAGAGGAAATTGGAAATATTGAAGACAACAACAATAATGCAGAAAACCATGAAATGGTGGAGCAGGAAATGGAAAAATAAAAAAGGAGGTCTGAGGGTGAAAGATTAATGGAAGATGCAAACTTTGACATTAGGCTTTATGGCAGAAAAGAAAATGGCAGGAGTTCTAGGTTGCAGCTACATGAGAAGGATCCCGAAGCACTAATAATTATGCAGACAGGGGTACCTGAAACTTTTGATGAAGCTATGAACAACATAGAGGCAAATAGATGGAGAGAAGCCATGAATGAAGAGATAAACTCTTCTAACAGAACATCTACCTATGAATTAGTTGACTTGCCTAAGGGAAAGCAGGCTGTGGGAAACAAATGGATTTTTAAACTGAAAAAGAATGCAGATGGAAGTCCCAAATTTAAGGCTAGATTGGTTGCAACAAAAGAAAGGCATAGACTTCAAAGAAACATACTCACCAGTGGTTAAATTAACTAGCATCAGAATGATTATCTCAGTAGCAAATGCAATGAACTTAGAATTGCATCATATGGACGTGTGTACAGCATTTCTTAATGTTGAACTAGATGAGGAAGTTTATATGAAACAAGCTCAGGGTTTTGAACAAGGAAAAACCAAAGTGTGGAAGTTAAACGGAGCTGTCTATGGCTTAAAACAGGCCCCTAGGCAATGGTATATGTGCATTAACCAATACTTGAATGAGCAGGGCTTTGAAAAACTAGCAAATGATGGAAATGTGTATGTTCTGAAAAAGGTAGATGAATTTTGCATAATGGCAAATTATGTGGATGATTGCATCCTAGCTGCTAATGGCATTGGCATACTAAATCAGTGCAAGGAAATCCTTAAAAGGAAATACAAAATGACTGACTTGGGAGAACTTTCAAAATTCTTAGGAATTCAAGTGAAAAGATGCAGAGAAAAGGGACTGATATCCATATGTCAAAATGAGTACATTGATACTGTGTTGAATAAATTTAATATGGAAGATTGTAATCCAGTAAAAGTACCAATTCAGACAGGGATCAAGTTGTCAAAGAATATGTGTCCAAAAACAAAAAAAGAAAGAGAGAGGATGTCAAAAGTACTATATAGACAATTAGTGGGATGTTTACTCTTTATTGCAAACAACACTAGGCCAGATATAGCTTTTGTTGTAAATGCCCTGAGCAGATACAACAATGATCCAGGGCATGATCATTGGCAGATTGCAAAGAAAGTATTACGGTATTTGAAGGGTACAAAAAATAAAGGAGTTGTGTATAGCACAAAAGATTTACAAATAAAGGCATATAGTGATGCTGATTGGTGTGGAGATATTGATGAGAGAAAGTCAACCTCTGGCTATGTTCTATTTCTAGGTGGAGGACCTATAAGTTGAAGAAGTAAGAAGCAAACATCCATTGCTCTTTCAACAGCTGAATCTGAATATGCTTCAACTACTTTAGCAGCTAAAGAAATTGTATGGGCACGAAGATTTATGGAAGAACTTGGAATAAAGCAAGAGGGCAGTACAGATTTATTCTGTGACAATCAGAGTTGCATTGCAATGACAAAGAATCATGTTCTGCATGAAAGGACTAAGCACATAGAAATGGAAATGCACTTCATTAGAGATATGGTGAAAAAGGAAGAAATATGTTTGAAATATGTTTGCTCAGAAGAGCAGATAGCAGACATATTAACCAAGGCTTTGGGAAGTACTAGGTTTCAGAAGTTATCTGATATGCTAAATTGTAGAGAAGTTGCAAGATTATGATCTGAAGGGGAATGTTAGAATTCATATCATAATCATGTATTTTATGGAAACTGTGAAACTTGGTTGATCTAAGCAGATATGTGAAAGAAACAAAGAAAAGATCAGTTGAAAGGGGAACCCATTATTATACGCAGTTCATACAAAAGGCAGTGAATCTTAGCAATAACCTAAGGTGAGATCCTTGAAGATATTAGAGAAAGAAGTTCACAAGATCACATTAGGTTTTCATATGAAGTTCACATTGGGGAACAATGGGTTCGTGTAAATATTTGATAATATTATGTTTGGTTCAATGGTTGTATGGTCAGCCTTGACCTAATGTAAATATGGGATATTTCGGTCCAATAAGATAAGACCGAGCTAGTCATGAACTCGGTCCAATGAATCAAAGGCAGAAAGATTCTCGGCAGCTCGGTGAGGCCTAACCGCCGGAACTGAGGCTTATAAAACAATCTAAGGCGTCTGAGATGTGACCACGGTGGAGATTACCCGGTCGGGACCAAAGGAAACACGGTGTCACATTTAAGGGTTTAATTTGTGGCGTTCGGCCACGATTATCACGGTCCCGGGGGCGTATCTTGCATCTTTGCAAATCCGCAGCGTACCGCCGTCCCAATCGGCGTAATGCGCCCGGCGTGTACCAAGCAAAGAAGCCCTAGGGGGGTAGCTTGCAATGGTGCACACACTTAACAATGTGCGCACTTTTAGACCTTTAACCCATTAAAAGGTAGACCAAGGGTCATGGAAACCCTAAACCTAGCGATAGCCTACATAAGGCACCAAACCCTAACTTTCCTTTTTTTAGCCCACGGACCTTCAGAGCTCCGATTCAGCGCTGAGGAGTCAATTCCAACTCTCCACGATCTGCCGGGTCTTGACTTGTCGAGATCATCCTTTCGACCGCATCCGGCGAAGCGAGACATGGGCCTTTGGATCGAGAGGAGTGAACCGAGGGATCAGGTATTTGGTGGATTGAATAGCCTAAACCTTATTCCGACCTTGAACCCGGTAGGTTTAGCCTATTAAATCACCCTTAGTAGCCAAGCGGATCACGAGATTGACTCTAACTAAAGAACCTAACTCTATGAATTAGATTAGTTCTTATTTACTTATGTTGATATGAATTCTGTGGACTCATTGTATTGGGAAGGGGGGTAGAGACTTAAAGCTTAGTAGATGATGCTCCTAGCTAGTCCCTCTTAGTGCATTACTAGTTTTCGGCCTGTGCACAAGAACCCACACTGGTTGTGGGTGAAGGGGGGCAGGCCCTAGGAGGAGGTTGGTGTTTGACTCTTGAACGATCCCTCTGGTGTGTAAGGCCTACCGGGGATCATTGTGACTAGGTCTAATGGCTTGCCACTGCGTGTGGGCAAGGCATGGGCTCGACTCTCATGGGGTGGTGGATATGACCTTCCAGTGAGTTCAAGTCGAATAAGGGCAGTGGCCCTCTAGTCACCTTGAGTCAGCATGTAGATCTCTGGAGGGAGTGATCCCTACCGCCCCATCGATGGGGGTGGGGGAGATGTAACCCGATGGCGTAGCCCCTTTGGCTATGCACCCGTGAGGCTCTGATCGAGGTCCCAACACTTTTCAGCCTACTCTGCAAAGTGTGCACAGGAGGGGCGGATGGAGTGGACAACCCTAAGCCATGTTCTTATGCCAGCCAAATCCATTGCCATGAATTCTGTCTGCAATGAACTCTGGAGACCCAAGCTTGGACTGGTAGGATTCCTTATGTGATGTGCTGATCTTTGTCTATGCAGATATGTGGTGAACCATCGCCGTGATGGTCATGTGATGTTGATGTATGTATTATCGACATGTATGTTTACGCTTTTCAGCGACTAGGTAGGCCACGAGGGAGGCGAGGTAAAATGACCCCTTCCTCTTCCCCCTTTGGAACCCGTCGCGGTTCGCGGTGTCATGTGGAGGGCCACAGTATTGGCATGGGCTGGTATGGGGGATGAACTCTGTTTGTATCACGGTGAGTGCAGAGTATGCGAGTAGGGGCGTCCGCGGTGGTATCGAGCAATGTTCTTGGAGACCAAGAGCAAAGCACTGACCATGCTCCCAGTAGTACTAACTTGATAGGACCCTCAAACCTCGAAAAGTGGGAATTTTTTTCTCATTTTTGTAGTTTGTGCTAAGCTAGTAACAATTAAGTGAATTGGAACTTAATAAGACTAAAAAGAAGGAGCCAACACCTCCTCAGGCAAGGTGGTCTCACAGCTCGCGCAAAAGAAGGAGCCAACACCTCCTCAGGCAAGGTGGTCTCACAACTCGCGCCTGGTCAAAGAACTACACTTTAGTTTTTGAGCGAGGCGCAAGCTGTGAGACATTGACCCAAAACATCTTGAAAAGTCATAAAAGTTTAAAAAAGTAACTTGGTAATTCGAATTACATCTTGAAAAGTCATAAAATTTAAAAAAAGTAACTTGGTAATTCGAATTTTAGCCTAGGAATTAACTAGATTAGTCTAGTTTTTCAATCTATTTGAACCTCATCTTAAAAAGATTCATGCGGTAGCGAGAATTGAACCTCCCACCCACAGGATTGAACCCCCCCAAACCCCCTCGTGCCAACCACTGAGGGCGGGCATCGTTTGTGTTTGAATTATAATTCTTAATTAAATTTAAGCTTTAATATAGATAATATTAATGGCTAAGCCTTAGACTTAGAACCAAGACCCTTAAGAGCATCTTGATAGACACCAGGACTCCGATCGACATGATGCGCACCAAAGCGAACCCTTCGACTTTTCGACAAGGCGAAGCGGCCGAGAGGCCAAGGAGGTAGAAGGAAACAAGAAAGGAGAGGGCGAGCGAGGCGTGAGGACAAGGCTCAAGCGGAGGGCAGAAGGCTGGTCCAACATTTTGAAGACTCAACGGACACTGCCTTTGTTCATGCGAGCGAAGTAACCCTCATGAGGAAGGACATGCAATTAGCTAATTTAATTAAGGGAGATCCCCAGTAGATATGTTGTAAATAATCAATAATTTTGTTAATACATGATAATTTTGAGTAGTTTATGTGTCAAATCTAGGACGAGTTAGCAAGTAGTAGTTGTTATTTTAGTAAAATAGGATATTCTCGGACCAAAAGTGTGATGTCTCACATTTCGCGCCTTGTCAAGAAACTAAAGTTTAGTTTTTGAGCGAGGCGCAACACAATGAACCTTCATACCTAGACCATGTCCAAACTAGACCAAAACACCTCCAAATTGACCAAGTAAGGGGTCCATTCGCCTAACTTCGAGGAGACTAGCATGAATAGACCCTTAGATCACCCAAATTGGACAAGTTTAACCAATTTACAGCCAATGTCTCACGGCTGGCGCTGGTCAAAGAACTAAACTTTAGTTTTGAGCGAGGGCGCAACTGTAATGAACCTCCAAACTTTGAACTTCCATAACTTGAGCTCTGAGCTCCAAATCCTTTGAAAATTGTTGCAATAGGACCATTAGACAGCCTAGAATCCATTTATGACCTCAAATTAGGCTAGAAATGTCAAATCCTAGCTCAAAATGACCAAAATTGCTCAAACCCTTGAATTGTTTTTCCAAACTGTGGTTTGTTTGTAAATAGAAGCATACTCCATTAGTAGCTCGCAAGTATTGCTCTCAGCTCGAAGCTGATGCCTTACTCCTAGATAGAAGTGCCCAAGAACACCCCTTTGTTATAGTCATCTAGACCTCAGCATACCAACCCAAGTCCAACTGTTGGTACATCACCTCGGGTCATGCCAAAAGCATAAACCTTAACCTAATTCTGTGTCCTTCTAATAGAGTTTGACTTATATAGCCGCCACATTGACACTCCCTATTGCCAGGATACCTAGAAAGGAGCTAGAGTCTAGAGCTGCCCAAGTCACCTCATGTGTAGAGATTGGACTCCCCTAAACCAACTTTGCTAGGACCTTAGAGTATGCCTCAAACATCATGGAGGTCTTGCAAAACAACCCTCATGCCATGCCATACCACACGTCCTAATGTCCATAGACTTGGAGATTATAGATATGTCTTGATAATCTTTGCTCAAGCCATCTTGTTTGCATATAGAGCCCAAAATGTTGTAGGAGAGCCCTTCAAGTAGACCCTTAGACTCTAGGATATACGAGCGTTGCTTTCGAAGTACAGGGCCAGAGCCACAGAAGAGCTAGAGGCGCAACTTCTTGAAGACATCAAGGTCCCAGCCGATGTCTGCATGAGATAAGGAGAGGAGACAGGAAAAGCGGACCCATGAGAGGGAAGCACAGCGACAAATGCCTCAGCAGACAAAGCGGTAGAGCGGGACACCACCGGCCTATCATCAATCTTCATCAAATGGGAAGAATAATTGGTAACCAGCGGCATCAAGAATTTTCTAGATGTCAACCTCCGGCTACCCGTCCACGAGCTCACATCGGAAGAGGATCTCGGCGCCTTCACCAACTTCGGCGCCCACGAGTTTCAAATGGAAGAATGCAAGGCAGCAAAATACGGTGCGGCAACACGTTGACATCGATCTTGGCGTTAGCATCACGAGCTAGGGCGAGGGCATAATCTTCCCTCGAGGAGAGAAGTCATGGCGACCACGATGGCGTATAGGAACGAGAGAAGACCACCATGACCTTGCAGCCCCGGCGGCTCAAGCGAATGTTATGAAAGCGTCAACAAAGGAGCAACCAAACTAGGCAATCACAAAGCACCTAAGGCTGACCGGGGCGAGCTTCCGGCTCCCTTGCAGCGGGGAGAACTTTCATCGGTTCCAAAAGTAGGAGACCATGAGGAGGAGGAGAGCGACCTAGCCGGCCAGATACAAATCGCAAAGGCGACTAGAAGGAGCCATGGTAGGGCAATGGGAAGACCACACTTCGGGACAGGAGAGGCACCTCGGAATGAAGCAAAGCCCAAAGCAAGCAGAAGTCGCGACTTTCGGAAATTCAACCTGCGGAGGAATGCCAATGCGCCTACCGACCCACGATCTTAGAGCCGAAGACATTCAAGAATGCCCAAGCTGCAACAGCTAGGTGATCTTACTCAAGCGATCAAGCGGCACGCACATCGGCAACCCCGCAACGAAACACCGCATGTAGGGGCGTTGAGCGTCACCGCATTCCTCACGGCGAATATACACATTAAGGAGGAGCATCTTTCTCAAGGGATCACATCGGCGAACACTCTTCATGGCTGGCGTGGCGAGCTTGGATCGGACATGAAGCTCAACAATAGTAGCAAACATCTCAAAGGAATCACGGAGTCAACGAACAAAGAAGATGCAGCAAAACCAAAGGGTCAAACGCGATAGGAGGAGGGGGAACCCTAAAGGAGTATAAACAATTAAGTAGATCTTCGTAGTTGTTTTGAAAAAGTGGATGAATTAAAATCCCAATGTAAATGCGTATATGTCTATTGTATATCTCGGGTGCTCACAGATATAGTGGAGAAACATGAGTTTAAAGTCATGTTTTCTGATTTAAGCGCTTAGATCGGGAAGCTCCTTTACGCCGACTACCAAAAGAGGAAGCAAGGAAGCACAACTATAGCCCAAGATCAAAATGGAAGAACAAGTACGAGGGAGAAACGACTGGAGGCCAAGCAAACCTTCGACTCCAAACACTTCCGGAAGTGCCCTGAAGTAGAAGACAGCTCGTCCACCCAATGTCAGAATAAGAGACAACACCGGTCATGTCAAGATCATTGCGCTGCAGGACATCGTCGGGACGCCAACACTACATCTTGTGGCAGCGGCAACACTTGGCGAACTTATGACACGCAGTGGCCTCAACAATAGAAGGAGGAACGCCCGGCATCAACGAGCCAACTAAGAAGACAACATCTCGGCGACCATAATTACACCTTGTGGTAATATAGGGGAATGCGCTATGACACGTGGTTTAGATGGAGATGCACTTACGAAAGGCACCGCGACGAGGAGATATGCCTTCAACAACTAGGTGATGGCTTCGTCAGGTACTCCTACCAGTAATTAGAAGAGAAGAAGCCGATCATATCTCCGACATGTGACACGTCAAGCGCCCAAGGTAGAAGCATTGGCACCTTAACGACAAGGATAGCAACTGAAGCACCTTCAGCAAAAGAGAGTTCAAGATACTTGACCCGGGCTATCCAAGCGACAAGAGTATATCTAAAGGCGGTACTTCTTCAACTCAAGGGTAAAGGCTGGCACATATAAGGATCCATCATCCCGACAAGCGGAGCCATCAGGGAGGAGAGCCATGATGCCTTACTTGCCAGAGAGACCGACATGCATAGAGGGACAAAGGCGAGGAACTGAAATTTGGAGAAGTGCTAGCAACCGACTTCTTCCCACGAGCTCCCTAGAGGCAACGGGGAGGATCAAAACCGACGAGCACAATCTAAGCCCACAGGAAGGTACCTCAAGGCGGGGAAGACAACATAGCCGCGATTGGGCGTGACAACGTCAAGCCATGTGATCGAGGGATCAAACAAGGAAGTTTGGAAACTTCGATGGAGAAGCAACTAAGCGAGGCGAGCCGATGACTTGCACGCGGACTTGCATGCAACTTGGTGAACCCAAGGATGGGCGACTCAAAGAACAAGCTGCGAGAAGAGCACAACTCCGGAGGAGTATAGCCAAAGGAATCGCGCCGACCTCAAGAGCGCCTTCAAATAGCTTCAAGTATCATGAAGGGGGAGCGATTACGCTTAGAAAACGGGATCGGGAAGCGGACCCGAAATGTCGAAGCATCAACGACCACCACACCTTTAGTTAGAATGTGATGCAAAGCGTGTTGTGCCATAGCCGACAAACATCGGAGGGCCCAAGTACATCAACAAGTTACCCCGGAGTACGAGCTGACGTACAAATAGGAGGATATGGATCGTCAACACCATTGCACCGGGAGGAACACCGATGACATTGCCAAGGAGTAGGTGTGCAACTCGGAGGGAGGCACAAGGGGGACCTAATAGCTCTAGTAGTAATTGTAATTATGTAAGTTATATGCTTTGCATATATAGTTCCCTTGTTATTCCCCCCCATAGCGTAACAGATCAAAGGAAGAGATGTCAAGCAATTTGCAGGGGTGAAGCAATCAACATCCTCAACACTCTTCGGGCAACAAGAGGACTCGATGTATGAGACGTCGATGGAGTCAAAGAAACAATATCGGATACAGAGTCGTCCTTTAGCCGCCAAGACAAAGAGTTCAAGATGAAAGATCTTTTTCAACGGCGCCACCTTCAGGCTTTTGAAAAGCGGCATGGAAGATTTCAAGTGATCAACTACACCATCAAGCCACTAGCAATGAGAGGCTTCTAACGAACAAAGTCAACCTCTACATCAAAGAGGAGCCACCGTCAAGGAGACTGAAGTATCGAGCGACTCGGAAGAACGTCACTTTGCTACTTCAAGCAGGCAACGAGTGGATGAGCTTCTAGCAAGGTCAAGGATCTAAGGCCATGGGGCCTAGTAGGTTAAATGTAGGGATGGTAACATCCATATTGGGATTAGAAGACATTGTTAGATATTCTCGCCGAAAGGATTGCCCCAATATTGAGCTAAGCATCAAGTATTGGGAAGGAAATGCATAGGAGTAACTAAAATTATACACGATTATTAACAGACATCCAACATATTGAAACCACATTACTAGGATAATTGTTGACCATGTATAAATCTAGTACCCCCAAAAGAATAATCCAACCGAAAGAAAAGAAGTAATCTAACAAGTCCGGCCAACTTGTTACGATGACATCAATTCGATTGGTAGGAATATTCCAAGAGTTTAAATAACTAAGAAAGGGGGAATCTCTAGAATATAAAAGAATAGTACATGTAAGGTACATCTAAAATAAAAATTATAGTAATCAAATAGTCTTTTGAGACAAAAGGAATTGTCGTCATGACAAAACCTTGTGGGATATTACTATATTGAAATAAATGATAACATAATATGTGCATCCATCTTAGATAGTTATATATGTAGCTAAGGCTAGTAAATTAATGCGCTAAGTAAGAAGCGTATAACCTCTTAAGGGGAGAGAATAGATATGACGTTGTGTACAACGTCATTGAAGAATCTTGAGGACCATTTTCTTTTTGAAGAAAGTGGGAGGGCTCAATCTTATGATTGAGCGTACTTGCATCGAATTGACCAGGCCGTAGAATAGAGTTCACTCCGCAATGGCGGCGAATAGAGCGTAAAATAGATAGATACCTTAGGCTCGGGGAGGCCTTCAACGTGCGAGACCCGGCGTAGTAGCTATCTACACCAATGAAGTGGAGCAAAACTATGGGAGCAACGCAACGACCAAGTCATCTCCAAATTACTCGAAGCCGGCTCAACGGGTGGATGCATTCTAGCCTTAGGTAAGGCGTGCGCATGCATTATAAGCTTTAATGTGTCTTATAGATAAGTTAAATATAGATCCTAATAATTGCATAGAATTTACTGTACGTATATGTATCATACGGAAATAAGTTAAATAACAACGATAATGTGAGGTAGCATGTTAATTAATCCTTCGCAAGAATGCAATTCCTTCCAAGGATAGCTATATGACCTCGGGGTCCTTATAAATATAGATAGAAAATAGAATTCAGATACACTTAAGTGCATCTTAGGGATATACTTCCAAGGGTAATGCAGGACCCAAGGAAGATAAGAAGCACATCTAATTCTTGTGTATGATAATTAAAACCTTCTCTATGTAACAATAGGTAAAAAATCAGGGTTATTGTTTAAATAATCGCGATCTAAAGTCGTTAAATATTGTAAAGATTAGAGTAAATATAATCGCACTATCGGAAGTAATGTATCCGGTACTATGATAATGTTAATTCATAATTATTACCTTAAGGTAATTATGTTAATCACATGCATTAAAGGAGCCAGCAAAAAAAATCAGCTCGGGCATGTCGAATTGTGTTTAGATTAGTTTCATGTGTAGTTAAGATTAATCTACGCATGCAACCTATGCCAGGTATGGGTTGCATGCGTATTTACCGATGATGAGATCATTACGCTGATCTCTAGGACGTGGTGTAATGTCAATGTAGGCATATGGGCATGGTGCAGCTTGCAAAGTCTACTACGTCCACGAGTAGGCGACCTCGAAGAAAGGAGGTCATTGAGGAATGCATTGATAGGAGAAGCACCTCTAGCCCCATATATGCTTTGATAGGAAGAATCGGCCTTCACGCCCCATATATACGGGAAGGACCTATCCTCCTGTTATTTGGGCAACTAAAGGTGTAGGCATGAGCCATATAGGCATTATAGGTATTTGTCTCCACGACCACAATGGAAGAAACATCCTCTTCCTACGCCGGGAGATTAGCCATGCATTCATGTAGATAGGTGGGGTGGTCACCACATAACCAAAATTTTATTAATAATTAAAATGGTACTAACGTAGTGTCGACCTGCAAGCCATTAGAGCGCTCCGGAGGGCAAGGAGGTCGAGCTACGAAGACTTGCAACACAAATTTTGTTATAATGTGTTGCAAGGAATGAAGAGTACCTTAGAAGTGTAAATTTTGTATGAAATTGATAAACTTTGATAAACTTAAATGTTGTATTAAGTAAGGTTAATAATTACCTTGCGTGGATTAAGTTATGAAGTCATAAGTTAATTGGATAATGAAATAGTACAGTAATGTCTTAAACATTACCTTAGAGTAACTCTAATAATTAAGATAGTAAGTAATTGTAAAATTAATACAGGATTTTAAGGTGCGAAGACTTGCAACACAAATTTTGTTGGGATGTGTTGCAAGGAATGAAGAGTACCTTAAATAATAATTGTATATGAATATGTAGCATAATAACAGGGGGTTTTTTTTGTGATTTTATACGCTTTTTGGCATGGTTTTCATATGATTTCATGGGCGTATTGCACGAGACATACTAATCAGTATATCTAGAGTGCACTCCGCATTTTATTGTCTAAATTCCATATCATCAATGGTTTACCCCCTTTTATTTTTATTCCTCTATTTCTTTTTAATAAGCCAAACATGCAAGCATCGAAATGTTTCACTTTAGGGTTTTTTTAGGGTTATCTCAAGCATTCTCTGTCTCGTCTCGGGTATGCAGGTGCTGCGGGTTTTGGGTTTGCCATGATGGGTCGGATTTGTGTGGCATCCGGACTTTACGCAGGTCTAAGGGCAGTCGGTTCAAGACCAGACCTTGCACTTGTGACATGTAGCGTAAATGCTGTATCTGCATGATGCTTTCTGGAGTTAATTGCACATTGTTATTTTTTTCGGTTGATGCATGATTTGTCTTGAAAAGAAGGAACTTATAGAAACATGGCAGAAGATGGAGAAGCATCAATCTTGAAAATGCAAGGAATTGCTCTATAGCATGCCCAGGCTACTGGGTTGGTCCATGACCAGTTGCGGAACAGGTTGTTGGCAATTTCATCTCTAGGAAGAAAGTAGCAATGACAAAATCAATTTGTGAGGAGCCTCTTTCTCTGGGTGGGAGCAACCAATAGTTTGACATTGCATCTCTGCAAGTATAAGAGCCCTAGTAGGTGTGGCATCACAAGTTGCCCATGTCCAGTCTTATTCTTTCATTTTCTCTTCTCATGCAATCTTTCTGTTTTTGTTCTCTATACGTTGCTCTCTTTAAGCTATGACCTGTTGCAGGGACATTTACCAGAAATATAATGGCTGCAGCACCTGTAATATATTGCAAGAGAAGGTTGGCAACCACGAAGTCGGTTCGTTGAATCATGGTTATTAGCATGTTGCCATCATATAAGTAAAACTTGACATTTACCTGTTGCAATGCTTTGCTGCAGGCACGAGCTGTTCTCATTAATGCTGGTCAAGCAAATGCTGCGACGGTTAGATTTGATCTCTTCCTTATCTTTCCTCTTTGGCCTTGGTTAGACATGGCATGAGGAATGAAGTGAATCGAAATAGCAACAAATGGGTGTCTCTGGCAGATGGACAGAATTGAAAGCTCCAATAGGGTTTTTGTCAGATTTCAAAAGAGTCTGGCCTCTTCAATGACGAAAATCTCTGGAGCCTCATGGACAATGGTTAGCAGGTTGAATGACGGGCAATGTTAAACAGGTTGTCGTGGAGTTGCAGGTTATGCTAGATATTGGTTGAAAGAGGTAGAATGTGTGCTGCTTCTATGAAGGGTTAAGGCATTTTCTTAAAATACTCCAGCAATGCTTGCTCGGTGACAAAGCATTGTGAGGCATTAACAAAGCATGCTGTGTTGCATGTGACACGCTTTGCAGTTGGGGATTCAAGCATATCCTCAAATGCTTTTTGAAGCCTTTGAGGTCACTGTTTGTTATTGGAATATTAGATAAGTTTTTCAACTCCACCAACTTGTAGGGTGGACATGACTGTGGTCTTCCTTTTCTTATACTGACCAATGCATAAAGTGCAGTCCATTGCTGAATCGGTGTGAAGGAAAATTCGTAACAGGTATGTCGAAACTAATTTTATCATTAGACATTGTGAATTGTGAGAGATGCTATGATATAACGGTGTGGATGGAATAAACTAAACAAGTTAGGATTCAGAATGCTAGTGTTATTGGCTCTCCTCTTCTGCAACTTACTGAACATTAAATATAATTGTTTTTGTTATTGTTATGTGTAACTTATTTTGCTAGGTTAATTTGTTTTTTCCTTTCCTTGTATTCACTTGCTCTACTTACTGAAGCCAAAGAATGATGTCGTTTTATGCACTTCTGCTCTATTAACTCTTACAAGGAAAACCATGAGCTGTATGCATATTCCAGATTATATATTCAAAAGCTTTATAAATGCACTAATCAAGCTGCAAATTTACATTTCATAACAACATGTTGGCCTATGGTCCTTACTTGTTATACCTTAAATAATGACATTGGCTGCTCATTTCTTTCTTCCTGTTATCGATTGTGGTTGCTTAGTTGGTATGGTTGTGACTTGACTTGGTTCGTTTAGTTATTTAAGCAAATGTTGGATTCTTCACGGGTCCATTTCCTATACAGATGTTTAGCATATGAAATGCTACTATATAGGGACGTTCCAAATATAAATGCATTTTCCTTGGCATTTTGCATGTAGGTTTCCCACATTGTATTCATCAATACAGGCTTTTCTTTTCTATCCTCATCACATTTATCCTTTTATCAATACTCCAAGGTTTCTTTTGTACTCTAATGTCACCCTCACAATGACTTTAATTTTTGGTCTACTTGCTTATTATAAATTTTATCATAGAAATGCCTATTTAAATATATCTACGACATCATTACAAACAACGCATATGACACATATATTATCATTATAAATGTTTTAGTTCGTTTGTCAATTCTAAAGGCCAGAAGGCCAAAAAAAAATTACAGGTTAACACACAAACCATTACATCCAACACTCTAAAATTAAATCCCCCTTGAAACCCCTTTGGTTTGGGTGCATATTCACACGAGGGGGTGGCGAGGGGCAGCGAGAGCCCCTAAAATTATGTTTGGCATGTATAAAATCAACACTATGTAGTATATTACCTCAAATCTTAGTGTATTTTGCAAATCTTGTTATACAGTATAGCAAATTGTGTACATGCATACCCCACAAATGAGGAACTTTATGTACGGTGTAGATTAAGGAATAAAGGGTGAATATGCCTATCCAACAGCTCTCGATGCCCGAAGTCACCCCCCGTGTGAATATGCACCCAAACCAAAGGGGGTTTCAAGGGGGATTTAATTTTAGAGTGTTGGATGTAATGGTTTGTGTGATAAACTAAATGTTGTGATAACGGAGACTAATAAGTACCTTGTTTTAATAGAAGTTACGATTTGACAAGTTATTTGATAATGTAATGGCATAATAATGATTTAAAAATATTACCTTAAGGTAATCTTAATAAATGTGTAAGTATTATAGCAGTATATCGTATGCACCAGGTTGATTGCGGTTGGCAAGATTCCAAGGTGGGGAGACCCACGATGCTGCGGACAGCATCATTTCAAGGTGGGGAGAATGTGACATTCTAGCCACAAGATATCTGGTCCCGGGGCGTATCTTGATCTTTGACCGCAAATCGCAGCGTACGCCGTCCCAATCGGCGTGTAATGCGCGGCGTGTACCCAAGCAAGGAAGCCCTAGGGGCAGCTTGCAATGGTGCACACACTTAGCAATGTGCGCACTTTTAGACCTTTAACCCATTAAAGGTAGACCAAGGGTCATGGAAACCCTAAATCTAACTGATAGCCTACATAAGGCACCAAACCCTAACTTTCCTTTTTTTCGCCCACAGACCTTCCGAGCTCTGATTTGCGCGCCTGAGGAGTCAATTCCAACTCCCACGATCTGCCAGTGCGCCCCAGCTTGTCAGATCATCCTTTCGACCGCATCCGAAGCGCCGCGAGAGACATGGGCGCCGGATCGAGAGGAGTGAACCGGGGATCGGTATTTGGTCGATTGAATAGCCTAAACCTTATTCCGGCCTTGAACCCGGTAGGTTTAGCCTATTAAATCACCCTTAGTAGCCAAGCGGATCACGAGATTGACTCTAACTAAAGAACCTAACTCTATGAATTAGATTAGTTCTTATTTACTTATGTTGATATGATGGGCCGGATGTGATACGTGGACTCATTGTATTGGGAAGGGGGTAGAGACTTAAAGCTTAGTAGATGATGCTCCTAGCTAGTTCCTCTTAGTGCATTACTAGTTTTCGGCTGTGCACAAGAACCACACGGTTGTGGGTGAAGGGGGCGGCCCGGCTAAGGAGGAGGTTCGTGTTACGACTCTTGAGCGATCCCTCACGGTGTGTAAGGCCCCTCACAGGGGGATCATTGTGACTAGGTCTAATGGCTTGCCAGCTGCGTGTGGGCAAGGCATGGGCTCGACACTCATGGGGTGGTGGATATGACCTTCCGGTGAGTTCAAGTCGAATAAAGGCGGTGTCCGTCTAGTCACCTTGAGTCGGCATGTAGATCACGGAGGGAGTGATCCCTACACGCCCCATCGGGGCTGGGGAGATGTAACCCGATGAAGGCGTAGCCCTTTGGCTATGCACCCGGTGGGCTCTGGTCAGGTCCCAACACTTTTCAGCCTACTCGCAAAGTGTGTGCGAGGGAGGGCGGATGGAGTGGACAACCCTAAGCCATGTTCTTATGCGACCAAATCCATTGCCATGAATTACGCCTGCGCAATGAACTCACGGAGACCCAAGCTTGTCGGTCCATCCACGTAATGCGAGCCTTGGGTAGGATTCCCTATGTGATGTGCTGATCTTTGTCTATGCGGATATGTGGTGAACCATCCCGTGATGGTCATGTGATGTTGATGTATGTACTACTGACATGTATGTTTACGCTTCGATTAGGTAGGCCGAGGGAGGCGGGGTAAAATGACCCTTCACTCTTCCCACTGGAACCCGTCCGCGGTTGCGGTGTCATGTCATGTGGAGGGCCCTGTATCGGCATGGAGCTGGTATGGGGGATGAACTCCTGTTTGTATACGGTGAGTGCACCGTATGCGAGTAGGGGACGTCACATGGACGGGACTCGAACCCACTACCTCTGGAGTGGTAGCCGTGCAGCCTAACCGAAAAGGCCACAATGATTTGGACGAAACCAAATCACACGCTCCAGACCTGATAGTTAATCATCACACTATCCTCCCCTCAAGGCCCCCTCCTTGAAGGCTTGCAACCGGGGGAATTGGGGGCGGACCGAACTCGATTTGCAAGGGACTGAACATCGAGGAGTGTGATGACAACCATCTGGACCCCCAACCCTATTACGAGTTGCCCACACCACTAGGGCATGAGTCGTCCAAATCATACTGTCACATTTAAGGGTCTGGACGGGACTCGAACCCACTACCTGCGAGTGGTAGTAGGTGTAGCCCTAACCGGAAGGCCCACGATGATTTGGGCCGAAACCAAATCCTGCGCTCGGACGATAGTTAATCATCACACACAGGTTTGCTATTTTGTATAAGGGAAGAAATGCTATTCAATTTGGAAGATAGTGAAATTAGATCTTTGCAGTATTGCTACAATGACATTAACATTTGTTCAATGGTTTAAGTTTAAATACAAATATCAATGACATGGTTTATGCATTGGATCATTGCTAATATTGAGAGATGTTGCATTGAGTATTTGAAGGATAAAATCTTTCTAATGAATATAATGTGGTATGATCTATGTGAATGATGTTTCAAGCAATTGCATTAAGAAGTTTAAATTAATCTGCCAACAGGAGTTGTATGATTCAAGTGTAAAAGGAAGAGATCTAACAATCATTTCTTACAAGATCTTGATTTCTAGTTCATTGGAAAGCTAAGGGGCCGAAATCCTAAATCGACCCTTATTTTCTCTAAGGCAATCAGAGGGAGTCTGCACAGTCGTGACCTTCACGATGCCCTCTCTCGAACTTTTTCTTGCTTCTTTTGCGCAAGATAGGCAGCGTACTGATCAGGAGACAAGGGCAACCATCTCTCGCCTCCAATCAGAAGTTGCGGAGGCCGCCACCACCATGCAAAGCTTGCAGACTGCCTTTGAAGCGACTTAGTCGGAGTTGAGAGTGTTTCAAAGGAAGGCCGAGGCATGAGACCAGGAGTTGCAGGAGCTTTGGGCAATCGTCGTCCAGCAAGGCAAGGGCCTTCATGCGGAAGCCCATGAACAATTGTGGCAATGCACACATGAATTGGCCAGGCAGCAGCAATTCTAGCAGGAGTTGAGCTCCCGACTACAGAGAGCAGAGGCCACAACACGAGACATGACAGATCCACATACCTGATAGCCTACAAGATGCCAACCAGGGCGGCCCACCGCTGCATCACCAAGTTGCCCCATGCCACCACCACCCCACCATAGAGCCACAACCCATGCTCCGCACATCGCAAACAACGAATGCCGCAGTAGCCACCACGAGCCCGACCACCTCAGAGTTCCAGGAGCGGAGACGCAGGAGACACAATGTGGTGGTGCATGGCTTGACAAAGGAGGCAGGAGAGCACCTCATCAACCGACACCAGACACAGATCCTGGCCTGGATGACATTCCACATGCGCGTACACATTGTTAAGGCGACACGCCATGGGGTCAGCGCCCTGACCGTCCCCGGATAGTCATCTTCACAGTCAGGGACGCGCAAGAGCGAGCAACCATCTGTGCCAAGGCAGGCAGTTGAAGGGGACTACCCTGTATGTGGACCGAGGTCTGACTCCGGCATAGCAAGAGGATTGCAGGCATGAGTTGGAGAAAGTCAAGAGTGTCCACAAATAGGGAGGCACAGCAGGGCTGGTCCAGGGAAAGATGCAGATCTTCAGGCCACGAAATGCTGATGCAGGTACCTCAAACTCTCGAGGCCCTTCTGCCATGACCCCAGCTGCACATCCTGCTACAATAGCCTCACCTGCCACTGCCAACATGCCACAGGCCGCCTCCACCTCCACCTCCACCTCCACCACCATCCCTTGTCCTGCCACCACCAAACCTACTGCTGCAGCTCCTGCCAACAAATAGGAATTGTGCCTGTGCATGGTCTCTTGGAATTGGCGAGGCTTCCCATGGCAGAAGGGAGTCTCAACTCAGTTGCCGCCGATATGGACCTCATCTTCCTCATGGAAACATGGGAGCATGCTGGACATAGACTACCTGACTTGCCAGGATACCATCGCAACTCCGTCTTCAATGAATGCACAGGAAAGCGGGGGGGAGGAGGGGTTTCCTGCTACTACGGGACAGTTTTCCCCATGCAAGACAGACAAACATAATAGGTACCTGTGGGTGTGCGTGCAGAATTGTAGTGGTAGCCCTCTCTTTGTGGCAGCCTGCTACTTTCCACATGCCGAGAACAACTTCTATCACAACCATCCGGGTGTGGATAGGTTGGAGCCCTATGTCGATCTATACGATGACATACAACAGCACAAGCAAGAGGGTAGGGTCATGCTCGTTGGAGACTTCAATGCCCGCACTGGCATAGAACAATCGATGAGATTTGACCCTCTCGCAGATGATGTGTTACAGCTGAGCCCTTCAGAAGGAGCTTGGCCACGAGCATCAGCTGACATTCAGGTCTCGCGCTATGGAAGACAATTGTTGTTGTTCTGTAGTATCTTTGACCTAGTGATTTGCAATGGACTAGCACAATGGCCGTCCTCCAGCCAACACACTTGCAGGCAGGAGAACCAAGGAGGTGGGCCAGCGTGGTAGACTTGTTTTGGTGGTCGAGCAGGACATGCATCTCGTCAAATATTTTCGAGTGGGAACAGCTGGTAGGGATGAGGAGGTGGACTCAGACCACATGTCGCTCTACTTGCAGTTGACTTGTTGCTCCAGACGCCTATCCAACACCTCCTCGTATGCCCCATCTCAGACTGGACTATGAGCGCGATCCTACTTGCTACCAAATGCTTATGGAGGATCTGGCAAGCATCTCACAATGCTCAATGCTGGAGCAGCAAGCAGATAGGCTTATTGACATCTTCGGGGCTGCTGCAGAGAGGTATTTTGGGAGAAGTCGCCCCCGACAAACCTCAAAAGCTACGGCCTTTCCGCGTAACCAGTGGTTCGATGCCGAATGCAAAGAATGCAAGCGCTGGCTCTGCCAAGTCATAGACCCTGCTCTACCCTCGGATGCAGTCAAGCAATACCGCACTTTCCTTAAGGCTAGAAAGGCCGGGTACATTGCGGCCCATCAACATGAAATGTTCTTCCTCCTGGAACGTCATCCCAGGACCTTCTGGCAGAGAGTGCTCAGGAGGCCAGTGCCACCCACAGGAAACATCACTCCAGACCAGTGGGGGCAATACCTATAATAGCTCTACAACCCTGAGGGTGCACGGGCGGCATTACCCCCCCAGCAGGGCCCAGTACTGGAAATCATAGAGGCGGAGGTAGCGCAAGGGTTGTAACGTCTAGCCAATGGAAAAGCACCAGATCTTGATGACATTTAGGCCGAGTTACTCAAGTGGGCAGGACCATCCATGGCACTGGTACAGGCCGACATGTTCAACAAGGCATTGCGGGAAGGTTTTCCCCGAGAATGGACAACTAGCGGGGTTGTCCCAATCTATAAGGCAGGAGACCCGCATTGCTCGACCAGTTACTGGACCATCTTGATCAGCTCAGTGTTTGCAAAGCTCCTCGCCGAGATCCTCGAGCGACAGTTGACAGGATGGGCAGAGGCAGCAGAAGTGCGGGCACTCATGCAGGCAGAATTCAGGCTGAGGCGCTCAACCATAGATCATATCTTCACGCTGCGGACTCTGGTTGAGGACAGCAGGAACCGTCAACAAGATCTGCATTACTATTTCGTAGACTTCGCCAAGGCTTTTGACACTGTGCCTCGGGAAAAGCTGTGGGCAAGATTGCAGCAGCTAGACGTCCCTGCCGAATTGCAGAACGCGCTGTACAGGTTATATGAGACATGAATAGGTCGGCTGCAACCAGCGTGTATATTGATCAGCTGGAGAGATAGCTCGCTGATAATGGAGACATTGGGGCTCACCTCCTACACCAGATCATCAGGCAGCTGATCTATGCTAACGATTTGGACCTCCTAGCACACACACAAGCGGACATGCAACGCCATCTCGATGTCCTGGCATATTTTGCCAGGTGACTGACATGCACGTCAACTTAGCCAAAACCAAGGTAGTTCTGGTATCGTCCACACGCTAGCCAAGGCCTCCAAACCTCACTTATCGTGGCCAAAATGTTGAAGTGGTGTCTGCTTACAAATATTTGGGGGTGGAGTTTCCGTCGGCCATGAACTGGGACAATTCCATCCGGCTGCGAACCGCAGTAGGTTGGAAGGCACTCTATGCAATGGAGAACAATAGCCATAAGGTAGAGCTGTATGATTGGGCCCACCAATCGCACGTATTCAAGGCGCTAGTAGAACCTGTGCTTTTGTACGCGGTCGAGGTCTAGAGCCCGGTGATTTCCCTCGCCACTTGGAATGACTTGGAGTAGGTGCAGAAAGCTTTCTTGGCACGGGCCCTGGGGGTGAAGTCCACAGTCCCATACCAAATAATATTGCAGGAAACAGATTTCTTGCCTTTTGAAAGAGGGGCCCATGACAGACACATCGTCTATTTCTAGAAGGTGGTTAGCATGGACGATGCTCGTCTTCCTAACCTCGCTTACACTATGGCAATGGGGCCTCAACACGTAAAGGCCTGCTGGTAGGAAGAGAGAGCTCATTGGCTGGCCAGATGGAATGTTCAGGAGCACAGGTGCATCCAAGTGCAAATGGAGGTAGATCGTCGCAGTCTCAGACAGTACCTTGACGCATGCTTCCTCTCTAAGCTATGGGATGCCAGCACCCTTGAACAAGTCAAGACGGCACATTATCAACGCCACATAAATCCCGTGTTGGAGCGGGGCCTGCAATGCTACCTGCGCACTCATTTACCCATGAAAAAACGCAGATCCATTGCCTCTATCCGCACAGGTGCACACCATCTCCGAATAGAGACAGGGAGATGGGTTGGGGAGCTGCGTCAGGAAAGGCTTTGTCAACGCTGCCAGGTTGTAGCTGTGGAAAACGAATGCCACACCCTTCAGAGTTGTCCGGCATATGATGACATTCGGATACGCTATGCTGAGCTGATCCGTCCTGCTAGCCCCTGCATGAGATGTTGAGCACGAGCTCGGTACAGAGGTTGGGCTCATACATTCAAGAGTTCATGGATCACCGATATCAGCTCGGTCCTCAGGCACTTACATGATACATGTACATATTTCTGTCTATATTTGTATTTGTATTTGTATTTATATTTGTACAGTTTGTCAAACCTATTCCTGTCACGGTTTTTGCCATAAACAACCCTGTAGGGCGGGAGGGGGTTTTTTAACCCGGACAGTAATATGCTTGTTGTTCCTCCTGTTTGAGTCCCATAGGCCAATTGGTCTCCGTGGATGATAAAAACTCTATTCTATTCTATTCTATTTGCGCCATGTCATCACTTCTAAAGTGAATATTTAGCTTAGCTAACTTTGTTAATTTATTAAATGGTCATACTCCATGTCTCTAACATACCTCCCCCTTTCAAATGCTTGGTACCCAAGGATGGTGGGAGTTTATTGGAAACCCGTTCCAGAGGTCACCTAGTGACGTTGGTTTCATCTTAGTCCCTTTGGAAACCCGTTCCATGGGTCACCCAGTGACCATGGTTTCGTAGCTTATTGTTGGTGGGCGTCCTACTTGCCATCCCTAATGCAAGTTCTTGATTTATCTTCTTTAAGGTAAATAACCTCATATTGACTCGATTAATCCTTCCGTGGCCTCCATGGGTTTTGAATCACGTGAGGATTTTGCTGCAAGTACTCCTCACTCTTCCACGTAGCCTCGGAGAGGGGTTGATCTCGCCACAAGATCAAGTACCTGCGATATTCCAATTGCGTAGTTTCCAAATGCAAGTGTCTAGAATTGCCTCAGGAGTTAGCTATGGGCTAAGGGTATTATCACAGGAGCTATAACATTATCTGTGGACAATATTGCTTTCTTAAGTTGGCTCACATGGAATAGAGGGTGCACGCCTATTCCATCTGGAAGCTCTAACTCATATGTTGTCTCATTGATCCTTCTCAACACCTTGAAGGGTCCAGCATATCGGGGCACCAATTTGGGAATCTTTCCCTTGACCAATGGTTTCAAGGTCCCTATCTCGAGTGCTGAAGGGTTGGGCCTTCTTTAAGTTTGCCCTACATTGATACAATATGACTTGTATATCTTCCAACATATGGATAGCCGCATCAGTTTTCAAGGCTTGATTTGTTCCAGTATAGGATCTTGGATTCTTACCCATCATTGCCATAAAGGAACTCATTTTGGTGCCTCTGTGGTATGCGTTGTTATAAGCGAATTCAACACAAGGCAAGTATTCTTCCCACTTGGACGGTTTCTCAAACACAAAACTCTTTAACATATCCTCCAGGATCATTTTAATTCGTTCTGTTTGTCCATCACCTTGGGGTTGATTTCCACTACTCATACTAAGACTTACCCTCTATCCTTTCATGAAATCTTTCCAAATGTGTCTTGTGAACTTAGAATATATGTCGCTTATAATTTTTTGTGGCAGACCAAAAGTAGGATACACAACCCACCCAGGGGATTCACCTATATACAATATGGACATGCCATCTGCGTTACTAGGGTGGCAAGAAAACCCATAGTATACGGTCCAAAAGAACTAGAAGAATACCCATATAGAAAATGTACGGACTTAAAATATCGTAAAATGTGATAAAAACCCACCCCTTTCCATATATTTTTGTATGAAAGCACTCCAAAAATAATCCATTCCTTATAACTCAAATGGTTCACATGGGATTTCAATGTGAAATCCTCTTGGCAACCCGTAGGTACTCACTTGCCACACATCTTGTTCTGTAGCATCACCCCTTAATGCTAGGAACTTTGCATACTTGGTTAAACAATCGACCATCACAAAGACTTGTGTGTGTTGCAGACTTGTTCATGGGAGTGCGACTATAAAGTCCATGCTTATGCATTCCCACCTCTCCAAAGGTACGGGTAACAACTGTCGTAATCCTGGCGTCTTGCCATGATCTGTTTTAACAGCTTGACACACTTGGCACTGTGCTACATGAGATTTTACATCATGTTTTATACCAGGCCAAAAAGAATTGTCTTTTACAATTCATATGTCTTCCATTCCCTCCCCTCTGCTTGGGGGGTGTTATGGAACTCGTAAAGAATATCCTTCCTGAGATTCCCTACTAAGGCTACAAAAATCCATCCCTTATAAATGATAGAACTAGTGCAAAATCAGCACAAACCCGCAAGATCGACTCAAGAGATAGAATAGAAGAACAAGAATGACTCTATTGAGAAAAGCAATAGGAAATACAATCTCTACTTCTGAGCATTGCATAGTACATAACGTACAATCAATATATACAACCGGTGAGACTAAGAATAGTAGTCTACCGTTTAACCACCGCCCATTAATTACGGCACTGATTTAGGGCGGTGCTCGATCTTGACAAGGTCTTTGTGCGTTGTACATTTCAGCACCTTCTCAAATTTTGTGTGCTAAGTCTTTGAACCAACTTCTTTGTTTCAGCACATTATGCTTAGTCAGCATATTTATATTCCAACACTCTCCCTTAAATGTTGCTGACTAAGCAGAAGAAAATCAGCTGAAACTAAGGCAATCCTTCTCTCCCTTCAGCTGCAATTTCTTCATGCCCAAGCTCTCCTTCACATTGACAAACTTAGATCCAACT
Source organism: Isoetes taiwanensis (assembly GCA_021234155.1). Taxonomy (NCBI): domain Eukaryota; kingdom Viridiplantae; phylum Streptophyta; class Lycopodiopsida; order Isoetales; family Isoetaceae; genus Isoetes; species Isoetes taiwanensis. The sequence goes on from JAJEKV010000021.1 coordinate 7,809,393, forward strand.
AATGGTTTGGTAAAGCCATCGACAAAGCCCGATCTGTGAGGAGCAATGAACAAGTTGAGAAGATCCCATTTGGATGCGCTCACGGACAAAACACAAGTGGGTGTCAATATGTTTTGTCTTTGGGTGGTACTTAGCATCCTTGGCAAGATGGATGGTACTTGTGTTGTCACACAATATAACGCCCGAGGATGGAGGTACTGCGAAGATCTGTCCACAAATGTTTAAGCCACAACAATTCTCGCATCCCAACACCGAGTGCTTTGAATTACGCCTCCGTGGTGCTGATTGACACTTTGTAGGCATCTTTTGGACAACCATGTCGGCACATTAGGCCCTATGAGCGTGACCATCCCTGTTGTGGACCTCCCGCTATCATGGCGGTTAGCATGATCCGCATCAACAAAGACTTTCATTTGGAAATCAGAGGACCTCGATAAAAGAGACCTTCTGTGAACTCCCTTCGGATATGCGGCGGTCTTTTAGCGGCCTTCGGTCGACCGCACGGGATTGCTCATGAATCTGCTCAGCACTCCCACAGCAAAAGAGATATCAGGTCTAGTGACTGTGAGATATATCAACGCCCCTACCAAGCTTCGATAGAGTGTGGGATCACACTCCTCACCATCGAAATCAAGCTCAAGCCTTATGCCTGGATCAAAAGGACTTGCCACAGCCTTGCAATCTTGCATAAGATACTGATGTAACATTTCTTTGATATATTTCTGCTGAGAAAGATAGATGCCATCTGAGTGCTGCCACACTTCTACACCTAAACAATAATGCATAAGGCCAAGGTCAGTCATCTCGAAGGACGAAGATAACTTCAACTTCAATGTAGAAATCAACACATCAGCATCTCCTGTGATGATCAAATCGTCAACATACAAAACCACAACGCACATTCGGCCTTCATGTGATTTGCAATAAAGATTGGGGTCTGGTGCACTTCTGCTGAACCCCTGCTCAAGAAAGAAAGCATTAATTTTCGCATGCCAACATCTTGGAGCCTGTTTCAAGCCATAAATGCTTTTCTTCAAATGACAAACTAGCTGCTCCTTCCCTTGAACAACAAATCCTGGAGGTTGAGTCATATAGACCTCTTCCTCCAAATCACCATTCAAAAAAGCAGACTTAATGTCCATTTGAAACATTAACCAACCTTTCATCGCAGCAACAGCTATAACTGATCTAATAGTGGACATTCTGGCTACGGGAGCAAAGACTTCATCATAATCTAAGCCTTTTTTCTGTGCAAAACCCTTGGCTACAAGTCTAGCTTTGTGCTTTGACACTGTCCCATCAGCATGAAATTTGGTTCTAAACACCCCCTTACAGCCAATAACGTGCTTATCAGCTGGGAGTTCAACCAATTCCCATGTGCCTTGCTTCAGCAATTGAGAGTATTCTTCTTCCATTGCATGCGCCCACTGCGCGGATCACTAGGCGCTTCATGAAAGGTGTGTGGATCAACATGATCACGGACCTTTGCCATTAAGGCAAGGTTACATGATCCATTAGACTTCTCTGTTTCTCCATCGGGGGCGTCTTTGATCTCCTAGGTTCAACAACGGGTACAGCGTGTCTTTGCAACCGGGTTACGCAACAATTTGTTTCTCCTTGAGGCGTGCTGATCTCCTAGGTTCTAGCGGGGAGGTATAGCGGGTGCTACAATAGGTCTTTGTAACAAGTCTTTGGATCGGGTGCTACTGATACCTTCATGTGTCTTTGGACTCCCCACGAAAGGAACCAACCTGCTCATGGACCATAGGGCGAGTGGGATTGGGATCATCCGTGCCACTACCCGGGCAAATGTGAGTTCTTTGGAGAAACCACGAGAGAGGGAGAAAGGTTTACCAGCGGCTGCTATCGGATCTCCAACATCAAGCTGCTTTGTCATTGTGAACTGCGGGAGTATCAGCTGGAAGATATGCCATCATACACGGCATCTTCAACGAAGGCGAACTGGGCCTCACGGTAAGAACACGCTTGTTGGAAGGATCATACAACTTGTAACCTTTTCGATTTTACGGATACCCAATGAAGATGACTTTGACAGCCCCTGTCATGCAACTTCCCATACTTTTTAGCTTCTCGGTATGGAAGCATAAGCCAAGCATCCAAACACCCTCAAATGAGACACATCGGTTTCATTCTCCAAAATGCTTCATAAGGAGTCACATCACGGACTGCCTTAGTAGGCGACCTATTTGCCAAATATCTTTTGTCACTCTGCCTCTCCCAAAAAGATTGAGGCGGTTGCTTGTGACTCATCATAGATCTTACCAAATCAAGCAAAGATCTATTCCTCCTTTCAGCTACACCATTTTGTGGATGAGCATAAGGAATGATTAAGCGTCTTTCAATACCTTCTTCCATGAGAAACTCATCAAAGGCATTAGAAACATATTCACCTCCATTGTCACTTCTCAACTTTTTATTACTAACCCAATGCGCTTGATGACTTTGCTTTGAAGGCCTTGAACTTGCCAAGCACCTCAGATTTGCGATTGCAAAGTATACACCCAAGTGTACCTCTCGAAATCATCAATCGGGGTCAAGAAATACCTCTTTCCACCTAGTGAAACATCGGGCATATAGCACAAATCGAATGCAAAGAGCTCAAGAGGTTGAGTTGCTCGATGAAAAGCCTTTCTTTGGAAAAAAATTTGTTGAGGTTGCTTTCCGAGATGGCACGCAGCACACTCAAGCTTGACACATTTCAGAGAGGGAATACCTGTAACTATCTTGTTTTTGTACAAAGCATGTACAGCAGTGCCTCCAACATGACCAAAACGAGCATGCCACAAATGCTCAGCAGTCAAATCAGCACATACAAGACCATGTTCAGTCTTATGAACTGAACCATCAAAGACATACAAGCCATTCTGCAGCGTCCACTGTGCCATGAACTGCAGACTTTTCAAGTCAATTCCTTCAAGTGGATTTCTGCCCAGCAGATAGGCTTTTCCATTTCCGAGAACAATGTAATGGCCTGCTTTATCAAATTCAGCAGCAGACATGATATTAGACTGTAATCCAGGTGCAAACATGACATTCCTCACCTTACTAACTACATCACGTCCATGCAATTGAAAAGCTACAATCCCCTTTCCTGTGATAGGAAGAGAATATCCATCACCCATCTTCACATCACCTCCACATCGAGGTTCAAGTTCAGAAAACACGTCTGAATCTCCGGTAAGATGAACCGTGGCTCCTGAGTCCAAAATCCAGTCCTTACAGAAGGTCTTTGGCCTTGCCGCAAGATTCAGATATTCAGCATCAAAAGTGGCACACGCAACAGCACTTGTCTCTCCCTTAGAGTTGACTGCTGTGCTTCTCGTGTCACTATCCTTTGAGCTTTTCTTCTTCTCCTTACAATTCGAACTGTAGTGACCCTTTTCACCACAATTCCAACACTTGAACTCCTTGGATTTCTTACCTTCAGACTTCATATTTTCTGATTTCTTAGAGTCTTTGCTATCAGCAAACTTCTTCTTGGTGTCAGCCCGAGAAGTAGACACAAAATTAGCATGGTCCACTCTCCCATCCCTTTGCTTCTGCACCAACTCCTCTTGTTGCAGTAGAATGGTTACTTTGGCTATATCAATCTTCTCCTTGTACCGATCTTGAAGAGATAATATCGCATGAAGGAGGAAGACCAACCAAGATATCTTGAATCAGCTGTTTTTCAGACAGCACTCCACCAGCAGCCATGTAATCCAAGCGCCATTGCTTTATCTGAGTAAGGTATGCCGTGACAGATTTGAAATCACCTAATTGGGCATGTCTCATTTTGTTCTGGATCAGCATTTGAGTAGCCATACCCTTACTATCAAGAGACTTCTCCAAATGAGACCACATCTCCTTAAACTCAGTAAAATGGTTGATTTCATGACCAATTGTCTCTTGACCAACATTTTGACAAGAGCACAAGCTTTACGGTTTATCCCGCCAAATCTGGCGACTTGGTCTTTGATAAAGTCTTTATCAAACACCGCTCCCATGTCACTAAATATCAAATAATTCACCATGAACTTCTTCCAAGCATGGTAATTATTATTAGTGAGCTTTGCATTCTGTGAGAACTTGAATGGATCCATGAATTTCTCTCGCCAAAGCAGACCAAAAAGATGGTTGAGAAAACAAATCCGCCACCAAACAAAGCACCCACCAGAAAAGTTGAATCTTGAATTTTGTCGCCAAAAAGGTCTTGGAAAACTCGAATCTCACACCAGAACTTGCTGGAAAATCCGAATCACTCTCCCAAAACACTTCCTCCAGGCCAAAAAGCAAGAATCTTCTCCAATGCTGCAAATGAGAGTTTCCACCACCAAATCTCAGCCAAAGAACGATGGCCAATCCAATTTGGATGCTTCTCCAATAGTTTGCTCTATTCTTCCCTCAAGAAAGCGTCTGATACCATGATAGAACTAGTGCAAAATCAGCACAAACCCGCAAGATCGACTCAAGAGATAGAATAGAAGAACAAGAACGACTCTATTGAGAAAAGCAATAGGAAATACAATCTCTACTTCTGAGCATTGCATAGTACATAACGTACAATCAATATATACAACCGGTGAGACTAAGAATAGTAGTCTACCGTTTAACCACCGCCCATTAATTACGGCACTGATTTAGGGCCGGTGCTTTCGGTCTTTGACAAAGGTCTTTGTCGGCTGTACATTTCAGCACCTTCTCAGCACCTGTGTGCTAAGTGCTGAACCACTGCTGTTTCAGCACATTATGCTTAGTCAGCATATTTATATTCCAACAATAAAACCATAAATTATCATTTTGAGTCCAAAGAGCAACCTCTCTTTTGGTTGGATCTTGATCCTTCTGATACAAATCTCTGATTTGTCAGAAGCGGTCCCACTCTAAAGATGACATCCCGTTGATATACTTTATTCGGAAAAAACATCTGCAAACTGGGTTGTCCTTTCCTGGGGTATGCTGAATTTCAAAATGAAATTCATGTAAGAAATCCAACCAGCGTATTTGTCTGGGACTTATTTCTGCTTGACTTTGCAAAAATTTCAATGCTTCATGATCCATAAACATTATAAACTTGTGCGGTTCTTTATTGGCCCTAGATCTCAAGTAATGCCGCCAAGTTTTTAAAGCATGAACTATGGCTAACAACTCTTGTTCGTAAGTGGCATAGTTCTTTTCTGCCGAATATAATTTACTGCTTTCATAAGCCACCACATGCTCTTGTTGCATAAGACTGCTCCAAGAGCTGTGCACTTCAAAGAATATATTTAAATTCAGAGGTTCACATGAGAGAAAGATCTTAATTCATTCAAAGGCTCTCTTTTCCTGTTCCCCTCATAAGAATTTTTGTCCCTTTTGTAGGTCCGTGAGGGAGGCAGGAAAATTTTGGAACAAATTTTCTATATTAAGTGGCTAAGCCTAGAAAGCTTCTTACATCCAACACATCTACTGGTTGTAACCATTCCCTTATGGCTCGTACCTTGTCTGGATTTGGGGCCAATTTCGTACCCGAGACTATGTGTCCAAGATAGGCCACTTGTTCCTTTAGAAATTCACACTTAGAAAGTTTCACAAACAATATACCTTTTCCAAATGCTCTAAGTGTTCCTCTCTACTCCTTGAGTATATCAAGATACCATCCAAAAATATTTGGATGAACTTATCTTAATACCTATGAAACACATTATTCATGAGCCGGGCATAAATGTGGCTGGGGAATTTGTCAGTCTGAAAGGCAAGACTGTAAATCCATAATGCCCTTGATTGGTTCGAAAAACCGTTTTGGGTTCATCTCCTTCCCGAGAGCTAATTTGATGATATCCACTTAGATCGATTTTAGAGAAATATTTTGCTCCCACTAATCGGTCCATGATATCATCAATTCTAGGCATTGGGTAACGATCCTTCATCGTGGCTTTATTTAAAGCCCTATAATAAATGCACACGCGCATACTGCCATCCTTTTTCTATACAAGGATCACGGGTGCTCCAAATGGTAATTTGCTAGGCCTTGTGAAACCCTTTTGGAGCAATTCCTTAATTTGTTTCTTAACCTCTTTTTGCTTCAAGGGAATAAGCCTATAGGGAACCCTGGCCATTGGCTTAGTTCTTGGTTCCATTTCCATCTCATGTGATATTTCTCGTAAAGATATCCCCTCTGGGAGCTCCTCTGGGAACACATCCCGATATTTATCTAACAAACTCTCAAGTTTGTTTTCTTTATCGATGGCATTTATTTCCACGGAATCTAAGGGAGAGTCAAGGACATAGACAAGATATTTTTCATTAATATTATGATGGAAACAATGCTTGGCTTGCATAGCTGTTATTAGCTTAAGGGAAGCTACATAAGGAGTTCCCTGAAGGGTGATCTCTTTACCTCCCTTAGAGATCTACCAAATGTTTTCTCCAATGTATAGGAGGATTAATCATTTGAAGCCATTTGATACTCAGTATCACATCAAATCTTGTTAGTTTTGCCAAATCAAAACTCATTGTTTCCTCATAATCCCAAATGGTCAAGTGCACCCCAGCCACCCCATGGCTCCATTGCCGAATCTGCTTCCCAGCTTCAATCTCAATCTCCTATGACGCCACTTGAAGTATTTCCATCTTTAATTCTTGTGCTAAGTCTGCAAAAATGACATAGTCAATATCCTGAGTGAACAAAAACAATAACATTTCTATCGTTTATCTTTATAAATAAACCAATAACTTGCCCAGCAAAGTTACCTTCTTTACTGATTGAATTGAGCTCTCCTCGAGCTATTGCCAAGTCGCTTTGCTCCTCCCTCAGCTTACTTGGTTGTAGCGGTCATCGCCTTGTTTTCTTTGTGGGGTTTTGGGCAATCCCTGGCCATATGCCCCTTTGCACCACAATTATAACACGCAAACGGCTTGGTGGACTTCCTCCTGGAATAAGTCTTACCCTTGCCTTTATCATTATTTGGAGGATTGCTTGAATTGCCTTGAGCAATTTGGAGACTTAGAACCCCCATTCTTATTCTCCATCTTTATTTGTTTCCATTCTTGAAAACGACGAGAGCCAAATTGAGACTTCTTAGAATCATCATCCCCTAATTCTTCCTTAGATGAACTTGCCAATGTCCTTACCAATGATACTGCAGCCTCAAAGTCCCCAGGACCTACTTGTCTAATATGTGGTTTGAGAATACGGTCTTTAAGGCCATTCTCAAAATAGCTTACTTGCATGCAAGTTGGCATCTCTTTGATCCTTGCAAAGATTTCCCTTAGGGTGTTAATATATTGTTGCAAGGTACTCGTTTGCCTGATGTTCTTGAGTTGAATCAAGGCATGGTGCTCATCATGATGCAGGACATATTTTTGCTTGAAGAATATGCAAAAATCCACCAAATAATTGATTTCTGTGCCTCTTCCCATAAGTAGGCCCCACCAAGAAGCGACATCTCCTCTGAGTTGTAATGCAGCAACACCCTGGCTGCATCTCCCTTCTTGGTGGCATGGAAGTATGTTCTAGCCAATTAAGCCATTGAATGGCTTGTTCTGCAGTCTCAGATCCTATTATCCCTTTTTTCCAACCCTTAACTTCTTCCGTTGATAGAGTTCCCTGAACTCTACCTTCCTAAATTGTGTTAGGTGGAGCTGGAACTGCCACTCTAGCTCCCTGAGCTTGGCTAGTTTGGCCCAAATTTCGGGCTTCCTGAGCTTGGTTATTACGGCCTTCTTGCATACCATTAACATTCACACCCCCGGGTTCCTTGTTAATAGATGCTTGATAGTGTCAAACAATTTTCTTTCTCTTTCAGTAGCCTCTTTGGCTTGCTTGGCTAATTGAAGTTGCAATTTTTTGAGCAGGTTGTTAGTGTGTGCTTGCTCAATTTTGGTCTCCGCAACTTGCCCCATTAACTCTATAATCCTTCCCTTTGCATAGTCTAACTCCCCCTGGAAGTTAAGTGAACCAGAGCCAATGGAAATGTCAGGGGATTGGGATTTGTGGGAAGGTTTCACAAGTTCCTTCTCTATCTTCTCAACTTGGTGATCTTCTCCCTCCCCATCAATCTATTCTTCTCGAAATTTGGATGTGAGTTTGTTAAATTCCCGCACCTCCTCCTTAGTAGGGGCCAATTCATTCAAATCAATATTTTTTGCTTCTTCGAAAATTAGACATATCAATATCTCCTTCCATCCCAGCCTCAAACTCAGGCTCTGATGCCAATCCTTGGGTTGACCACTGCCAAGAGCCGCATCTGACACTGTACCACCTCACCCTCGGGGTCCCATATCCCCCCACCAATGCAGAAGAATCCCTGATTCTTCTAGAAATGCTCTTAGAGGATCAAAGAATTATCAGGAATGGGTTAGGGTAAGCTCCTCTCTGTAGAACCGTGCCCCTGCCCTCAAAAGGGCCTTTCTTAAATACTCCACCATAGCTTTTGATTTCTAGTTCATTGGAAAGCCAAAGGGTCGAAACCCTAAATCGACCCCTGGCAGCATCTGAATCGAAGTACTGCCTCTAGGACAATCAGAGGGAGTGTAGACGGTCGTGGCCTTCACGCTGCTCTCCCTCGAACATTTTCTTGCTTCCTTTGATCCAATAACATCATGCCATGTCATCACTTTTTAAAGTGAATATTTAGCTTAGCTAACTTTGTTAATTTATTAAATGGTCATGCTCCATGTCTATAACAATGACCATACAGGTAGTGTGGAGATGGTCGGTCGTCACAACACCACTTATTTTTAAACCCCTGTATTTTTGAGTGAATTCTTTCCACTGAGTATGTTGTCTTGTAATCCAAGCATTTCATTATCCATTAGCCCTTGAACTCTTTGTGATTGGTCTTTCAAAAAGTGTTGAATCTGACTTTGTTGCTCCATGTACGGCAGCTGACCCTTTTGCTACACGCCATATCCCTTTCCATTTAGATTAGATATCATCCCTGCGCATAATTAGATCATACTAAGGATTCCCTCTGTTTTCTTGGTGTTCTCTTTTCCCTATCATTTGCTTCATCATAAGCCTCGTTTTCTTTTGGGCCATCGATTAGCACATATATGTGCAGACGTTTGAAGGTCTTTCACTTCTTCGATGGGGCCATGTTGCCTTTAGACCGCGGCAGACAACATAGTGCCTTCCATTGCTCCCGATCATGTACTATCTGCGTAGGATACAGACTATAGTGGACAAAATTATGTTAGTCGAGTGATGCTATGAACAAGAAAAACAAAATAAAAAACTGGTCTAGAGGGGTTTCTCGAGAGGCTAGTCGAGAAGGGCAGCTTAAAACAAGAAACAAGGGGTAGAGGGCTTCTTGACTGCCTTAGTCGATAAAGGCAACTTAAAATAAGAAACATCAAGTCTGGAGAAGTTCTCGAGTGGCCATTCGCGAAGGGCAACTCAAAACAAGAAACATCAGATATGGTGGACTTCTAGAATGGCTAATCGAGAAAGGCTGTTCAAAACAAGAAGCAGCAGGTCTGGCAAGCTTTTAGATTGGCTAGTTAAGAAAGGCGGCTTAAAAAAAAAAAAAAAAAAAAAAAAGACGTCTTGGGAGAAAGGTAGCTTGAAACGAGAAACAACATGTCTAGGGAGATTGCTAGTCAAGAAGGGCAGCTTAAAACAAGAAACAACAAGTTTGTGAGAGCCTTCTTGATTGGTGATTGAGAAAGGAAACGTAAAACAAGAAACATCAATTACTTAACACTTAGGGACAACAGTCCAAGAATATTGCTGCACATATCCTGGGATTGGAGTATCCAAGGACCATAAGACATTACATTTCTGTCAGTTGAGCAAACAGCTAGATGCCAGGAAAAAAAATATCTAAAAGCTATTTAGCTCTATCAAGATTACCTTCAATAGCCTGTAATAAGAGAAAGGTATCATCTACGAATTGATTACAGATGATCTTATAACCATCGGATAATCACATACAAGCCTTGGAGAAATGAATCATCTACTGCGCGTCGAATAAGTCGCAAGAGATCCTCAGCAACAATCGTGAAGAGAACAGGTGCCAATGGATATCGTTACCCGATACCCCTTTCCACGTCAAAAATATCAGAAGGCTCCCCTTTGAATACCACAACGGCTCTTGGGGACTTCAATAACTTCCAAACTATTTCGCATAAAAAGATCCAAAATCTAACTGACGCATAATACGCATGAGAAATGTCTAAAAGACATTGTCATACGCTTTAGCAAAGTCAAGCTTCAGATACACAAGTTGTTGCCTCGTATTTCGCATTCAAAATAAGCCTTCATAAGCAGTTGCCACATTATCTAAGATAAAGCATCCAGGCAAAAAACTAGACTGCTCATTGCTAATGGGGTCCCCCAATATGAACTTCAACCTCTCCGCATACGCCTTGGCTATGATTTTGTAAACCACTGGCAGTAAAATAATGAGCCTTCAATAAGAAATCACCATGGGATCTTTGACAATGAGCATGATAATGCCAGTATTTAAGATCTTGTCGAACTGGTGTGAATGCAGAAAATCTTCATATGCTCACCAAATTAGGTCAGATGACCATTCCCAGGAGATTCTAAAGAACCCCACCTGAATACCTTCTCTACCTAGACACTTATCATCACTAAACATGAGGAATGTGGCATGCTCAAGATCCCGACTGTGAGTGAGGCTTCCAAACCATAGAGAGAGTACGGACGAAATCTTAGAAAGCACAATGTCTAGTGCCTCGTCCTCAAAGGTAAGAAATTCCTTCTTGAAGAAAAAACTAAACAATGATGATAAAAAAGACTTTAACTACTAAGGAGAAGAGATAACATTACCATTGTCCAACTGAAGAGAGGACAAAACCGAACTCTGATGCTTTAAGCGAGCATATTTTGAAAAAAGCTTTGGATCATCTATCTCCATCTTTAAACTAAGCAAGACTTGCTTTGACCTTATCTGCTATCACCTCTGCTTCTTCAAGATCCTTGATCTATTTGATAGTGCTAAGGTTCTTCATTACCATGGTATAGAGGAGCTTTAGGCCAAATCATATCAGCTTACATGGCAATCGGTATTGTTGGACTTCTTGCCTTGGCAGGCTTGCTTCATAGTAGCACTTCAACTTTCAGCCTTCGAAACGATGAAAAGAATCCCAATTGCCCGATATCACGAACTTTAAGTCTCATGGCCCAAGAAAATCGCTTATTACCAGGAAGAGGATCTTAGTAGGACCTCCAAAATGTTGAACCAACCTTAGTGGTTTAGAACCTCCAGGGTGCTTGAGGCAACAAATCTTTGTGCAAAATCTACAAAAAAGTGTTAAATCACTTTAGAATCACTAAATCAAAATGAGATAATTGCACTCAGATCTGCATATCTCGAGCTGTACTGATCCTTTTTAAATGATCTTTGAAGGATGAATCAAAGAAAGGTGAAATGACATGTGGGAAAACATTCGGCTGAATTTGGATCTGGGATGACTGAGAAAATGAGATTCAAAGTGGATAGAAAAATTGGCCAGTGCACTTCCTTGAAATAGGAAAAGATATGCACACAAACGATGATATCTTGAGTTTTACTGAACTTTCTCTAGTTGATTTTTGAAATGACTATCATGGAAAAGGTATAGGAACGTGGGAAAATTTTTGGCTTGATTTGGAACTGGAATGATGAAGAAAAATGAGTTCAAAGCGGAATAAATTTTTTTGCCAATGAACTATCAGCAAAAAATAGCAAGCTGATTTTTTGAAGTGAAGCAAATCGCAACTTTCTTCGATTTTGACACTTGATACTTTCTCTGACAGACATACAAGCAAGGTGCATCAGGTGATTTCAACAAAAAACATGCAAATGTGCTCAGAAGAATGTTTTTTTCGTGTCAAATTATTAAGAGGTTAATGCAATATGAGAAACAAGGAAATCTTTGCTGATGTTTCTTGAAGAATAGGTTGTAATGTATATGCTGGACAAGTGTTAAGATATTATGTGCAAGGAAATCTTGAATGAATCTCTAACTTGCCAAACTAGTGACTTGTAACACTCTAATGACTCACTTTTGCCATTATCAGGCACTCTCATAACAGTCGTGTCTGCAAGATGGAGTGGTTTGTAGGATCTATCTTAACAATATTCCTTTCAAAGTCTTGATATCACCTTAGTTTTGTCACTTTTAACTGTAAACGCACAAGATAAATCTTATCAAGTTCAATTTTTTCATTGATAGGAACATCAAATAGGACTTTTTGAAAGCAATCGCAAGCCCTGTAATCTTGGGAACATGATTGATAGCACAAAACAATAATATTTTCAAAATTTTGCTACAACTAAGATAATTTCTTGAAGCAAGGAGGGCAAATCGGATCAATATCGGTCTAGTAATGGGGACCTTAAAAATCCATTGCCTCGAGGTCATGGGTTCAAGTATGACCAATTGGTCCTGTGGTAGAAACTTAAACCTACCATATGTACTCGATAATCACATGCAAAGCAGCTCCTAGCATATCGCATCTAGGTAGTGGATTGGCTTGCCATGTGAATATGTAGCAAAATAACAGGAGATTCCACAAGGATTTGGTATGGATATAAAAATAACAATTCCTGAAACCATAGACCATATCATTATATATAAACACACTTTGATGAGTGGGACACATCGGTTGCTCCTTTCCATCTGGGCCGTCGAATTTTAGGGGTTAAATCTCGGCCATTTATTTAGATGTGTGTACATGCATGGAGGCATGCACCCCATCTGTGAACCGTCGGATCAAAGGGGAAGGCGAAATCATAGCCTTTGATTTTTGTAGGAAAGGTGCAGGGAAGGTTCTTAAAGGTGATTTGGTGTAGCAGATCTTAACCATTAGATCAAAAGGTTAAGATAAGTTTTTTCTTTTAAATGAGGTGAGGTGGCATCCTCATTAGTAAAAATGTAGTGAGGTGGCAAAGCATTTATTGGATGGACTTTCTAGGAAGCTTCTTTTTTCTTAATTGCATTCAAAGGCCCGTAACTTGCACTAGAGCTAGAGGGGTCGAATTAAGGTGGGGCCTACGCCTTTGGATTCCTCTCATCGAGAGCTTTTCATTTAGTGGTGCTTTGGCACTATTCCGTCATAATTCTGCCAACTTGATCGGATCCTAGGAATATTCTTATCTTAGAATCTTAATGGAATCTATGGTATGAAGAGAATCTAGGGAAATCTTCCTGGGATCTTTGAGAATCTAGAGGAATCTCAATAGAATCTTAAAGAATCTATAGGAATCACAAGAGAATCTTTGCGAATCTAGTGGAATCCAATGGAATCTTCATAAATCTTAACGAAATCTATGGTACACTAAGAGAATCTAGGGGAATCTTCCTGGGATCGGTACCTCATTAGAATCTTTAGGAATCTATAGGTATCACAAGAGAATCTTTGTGAACCTAGAGGAATCCAGTGGAATCTTCATAAATCTTTAAGAATCTAGGGGAATCTTGATGGAATCTTAGAGAATCTAGGGGAATCTTAATAGGATTAAAGAATCTAGGAGAATCTACATAGAATCTTGGGGAATCTATGGAAATCTTGGGAGAATCTAGAGGAATCTATGGAATCCTCATAAAATTTCTGAAAATCTAGGGAATCTTATAGAATATAAAGGAATCTTCTTAGAATTTATGAAATCTATGGTAATTTAAAAGAATCTAAAGGAATCTTCATGGAATCTTGAGGAATCTAGAGGAATCTCAATATAGCCTTAGGGAATCTAGTGGAATCTCAAAAGGATCTTTGAGAATCTAGGGGAATCTTAGGATCTTAGAGAATCTAGGAGAATCAACATAGAATCTTGGGGGATCTATGGGATTCTTGAGAGAATCTTTGATAATCTAGGGGTGTCCTCATAAGATGTAAGGGAAGCTAAGAGAAACTAGATAGATTCTTGAGGAATCTATAGGAATCTTAGGATAGTCTTTGAAAATTTTGGGGAATCTCAAGAGAATCTTAGGGACTATGGAAATCTCAAGAGGATCTATGGGAATCTGAGGAATCTTCATAGAATACTTGAGAATCTAGGGAAATCTTGATAGGATCTTAGAGAATCTAGGAGAATCTATATAGAATCTTGGGGAGTCATGTGAATCTTGAGAGAATCTAGAATCTAGGGGAATCCTGATGGAAACTTTAAGAATCTAGGGGAATCTTGATGGAATCTTGGAGGACCTAAGGGAATCTTCATAAGATCTTAGAGAGTGTACGAGAATCTACATATATTCTTGGGGAATCTATTAGAATCTTGAGAGAATCTAGAGGAATCTTGAAGAATCTAAGGGAATAATGCAGGAGAATCTACATAAAATCCTGGGGAATTTAGAGGAATCTTTTATGATCTAGGGAATCTCGATAGAATCCTGGAGAATCTTGAGGACTTTCATATGATCTAAGGGAATCTAGGAGAATATACATAGAATCTTGAGAAATGTAGAAGAATCTTGGGATAATCTTTGAAAATCTAGGGGATCTCTGTAGAATTTTAAGAATCTAAGAGAATCTTTCACACTGTATGTGTTTTGCAGGGTGAATCTTGGAATCTTAATGGAATCTATGGTACTTTAATTGAATCTAGGGGAATCTTTCTGGAATCCTTGAGAATCTAAAGGAATCTCAAGACAGTATTGGAATCTATAGAAATCAAAAGAGAATCTTTGCGAATCTAGAGGAATCCAAGGGAATCTTCATAAAACCTTTGAGACTCTAGAGGAATCTTGATGGAATGTTAGAGAATCTAGGGAAATGTTTATGAGATCTTAGAGAATCTAAGAGAAGCTACATAGAATCTTTAGGAATCTCGGGAGAATCTTTGAGAGTCTAGAGTAATCAAAGAAAATCTTCTTAAAATCTTTGAGAATCTCGGGAAATCTTGGAAAGGAAACCTTTATAGAATCTAAGGGAATGTAGGAGAATCTACAAAAAATCTTGGAGAATCTAGAGGAATCTTGGGATAATCTTTTATAATCTAGACGAATCTTAATGGACTCCTGAAGAATCTTGAGGAACTTTCATATAATCCAAGGGAATCAAAGAGGAATCTTGGGATAATTTTTGAAAATCTAGAGGAATCTCTATAGAATCTTAAGAATCTAAGAGAGTCTTTCACACTGGGTGTATTTTGTCAGGTATTTTTCACACATTTTTGTCACAACCTTCTCCAAATGTGTAGGCCCTAAATAATAATAAACTTGTATATCTATAAAATAATTGTATAAGTTGTTATAAAAAAACATAGATTCAAGATAAAAAATAATCACATTAGCTCAATGGATATATTGGTTATAGTCTTATTAGGACATTAAGTTGTTTTTGTAGAGGTTCGAGCCCTCGTATTTCATATTCTAAAATCTTAGATAAAGCCGTATAGAGGTTCGATATTCCCTCAAAACCTTAGGCAACCATATATCCCTAAAATAATTGTATAATCCGTTATAAAAAAAAACATAGATTCAAGTTGTTATAAAAAAATATAGATTCAAGATAAAAAATAATCACATTAGCTCAATGGATATATTGGTTAAAGTAGTCTTATTAGGACATTGAGTTATTTTGGTAGAGGTTCGAGCCCTCGTATTTCACATTCTAAAATATTAGGTAAAGCCGTATAGAGGTTCGATATTCCCTCAAAACCTTAGGCAAAATCGTATTTCATATTTCAAAATCATAGGCGCCTCCAATCATAAATGACTATAAGTGAAACGAAAGGTGCCCAGAGGCCCCAACATACGATCTGGGCCGTAGGATCGATGAATTCGACGACTATGGTAGTCCGGGGTGCACCTCGTTTTATGTAGAATAAAGTGATGTAGAAAGTACTCATGATTTGATGATGAAGAGAATGACGTCCTTCAATAAAAAATCGGAGCTTTAGATTATCATTCCAACTAGTACCAATAAAAAGTAGAGTGATCTTCATGTTGTAACCTTCCATTTCTTCTTTGATCAAAAAGCCCCTTCAGAAAAGTCCCTTGTTTCGCTTCAATCATGCCAAATCCATGTCTTTTTGTTTGTTTCTTGTGCATACATGTATTTCATGGCATGATTATAAATGGTTTGAGGCTTTTAGGCAATGATTGGCCTGCCCAATCCTACAAAAAGGCCGGATCTTGTCCTGCTTTGTTTCTAGGGTTCTTCAGATTCTATAGGCCCAGCCTAAAAATGTAGTTCGCGATTTAAATATATTCTTCTTTAATTGCATATGTGGAAGCCCATGTGGCAGAAGCAGATTGACTGAGGTAATGACTAGACAGATTAGAGTAGATAGGCAAAATTTTTAGTTTTTTCATTTGGGCACGGTTTTAAAAAATGAAATTCAAAGGCCAAAACAATGCCAAATTTAAGAATTTTAAAGCCCAAACTACATATTTCTTCAAGCTCTATCTGATGGAAAAAGAAAAAATTTGAAAAATGAACATTTTTTACTTTTAGGGCAAGAAAAGATCAAAGATGTGTGATATGGCAAAAATAGGTGAAATAAGTGATGATGTGTAGCAAGAATATTTTACCATAGGCAAAACTTTTTATGGCACGGGGATGAGGTGGATGACACATAGGTGATGTGGATAATACATGATGATGATGTGGATGGTTGATGATGGTGATGTGGATGATTTATGATGAACTTGATATGTGTGCACCAAGGAGCTTGATTTTTTATATTTCTTCGGCCAATTCTTGCCTTTTCAAGATGTATGATGTCAAATGTGCATTTTCTCTATCTCTTTGTTTTTAGAGAGAGAATATGGTCTTAGACCTAAAAAATGGCCAAATTTGATGAATTTTGGCATTTTCTCATGTATGGTGGATGAATTGTGGATGTATACTACGTTCTTGACCAGGAAAAATAGTTTTTGCTAGCTTTGGTCTTGAAAAATGGCAATGGTATATGAATGGAGGAAAATGAGATGTGAGAGGTGGTTTCATGATAGTAAAGCCTAGGGAAATATGAATTATGCCTTGGGAAGTGTAACATCATTCCAAAAACTTGAATCTAGCAAAATACCAATGTAACTTGAGGGTCTTCCAAACTTTGAAATAGAGGTCTTCAAGATTTTTCTCCAAGTTTTCACAAATGCTCCAGTTGATCAAAATTTCTTCTTGCAATGCCCATATGATGTCCAATCAATGTCCTCCCTTGGTTCTTCATAACATATGTCTTCTACAAGTCTTTAAAGATAGATGTCTTCAAGATCCATGGTCAACTAGCTCATGCACATACATATCAAGTCAAATATTAGCAAAAGTGTGATATATGCACCTAACTCTTCTATGTGCAGCGGCATTGAGGGACGTCCAATTTTATGAACTTCATCATGTCCTTTTTATTGCCCCTAGAGATAAAGGATATGGCTTCTGAAACCCTCTCACTGTGAAGCGGAGGCACATCTTTTTTCAACCACTCACTGAAGCTAGATTGAACTACCCACTGCACAGAATTGTTTGGCCGCCATCCACCATGGATTTGCAAGGGATTTGTTCGCTGCGATGGACCAACACACTTTGGGGCTGCATGCCTAGCTTGTACATTTGGATCAGTACCTGCACCCAGGAAGGACTATTTGTGACTAGCCACCTTGCTAGGCCACGAGGAAGAGCCTTTGACGTCACTTCTTAATTCGTTTTTATTGTTTTTGTCTCCCATGGTCGATAGCCCATGCACCTCAGTGGAAATCGCCTCAACCAAAGGCTTAGCTTCCTGAATGTCTGCCACCACTTGTTGCACAGAAGCATGGGATGAGATGCCCTTTAGAATATCATCTGGAGAAGCCGCAAGTTTCTCTATCACAACCCTTGCCCCATGTAATGCAGCTTCTCCAACCATAGCACCATGACAATTACAGGCCTGAATCTTGAGGGTTTTCAGATGCCTTAGGCGAGAGTTCGGAACAACTGAAGGATTTGCCTCAGAGGTGGTTTGATTATTTAGAGAATTATGTGCCTCAGAGCCATGGATAGTATATCACCCGTTAGCCCCAAATCTCTAACGCATAATCCGTTAGTAAAAAAAAACTTTCGCGAAATAACGGCTTTAAGTTTTGTAAAAACAAAGAAAGGGGACGTGAGATCCCCAGGGCTCTTCACGGGTTCCAAACACCGCCGATTCATAATCGATCCGAAAGCTACGCAGAACTGGTCCAAATCAGGCCGACTTTAGATTCAAAATTTATAATGTGAGCTCTTTCATTTTAGATTTTTTTTTCTATCTCGCAAGAACGTATAGTTTGACGTTTATGGGAACAAACATCTCTTTCTTTATGCTATTATGGACAACCATCTGTTTCTTTATGCTGTTATAGTTTTGTTTTATTATTTTGTACTCAATGTGGCAATCTAAGATCTCAAAGAGATGTAATTTTTTTAATATTATTGTTAGATGTGGACTTCCATTGCAGGATAAGCTATGGACATTCAGGGACATATAACGAATTCTTTAAGATAATACGCAACACAGGTTTAGGTACTAAGGTGAAGTTTTAGTAGGTTAGAGTAGGCTGTTGAGAATTCTGATTATATTTGAATTCAGTGTGTTCGAATTAGTCAAAAACAAGTCTCACATTTTTAAAAATTGAACCTAATTTTTGGCAAAAGAACAACACGTTATCACCTCTGGTGATAACCCGTTATACGTGATTTTCATGTTATCTGTTAGCTAACTACTAACTGCTAACTGCCCATGCTCAGAGCTTCCGAGACATTGCTGAAAGGGGTCTTGCAGGCCTGGGCACATATTTGTCAGCTGCAGGAGCTGCTGCAATCACATCCACCATCATCATCTGGTTCTCCTCGTCAATTCGTTCCCTTCCCTTCAAAAAGTCCTTGTGCTTCAAGTTCCCAGCATCCGCTAGCGGGCCTGTTGCCATATCCCTGGAGCTATCGAGGCCATTTCCATCGCTCACCGAAGCGCCTAAAGTTCACGGTCCTCCACCAACATTCTCCACACATATATGTTTAACGGAGCAGATTACTCAATGAATAAAACATGGCATGAGGACACAAACTTGGATTGCGACGACGAACAAACCTAATTATATATGTTCAGATAGGAGAGATTCCACTACAGCAGGTGGCTATTATCTGTTTTGCCGCAACTGCATGGATTCAGAAAAATAAGGTGTTGCCGCTTGATTCCACTATGATGATCCGCCATGGAGCAAATTTGTCGATTACGATGAATGCATATCAAGATCTCTATGCCTGATAGTTTTTTCAGGATCAAAATGTCCGGGGAATCCCCCGACAATTATCTAGCAATTAATCGCTTCTTAGCCTCTCCCCAATAGGCGCCCGTATATAGAGTCTGGGATGTGATATTTCCGGACTTTTTTTGTGGTGTTTCCGGCCATCCGATATCAGCCAAGTGGTATTTCCGGCCAAAAAAATGGTGTTTCTGGCCAAAAAAAGTGGTGTTTCTGGCCAAAAATATGGTATTTCTGGCCAAAAAGTGGTATTTCTGGCCAAAAACCAAGTGCGAAACTGTGCGGCGGAGTCAAAATCTTTGGTCGGATCCCTCTTGCAGCTCCCTGGACGACTTGAAATGCTTCAAAAGCCCTTCCAATCGCTTTGTCTTCCCCTTTAACACTAGTTTGATGAAGAGAGGAAGTGATTTGAGCTCAGATAGAGCCGGATCAAGCAAAAAATGACCTAAAACAGCTGATTCTGGGCTTAAAACTGTGAAGTGCACAGTGGCTGATAACGGGTGGCCGGAAACACCACAAAAAAAGTCCGGAAATACCACATCCCAGACTCTAAATACGACGGTCCCTCCCCAATGCTCCATATCATGTCCCCAGACCTGAATTACCTTTGCCAGTGGATTCTCAACGTCCAGAAGTTTGAAATGTCTCTTCTTATTGGCCTGCTAAAAGCGAGGGATTACCTGCGCTAGTGGAATCTGGGCCTAATGTTGTGACGAGGTGCCAGCTAGTGGAATCTGGGCCTGATGAGGTGAGGTGGCAGTCCAGCAAGGCAGATAAAACGCCAGCAAGGCAGGCTGATGTGGCAGCTCGGTAAGGACAAATTTGTAGATCTTTTTGCACACAGCAGAGCTTCATGTATGGAGCAGCTATGGCCGCGGCCGCCCATCAATCCTTCCTAACCCAAACCCACCAGCAAAACGAAGACGAAGACGAAGACGACGATATAGTTTGCCTTGACGAATTGGGCGATCCTCACAGACCCGATCGCTTGCCTTCCTCGGTTTCCACAGATCAGGTAATTCCCGATTTAGGGCTCCCAAATTCCGGTCCCTTTTCCGGTGCTTTTTCCGGCATAGCTTCCTCTTGCAAGCTGCAAAAGGCTGAAAAACATGGTGGCAGGGACGATTGGAGTGAAATTGCAACCCTTGCCTTGTTAGAGGCTTGGGGCGAGAAATGCATGCGCCTTAACCGATGGCATTTAAAGCTTGAAGATTGGGCTGAATTGGCTGAAACAGTTAGAAACAGAAGCAGGAGCTTGAAAACAGATGTGCAGTGCAAGAATAGGGTTGATACCTTGAAGAAGAAATTTAAGCACGAGAAGCAGAAGCAGACAGAAGGAATTCTGAGTAAGTGGCCTTTCTATAGAGTTCTTGATGGTTTGTTAAGTGCTTCTTCTAAAAGAGCACCAGGTCTTCCTACTACAGCTGATGCTGGCCAGATTGTGGAAATTAGTCCAGCGGGTTTACAGTATTGTTTAAGAGAGGAAGACTCTGATGGAGATGAGGATGAAGTTGGGCCTAGCAGGTGTAAAAAGTCTTTGAATATGGCATTTCATGCTGTTGGAGATCATAATGGTAGCGAGGCGGAGGGCATTAAGTATTCTAAAAAGAGGAGACGTGAAAATGACTCTTATTCAGGTTTGGCAGATGCAATTTTGAAATTTGGACAGGTTTTTGAAAAGCTAGAGAGTTTTAAGAGGCAGCAGCTAATGGACCTAGAAAAGTTAAGAATGCAATACATTAAAGATTTGGAACTTCAGAGAATGCAGTTAATTATGCAGACTCAGATGGAGCTTGCTAAGATGAAACTCGGACATATGGACAAGGATGGCTCAAGAAAAAGAAAATCTCCATAGGTATAGTCTGAATCTGGTACTCAGTAGTTTTTCTTTTTTTCTTCGTTGAAACTGCTTGTAGATCTGTCCATTGCACATAGCACTTAAACGTTTATCAGAATAACACAAGCCTTTAATCAGGAACTGTTTATGAGGTTGTTACATAATAGAATGTTCTAATTGTGGGATGAGATATTTTTTGCCCAACTGTGAAAACCAGCTATCAGAGGCCT
Source organism: Isoetes taiwanensis (assembly GCA_021234155.1). Classification (NCBI taxonomy): domain Eukaryota; kingdom Viridiplantae; phylum Streptophyta; class Lycopodiopsida; order Isoetales; family Isoetaceae; genus Isoetes; species Isoetes taiwanensis. The sequence continues at coordinate 7,830,621 of JAJEKV010000021.1, forward strand.
TTTTAAATGATGCACCTTTACTGCATCCAAGCCTATATCTATTAGCTGCAAAAAATTTGCTAGGAGCCAATTAGTCTTATATTGGCTCCGAACCATTTTGGAACACAGCATGAATGCAACACTTATCGTAATTATACAGCATGCCTTTGTCACTAGACTAGATTTATTTGTTTTGAATTAGCAGTAATGGTGCTCAATTTTAAAGATGTTCTTAACATTAGGCATTTTTGCATTCTGATTTCTGTCATTTTAAATGAGATCACTAGAGGATGCATCATATTTCAAGAATTCTGAACCAGAAGGATGCCAAAATTTGCTGAAAAGTATTATTGCTTAAGAATATATCACTATACAAGAATTATGAGCCTGAATGAAGTAGAATTTTGCTGGTGCTGCTCAAGGAGCAGGATATAAGGATGCTGCTTGTTGTGGACTCAACAGATACAGTTGAAATGCTCTGTCAGTCCTCTTTGCTTTACTCCTTTCATTCCCATTTGCTTTATTTAACCTTTGCTAAATTATCCTACATTGAGATTCAATTGGATTATTCAGTTGAAATGCTCCATTCGTATTTGCTTTATTCTTGCAGTCCCCATCTACAAAGGCCTCAGTCTTTTTGGTGACCAACTTTGGCATATTGTTTAAGAATGGGTTGCCTTGTAATTGGACTTTCTAAAAATAAAAATTGTTTGTTTTGGGAAATGGAAGTCTGAGATTAAACAGTTGCAGCAATTCACCCCCTCTATGAAAATGCAACAAAAACAATTTTTAACTCAAAAAAGTGCTATCAGTAAGCTTGACTTATGGCCTGATGTTGGGAATGGAGAGATCCGAATTAAAATCTCACTTTGACTTAATAAAATCAGAAAGACAACTATTTATAATTTTTGCTTTGTTCTTTGCCAATATAGAATTCTTTCATGGGAGCGCAAATTTCCAACACCTGACGTAAGGGAGCATATAAAAAATCAATAGATAGAACACTCCATATCCCCATCTTTCAAAACTCTTGAAGACAAGTTATAAATGCGTTCTAACTGTAATTATCAAAACCTATGTTTCTTCAAAACCTATGTTTCTTCAAACTTGACTCATAAATGCGTTCTAACTGTAATTATCAAAACCTATGTTTCTTCAAACTTGACTCAGAGCCGCTGTCAGAGTTAATTTAGTTTTTACAAAAACCACCACATAATTTGCATATAAAGCCTGGCTAGTTAAGAGCTATTTTTATAATAAATATAATAAACAAGAGGCCAATGGAGAATGTCTGTTTATAGAAAACAAACTGGTATTTATATGAAAAAATCCTGACTGTTCGGTTAAGAATCAAAGATTTTGGTCTGATACAGACAAAATCTGCTACAATATAGCTTCCTGCTATACCTTCAGCCAAGGTTGAAGGCAAAGGAAGAAATTAACAATAGACCAATATCGGATTCACCATAGCAAAGGTGAATGAAACTAAAAACAAATCACTTGTGGAGCACTGTAGACAGAAAGGGGAAAAAAAACCTGGAAAATGAATGAGCTCAGGATCATAGAGCAGCTCCAGAAGTTTTTCTGAGATTCTTCCGTCTTGTAACATAGATATAAATGCCTCCCATGGCAAAGCAAGCTCCAAAAAAAACGCCAAATACAATTCCAGCCTTTGCACCCCCATTAATCTTCCGGTTAGTACTTGTTTCGGGTTTATTAATCTCTGGCGCAGTATCGATTTCTGCCGGATTTGTGGTAGCTAGAGGGGAAGGAAAGATTACTGGGGCAGAATCAGGTTCATCATCTGGGCTTGGAACTGGAACATTTAGGTCGGGAGATGAAGAAACAGATGGATATGGAGATGGAGAAATGGAAGGAGGCGAAAAGACTGTCCACGACGGAAACGGCGTTAATGTTTCAGAAGATCCTGACCATGGCGACGGAGATGGCGATTCTGCCCCAGCAGAGGCAGGGCCTGGAGCCGGAGCTCTGGCTCCTTCGCAAGAAACAAACAAGAACAAGAAAGCAAAAGCCGAACCTGCCAGAATGTGCCTGCCATAGAAAAATCTGGAGCTTGGAGCCGAGCTCTGCATCTTCGCCGGACTTGTTTCTGCTCCAAAATGGTGCCAAAATGGTGGAAATGGCGAGGTTTATTTGGAGAATTTGTGAGGTGTCAAGAAAGGAATGGATTGGGCGACAAGGCTGGAAATGCAACAAAAATTTGTGGGTTAGAAACGGCAGAATGTGGGGCGGATCCACCGGATCTGGCTATGGCGATTTGGCCAGTAGGATTTCCCAACCTATTCCGTTTGTTTGTTTGCCCATTTTTTTTTGTTGTTTTTCGTTTCTTGCCCACAAGCCCTGCTTAAACCCTGGTTGGGTAACCCCGCCAGCTGTGTTTACACGTGGCAATTTATTTTTCTTATTTTTAAAAATAGATAGATGGATGGATAGATGGATGGTATTTTAAAAGCTGAAGCCATGGACCAACTCCACATCATTAAGCTTCGAATTTCTTGATATAGCAACAATAGATTCAACTCTGAACCCTCGGATTTCTTGATATAGCAACAATAGATTCAACTCTGAGCCCAGACCCCTTTCTACAAATGAAACAAAAATTCCTTGAATTTTCTAAACTTTCCCCAACAATTCTAATGCTAGGGTACTCGGCAATACAAGATTTCCTAGCTTTGTTGTTCCTTGAATAACAACTCCAGGATGTTATGAATTATTTTTACATTATTTACAAATCTGGTAAGGATGCTAGCACGCACTCGCCAAGAATTCCTAGCAATGTTGTATCCTTGAATAATCAACTCTCGTCTTGTTTTCACATTATAATGAATTTCATGTATCCTAGCAATGTTGTATCCTTGAATAATCAACTCTCTTGTTTTCACATTATAATGAATTTCATGTATCGATCAAAGGATGGAACTCCACTAAATTGGTTTGGCGTTAAAAAGATATTGGGTTTTAGTAATAGCTCTCGTTTAGTCAAAGATGGTATAGAAATGAAGAGAGACGAATTGTTGACAAAGTTTGTTTACTTTTACAAGAAATTTATCGCGGCGGCCAAGGCCGCCGCGAACATTTCTCTAGTTCTAAACCTGTGCAGTAGGAAATCATTATTACTGTCTAGGTTTAATGAATTTGTCAACTAGATTTGCATGGTATTCGCAGACACACGGCACATGATTATGCCACATGCAGTCAAATTTGATAATCCCTCTAATGCTCATCTAAGGTTAGAACAATGGTGGAATCCAATTTAGCGCATTGAAATATTGATGCTGAACCCACTTTTGATCCAACAATTTAACAGCTGATAAGCAAGATGCACATAAAAGAAAACCTTTTCAGTGATTGGTGACTTAGGTTTATCTCCATTTTATGACTGGAATAAAGGTCCAATTTACTTGTTTTGGTTGAATGCAAGTTTTCTTGATTAAGATAAAGACTTCATCCACTTACCCCGCTTATTGATGCTCGTCCAGAAATGCGCAATGTCGTTGGTGTTGCACATCACGTGGGTGTCATAACCCCATATGGGCGTCTGGATATTCCGGCTGTTTTGGCATCAAGGTTGTTAACAGAGTTCCAATGGACAGATCAAATCGAAAATCATCTTGACTTTCTTGGAATAAATTATTACGGCCCGGTAAGACTTGGATTAGTTAATAGAATGTCGGGTGTTAGATTGCCAGTGATGCAGCAGGGTCGATTCCATTTCTAGAGTATGCTTTCCATTTCCAAAGCAGGGATTTAGAGGAAATTTCCAAAGCAGAGATTTAGAGGAAAGGATCCAATGGTCGGAGTCTCGGCTTGTGCAGCTTTTCGACCTGTACAGAGATCTCGGCCTATTCCATTCTATTTTATACGGTGCCAGAGTGATCGGATTTGGGTTGCGGTGTTGTTTTTCCTTGCATTGAAGCAAAAACAGTCTGAGTTTATTGCATTCCAGTCTGTTCTGTCAAAATATAGTTGGATTAAATTGGGTTCGGCTCTGAGAGCGCCTTTTATGATTTTCTTCATATCACTTTCTTTACTCCGTACTGGTACTACTATCAGTGTAGGCATCTGCGAAAGCATAGACTGGGAAAATATCATAGAAGGTATGATTGTATTGCTTTTGCAGGCTGTTGTGTTTGATGGAAAACGAATCCGTGTAAGAGGGCCGCTGCAACAAAGCATAACATATGCAACATGGCATTATAAGCCAGACCTTTAATCCGAAACAAAATAAGAAGGATCGTTAAGCTAATACCACAACTAGATCCGGTGACTTCCTTCAACAAAACAGTGCCGAAATAGTGGAAGTTGTTGCGGCAAAACAGAAACGAAATCGCAGAGAAAAAAGAGCAAAACCCATAGCTTGGAAGGACCAGACCTCCATACCCCAGCCTGGAATACCATGGTTTCATCTGTTTAAGACCTCCATAGCTTGGAATACCCTGGTTTCATATGCTTAAGAAAGAGCTTTTACCTGGCTTGATGGATTTATACCAAAAAAGAATGGATGGCAAAAAATCTGAAGGCCTTCTGCCGGATCTGTATGCGGCCAAGGCAGAGCAGGAGAAGCTTGAAAATACTTATTCCTGAAGTGGATCAGACGCTGAGAATTATGAGTTCCTATGTGACCCTTGTTTTCTGCACAGAGTAATTGCCGCTATGGCACAAGAAGCAAGCAGAAATTCATAGATTTGTTGCTTCCAGCAAATTCCAAGAAGCGAGATACCTATGGCCCCAGCCTGGCCACTGTAGTGAAGCCCACGATGACGAAAGCTATGGTTGGAAGACGAAGCCCATGTTTCCGTGTCGAATCCGCAAACTAGCTTTGAGAGAGACCAACGTGGCGTCATTCAGATTTTTATTTTTCTTTCGTTTCGATTTTTTCCCCGGACAGAGTTGTGGACGTGTCGGCTAATTGGAAGAGAATCAAAAAATATATTCTCGAAGAATCTTGCCTATAAGAATTATATAGTTTAGATAATACAAGAAGTTTATTGTCACGTCTTTTCTGACTTTAGAAAGTGAGTCCTATTAACTCACTTATTGGCTTGAATTATATTTGCTGGGTTTAAGGATGTGTATGGTACTTAATTCTTTTGTGACTTGCCCCTACAGTATATGGGCCAAGTTATTCTTATAACTTAGTCATCTAAAAGGTATGAAGGCCTATTTTCCACGTGGACCCACCTATTGATGCCATCCAAACTCTAGACCAGCCACTTTTGCACCATCTTCTGCGCGCACCATCTTCTGATTTGGGGATCGTCTTCAATAGAGCAGCATGCAACAATAGCCCTAGGAGTGCGTTCGCATTAGCTTGGAGCACATCTACTCAAACCGCTTGCAAGAGATGGAGATGCCAAGAGCCAAAAGCAACAGCTTAGGAGCAGGTATTTGGCATAGATATAAAAGTAGTGCATTTGAAAGTTAGCATTCCAGATGGGTTAACATGTTGTATCTCTAGTAGAGCCAATCTAAAACCCACAATTCCGATCATGAACCCTAACTATAAGTTACATCCATGTGATTAGGATTAGTTAAGTCTATGCTATTTCTCAAGTTATAGATTATATGATGGTGGTTGATCATTGTTTGCACCTCTTGTATACGAGGGAAGGGGCATAGTGCCCTAGTAGCCATTAGTAGATGATGCCCCTAGTTAGTCCTTATAATTCCTAATTATTTATAGGCTATGCATGGGAGCCCGCCTGGTTGTGGGTATCGAGAGTTGACGGGGAGTATAACATGGGATTTGTCTGATGGTAGTTGGACTCTTGGTGTGTAGCGTCTACCCAGGAACCTTAGTGAGCTACGCTCAATAGTCTACCACTATGTGTGGGTACTATGAGTCCGACATCTCCCAGAAAATGTGCCGCCTCAGTGGGGTTAAGTCGGGTACGAGCATATGCAGCTGTTACCTCTTGAGTGATGCGGCTGTCTTGGTTTGAGTTCAATACAGTCCCTTCTCCAACTGCCTGCCATTGGCATGATATTCCCTGGTTGGGGCGATCTAAGCTGCCTCGTTGAACCAAGGGAGATGTAACACTAGAGCGAAGGGAAGGGATCATATACTTCCGGCAGACTGTCGTTGAGGTCCGTGCTTTTTGGCCTATCTGTATGCACAAGAGAGGTAAATGGGGTTATCAACCTTAGGCCTTGTTCCATGCTAGCCTATGCCGTTGCCATGACTTTGTGTTAGAGGTTGGGGGGGAAATGAGCTAAGGGCCCTCCAAGCCCTCTCCAATTTTCATTTCAACCTTATTTTCAAACTTGCGGGCTTGGATAAAAAGCCCTTTCTCAAAGCTGGTATACCTAATTATGATAGGTTGTTGAGTTGTTAGTAGGCAAGTAATCATTATTATAATCATATCTATTTCCCTCACAAATAGCTTCAGGTTTGCCGACTCCATCAAATGGGATTGACTAAACAACCTTCAAATTGAGCGCCAACTTTCGGAACAATTTTTAAATTTGTGTTGTTGCGATTCATTGCCAAGATTCCCTCTCATTTGGCAAAGAATTCCATTAATTTGGCTATGAGAACTATCTCTAGTCAAAATACTAGAGAAATATGGTTGAGATAAGAAGCTTCGTGCAAATGAAAAAGATTTCTCATTTCTTTTCATTGTTTTCTTACTTTCCAGAGTAAGAATGGACAATTTCGATTCGAGGTGCCTAAGTGTTGCTTGCCATATAAGAATAGGTTCAATCGAAAGGAGAAATTCGATGAGGGTGTTTTTAGTAGTTCAAAGCAATGAACATTAATTTGTGGGTATGTGGAGAATTGTATCATATTGATCCTTTGACAAAAGAATGGCCCGATTTTCGTTCAACATCAGGGTTTATTCATTTTGCTTGTAAAGGCCAGCATGGCTTACTTGGATCTTGTAGCAATCTAATTTCTGAAAATTTTAATCAACATTTATAAACAAAGTATAACCAGTTGTCTGGGTTCATTGCAAAGTGTTAAATGATTGTAACTATATTTGTTACTGTAATAGTTACTTGTCCACCGGAAGTAAGCATGTAGAAGAACTAGAAGCTTCCGACCAAAAATTGCTTATAGAACTAGACTCACTAAAGCACGGATTGAAGAGGGTTTAAGAGGATAATGAGAACTTCAAAAGAAGTTGAAGACGACATTATTGGGATTAGGAAGAATAAAATTAAATTGACGGCTATAAATGTCCTTCCCCAATATATCGAAGAAGAAGAAGAGAAAACCTTGTAATGTTGCTTCTCCATTGAAGAAATTACTTATTAAGGATGATGCTATACAAATATTGAAGTCCTGGAAGCCAATCACTTAAGAAAAACTGTAACAGATCAGGTGCTAAGTGAATCTGGAGAGAATCATAGTTCTGAGAGTATGCAATAATTGTTTGATAATGTGGTATCGGTAGGCAGGCTTACCTTGCTCTTCGGTGTTTGTAGGATGGGATGAAGCAACGAGGTATTATTAAGACCATACTCCCGAGAATCAGTAAAGTTAAGATGAGCAGATCAAGGCGTAGTTCACAGGTGAAAGAGCATTTGGGAGAGATGTGTCAAATTACTACATCTATTCACCTGGGCACAGTTTACTCTAGGAAAGGTAAGAAGAAGTAGGAAAAGGAAATATACATATGTGAAGAGGGTCAGGAGGGAACCAAAGGGGGATAGCAAGGAGGAGAGGATGTGTGCTTCCAAGTCAGTCAAGAGTGCTCTAAAATCAACATGTTGCAAGGACGAATGTGTCAAAAAACTGAGCCGAGAGCAAATATGTGCCTTAAGAAAAGAATTTTATTCGCGCCATTTGATCCAAGTGTTCACCATTTCGACCAAATGGCGCCATTGGCTCCAAATTTACACCAAAATTTGTTTTTTGTACTAAATGGTGCCATTTTTGCTTGTTTATTGCTTGTTTTTCGTTTATTTCATATGTTCTAAAAAGTCACCTTGCTTGATTGAAACAAATTCAATTTTCCCCTGTACAACCTATTCGTCGAAAGGAAAATTGTTGCCCGTGGCCATATTTTGAATAGAACCATTCTTCATGGCAAGGAAATAGATCCTTCAAATGTAGCAATTGGGGTCACGGAGTCCGTGATCCCATCGCCGGAGCTTCCAGTCCCCTGCGAAGGGGCAGATAACATTGGTGAAGCAGTAGGCACATTCATTCAGTGGCCTAAGAGGGATGTAAAACATGTTGAGTGCCCCTCAAGTGAAGATACGTCTTCAACATCCCTCAATTTGCCTGCAGAAGAGGATTTATCTAGTAGTCCACCATCTGTCAGTAGCCCGCCGGACATCAGTTTCACTGCTCACTGTTGTGAAGCAAGCAACACAACAGCAAATGAAGAAGACGAGATAATAGAGGAGATTGGAGGTCATGAGAATCTAGGTGCCCGTCTTGGTCTCAGGTTGTTTAAGCCTGAAGATGAGACAGTCTACTACTCCAGAAAAGATCTACTTGGTTTGCCATGCTACATTCTTCACTTCTGCATTGGATCTAAATATTCGGAGGCGAATATAGTCTTTAGTGATCCTCAGGATGCTATAGACGATGAGTTCTTGGGTGTATCAAAGGTCGGGCTTTAAGTGGGTAACATAATAGATCCAACGGGGAACCAAAATATGAGGTCATGTCATACTTGTGCTGAGAGGCCTCCAGCTAACAGCCTACTATCCTGGGAGACCCGTGATGTTTTGCTTCGTGATGGTAGGACAGTTCCACAACATTTACAAGCTCGAGCTGCTCTGGAACACGATGACTTAGAAGTTGAATGCTTGGAAGCTGATGTTGAGAAGCAATTCAAGAGGAAAAGAAAATATACATATGTGAAGAGGGTCAGGAGGGAACCAAAGGGGGATAGCAAGGAGGAGAGGATGTGTGCTTCCAAGTCAGTCAAGAGTGCTCTAAAATCAACATGTTGGAAGGACGAATGTGTCAAAAAACTGAGCCGAGAGCAAATATGTGCCTTAAGAAAAGAATTTTATTCGCGCCATTTGATCCAAATGTTCACCATTTCGACCAAATGGCGCCATTGGCTCCAAATTTACACCAAAATTTGTTTTTTGTACTAAATGGTGCCATTTTTGCTTGTTTATTGCTTGTTTTTCGTTTATTTTATATGTTCTAAAAAGTCACCTTGCTTGATTGAAACAAATTCAATTTTCCCCTGTACAACCTATTCGTCGGAAGGAAAATTGTTGCCCGTGGCCATATTTTGAATAGAACCACTCTTCATGGCAAGGAAATAGATCCTTCAAATGTAGCAATTGAGGTCACGGAGTCCGTGATCCCATCGCCGGAGCTTCCAGCCCCTTGCGAAGGGGCAGATAACATTGGTAAAGCAGTAGGCACATTCATTCAGTGGCCTAAGAGGGATGTAAAACATGTTGAGTGCCTCTCAAGTGAAGATACGTCTTCAACATCCCTCAGTTTGCCTGCAGAAGAGGATTTATCTAGTAGTCCACCAGATCTACTTGGTTTGCCATGCTACATTCTTCACTCCTGCATTGGATCTAAATATTCGGAGGCGAATATAGTCTTTAGTGATCCTCAGGATGCTATAGACGATGAGTTCTTGGGTGTATCAAAGGTCGGGCTTTCAGTGGGTAACATAATAGATCCAACGGGGAACCAAAATATGAGGTCATGTCATGCTTGTGCTGAGAGGCCTCCAGCTAACAGTCTACTATCCTGGGAGACCCGTGATGTTTTGCTTCGTGATGGTAGGACAGTTTCACAACATTTACAAGCTCGAGCTGCTATGGAACATGATGACTTAGAAGTTGAATGCTTGGAAGCTGATGTTGAGAAGCAATTCAAGAGGAAAAGGAAATATACATATGTGAAGAGGGTCAGGAGGGAACCAAAGGGGGATGGAGAGGATGTGTGCTTCCAAGTCAGTCAAGAGTGCTCTAAAATCAACATGTTGCAAGGACGAATGTGTCAAAAAACTGAGCCGAGAGCAAGTATGTGCTTTAAGAAAATAATTTTATTCTCAATCAAGCAGTGCCAGGATTACGCTTGTTTTTGATGTGTTGAGTGTAACTTATACAGGGCAGTCGGAGGCAAAAGAAGTGGTCTCTGGAGTGGAGTGCTGTCAATTCGCATGGCGCGTGGCTTCAGGAGTTGCTCAATCTACGTTTTATAGTTGGAGGAAAAGGTTCGAGTTAGGTGGAAAACGGGCGGAGCATGGTAATACAGGCTCTAAGAAGCCTAGATCTGTGACACTAGCTACAGAAAGTGTGCTTGATACCTTCATTAGTGAGAATGCGGAGAGCATTCCACATAGAAGCAAAAAAGGAAAGGATGATATAAGGGAGAATGTTCGCAAACTTCCTTCCATCCTTAATAAGAAGAGCATACATAAGGAAGTGGGTGCCGTGGTGGAAGAATTGACAGGAAAGAGTGTAACCTTGCCCTCTTTGTACAATATTTGGAAGAAAGAGTTTCTAGACGTCAGCATAGCAAAAAATACAGCATTCTCCAAGTGTAACATATATGTAGTCATCAAGCAGAAATTGGAAAGAACAAAAGATACAAGGGAGAGGCGCAACCTTTCAATTCAACGGCGGGCATATATGTTGGAACAACGTTCCTGTAGGAGTCAATATTGGCATTGACGTGCATTATCACATCGTTCACCAGAAAGTCACCTTTGCATAATACATGATAAGATGGATCAGGTCAAAACACTTACACCAAGAAGTCACCATCTCGCAAAGTCTGTTTGGAGAGGAGATCGCTTGAAGAGCAGCTTGACAGGAGCATTGACACATGGTCATGGTGGACGGGCTTATGGTCATTTCTCTCTTGATCTTTGGAAAGATGACTCAAACTTTCATGTTGGATCACTTTCTAGGATCCTACACTATCTTGAGTTGCCGGACGAAGACAAGTGTGGTGATCTGTGTGGAAGCGGAACTACAGATTGCAAATTGATGCAAGCCCTAAAAGACACTCGACCACTGCAGCATAAGCTAGCGCAGACACAAGAGATGATGCCTTCATCTTCTAGTGCCTACTTAGAAGGCTTCAATCCTCTTCCTCGAAATCTCTACTTACAGTTGGATAATGCATCGGGTCAAAATAAAAATAGATATGTGTTCTCTTACCTCTCTTATTTGACATGGCTTAAGGTATTCGATGAGATTCAGGTTGGCTCCATGATGGTTGGGCACACTCATGACGATATTGATGCATTGTTTGGGAACTTTTCGACGTTAATGAGTTCATCGATGCTCTAACTTTGCCTGAGTTGCTTTACATGTTTAGCAAGTGCAATGCAAAGTCTCCTGTTCCATATTTTGTGGATGAAGTTCCAGATTGGAAAGGCTTTGTCAAGGGATATATCCCTGATAAAGGCCAACGTCTAACAGGCCATACCGACCCATTGCTATTGCGATTTAAAATGGATGGGAAATGGCCCATTATGCAATATAAGATGCGGCCAACCCATAAAGAGTGGATTCCAGAAAAAGGAATAAGAATGTGGAAGGAGGATGAAAATGGTGAGCCAACGTTACCAACAGGGGTGCCTAAAAATATCCCTCCAAGGAAGACATTGAAAGATCTCCCTGGCCTGGCAGACAGCATCAGCAAGTACATAGCATTATGGAATTCCTTTTGCAAAAATCAAGAAGATAGTGTGTTTGCACGACAGTACAAAGCAACTATGGATTACTGGAACGAGATTCTTTTGTGTTTGGAAGATGTATCTCCAGGACGACCTCAAAATGATAACTTTTGGTTGCATACAAGCCAAGAACCTCTACAAGCTGCCTTTACTCCAAAGGTCGATGAAGCCGCTGTGCTTGTAAGACCTTTGCCTACGTATTGTGGGCTAGCAGATGGGCGTCCAGTGTTACCTATGGATGAGTTCGATCCTCATGCACATGTTATGAAAGGTATGTTCGTTTTAGTCCGACCTGGAGACGATGAAACTCCAACGTGGTTGGGCTTTACAGAAGAAGATGCCATCCTAGATCCATAGTCTACCAATTATGGTCACATTTATGTATCATGATGGATGCCTGTTGGTCGTGACTATACATGTTGCTTAACTAAACGTTGGCGACCCTATCCATCAGATCCATCAAGGTATGAGAAGTTAGATGCCATACATTATGCATGGGATGCAAATGGCAAAAGACCGAAGACTGTTCAGATTCTAAAATACATTCTAGGGAAAGGTCCTTTGCAAAGCAATAACATCCGATATACAATGATCCATAGGGGTACCCACAATGAGGCCCCAACATGAGTGAATATGAGTGAAAAAATCCAACAATAACCTCAGCCACATAACTAGCTCAAAGCATATAACTAGGCCCATGATCCACAAAGTTCCCGAACCCAAAACCGCATCCAAAGCCCGTCAAGTCAGAATTGACCAGATCAAAGCTGCACCTCGGCCCGCAACCCTCAAATATCGACTCCCAACCCCCACCCCATCAAGAAGGGGTAGAAGTGACAGCCACAACCGCAACCACCTTGGAACTACTGAAAATTGGCTACCACCTCAGTGTCAAGAAAGAGGATCACACCGAACTGCAAAACACAATCATACAGATAGTTAATGTGAAAAGGTTAGGAGCCCTATGGCCAAGCATGCATCATGCTCGAAAAAGCAAGCAGAGCACAAGAATCTGAGCAGAATAGAGAAATTATAAAGAATCCTCGAAAGCGACATCACTACGTCGAGAGAGAAAACATATAGATACACTAGGCCCGACCGCGGGGGTCTTCCCCTCAGTGCCCTCTGGAAGCCACAAAGCTACGCCAGGAAGAAAAAATAGGCACATCCAATAGAAGAACTATTTGGAGTCTACCCAGAAGCGACAAGTGCTACGCCGGGAGAGAGAGAGAGTAAACGCACGACCAATGGCCAACTGAGAATCAACCCGATAGTAAACAAATAGTTAATAGTCAACGCAAGTAACCAAGCACAATAACACAATATAAAAAATTGAAAAGACGATCCATCGCGCGCTAGCTGTAAATAAACAGACCACATGGAAGTTTAAGACAAGGGGTTAGACGCCCTCACGGGCCAAGCATCAGAATGCCAACCGAATCAGAACACACACGAGCGGGACGAAAAAAGAATTCCAGAGATAATGACACAAGAAATGAGAATACTCGAAAGCCACCAAGCTACGCCGAGAGAGAGAGAGAGAGATATATATTTTTACGTCGTAGCACAAGCCAGCATCCCTTTAGGACATACGACGCTCCCTCTTCAAGGAGCACCACCCCCTACAAGGATACCAGGGGCCAAAGGTCCTAGGATGCCAAGATCCTAGTGAGGTTCGAACACGAGACCTCAATGTGCTAGACGAGTGGATTAACCACACGACCAACACGACCAACATCCGAGAGAGAGAGAGAGAGAGAGAGAGAGAGAGAGAGAGAGAGAGAGAGAGAGAGAGAGAGAGAGAGTCTAGGACCGACCATGTGTTTGCCCCCTAGGTGCCCCCTGTGGTTTGGCTACAAGTGCTTGGCCGAAAATTACAAAGGCCACCAGCCAAAAAGATATAGAAGAGAAGAATCGATGAACGAGAAGATTGCAACAGAGGTTAAGACGAGCCGACACCAGGTGACTAGAGTCAGAGGAGGGAGGGAGGGAAACTCTAGAACCAACAGAATTCAGCTCAGAGGAAACGCCGATGAGGAATGCTAGCAGGCAACATGGATATATAGTAGACAGAGCCAAAAAAAGCCCGCGCCATAGAAGGCTCAGGCCATAGATACATCTGACGCCCAAAATGGCGTAACGCCAAAACAGGTATCCCTTTCTCCAGAATGATGGTTCTCTTCTATATAAGAAGAGAACCATAGCATTCTAGGGAAAGGTCCTTTGCAAAGCAATAGCATCCGACACAAAGAGGAACCTACCTCCTCCAATCACAGATCGAGACTGCGAGCAAAAACAAGTAAGATCACTGAGAGTGCAGGCGATTTCTTAGCGGCAGAGATGCAGAAAAGAAACGTCCTGGAAAACAACTATGAAACTAAGACCTTCGTATGATGACGAACTAACTTGGAACTGGCATGACCTGGTAGAGAACGACAAAGAATAATATATGAGGAGCAACAGATACCATGGGCGTGCCAAAGAAGAAACAAATTGCAGAATGAGATTGGTGAACCCAAAGGGAGATGAGGCGAGACAAGAGGTCAGAAAATTGGAGGTGAAAAAAACTAGCCATCGAATGCAAAACCTAACAAAGGAACGGTGGGATGAAGACAGAGACAAATGATACAAACTTCATAAAGATGATGCGAGCCAACCACAATGAACAAACAAGAAAGACAAAATTATGGGGCAAATAGAATGCGTAAAATAAGGCACAAAAAACCGAACACAAACCACAAACTACGACCACAACAATGAGCACATGAAAACAAACTGGAGAATCAATGCATCAAACTATATGTGCAAGAAAGGGGTATCCCAGCAGAATGCAAGATAGATCACTGAGAGGGTAGGCGACTTCTTAGTGGCATAAATGCAGAAAGAGCTATCATGGGAAACAACTGTAAAACTTATGAAATGACTTGGAATTAGAGTGACCTGGTAGGACACGGCAAGGACCAAAGGATGTCAAAAATATATGAGGAGCAACCAATACCCATGGTGCGCCAAAGGTGAAACCACAGCTGCATAAGATTGATGAACCCAAGGGAACCGAGGCAAGACAGTAGATAAGAACATTGAAGATGAAAAACCAGCCATCGACTGCAAAATCTGGCAAGGAATAGTGGAAGGGGAGATAGAGGCATGATGATATCAGATTCAAGACGATGCGAACCAACCATGACTTAACAAATAAGATAACATTAAGGGACCATAGATAGAGTGGAACAACTGGATGAACAATCCCAAACTGAGTGAACAACGAGGCACCACTAGATAGAAAATACTCAAGAAATGAAAAAACTTGAGGGAAGAATGGGGCATAGAAACATGCTATCGAACATGGAAGGATAAGAGGAACAAGTTCGTAGCTCAATGATACAAATGGAACTATAGTGGACAAAAGAGAATAATGGACGACATGTAGTCAAGGGAACGAACAAATGCAGTGAAAAGAAGCCAATGCACCGAACGAATTGAAGGGGCATATGGCTAAGTGGTCATCACAGCGACAAGGAACCAGCCACATAAAGGAACACAAGATAAGATCTGCAACTAACTATCAGCATCGATGCAACAAGAATTTAACAACTCAACCCATACAAATGCAACTGAGATGTGGCACAGGAAAGCTATGTATAAATGAGCCAACAATTCTAGCAAATACCACCAATGTGAAACCCCTGCAAAAAGACCAAAATGTAAGCGACCCCGCAAACGATACCAATAGACCAAAGAGGGGGAAACCTAAGTTCCTAGGCAGAAAAAGGATCACATCGAACTATGCAAGCAAAGCGCATTAAAAAGACTAATTGTGATAGAAAATAGAGATGTAATGGAACATGGCATGAACTAACATGTATCACCAATTCATGATGAATGCAGCCAAGGAAAAGTTCATGAGCAGAAAAAATGCCAGAATATCTACACAGAGATGGCGGACAAAGTTTACATACAAGGCATTGGAATATCTGACTCAACCAACAACTCGTGCTAAAGTACTCATCATATAGGTCAAGTGCCAATATATCAACAAAAGGAGGCAAATGTCGGGCGTTGATTAAAGACAAGAGATACGAGGAACTGCCAAAAATGCAATGAAGCAACTAAATGCAAGACTGACCTTGCTAAAAAAAAAAAAAAAAAAAACACAACATACAAAGTAGTTAGTTCCTTTTGAACTATGTAGACACCGAGCTGACAACGAACCCCATCAATGTCGACTAGAGATGGCATCACCCCTTCGTAACGTGGAAAAGTGCAGGATAAATGGATTAAAGAATGTGTTGGATGACTAGTAAATGAAACAAGAAGAGGTGGTGGGTAATGAAGGTCAACACGGAGAGGTGGTGAATGGACAACCACACAAACAAGACAAATGAAAGGCTAGGGACATAATGGGGACTAAAGTTGATGGAGGAAAGAGCCAAATAGAATGATAGAAAAAAACAAAGGCAGAATAAAACAAAGGACAGGGTAAACATGCAAAGGAGTTGACGGAAACCAATGAAGTCATAGACTTGACAAAGCACACTTCAATGCTTCAAAAATTGGGCATTCTATGCTTCAAAAATAAATCAAACTATAGGCTACGAAAACAACAAATAAATGAAAATGCATCCACCATGGAAACAAATAGGACCTAGAAAGGAAAGCAAAACTAAAGATGAATTTTAAACAAGCAAATAACTACCAAACAAGAATGAATACCACATGCTAGTCCTGCCGACAATGTCCAGGAGAACTTTCTAAGGATGTTCCCGTACCCTGGTGCCTTCTATACATAGAGAAAATGAACGATATATGTGCCATCAAACAAATGCTTGTCTTATATCCATAATGAAGACATTGAACCTGCAAATGCTATCCCAAATGCTTCGAGAAAGTGAATATGCTGCTTTCTACCGATTGAAAACTTATGGTGCAAGGAATGCACTATAAAAAATATCCAAAAAATGAGGTGGATGGCGCATCTGCAAAGAGAGAGGGTGCAAATCTGGACTATCTAGCTGCACCTGCATATCAGCGGCAATTACAATCAAGAAAAAACATTATAAAGTTAGTCACATACCATACAAATTTGATGCAATGTTAATCACATTATGCATGATGCGACACAAAATCCAAAACTTACAATTCATGTTCTAGACAGAGGCAGAAATTTTTGGAAAGATTTTGGAAAGACCGGGGCCGATGCTCAAAGGGGTCAAAAAAAAAAAAACTTATGG
Source organism: Isoetes taiwanensis (assembly GCA_021234155.1). NCBI lineage: Eukaryota > Viridiplantae > Streptophyta > Lycopodiopsida > Isoetales > Isoetaceae > Isoetes > Isoetes taiwanensis. Next base: position 7,847,473 of record JAJEKV010000021.1, read on the forward strand.
AAACTCAAAAGAGGGGCAACTGGCTTCATGAAGTCATTGGGGAAGAAGAAATGAACCACGAAGGAACATATACGACTGACTAGACTAATCATACAAAGGGCACGAAGACAAGCCTAAGACGGAAACCACCATAATGAAGAATAAAAAACCGGAGGAGCCCAAAGCACAACCGAGAATTTAAGATAAAACTATATCACACAAATTGTTCAATAAAAGCTGGAGTTCACAACATCAGGTGGAATGACAATGTACAAAAAACAACATACTAAAATCACCGGAGTGGATCAAGTAGTTAATGAACCAAGGGGAGCTATAAAAAAAAAAGGACAACATTAAGAATGGATCTAATGCGCATACATATCTGAAGAAAGAAGAATGCAAAAAATAAAACCAAAAAGACCTAAAAAAGAACCATGCAAAAGCCTAAAGCAAGATATCCCATGTAATAAAAAACATTATCTAGCAAACAAAAATATGCATCAAACGTACTGAGTAGAATGTTAGAGACCAAAGAAACTGTACACATGAACTATAAAAAGCCCAAGATAAAGGAATTTAATGTGAACATCAAGCGCCAACTATACGGTCTAGAGAAAGGCAATCAACAAACAACCTAGAACTTTTGAAATTACGCGATGCATAATCATCCAACTCTTCGAGCTATAAAGAAAATTCAAAGAATGCAGAAACCCAAGGAATGGACTAACTGGGAGAAATATAGAGATGAAATGGATAAGTCTAATCTCTCATAAAATCAATAAACATTACCGTTGTAGGTTTCGAACCCAAGCCGAACCCTATATGAAACCTGTAGGTTGCGAGCCCCTGCTTCCAAACACGCACATACAACACATTGTCAAAAATCGGCTAACCATCTGTTTTTGTGGCCTAGGGATCTCAGGAAGAGATATGACAAAACGGGTACGAGCAAATGCATTATCGATGGAGAAAATGCGGGGAACAAAAAGTTTGTCACATGTGAATGCAAGAAAAGGAGTTTGTGGCAAATGGTAGGAAGACGTAATATTCATGGAGAACACTCAAGGAACATAAAGAAGATTCATGGAGAACACAGGAGGAACATAAGGAAGTTTAATGCTGTGAATGCAGGAAAAGAGTTCATGGCAATGGTGGGAATCAAACCTACAATCAGAGGTAGAAAAGCTGTTAGGATTGGTTCATGTTATAATTTGGTTCTATTTGAGATTGAAGATAAGATCATAAGGTTAAGAATTGCTTAACCTAAGCTGAAGGTGATGGTTATTTATTTATAAGGGTGACCTTAGACCATTGGTTCGATGAAGACATTTTATATTTATGGTAAACATTGTTAATGGGACACCTAATATGCGACTAAAGGGGAAACATTATTCAAAACTTCCTGTTTGAGCATTCCAGGATAAGGCTAGCTCGATCGGTCCGCCTCAGCGGCCGGATCCGGAGCTATAATACAATAAAGAAGGATTAAAGTTGATATCGGCTACATACAGGTTGGTGGCAAGTGTTGGATCGATAATCCATTCAAAAGCTTGGGCTTTCGGGAGCTGGTCAACCAAGCTATAGTAGCTTGGTCAATACCATTGCTACAGTGATTTCACTGTAGCAATTATAAGGTTTGTGACAATTTGATTAAGTTGTGAAGCTATACCCAAGGGGGAAATTAGCTAGAAATTATTGCTTGACTCTATTCAATTTAATCTGTGAATAGATTATCTGCTAGTTCTATAGTGTTTAAAATTCATCAAAAACCACGTAACCCAGCCACAACCTAAGACCATGTATTAATATTAAAAAAAGAAAAAGAAAAAACCAAATAAAGGATATATTTAGATCCGATGGGATAGCAGGACCCTGTATCCCTCGAACGAATTATAGTCAACGGCGGCCTGTGCCATAGCCACAGAAATTCATCTTAGGCTTAGCAAACCTGGGTCGGCCATGGAAATTCGTCCTGGGCTAAGACCGACTGCCTAGGGCTGCCGATCTCACGAAATTGAAGAATTGAAAAAGAAATCGTTGATCCAATCTACCACTGGGTCGAAAAGCACAAACAGATTCCAAAGACAAATTATAGAGACAAAGGCGTGTCAGAGATATCGGACTTATACTCTTGTAGAGCAAAATCTTTCCAGAAGTTACAAACACATACCAGATCAAGCCCATTCGAAATCGTCCAACCAAAAACCGCTTCTGAAGCTTTCCTGTAGGTTTCCCTTGACCTGCCAAAGAAACCTCAAGAAAACACATACAAGCAATAAGCAGGGAGACGTAAAGGCTGAGGGGAAAGCTCTGCAGAAAAGGGAATTTGACGTTTGACGATCCATTCAAACTTTTGTGAAACAAGCTTGGCTTAGAGGATGATGCCACAAAACCTGCCTCTACGCCACCAACAGAAACTTGCTTCTGAGAAGAACCTAGTTGTTGGCAAATGGCCTGGCTGCATAAATCGATGTGTCCAACCACACAATGATAGATCTAAATCCCTACACACAAATCCAAGAACGGAAAAAGAAAAACAGATTCTAGGACTAAAGACCACCAAATACCAAGCCCATAACATTAGATCCTCTAAAAGAATAAGATGATTCAAAGCCACGACAAACAAACCAACAGCGCTTTTTAAACCATCAGTGCTTTTTGAAAACTTGAACTATATGCCAGGAAAACCATAACCACACAAACTTGATTCATACCTGGCAACGGAAAAGCAAAATTGATTCATAGTGGTAGAGTATCTGGTAGCTGGCAGAAGACTAAGCATGAAATGAAACAAATTGAAACTAGTAGAGGCAAAAGAGAATGAATGACAAGAAACTCTAGAACCAACAGAATTCAGCCCAGAGGAAACGCCGATGAGGAATGCTAGCAGGCAACATGGATATATAGTAGACAGAGCCAAAAAAAGCCTGCGCCATAGAAGGCTCAGGCCATAGATACATCTGACGCCCAAAATGGCGTAACGCCAAAACAGGCATCCCTTTCCCCAGAATGATGGTTCTCTTCTATATAAGAAGAGAACCATAGCATTGTTGATATGTGGGGGGACATAGCATTAGCTAAAAGCTCTCAATCTCAGTCATGTTCTCGATAATCATGTATGTAATTTCTCTTGCTATAATACTTAAGCATTTTGGACAATTAATACTCAGTCGATACATCAAATAATATTCATTATGCTTATACATCCTTACATCTTTTATAATAGGTGTTTAATACACATCATTACATCTGATGCACACATTATTGATGGCATACATATAATTTAGATGCACATATTATTGATGGCATACAGTCAATGATTCACTCATCAACCCCTGCTAACGTGATCGCATTCAGCTCGTAGGTATGGCGCTCAGGAAGCCAAAGAAGATGGATCACAATACGAGTAAGGCCGGGGCAATGACACTCACGACCATTAGCTTTGGATTGCAAGTAAGGATCCAGCTTAACACCTCTATGTATGCATCCAACAAGATCATTGTAGCTCATGGAGCAAGTAATGGTCTCAAACTGAAGATCATGCAGATTATAAGCCATGGGAGATGAATGACTTCTACCACCGAATGGAGCTGCTTTTATAGTCGTTGTAGAATTATTGGTATAATACTTCAACATTATTGGTATTATACTTCAACATTATTGGTATTATACTTCAACATTATTGGATTCGTAGCTATAAATTCTTTCACCTTGCTTTCACTTCTCACCTTGTGTTCCATGTTCTCACCTTGCTTTCACTTCTCGTGTTCTCACCTTGCTTTCACTTCTCACCTTGTGTTCCGTGTTCTTTGCTACTTGATCTTGATCCTTGCTTCTTGCTCCTTGATCTTCCTTGTTCCTTTATCTTCTTGGTCCTTGATCTTCCTTGTTCCTTGCTTCTTGCTACTTGATCTTGATCCTTGTTCCTCGCTACTTGATCTTCGTGCTCCTTGCTAGTACTTGATCTTGTTCCTTGCTTCTTGCTCCTTGTTCCTTGCTCTGCTCCATGTTCCTTGCTCCGTCGGTGATCCTTGCTTGCTGTTGCAAATGATTGGACCCAATCCTCCCTGGGCTACTCCAGAAGCCCTGCAAGTATGCCCCAAGCATTCTGTGCGGCCTGATCAAGATGAGCTATTTGACCATTTCTTAGAGTGGAGGTTGCGCCACAGTCCCACCAAGGAGCTTGCAATGGAGTTGATCAACTTCATTCTGAAGCGATTTGATTGTGGTCATGAGCCACTGATGGGAATTAATCCATCTGAATGTTATAGGAGACTTGCAATGTGGGGAATTCTTGAACCCCCTCCTCATCTGGACGAGATGCTACAGCAGTTGAGGCCTCTTCTTCGTGCTGGTTATTTAGCACACTCTCTGGATCAATACATATCAGAGTTCATTTATGAAATTTGTAAGGGACAGATGTATGGCCTTATTAGGACGTACTACAACGAGTACAACAACTTTGTGGAGTTGGGTCCGCTCTTCTTCCGTGAGTATCATCATGTGGAATTACTTTTTGCAATGATTGAGTATCATCATGTGGAATTACTTTTTGCAATGATTAGGTACCCCATATGGTGGGAAGAATCAGGCTGGGATATGCGTGAGCTCTGGGTTCCTAACCCAGCTGCGTGGGTTAGATCTCGCAGGGGAAGGAAAAGGGGAAGGGGAAGGGGAAGGGGTTAGGAACCTAGGGGAAGGTTACTAGGGACATACTGTCGTGGTCTCTAGTAACCTTTGCTATCTATCATACATAGTTCATACTTCGGTCTCTATTGTGTTTGGAAGTTGGTATATGATACCGTGTTAATATGTTCTCTAAATATTCAAGTATGTATGATATACGGGTACTGCACGTGTATACAACCCCTGCATAAGGTCTATGATACAGGGTACTGTACACGTGTATACAACCCCTACATAAGGTCTATGATACAGGGTACTGTACACGTGTATACAACCCCCATAATAAAAAAATTCCAGTTTACTAAAACTTTTCCCATTATAATGAAATTGTGCTTATACCAAATTAATGCTCCAATTTGAAGATTTTGAATGCTTGAAGATTTGAAGATTTTGAGTGCTTGGCTGTACTGGATTATGGAAGACCGATTTGCATGCACCTACTAGAGCAACGATCCGCTAGAGTACCCAGGAGTCTCATGCCACGGCTAATCTTTAGTATTCAGGGGTCTGCTACTATGATCTGCTACTGCAGAATGATTCAGATTGATGGATGTTTGCCACAGAAAGGAATTCGATATACTCTAGAAGAAATAGAAAATGCATATTGCTGCGAAAAGTAGATTGTTCTTTAAGATGAATTGCATTTCTCTTTCTTGTTCTTTCTTGTTCTCTTTCTTAAGTAACTCGCCCCATCACCAAAATGATGAATAAAAATAAAACAACCTAAACATGAATCTGAAACTCAATGTTCACTTATTGGCTATGTCCAAATCAATATAATGCCAAAACCATCAATTCTCCATCCGCTATATTGCATGCAAGCAGACAAAATTGAAATCCAAAAAGCATCAAAGAGCAAAAACTTGTTTGCAATCACTCTCTCAACCCGAGTAAACAATCCAAAGATATGTGAAACGAATGCTTAATACAATCATCAAATTATAATCGCCAATTCACCAAACCATTTTTGTCAAAACCATCAAAAAGCTTAGTAGACCTTCCTCAAAAACGCATTGATAAATAACTATAAACAGACAGAGGACGAAGAACTTACCTGGAAATATGATAAAGAAGATTGCTTTGAGAAAAGGGACTTTGTAATAGAGATCAGATAAAAAAATCACGAAATAGGAGAAGTGGAACTTGAATAGGAGAAAAAGGTATAGAAGGAAAAAAGACCTAGGAGGGTTTGCCCAATGCTACTATACTGTTGTGAGAAGAACACAAAATGAGAATAAACATGAAAAGACCGAACATATATCGCTCGTGCTCTCACGAGAATCTTGATCCGACGATGTGGATCGATCTGCAATAACTGTATGGAAAACAATCTTGCCAAGACTTGCATAATCGTCATGGGAAGGGCTACACGACTAATCTTTATTTGCTAACCAAAATCTGTGAGTAGCCAATTTCATCTCTTGAATCTTATCATAGGGCTGTTTTGAGAAGCAAGAATAAGGCCTCAATTCTGAGGTCTTCTACCTAATTCGATGTTCCCCGAAAGCCACGTTTCAACTGCCTATGCATTTGACCAAACAAACAAATAAAACTTTTAAATTGTGCTTTTGAAATAAAATATATATAAAACTCATGACAGATTTGAGTCAATATGGAATGATCGTAATTCCTAATTCTTGTACGAAAGCTAATGCATTGAACTTTCCAAACATAAAATTTCAATACAAAAGAATAGATTAACTGGGAAGTGTAATCCTTGAGGCATTGCCTTAGGTCACAAGACAAAACTAATGCATAGCCTTGAAGCATGTAAATATCCATTGATGTGGCGCCAACCTAGTGGTATTCAGTTTGTTATGGAATCCGATCTGCTTCTTGTTCTCTTTAACTCATTTTCAGCCGCAAGTGCTTGAATTATAGGCACAGATACTGATCCCGTCATTTCCTTTCTTTTTTCTGGCTGAAACTCCTTCTCACGCCTTGGAGGAACAAAAGCCTTCGAATGATCCGAAGCCCTTGTCATATTATCAAGTCTAGGATCTAGAAGACAGTCAAGAATGAAGATAATCAAGTTTCTGAAATCCCCATTCCATTTGCTGAGACAAGAATGTAAAAATCGGATGCAATAATGTTTACCTTGTGCTAAATCGCCTTGATCCGGTCAGAATTGTGCCAAGAAGCTCAACAACACCGCCAGAATAGAGGGGAATTGCGGGAAGGCCAAAATAGGAAGCGAAAAACATTCCGCAGGGGTTAAGCTCAACTGGCATAATCCGATGGAAAATGAGCCACTGCAGTTAGGTCAAAAAATGCCTCTTGGGCAATAAAAGGTGTTTTTTCCCACTCTCATCTCCCTCTCGCACCTCTCAACATCTCTCATCAGCTCTCCCAAAAAAAAAAAAAAAAAAAAAAACTATCATGTGGAGAGTGCTCCCTCCCTCCCTCCCTCTCTCCCTCCCTCCCTCTCTCTCTCTCTCTCTACTTTCCCACATTCACATACCATGTTGTACGGCGAGAGACAAATTTTATATGTATTTAACAAGAGAGGCTCGAGAGATAAGAGGCTCGAGAGATAATTATCTCTCAAGCCTTCACCCCCATAGTTGCCAATTTTTTATGGCAGACGCGGGTGGGCAAGTGCAGGCAGGTGCGGGCAGGCTTCAAAGCAGAGGATATAACCTTGCGCTACTCTTCTATACTGATGCGGTGCTCAAATTTTTTTTGCAAGCCTCGGCAATGGCAACGACGGGTAGGAGACGATCCAAAGAAGAAAGCTGCAGCCCAAATTCGAAAATTTGAAATCTATTGGTGGATTTTGGGAGTTCCGGCAGGGAATTTTGATTTCTATTTTTGGGCATTGTTCTAATGGCAGCTTTTGAGCTATAAACATATTCCAAACTTTTGAGCTATAAAATGACAGATTTGGGACCAAAGTCTGCCTCTTAGATTCAGGTATTTAATTTGAGATTTGCAACCAAAGTCTGCCTCTTTCGACGACCCCTTTAGATTGAACCTAAGCCTTCAAACAATATATGCTTTCTTAGTTAAAGATTTTGAAATATTTTAAGCCTTGTTAGCCGAAAATATAAGCCTATTAGTCATGCAATGGATTTTGAAGGATTAAACTGCCTTTGCGTACCATGGAAAAAATTAGTGGCTAAACTTAGCTAAATGGCGAAATTTTGGCTTTGTTTGGAAAAAAATTGGCTAAACTATGGCCCTTTTTGGGCTCAAAAAAACAAAATTTTAGCCAAGTCTATTTCACGCCCCACCTCCATTTCGTCCGGCTTTAGCTAATTGCAAGAAAGTGTAACTGCCAAAATTTAGAAAGTTTAGCCAAAACTTAGAAGATTTTACGTCACATTTTAGTGTACTTTAGCCAAGTTATCCTATAGCCTTTATATTTATTATAGTCAGTTAATATTTAGGTCTTGAATTAGTGCAAAATAGTCAAAGGATAGAAGATTTTTTTTTTTTTAATAAAAATTTAGCCAAACATAAGAAGGTACAGGTGGCAAAATTTAGAAAGTTTAGCTAAACATTAGAAGCTTTCACCTCAACTTTTCGCATACTTTAGCCAAGTCTATTTCACTACTTTGAATATAAACATTCCTTAATTTTTTCCCTGTTGCGTACAACCCAATTTATTAGCAGTGCCGTTAGACCATCTGGTTGCAACTTGTATACAACTTAGAAGCAATGTTAATAGTTGATTATTTAGACGTGCCTTGCTCATTCTGTTGTTTCATAGATTTTTGCATTAATATTCACTTGCATTTTAGTTTCCATCCCATGCTACATTTGGTTGGCCTCGAAGATTTGTTAAATGTTTTCTCTTCTTTGGCATTACATTGCCATTGTTATTTAGAGTTTTCACAAATTTCCAAGCATGGCAAAAGATAATTTTGTAATAAACAAGTTGGTGCCTATCTATTTGGAAGTGACATTACACCCCAAAATTTATTGTGAGCTTCATCATGAATAACCGTGGTCTATAAACTATCACATTTGTCTACAGAAAATCTTGGGTCTACAACAAGTTCACAGGTAAAGAATGGATGCAGACTTGAACAACTCTAGAAATAGCTCCTTGAGATACACATAGTTTTAAATGATAAAGTAGTCATTGCTAGCTTGGGACACCACAAGTTTTCAACCAGCAATCAAGCATAAGTTTATGTAAACAAGCCATATCGAAATTGCACATATAAGATTTCCCTTTCTTCCAATTATAAGTCACAATTGCACACACTTATCCGAAAAATCTTTTAATATTTCACTTATGATTTGGGATTATATTTTTGAAAAGGTTATGCAAGAGATTCTTGGCTTATCCCATGCATAGTTTATAATTCACATGGTACCTAGAACCACACATCTATTATGAATCACTCTAAATCTCACAAAACCACATTTATTCCAAGTAAATTTACTCCTTTCAAGATTATTCAATTCTGAAAACCCGACTTCCCACTCCAATATTCCACCAACAGTCTAATCGCAATTGTGTTGATTACACTAAGATCTACAAACTTTCACAAAATCCTAAACCATTGCAAGCACCAACAAACACCCTAAATTGTATGCAAACCATGCCATCTATCCTATTCCATCCAATGCATTCCATTATTCCTACATGTTCCGTGGAGAATAATTAATGCTCGACTTTCTTAAATTGATCTAAGTTTTTCACAATTTTGGGCTCCACTACAACTAAGAACACCATTACATTTTAATCTCTTTATTCCACCTACAAATACCATTATGTGTACCCATTCTATGCATCCACGACTAATGCCGCACCTACAAATACCATTATGTTTATCCAGTCTATGCGTCCATGACTAATGCCCGGCATCGCCGGGCACACGTTTCTAGTATGTATTTAACAAGAGAGGCTCGAGAGATAAGAGGCTCGAGAGATAATTATCTCTCAAGCCTTCACCCCCATAGTTGCCAATTTTTTATGGCAGACGCGGGTGGGCAAGTGTAGGCAGGTGCGGGCAGGCTTCAAAGCAGAGGATATCGCCTTGCACTACTCTTCTATACTGATGCGGTGCTCAAATTTTTTTTGCAAGCCTCGGCAATGGCAACGACGGGTAGGAGACGATCCAAAGAAGAAAGCTGCAGCCCAAATTCGAAAATTTGAAATCTATTGGTGGATTTTGGGAGTTCCGGCAGGGAATTTTGATTTCTATTTTTGGGCATTGTTCTAATGGCAGCTTTTGAGCTATAAACATATTCCAAACTTTTGAGCTATAAAATGACAGATTTGGGACCAAAGTCTGCCTCTTAGATTCAGGTATTTAATTTGAGATTTGCAACCAAAGTCTGCCTCTTTCGACCACCCCTTTAGATTGAACCTAAGCCTTCAAACAATATATGCTTTGTTAGTTAAAGATTTTGAAATATTTTAAGCCTTGTTAGCCGAAAATATAAGCCTATTAGTCATGCAATGGATTTTGAAGGATTAAACACATATTTCTAAGTTTTGGTATGGTAGAAAATCTGGATATGGAGCATGGTATTTGGATCTTCATGGTGATACTTCAAACAGTGGCGATTTTGTGAATGGAGAGGCCACCAGTGCATCATCTCTCTCTCTCTCTCTCTCTCTCTCTCTCTCTCTCTCTCTCTCTCTCTCTCTCTCTCTCTCTCTCTCTCTCTCTCTCTCTCTCTCTCTCTCTCTCTCTCTCTCTCTCTCTCTCTCTCTCTCTCTCTCTCTCTCTCATTCATATGGGCGCAACTAGGGCGACTAAAAATGCTCGAAATGACGGCCGGTCGGTTCAGGTTCGCCCACGATTTACGAGGCGTTGATGCTGATGTCAATGATAAAACAAGAAGAAATCGCCCAAGAATGGTGTCGATGCCGGGCTGCCGGGCAGAAAAAAGCCCATAAACAGTAGAATATGCGCATTTGGCTTGAGGGATTTGGGGCCGAAGTTTGATCTATTTGGCGTAAGAAGCCGGAACTGGAAGATTTGTTGGCGAAAAATGCAAACAGGGGGATTTCGTTCTTTGAATGGAAGAAGCCCGGAACTGGAAGATTTGTTGGCCGAAACTGCAGAAACAGGGGATTTGGGGCCTTTTGCTGAAACAGAGGATTTCGTAAATGATAACACAGGAGGGCTAGGGCAAACAAAAACCCACATGAAAACTTCTGCTGTGATTGGCAAAACAGGGAGTATTTCGAAAAATCGTAAATTTCGTAACTGGGGCTAACAAAACAAAATCGAAACTCGAGATCTTTGGGGTCACCAAACGGGACTTATTGGATGCGCTTGGGCAAATGCGGCAACAATGGAAGTCTCGACCTTGGCCATGAAAATATCGATGGAAAATTCTATTCAAAACATGGTCGATTGATCTCAAATCATTCTTGCTTGCCCATGTACAATCTGAAATAGAGAAATGTCAAAGCGGTCGATGGCGAGCTGGAGCAATTTAAGCGGGGTATTCGAATAGAACTGGAAGATTTTAAGCGGGGAGGTTATGAAAGGAGATAAAGATGTTACGAGAGGAGATAATGATAGTGATCTGTAATCGAGAAACCCATAACAATAAAAATGTATCGGACATTCAAAACCAGCTAGCATCTTTTTATGGAAGAGCAAGAAAGAAAAGAAAAAGCTTTGAATATTCGCGTAGTTGGAATAACGGAGCAAACTAAAGAAAGAACCAAAGAAATCGCACAAGCTTTCTCGTGAGAATGATCTTGAGCTAATGGATACGGGCATTACGGATGCATTTTATGTATTGGTAAGAGAATGGCAGGGGACGGACACACATTATTGTTAAGTTTCGCTCACGAGAGGATAAATTTAATGTATTGAAACGGAAATCCATGCTCAAAGGGAAGAAAATTTGGATCAATGACGACCTTACAAAAAACCAGCTAGAAGAATACAAAGCTCAATTACAGGTACTCAAGGATGCAAGACAAATGGGGAAGAAAGCATTCTGGGAGCGCGGCAAAGTTGTGGTAGAAAACCAAGAGGACGCATAGGTATTTGAGACCACCAGAATAACATGTTAGAACATCAATAGTCTTAGCCAGTATAAAGTAGATGTAATGGGTGAATTATTTGAAAATGTAGATGTTCTATTCTTTTTAGAAACTTGTGAGAACGAGGAAAAAAGTTTACCGAATATTCATGGCTTTGTTTTGCTACACTCTGTTTGGTATAATAAAGGATGGCGTTTAAAGGGTCACGGTGGAATAGCATGTTATGTCAGGACAAATATGAGACATTTGATAAAACTAGTGACAGGTATGGGTTCAATGCAACACATTTGGATTGAAATGCTTGGCCAGAAAGGGAAGATCTTTGTCGCAGGTTGTTACTTTCCGCCGAGAGAATCTCCAGTTTATAATACAGAGCATCTAGACAGGGATGACCCCTTTTTTAATTTGAAGCAGGATGTGCTTTCCTTAATGCTAGCAGGTGATGTTCTCCTATTGGGAGATTTTAATGGGCGAATCGCCAATAAGCAGGCAGCTATAGCTAGTATGGAGGGAGACCCTATATGGGTTGAAATGCTTGATGACACGGAATTGGGCCAAAGTGGTTGGAATAGGGCTACTGCAGACAGTGTGGTCTACACCTCAAGGTAATCATGTCCTCAATATGTGTAGTGGTCTGGATTTAGTGATATATAATGGTACACAGAGGTTTCCTGACACGGATAGGTGTACATGTAGAAATGCTAGTGTGGTGGATCTTGTTCTCGCTAAACCGCAATTTGTAGACCAGATGCTACATATGTATGTAGGGGAAGAGATGGAGAAAATTTCTGATCACGCTCCGATAACAGTTGTGTTACATACACGTAAATATAAGCAGATCCAGGAAACTAGCATCATGAGGTTAAGGATACATATGGACTTTCGCAAGGCAGATAAATACATGAAAAAAGTGTGAAGAAAAGGCATCTGAAAAAATTTGGCCCAGTGATACTGAAAATTTGAGTAAAGAATTAGCAAACCTGGTACTAGATGCTGCTGTTGACTGTTTTGTCTCATGCAGGAAATTGAAAGGATTGCCATGCAATGGCTGGTTTGATGAATCGTGTAAAGCAAAGCGAGTAGAATATAAAAAAGCAAAAGGGGAAAATAGACGGAAGCTTAAAAAAGAGTATGTGGCATTAACCAAGTCAAAAAAGAAAAGCCATGACTTCCAAAGACAGAAAGACTTAGTTGCGGACCTTATTGTAAACCCCAAGCGGTTCTGGAATAAGTTAAAAACTAGAATGCCACAGGATACTCATCTGGATCCAGCAGCCCTGCTCTGCCAAGTACATGAGCTTTATTATATGCCAGATATTAATGAAACCAGCGGTGTGGAATATTTGCAGGATGATCGTTTGTGCTTCACTTTGGAGAATTTGGAAGAAGGCTTAAGCAACCTTGCAAATGGGAAAGCTGCTGATGCAATAGGTCTGGTGGCGGAGATGTTCAAATGGGCAGGTAAATCAGTACATATATCCTTGTTATCTTTACTTAATATTGTATTGCATAAGGGATTTCCACACACTTGGCAATTGAACAGAGTGGTTCCACTCCATAAGTCGGGAGATGAAAGTGATCCAAGGAATTATAGAATGATTTTGGTCAGTAGCTTGTATGCTAAGCTGTTTGCTACTATGTTGAACTGCAAATTGAGTGCTTGGTCAGAGGAGCATAATATCAGGGCCATTGGGCAAGCAGGTTTTAGACCTAAAAAATCCACAGCGGATCATTTAGTTGCCTTACGTGCTATGATTGATTGTGTCAAAGGGAAGAAAAAACCACTTTATGCATGCTTTGTTGATTATGCTAAGGCATTTGACACAGTATCTCGCCATTATTTATGGGAGAGAATGGAAACCCTAGAGGTGCCGATTGAGCTTAGACGAGCAGTAAGAATACTTTATGAGAAAGTTTTAGTTCAACTATCATTCCCCTACATACAGGAGTGCACAGAGTTAGTGGAAAGCAATATTGGAGTTAAGCAAGGGTGTCCTTTGTCACCCACCCTGTTTGGTTTGTTCATAGACCAACTAGAAGTCTGGATGGCAGAATATGGTGGGGATGGAACCCCTTTATTTGGTTATGTGGTTTTATTGCTCCTTTATGCTGATGACGTGGTTCTTTTATCACGCTCCATTGCCGGCATGCAGAAGCACTTAGATGCTTTGGCCTACTTCTGTGATCAGAAAGGTATGCGGGTGAATATGACAAAGACTAAGATGATGGTTTTCGGAGCTAATAAAGTGGAACATCTTAATTTTTATTTTAAGGAGGAGCCTGTGGAGATTGTAACCTCGTATAAATATTTGGGGATACATGTGGACAAAGGGCCTAGTTGGAATCTTCTTTGTTGAACATAGAGTAAATGGGGGCTCAAAGCACTATACAAGATCAAACAGTAAAAGTGGAAAAGAGAGATATGGGATTTCGGTTTGAAGAGGACTTTGTTCCGTGTCTTGGTACAATCAGTTCTATTATAACGGATGTGAGGTGTGGGGTCCAGTGCAATGCAGATTCTTGGAAAAAAAAAATTGAGAAAGTACAAAAAAAAATTCTTGAGAACTGAAATGGGAACTAAGGCACAAACCCCGGTATGACATGTTCTTTGGTGGAATGTGGTATGATGCCTATAGAGGCTGAAGCTTTATGCGGGATGCTCACATATCTACGTAAGGTGCAATTTGATATGGCGTAAGAAAGCTTACCGAGGCGTGCATTGGAGGAGACAAGGGATAAGGGTTGGTATGCGAGACATTGTAGAATGGACGAGGAAATGGAGTTTAGATATTCATTGCCCGCAAGAGAATAGATCGAATATTTGGGAATGGGTACATCAAACATCTCATTAGAAGAAACCGGAGGGTCCCAAAACAAAAAAAGAATTCTCTGAAAATATATGAATCAAGACTTTCGAGGAGGCCAAGTATCTTAAAGAAGGTGTATCTTTAAGAAGCGAGGCACATGATAAGCAGGATGCGACTTAGCTCGCATAGATTGGGGGTTGAGGTAGGGCGCTGGAGTGATATTCCACATGAATTGAGGTTGTGCAAGTTATGTGATATACAGGAAGTTGAAGATGAAGCGCATGTGATCATAAGATGTCCAAATCATACAATGAGGCTCGCCACAAGCACGACATTCGTTCAAACTCATTGCTGGAATTTTTTAACACAGGGACACAAGTTGGGAAGTATCCGAAAAGAGGTATTACATATGAGAGAGAACAATTATTACGTGATAAAAAGGATAATGTTGTAATTGATGAGGGATGGGGAGAGTCTAATGCATTTATGTCGGGAGGATGCATTAGAAGACATGTTTTATAATGTTGAGTGTACATATTTGAGCGTCTCATAGACACGGTGGTGCAGCGGTATTAAATACAACATTTCATTCCATCTCTCTCTCTCTCTCTCTCTCTCTCTCTCTCTCTCTCTCTCTCTCTCTCTCTCTCTCTCTCTCTCTCTCTCTCTCTCTCTCTCTCTCTCTCTCTCTCTCTCTCTCTCTCTCTCTCTCTCTCTCTCTCTCTCTCTCTCTCGTTAAAACATAAAAAGGGCAAAGAAAGGGGACGGGTTGGGTCTTCATCAAGCTCACAGTCTTTGCAACAATGGTGAAGGATGTAGACTCTGATACTCGAAAAGGTAAAAGAAGTTAAAAAAAAAACAGAAAAAGCAATGTCTGCAAATAAAAATGGGCTGGGTTTGTCGGATTCTGAGTCATCTGATGAGAGCCCGGAGATAGAAACAGGGGTTTTGGCTGCAGCGGCAGAGATTCCGGCATTTATCACAGGGGCTACAGGAGCTTCCAGAACAGGGGCTTTTGCTATTTCGGGAGCAACAGGAGTCTCCGGAACAGGGGCTTCTGCTATTTCGGGAGCAACAGGGGCTTCTGGAATTTCGGGAGCAACAGCTGCCACAGGGTTTTCAGTCCAGGTTCCGGCAGCAGAGATTGAGGCAACGAATCTTCTAACATCTATTTTGACGGGATCAGCTGCTACAAGATCTGGGACTGCAAACCAGGTGGTAAATTCGACAACAGGGGCTGAAATTCCTGTAACACCAGGGATCATGTCTGAAACAACACTTTCAGCAAATATAGCAGGGATGCAATCAGTTCTTTGCCAGATGTTGAATGAGATGTCGGCATCTCGAACGCTGATGCTCAAGATTTTGGAGATGATGGAGCAAACAAGAAAGGAAAATGCTGCAAAGGAGGCAAAGATATTGGAACTCCTGCAAGGTATGACCGATTCCATCTATGTTTTGAAGCAAGAAAACCTCTCTCTTATGCAACAAATGACAAAGATGAAAGAAATACCTGCTGCCACATATCAGGGAGTAGATGACTATGAAAGCTTTGCAGACGTAGTTAATAAATTGAATGACAGAATGGATGATTTACTGGAAAAGCAGGAACAAGGGAAGCGGGCCTTGAATATCAGAATTGCGGGCTTACCTGAGAAAGAGGATGAAAACACTAAAGAGGAAGTTGGGGAATTCTTCAGACATCATTTGCAGCTGACAGGGGAAGGCATAATAAATGCATACAGGGTAGGAAAGAAAACAGCTGGGGATCGCAATGTACTTGTTAAGTTTGCAAATGAAGAAACAAAAATGAGAGTGATGCATCAACGCACTGCTTTGAAGGGCAAAAATATCTGGATAAATGATGATCTTACCTTTGCACAGCTTGCTCAAAGAAAAGAAGAAATACAGAAAGTAAAGGAAGCCAAACAGAGCGGTAAGAAAGCTTTCCTAAGGAATGGGAAAGCAATTATTACCGAATAGGGAATAAAGACCATCAGGTTATGCGCGTGGAACATCAATGGGAAAGTAGAAGAAGTTGCATTTCTCAATGATGTTCTCGAATCTTGGGACGTTGTATTTTTACTTGAGACACACGAGCACGAAGAACATGGTTTACCAGAAATTCATGGATTTACCTTAATGCATTCAGTATGGCATAAGAAGAATTGGAGGAGGAAAGGCTTTGGAGGAATAGCATGCTACGTCCGTAGCAATATCAAACATATGTTTTCTGTAGCTAAGAAAAGTTCTGTGAAGGAACATATTTGGCTAAAAGTTGCAGGTGCACACAGAAATATCTATATAGCTGGCTGTTACTACCCGCCTAGAGAATCCCCCACTTATATGGTGGGAGAGATGGATAAAGATGACCCTTTCCACCATCTGGAACAGGATGCGTTGGATCTAGGGAGACATGGGGATATCCTTTTAATAGGAGATTTCAATGCCAGAATCGCTAATGAGCAAGCTTATTTAATGGCCGAATCAGGAGATCCTATATGGATGGAAAAACTGGATGAGGCAGACTTGCATGCAAATGGATGGGATAGAGTCACAGAAGATCAATCCAAAGATGTGCAGCCACAAGGTATGCATCTTTTAAATATGTGCAGCGGCCTAGACTTAATTGTACTAAATGGCATCAGTAGATTTCCTCAATCAAAGAAATGTACATCTAAAGGCGTTATGGGAATTGGATCCAGTGTTGTTGATCTGGTTATGACAGGGATTCATATGGTGGATAGCATTAGTGACTTGAGTATCGATGATGGCATACCAACCTCTGATCACTTCCCAATTGTGGTGCATTTAAGCCTTCAGGACCAGGGTGTTATAAACGCACCCAATCCAGAAACACAAACTAGGATAAACATGGATCCACGTAAGATGAATATCTTTAAGAAGATGTGTGAGCAAAAGGCTAAGGAGTTTACATGGCCGGAGAACTTAGTAGAATTGGACACGATGCTTACTTCTATGTTACTTGAGATGGCTCAGAAGTGCTTTATACCTCGTCGTGCATTGAAAGGATTGCCGTGTAATGGTTGGTATGACATGGAATGTAAAAGTAAGAGGCTGGAATTTAAAACTGCAACACAGGAAGATAGAGGCAAAGTTCAGAAAGAATATCGACAATTAGTGAGAAGGAAAAAACGGGCATACTACCAAACTAAACAGGAAACATTGGTAAGCGAATTGTTATCACAGCCAAAGAAATTTTGGACACGGTTGAAAGCCAGAAAACAGCAAACTAGTCTCTTAGATGTGGATGGTTTATTACAGCAACTGCATAAATTATATCACGTAGCAGGATTGCATGAAGAAATGGATAGGCAAGGTGATAATCTCATTTTTTCAGACGAAGATATACTTGAAGGGCTGAAATCACTTTCGTGTGGCAAGGCAGCGGATACACTTGGGTTGATGGCAGAGATGATAAAATGGGCTGGTCCAGCGGTGGCTAGTGTCATCACGAAAATGATGAATAGAGCGTTGGTTGAAGGCTTCCCCCACACATGGCAAGTCAATAGAGTGGTACCAATCCATAAGGCAGGAGACGTTAGCAACCCAAGCAACTATAGAATGATCATGGTAAGCAGTCTGTTCTCAAAACTATTTGCCAAACTTATAGAGATAAAGTTAAGTGACTGGGCAGAGATGCATAATGTTAGAGCATTGGGACAAGCAGGGTTTAGACCCAACAGGTCTACAATAGACCACTTAATTACTATGAGAGCAGTGACATATGCTGTGAAGAAAACTAAAAAACCGCTCTTTGCTTGTTTTGTGGATCTTACTAAAGCTTTCGATATGCTAAGAAGAGGGAACATTTGGGAATACATGGATCACATAGGGGTGCCGCAGGAGCTCAGAAATGCGGTGTCAGTATTATATGAGAAAGTATTAGTAAGTCTATCTTTCCCGCTAAACAAATCCTGTAAAGCAGAGATAATTCGTAACATTGGGGTGAAGCAAGGATGTCCTCTATCTCCTACATTATTTGGGATATATATATAGACCAGTTAGAGATGTGGATGCAGAGACATAGCGGAGGGGGGACTACACTTGCAGGATACTTGCTTATTCTACTCTTATATGCAGATGATATTGTTATCCTTGCTCGGAATCACCACGATATGCAGAGGCACTTGGAGGCATTAGCCAATTTCTGTGATGCTACTAAAATGCAGGTGAATCTGAATAAGACTAAAATTCTCATTTTTGGAAAGCGAGTTCATAATTTTCACTTCCAATATAAGGGAGAAGAGGTGGAAATAGCGGACACATATAAATATCTAGGACTTATAATGGACCACAATTATGGGTGGAATAAGGCAGTTGGGCAACGTACTGATGCTGGGATTAAGGCACTATATGCAATGCAGCAAAAATGCAGAAAAGCGGTCAGGACAGTTGTGTTATATGGATGTGAGGTTTGGGGGGCCGGGCTCTCCCAGGAAATGTGGAAAAGAGTTGAGAAAATTCAAAAGAAATTTCTCCTAGCAGAACTAGGGGTTAAAATGCAAACCCCATATCATATGATGCTGGCTGAAGCAGGGATGGAGATGTTAGAAGCTGAAGCATTATTTTTGACGCTCAAATATGTGCAAAAGGTCCATGACATGGACGCTGACAGGTTACCGAGGCTTGCAATGATACAGAGTAGCCTTAAGGGATGGTACAATGAAGTGAGTAAATGGTTGGGTAAGTGGGGGATGGTGCTAGAAGATATGCCATCAGAGGAAGATGAGCTAAGGGGAATGGGTTTACGCACATATCAGAGAAAGATCTTGGCATAATGCAGGTACGAAAATGACATTTTACAAAAAAGAAATTAACCCAGCACTTGGTGAAGCACCACATCTCTCGGGTAAGCTGTCCTACTTTAAAAGACATTTATTATGCAGACTAAGATTAAGTTCACATCACTTGGGAGTGGAGGTTGGTAGATGGGGGAATTTCCCCCGAAACTTACGTACCTGTAAAATATGCGGAGCTGATGTACTAGAAGATGAGGCACAGCTTATTCTTCACTGTCCTGCTTACGAAAATTTAAGAAGAAGGATGGGTATTCCTACCAAGATATCTTTATATGAGTTCTTTCTTGCCGCTTGACTACAACTATCAGTGACTACTTGATAGAGGTGATGAAAATGAGAGACATGTCAATAAGAAACTATAAACACCTACTGGAATTATATGAGAAAGAGAGTAGTGAGACTAATGATGCCCTGTTTGAGGGTACATTAGAGTTTTAATTATATGCAAAAACTGATTTGTATATCGTCTTCTAGACCTGATGGTCTCATAGACGTGATTTATAAAACATTTCATTTCATTTCATTTCTCTCTCTCTCTCTCTCTCTCTCTCTCTCTCTCTCTCTCTCTCTCTCTCTCTCTCTCTCTCTCTCTCTCTCTCTCTCTCTCTCTCTCTCTCTCTCTCTCTCTCTCTCTCTCTCTCTCTCTCTCTCTCTCTCTCTCTGGCGCTAGACAGATGATAAGCAGGATGCGGCTTAGCTCCCATAGGCTTGGGGTTGAAGTAGGACGTTGGAGTAATATTCCCCATGAATTGAGATTTTGCAAAGTATGCAATATGGGAGAAGTAGAAGATGAATTACATGTCATCGTAAGGTGCCCGTCATACTCAGGGATTCGAGATAAGTACAGTATCCATTCAAACTCCTTGCTGGAATTCTTTGATATGCCTGGACATCACATTGGGAAATACTTGAAGGAAATATTGATACAGAGAGAACAATTAACGAGTATTGAAGATTGTAATGTTATACATGATGAGAGATGGGAAGAGTCTAATGCATTCTTGTCAGAAGATGCATTAGAGGATATCTTTTATAACGTTGAATATGTACATTGATCGTCTCATAGACCTGGTGGTCAAATACAACATTTCATTTCAGTTTCTCTCTCTCTCTCTCGCACGCACGCACGCGCGCGCGCGCCCGCACAGAGAAGAAGAAGAACAAATGACGTAAAAAATTAGAGACACTAAGGCAAAAAATCCCAAATCTGTCACACTAGAAGGGGGTCAATATTCAGGATCTCGATGATGTGAAAGGATCTTCCTCTAATGGTGGATCGCATCCTGCAAAAATAGACAAGGCTAAAAAGCATGCTCCAAAAAAGGATGAAGTCCCAACATCCGGAAGCTCTGATAACGACTCTTCCTCTGAGGAAGAGGAACTGGCTGCAGGATTGGCATCAGGGGGTTCGCAGATATGCCATGCTTTTCCTCCTCCATCGATTGAAACTAAGATTTTTGAGCTTTAGGCCCATTTGGTCTTTGAAAATCCGAAATAAAAAAATGGGCAGAACCTAGAAAGTGCAGTGCAGCTTGAGGATATGATAGCAGCAATGATAGAGAACTAGGAAAGGAAAAACAATCTGAGAATTGTGGGATTAGATGAAGTAGGTGATGAAGACACATATGTTATGATGGAGAATTTCTTGCAAGATAAGCTTAATTCAGCCCCTGATGCTTACTGACTTGGAAGGAAAGGTGAGAAAACCAGGCATATCATTGTAAAATTTGCTAACAAAGGGGACCGAATGCAAGTTCTGAGACGGAATAAGATGTTAAGAAATCAAAAAGTTTGGATTAATGAATACACAAAGGAGTAGCTTGAGGCTAAGAAGAAAGAGGTACAACAATATAAAGATGTATGAGCAAATGATCAAAAAGCTTACTGGAGGAATGGGAAAATAGTAGTTATATAGGAATTAGAGGCCTTCAGCTGGGCTGTATGGAATATTATAGAAAAAGTTGTAGCTATGGAGCCTATATTAGATCAGTTAGATGGCAATTATCTTTGTAGAAACACATGAGCATGATGAATGCTCACTGCCAGAATTAAATGGCTTCTTCTTGCTTACCTCTGTATGGAATCCCAGATTCAAAGAGGGAAGTAAAGGTAATGGTGGAATTGCCTGTTATGTTAGAAAAAGGCATGTGAGACAGCTGAAAGAAATAAAAAAGGATTATCATAATCAATACATTTGGTTTGAATTGTTAGGTACTGGTGGAAATAGATTATTTCTTGTTGTCTTCTACTTTGCACCGCTTGATAAGAAAGCTTACAAAAGAATGGATCTAGATTCCAGTGACCCTTTGTTTCATCTTGAGCAAGATATAATTAGATATCAGTCTGTAGAAGAAATGATGCTTATGGGTGATATCAACAGAAGGACAAGTAGTTCGCAAGCATGCATACTTAAAGAAGAAGCCGAAGCCTTGTATTTCGAGGAGGCGAGTAAAGAAGAATTGCATATGCTTGGTTGGGCGAGAACAACAAAAGATGAAGATGTTGTTACTTCTACGGGTAGAACATCTTAGCGGTATGCTCTAGTTTTGATTTACGAATATGTAATGGCATAAGTAAATTCCTAGGCACTGATATTTGCATTTGTGAAGGAAGGAATGTTGTTGACTATTTAATATGTACTGAGAACAATGCGCATAGAATTAACAAATTCAGAATCCTAGATGCACAAGCAAAATCAAACCATCACCCGTTATTAGTCTCTCTTGAGGTCACACCTTCGCGTACTCAAGAGAAGAAAAGATTGGCAACCATGGTCATGGATTATAGAAAAGTGGATATTTTTCAGAATTGCTTGAGCAGCATACAAGTGTTGATACAGAATACAGGGGCACAGATGAGTGCACTGATGGCGTATGCATTATTAACGATTTCTAAGGAGTGTTTTCAGCATAATAGGGCATGCAAAGGATTACCATGTAATTCTTGGTATGACTTAGATTGCAAAGTCACACATCAGAGGTATCTAGATGCATCAGGTGAAGATAAAATATGGCAGCATAAGCGTTATAGGCAATTGACCAGGAAGCAAAAACGTGCATACCTTAGCCTTAAGCAAACCATGCTTTGTAATGAAAGGGTACAAGACCCACGGAAATTCTCGCATAAATTAAAAGGAAAGCGCAGCCATGCACAGACTTGCGAGGTGATCTCCTCTTTGAACATGTGGCAGCATTGTATTTCAAAGAAGGACTTGTAAATGAAACCATTTATCACAGGCTCAGGTTGAAAACTTCTTCACAGATGAGGATGTAAGCAATGGAATAGGGCGCTTAGCAAATGGAAAAATTGCCAATAATTGTGGTTTGGTGGCTAAAATGCTCAAATGGGCAGGAAAAAAATGGATGTCTTATATTACAGTGATGTTCAATAAGGTACTGGTGGAGGGATTCCCACCTATATAGGGTTGTCCCAGTTCATAAAGGTGGTGATAAAGAGGCAGTGAGCAATTATTAGACTATTATAGTAAGTAATTTATGGGCTAAGCTCTTTGCAAACATAGTCGAGTCAAAACTGAACACTTGGACTAAGGCAAATGGAGTCAGAGCATATGGACAAGCTGGATTTAGACCTAAGCATTCTACCACAGACCAGCTGGTTACATTGAGAGCATTTGATTAAGCCCATTTTTATTGCATTTGTTGATTTTAAAACTGCTTTTGATATCGTGCCGAGAGGAAAGTTGTGGGATAGGTTGGAAGCACTGAATGTCCTAGTTGCCATTAGACATGCTGTTAAAGTTTTGTATGAACAAGTGTTAGTAGAACTCTCGCATCCCTGGTTAGGACGTGCCAGTGGTAGAATAGCAAGCAATATTGGCGTGAAATAGGGCTGCCCATTGTCCCCCACTCTATTTGGGATTTTCAAACATAAATTAAAAGATTGGATTGTTTTCCATGGTGGTGTTGGATCCCCATTGCTTGCACATGTCATTGCCATCCTTTTATATGCAGATGATGTGGCTTTGTTTGCGCGATTTGGATCAAAGCTAGATTTGGAAAGGCATCTAGAAGCTCTGTCAACTTTTTGTTCAAAAACAGGTATAACTGTGAACACTACGAAGACAAAGGTTATGATTGTTGGCACAACAGGAACAAACGTGATTTTACTTACAGAAATATGCCATTGGAAACAGTAACCTCTTTTAAGTATTTCGGAATTATTTTTAGTAGCAATTACTTATGGAATCAATGCATAGAGCAGCGATATAGTAATGCGCTTAAGGCACTATGTGCAATGCAAAAGCAATGTCATAAAATACATCTCTGGAATTGGAATTTGAAGAAGCAGCTCTTTAGATCACTTGTACAAACAATTATAGTTATACTATATGGCTGTGAAGTATGGGATCCAAGCTTGACGGCCAAGCTATGGAAAATGGTAGAGAATTTGCAAAAGAAATTTTTGCGTGTTGAGCTAGGGGTGAAAATGAAAACACTATGTGTGATGATGCTCGCAGAAGTGGGAATGCTGCCTCTTGAGGGAGAAGCGATGATTCAAACTGCCTCTTACTTGCTCAGGGTCAATGTATTAAGTGAAGATATAGCTAAAAGAGCTTCTGTGGATAAAGGTTGGTACCAAGATGTAATTTGCTGGTTGCAGAAATGGAACATCAGTGTAACTGAGTTGGTGGGCAAGACATATAGAATACGAGATTTGGTTTGTCAGAAGTTTCAAACTAAAACCTGGAGCTCGGTCCAAGAGGTAAAGATGTTTTTCTACCAGCAATCTATTAACCCATCTTTACAGGTAGCAAAATACTTGTCAGAGAATATATCTATCTCAAATAGGCATTTGCTTGCTTGCATGCGCTTAAGCTCACACTATTTGAGAATTGAGATTGGAAGATGGCAGCGGATAGAAAGGGTAGATCGTATATGTGAATTGTGTCCAGATGGCATGATCGAAGATGAAGCGCATACCTTGTTATACTGTAAGTGCTATGAGGACATTAGAATTCGATATTCTAAAGTTCATTAGCTGTGCTCTTTGGACTCTCAACAAAACATTTGTGTTCTTATATAGATGAGATGCTACAGAAAAGATGCCCTTGCTTGAAAGAGAAGTAAAATCGTGTGGAGATTGAGGATTTGGAGGTTTATAATTATGGTGATATATTGTGGTTTGTATATTCTCGTTCTATAGACCTGATAGGTCTTTAAAGGACGTAATAAAACTCTCTCTCTCTCTCTCTCTCTCTCTCTCTCTCTCTCTCTCTCTCTCTCTCTCTCTCTCTCTCTCTCTCTCTCTCTCTCTCTCTCTCTCTCTCTCTCTCTCTGAGGTTTCCCACATGATCGAAATATTTTTATCTCTCGCCATATACGGCAAGAGATATTTTTTGTACGTATAGCTCCTCTCGAGCTCAAGAAGAGCTCTTCTCTCGAGCCTTAACAGCGGCCGTTTTGCTGAGTTACCGGAAATCGAAGGCGCCAAAATTCACCGGCCTGCCGGAATTCAATTTGTTGGCGTGAACCAATCTTCGAATCATGAAATGGCTTTATTTCTTTCATTTTTCCCAAATCTCTGCTACAGTCCGACCTCAATTGGATTTCTTTTCCTTCATTTTTTCTCAAATCTCTGCTATAGTCCGGCATTAAGAAGATCTTGATATGGATCCTGTGATTATGGGGATGATTGCCATGGTATTGCGCACTATTATGCTCGGCATTGCATTGCAGCAGTTTTGCCTAAACCTCATGTCTTTATATCACGATTTCGAGCTCTTAGACTTAACTATAGAGATCGAATCCATAGAAAGCAGCCGACTCATGACTTGCTGTCAATTTACCTTGATTCTGTTGGGGACAGCCAGACTAAAGAGGCCTTCAAGAAGATTTTGGGTTGCACTGCGACAAACCACACAATGGGATAGCATTGACAACCATGCCTGGAATTGTTTGCCCTCTTATGAGGATGATATGTGGAGACAATGCTACAGGATGTCAAGATCATCATTCAAAAAGCTGGTAGGTCTTCTGGCCCCATATTTTGTAAAATTAGGAAACAAAGTAAGGGCATAGAGCCAAGAAGGGCTGTAGCTATGGTAGTTTACTTCCTTGCTCATGGGGAATTTCCTCTACATGTTGGAAGGAGATTTTATGCTGGTCAGTCCAAAGTACAGAAATATGTGAGGAAGATCACACTTGCTTTGGCTTCCAAGAACATGCTGTATAAGAGATTTATAGCTATTCCATTAGGGCAGAGATTACCCGACATTATAGCAGAATTTAAGGAGGCAACTGGTCTGCCAAACGTGTTTGCTGCAGTTGATGGCAGCCACATATATTTGTACAGAAAACCCAAGAAAAAAGATCATGCAAATGACTATTACAGCAAGAATAAAAGACATTCTATTTTGTTTCAAGGCTGTGTTACTCATAGTAAACTGTTTGTCAATGTCTGTTGTATTAGAGTAGGATCTGTGCATGATTCTGGACATTTCAGGAAAAGCAACATTTATAACAGGTTGGCCTCTAAATCCATATTACAGGAACCTATTGTGAGATTATAAGGGAAGAAGATCAAGAAAGGAATGCCTACTGAAGAAGATATAGTTGTAAACATACCTTCTCAATTGCTTGGAGATTCTGCATATCCTAGCAGGCCATTTTTGTTAAAGGTTTTTCCTGACCCTGATAACAAGAAGAATCGATTCAACAAGAGAATCTGCAGAGGTAGAGTTGTAATTGAGAATGGATTTGGTATTGTGAAGGAGAAATGGAGAATTTTGAAGCATCACAAGCATCACAAGCTAGCAAAATCGTGTATGCTTGTGCTGTACTATGGAACTTTTGTATTTTTGAGAGAAAGGGAATGGATTTGCTGCCACTAACTCCAGAATGCCCACATGTCGAATATTACGAGACTCAAGACATGAACAGGAAGTTGAAAAAGGAGAGTGATCAGATCAGGCACATTCTCCTCCAAAATCTGGAAAAATGAATGATTTGGCCTTCATTTTATTTGGCCATGGTGTTGTGAGACCTTGATGTGTTTGGAATGATACATTGAATGAAATTTCCAATATTTCATGACGTTCTTTGCATTGTTATCAGAAACTTAACATATATAATGCATACATGAATCTAGAGAACTCAATACAACAGATATCACTTAAACGGAAAAAACTCAATTGTATTCATTAGAATCAGGTTTACAAAAGGTATGAATGCACTCAAATGTAGTGCTAATGAATGAAATAATCTTCAATAAAGAAAACCAAGTCCCGAGTACTAACTACAGTTCATGTACTTAACAAAAAAAAGTTTATCAGCGACCCCTCTTCAAAGCTTCAGATTAAAGCTCTTTTGTCCCTATTACAGATACAAGCTCATTTGTCCCTGTTACAGAATCTGTTAGTGCAAAAATTAAATTAAGAGACTACAAAACAATTTACAGGAAAATGTTTTCCCTTTCTATTACTCAAAAAACATGTACATCAGCAAGAAATGTTGTATCTTTACAAAAATGGGGGTTCCAGTTGATACATCTTCAACAAAAGCTGGAGATTGAGCAGATAGCCGAAAAAAGGAAACCTGTAAAACTGAAGAAATGGAAGAAAAAAAAAAGGGAGGCCGGCTTCAACATGCAACACGGCTGGTTTCAGGGGTTCTGATCTCCATCATAACCCAAAGACCAGAAATCTTCACAAAAGTAAACTCGACATGGACCTTCTGCCGAACTGGTGCGTTCATAGCCCACTCAAATAGCTCGGGCTCCACTCGAATGCCCATGTCAAAGTACTGCACCAAAGCTTGTGCAGTTATAGAGTTATGAGTCTTTCTGTGATTAAGCACAGAAAGCTCATTCTCTTCAACAGTGCATGACGAATTTACACTGCCTTGAGACATGTTTTCTGACTCTGAAGAGGAGAAGGATGGCGATGGAGAAGGATGGCGCCGGAATCTGAAGCGCTTACGAACTACAACCTTCGGTCTGGCCATCTCTTCAGGGAACGTAGAATAAGGAAATAATATGTTGGCACACAAACCGAGGTCATAATTTATGGGAGTCTGCTATCTAATGGTACAAGAAATAATGGTTTGAATGACATCTAAGGTGTAAGCCTACTGCCATGAAATCTAATGGTTTCGAGGACTAAAGTTTTTATGCCCAATTCTGCACTATAACTGGTCGTGAACTTGCGGGCAACTTTCTATGTCAGACTACAAATTTCTGCCATTAACAGTTATAGAATAGAATGTTGCCAACTCCAATGGGATTTGCAGGAAAAAGACACTACAATATCTAACAATAAAGAAAAAAAATACAAAACCAAAGCAAACTAAAAATTCTAAACGTACCTTCAATTTCCCTATTTTGTAGCTGAAAGTTTTGCAATTTCAAGCAAAGTCTCTTTGGTCATTTGGCAAATGCTTTGAGTCATGATAGCCATAGATTCTGCAATTTTCAGACTATGAGAAGATCTCATTTCTTCCAGCTCTTTTACCAATTGAATTTTTCGCATGGATTCATCTTTCATGAACTCCAATTTCTTGTCTTCTGCTGCCCCAAACCGAGATGCCATTTCACTGATTCCAGATGCTATGTCCTCATCAATAGCCAATCTGGATCTCTTCTTCGAGACTGGTTTACCTGCAACTCCAGGCTGCATACAAGCTGCTGATCTAGGGCTTATCTCATGCACGCCCTCTTTATCAGTAGAAGTAGGAGTACTGTTTGAATTTCCACCATTTGTGTTCGGGCTTGAAGGTATCTCAAGGGGTTCTGTGTTATTACATGGAGGCTCTGTGTTTGGAATCTCAAATTAACTAAAAACAGGTACAAACTGAAAAATAAGTTCATTTGGGTAAATGAAGATCTGACCAAGGAGCAAATGGCTAGTAAGAAATAAGAAATTGTCAAATTCAGAGAGGCAAAAATGAACAACCAGAAAGTGAAATGGACTAACAGGAAGGCAATAGGGAGAAAGGGAGGTTCTCAGGATTACTATATAGAACATAAATAGACTTACAATTGCCTGAGCATGCAAGAGATACTAGAGGAGATAGGCATGATATGATTCTTAGAATTTATGATATGACATCTATAATTTACCTAAAATAAAGGGATTTGAAATGATCTATTCCATGAGGAATCAGAGATTTAGAGAAAAGAGATATTGGAAATGGCGGAATTGCATGCTACATAAAGCATTCGCACAGGGAGTTAGTAGAGGGAACCAAGAAAGACAAAAATAACTAATATATATAGTTGAGTATACAAGGCATAAGAACCACTTTTTATATGGCTGTATGCTACTATGTTCCAAGACACGAATGAATATATAAAGATTCAGATGCATCGAGTAAGGATTTGTTCTTTGAGCTGGACAAGATATTATGAAGTGATATCATATTGGCAGGAGATTTTAATTGTAGAACTGGAAGCAAAGCCATATCATACATCGGAAAATATGACCCCCTTTGGCTGGATGCAATGGGTGATGAAGAATTAAAGTCACAAGGATGGCACAGGAACTCCAAGGATCTCATTGTTACAAGATCTGAGAGGCAATTGCTTAATTTATGCTGCAACACTGATCTACTTATATGTAACGGTATAGAAAATTTCCAATGACAGCACGTGCAGAATAAGAATAACAATAAGAATAAGAATAAGAATAAGAATGGTTTTTTATCGTCCACTGAGACCAATCGGCCTATGGGACCCAGAAGGAGCACAGCAAACTTATTACTGTCCGGGTTAAAAAACCCCCACCCCGAAGGGTTTTCGAGGGAAAAACCGTGGCAGTAATAAGAATGCTGTCAAACTGTACAAGTATACATCATCATGAAATAAATGTATATATACATGTCAAGCGCGTGCCCGAGGACATAGCTGATCTCGCATGTCCATGACCTCCTGAAGGTATGATCCTAGCACCCGTACGGATGCCGTGCTCAATGTCACATGTAGCGGCTGGCCAGGCCTGACCAACTCAGAATAGCGCGTCCGAATTTGATCATGGGTATGAGATTCATCCTCAATGACTCCCATTTGGCAGCATTGACAGAGCCTGTCCTGACGTGGCCACCAGTCCATCTGCCTGTCTCAATTCGAAGATGATGTGCCCATGTGCAAATGGAGGCAATGAGTCTGCGTCTTTTCATGGGCAAATGAGTGCGCAGGTAGCATTGCGGGCCTCGTTCCAATGTGGGATTTATGTGGCGCTAGTAGTATGCTGTCTTGACCTGTTCAAGGGCGCTGGCATCCCAAAGCTTGCTGAGGAAGCAAGCGTCAAGATATTGCCTCAAGCTATGGCGATCTGCCTCTGTTTGCACATGTATGCACCTGTGCTCCTGCACATTCCATCTAGCCAACCATTGAGCTCTCTTTTCCCTCCAGCAGGCCTTGAGGCGTTGTGGCCCCATTGCCATGATATAAGCTAGTTTAGGGAGACGAACATCATCCATATTGACCACCTTCTGAAAATAGACAATGTGGCGATCAAGGGCCGCCCTCTAAAGAGGCAAGAATCTTATCTCCTGCAGTAGAATTTGATATGGGACTGTGGACTTCACCCCTAGTGCTCGTACCAAGAAGGCTTTCTGCACCTGCTCCAAGTCATTCCAAGTAGCGAGGGATACTACTGGGCCCCATACTTCAATCCCGTATAAAAGGACAGGCTCCACTAAGACCTTGAACAGGTGTGACTGATGGGCCCAATCATACAACTCCACTCTATGACTATTGTTTTGCATTGCATATAGTGCCTTCCAGCCCGCCGTAACTCGTAGCCGTATGGATGTGTCCCAGTGCATAGTAGAAAGAAACTCCACTCCCAAATATTTGTATGTGGATGCAGAGAAAAGAGTATTGTGGATTATATGATTATATCTAGTAAAACACTAGATAAGATTACAGAGTTTGCAATTATGAAAGAGCAGGTGGAATCTCACCATACGCCATTAATTTTTACTCACCAATCCTCCAAATAACATGATGCCTCCATGAACCCTCGGGGGTTAAGCTGAATTTGAAAATGGCTGAAAAATACAAAAAGTGGATGGAGGAAAGACTAACAGAAATGAATTTGGATAAAGATGTCAATAGATGAGTAAGGATTTGCATAGAATCTTGGTGGAATTAGCAACAGAATGTTTTGTTTCTCGGAGGGCACAAAAAGGGGCTAAAGTGCAACTCTTTGTATGATCATGAATGTCGAAATGCTAAGAAAAAATTAAATAGATATAGTGTTGGCCAAAGGGAGGCATGTAAAAAAGAGTATAGAAGTCTGGAAAGACAAAAGAAAAGAAGATTTGTTATACGGAAAACACTTCTTGATCAATATCTTGTAGAGCCCAAGCTCTTTTGGAGCAAGCTGAAGCAAGAAAAAAGGCAAGATATTTCCATGTTAGTCCAGTGCAGTTATATCATGATAATGATATTCCACCAGAAGTAAAGATGCAATCCGAGCTCGTATTCACGAAAGAAGAGATGGCAAAAGGAGTTACGAACCTTGCAAATGGTAAGGCAAGATACGCTTATGTTCTATGTGCAGAACATTTGAAATGGACAGATGTTTACGGTAGCCATACACAAAAGTGTGCAGAACATTTGAAATGGACAGATGTTTACTGTGGCTCCAATACACAAAAGTGGCCCAATGACAGAAGCGAATAATTATAGAACACCTAATGGTAAGTAGTCTTTTCTCGAAGCTATTGCAACTCTTTTAGAGAGAAAAGTCAATGGCTGGGCTAAACATGGAAAAAGAGCAGAATCTCAAGCTGGTTTTAGACAGAATAGTTCTACTATAGATCACATGCTTGCTTTGAAAACCATTTTTGACTCAGTAAAAGGCACAAAAAAACCAGTTTATATATGTTTCAATTTTAAAAAGGCATTTGATAAAGTGCCGAGAGCTAAGATTTGGGAAAGAATGTCAAAATTACAGATTCCAAAACATTTACAGGAGGCAGTCCAACTATTGTATGAAAAGGTGCTTGTGTAGCTATCTGTATCTTTCTCGATAAATGTGCAGGGCATAACTGAGAGCAACATTGGAGGGGATACCCAATGTCCCCAATCCTATTTGGACTTTTTATTGATGAATTGGAAGAGATGCTAAGGGCCAAAAGCAAAGGATGCACAGAAATACACGGGTATGTTATTCAATTGCTCATGTATGCTGATGATATTGTTATGTCTGCACATACAAAAAGACATATGCAGCAACATCTAGATGTCCTAGCTAGATTTTGTGATGAGAAGGGAATACAAGTAAACTTAGAGAAATCTAACATTATGACGGAGCACTTAGACAAAACCATATATTCAGGTATAAAGACAACATTGTCCAAACGTGTGAAACATATATAAGTATCTGGGGTTAGAGATAAGCAGGAATTATAAATGGAACACATGCACAGCCCAAACAATTGAAGGAGGGAAGATATTCTGTGCAAATTATGTGTAGAAGAATCCACCTATGGTCATGGCTACTGAGGTCATCCTGTATGGGTGTGAAATATGGGGCCCAAGTCTGCCGCAATGTCTGAGGGAAGATATTGAACAAGTACTGAAGAAATTCCTACGATTGGAAGTAAAGTGCAAACTCTATACCCAATTATGCTAGCAGAAGCGGGTCTAATATCACTTGAAGGAGAAGCAATACTTAGAAGCATCAGATATGTCGAAAGAGTAAAGCAGGTGGATGACAATCGAATTTCGAAGCATGCTCTGTTAATGAGTGAAGAAAAGGGATGGTTTGATGATGTGACGCAATTTTGATAAATGATAATCTAAGAGAACATGTACATGGGAAAGAAAAAAAAAAAACATGGCAGAACCCCACGATGAAAATGCTTTTGTATAGGCAAAATATGACCACAAACTTAGAAGCTGCAAGACACTTAAGGGAGAACATAACAATAAAAAAAGGCATACAATATGCAAAATGTGGCTTGGCTCACACCACCTTAGTGTGGAAGTTAGGAGATGGGGTCAAATTATCACAGGAGATATGCGAAATTGCAAAGTTTGTGGAGGAGACGATATAGAAGACGAAGAACATGTTTTGCTAAGATGTCCAGCATACTAGTTGATTAGAAATCATTTTAATATAATTGTTGAAGCCCTCAAAACCTTTTTTTATGTCACAAGGAGATCAGATATGGTCTTATATGGTTGAGCTTTTACAACATCGAGAAAGCTGCGTAAAAAATGTAAACACTTTATTGGATGAAAGTGAGTGCTTGAGTGAGAGTGAGGAGCTAGATGAGGACTCAGAGACTCATCTATAATTTTATGATATTCTATGAAACTTGCCATCTAATAGGCCTATGAGGCCTCGCATAGATGTAATATATTTCATCTCTCTCTCTCTCTCTCTGGTGGCCTGCAGGCATGATATTTATATACATTTCATTTCATTTCTCTCTCGCGTCGGCCACATGCACGAAATTTTTTTATCTCTCGTGCTATACGGCGAAAGATAATTTTTATACCGTATAGCACGAGAGATAAAGAGAGATTATAATCTCTCGTTGCCTAACTAGCCCGTTAGGGGAAAAAAGAATGATAAACTGGCCGGCCGGAATTTGGTTTTGGAGTTCCTTTTTTTGGC
This sequence comes from Isoetes taiwanensis, assembly GCA_021234155.1. NCBI lineage: Eukaryota > Viridiplantae > Streptophyta > Lycopodiopsida > Isoetales > Isoetaceae > Isoetes > Isoetes taiwanensis. The sequence continues at coordinate 7,880,323 of JAJEKV010000021.1, forward strand.
TTTGGATCCCCTGTTAGCGCAGGGGAGAGACAGCTATGGCAGACGACCAAGCTTGTTGGAGCTTGTTGGACCAAATCAAGACAAAATCAAAACGGCTACGGCTAGGGCTTTCCTATTTCTTCTTTTGCAGGAACAAAAACAGAAACAGGGTTTTATTTTTTCGAACAGGGGTTCTTGTCTGGAAGAAGAATTGAAGTTATCTGTGCACGAACAGTCTGTGAAAGCATCTGAGGCAGTCTGTTCGGCAGAGCAGAGATTATTTTGCAGAGTACCAAATTTCTTTCGACCATATCAAGCGGTTTCCCCTCTTTTCACCTTCGATTCAAGCTCCTTTTCTATCTATTTACTTTCTACTTAAGCTATTCAAGCAAAACAGGGTATTGTTTTCAATAGAAAACAGACTATTCAAGCAAAGCAGACTATTCAAGCAAAACAGGATTTTTATTAGCTGAACAGGGTATTGTTTCATAGAACCTGGTTTTCGCCTTCATTTCAGCTGGATATACGACTTCTGCAAACAAGGCTTTTTTCAGAATTGGGCTTTTCTAAGAACTTTGTGATGGGGTTTGTTATAATCTCAAAAAGTCGAATTGGGCAGTATTAAATCTACAAAAATCGAACTGAGAGGTGTTTAAATCTGCAATACCAGTTCGAAATCGGCAGAAAAATGTAGACTGATTCAAAACGTAGACTGATTCCATGCGAAATCCGCATATCCACAAAGCAAAGCCGGGCTATGGCTTCCAAGAGAGATTAGGTCTTGGAAAAACCTATCTGCAGAATCATAACCTAGGAACTCCGGCAGCTTCAATGGGATCGGCCTGCATCCAAGACCAGTGCATTCTACCTTGCCAATCGGCGCCAATCGGTGCTTCGAAAAATCCTCACAACTCTGCCTTTTCGACTGATTCAAAAGGCTCCATAGCGGCGTAGACGTGACTGAAAAACTTTTCGGGGACCAAAAAGAACTTTGGGAGGAAACCCCTTAACTGTCGAAAATCCAGTGAAAATGCCCCTAACAACAGTTAAGGGAAATTCTCCCCCTATCTCTCGTCATCTCCCATCTCTCCCCATCTCTCATTTCATCTCTCTATTTGCATCTCTCTCTCTCTCTCTCTCTCTCTCTCTCTCTCTCTCTCTCTCTCTCTCTCTCTCTCTCTCTCTCTCTCTCTCTCTCTCTCTCTCTCTCTCTCTCTCTCTCTCTCTCTCTCTCTCTCTCTCTCTCTCTCTCTCTCTCTCTCTCTCTCTCTCTCTCTCTCTCTCTCTCTCTCTCTCTCTCTCTCTCTCTCTCTAAGTAGACTTTAAAAAGCATTTGATAAGGTGCCACGTGACCAATTGTGGGAAAGATTGGATAAGTTGAAGGTGCCCAAGGAGCTTAGAGATGCAGTTCGAGTTACGTATGGAAAAGTGCTTGTGCAATTATCTTTACCATTTTCATTGGATATCGGGACCATGTTGAAAGTAATCTTGGGGTCAAACAGGGATGTCCGCTATCCCCACATTGTTTGGACTTTTATTGATGGTTTAGAGGATTGGTTGCTTAAGAATTGCCCGGGGAGGCATGGAAATACATGGATATGTGATCCGGTTGCTAATGTATGGAGATGATGTAGTCATTTTGCACGCTCTAAGGATCATATGCAAAAACACTTGGAAGGCTAGGCTGATTTTTGTGATCAAACAGGTATGCGGGTGAACGAGAAAAAACGCGAGCATTATGACCGTAGGAGCGCTTTAAACAAGAACCCATCTTCAGATATAAGGGGAGTTTGGTAAGTATATGTGATTCATATAAATATTTGGGCCTTGTATTTAGCAGGAATCATAGATGGAATGCATGCATCACACAACGAATTGATGGAGGACAAAGGGCTTTATATGCATTGCAGAGCATGTGTAGGAGAACACACCTTTGGTCATGGAATCTTAAGGTGAGACTCTTTCAGTCACTTGTGCAGAGCGTAGTCTTATATGGATGTGAAATTTGGGGACCAAGTTTGCCACAATGCTTATGGGATGATATTGAGCAGGTCTTAAAAAAGTTTTTGAGATTGGAATTAGGAGTTAAAGCCCAAACCCCTTACTCTATGATGTTAGCAGAATGTGGTCTCATGCCTTTGGAAGGGGAAGCGATCCTTAGATGCATTACGTATTTTAAGAAGGTGTTACTCATGGATGACACTAGAATTACACGTAGGGCTTTGTTAGCCAGCAAGGAGAATGGTTTGTTTCAAGATGTCAAGAAGTGGCTCAATAAATGGGATATACAATGGGATGAAGTGGTCTCAGTAAAATCTGATTTAAGACAATGGATATCCAGGAAGGTAGATAAGAAGATGTGGTCACAGCCCAAGACCAAAATGATTTTGTATAAGCAGAATATTAACCCCACATTGGAAATGGCAGGGCACCTGAGGGAAAATATTTCTATCCAAAAAAGACATGCTATTTGCAGGATTCGGCTTAGTTCACATCATTTAGGTGTGGAAGTGGGTAGATGGGGACATATTATTCCTAGAGATCAAAGATATTGTAAAATATGTGGGGAAGATAAAGTAGAGGATGAGGATCATGCATTGCTTCGATGTACGGCATACAATGTATTACGTGATAAGTTTGGAATATACTACGAAGACCTGCCAACCTTTTTCACCCTAAATGGGGATATATTGGGGAAGTATTTGATTGAGCTTTTACAGTATAGAGAAGTTTGTATGCATAATCATAATGTTGATGATAATGACAGTTTGAGTGAGAGTGATGAGCTAGATGAGGACTCAGAAACTCATCTATTATTTTACAATGACATTTAAAATTGTCGTCTAATAGGCCTTCGAGGCCTCCCATAGACGTAATACATTTTCTTTCTTTCTCTCTCTCCTCCCTCCCTCCCTCCCTCCCTCCCTCCCTCCCCTCTCTCTCTTGCTCTCCTCTCTCTCTCTCTTAGGCGCCAGGGTGAGCGGCTAAGATACGAAAAAATAACACCATGGGTCGACCCAAGAAGCAGAAGCAGGCTAAAGCAATAGATACAGATTCTTCCTCTGAGGAAGCCGAAGGCTCTGGGATATCTCTGATGGAAATTTGGTCAGAGATCACAGCGTTTAGGAAGGAGGCCGCCTTACGGGAAGAGAGATTAATGCATGAGATCCGAAGTTTGAAAACAGAAAATGAAATCCTTAAGGGACATTTCCAACAGATCAAGGGGGAGATGGAAACGGTTAAATCAGAGGTTAAGGAGTTGCAGACAAGGATGGAAGGGGAACCAGCGGACATCAAGGCGGAATTATTAGATCTGAAGCAATCTTTCGATGAGTATGTGGAAGCACAGGAGAGGAAACAAAGAGCTCTCAATCTTCGAATTGTGGGTCTACCGGAAAAGGAGCATGAAGATACCAAATCTGAAGTCACCAAATTTTTCACTGAGGAGATGCAGATTAAGGACATTAGCATAACAGATGCATTTAGACTTGGGAAGAGAGATCAGGGGACCAGGCATATACTGGTGAAGTTCAGAAATTGAGAGGACCGTTTTCAGGTAATTAAGCAGAGGCACATGCTGAAAGGTAAATTTATATGGGTAAATGACGATCTTACTAAGGAGCAAATGCAAGAGAAAAAACAAGAGATGGCGAAGTACAAAGATGCACAGAAGAACAACTTGAAGGTGAAATGGAACAAAGGCAAAGCAGTAATAGAATAGGGACTTGTGGGAGGACTCCGTGTAGTGATCTGGAACATCAACAGGCTGACCATAAATAAGGTACTAAGTATGCAGGAAATTCTGGATCAAACGGATGTAATCTGTTTTGTGGAAACAAAAGAACACGATTTATTTGCTCTACCAGACATTGATGGTTTTGATTTAATATATTCAGTTAAAAATAAAAGACTTAGAGACACAGATATGGGAAATGGCGGTGTTGCTTGCTTTATCAGACCAAAATTTAAAGACATTGTACAAGGAGTTCGGAAAGATGTAAACTGTCAATTCTTATGGTTAGAAATAATAGGATGCCAAGAACGGCATTACTTGGCTGTATGTTACTTTGCCCCTAAACACAAACAAGCATATAAAGACAGTGGTGCCAGCAGTGAAGACATATTTTTCGGATTAGAGCAAGACATTATGAAATTTCAGGAACAAGGGAATGTAATCCTCACAGGGGATTTTAATGCCAGAACAGGGAATTTACAAGCCACCGCCTACACTGGGGACAAAAATCCATTATGGCTAGAGCCCATGGACAAAGCGGAGCAGCAAAGATGTGGTCGCAAAAGAGAATCCAATGACTTGGTGATCACTAAGACAGGGAGGCAGTTTTTGAATATGTGTAGCAGCGCAAATCTTGTGATATGCAATGGGATAAGCAAATTTGCTGACACGAATAAGAATACATGCAGAATGAGAAGCACAGTAGACTATCTTGTTATGTCAGAAGCATCTCTGAATTCACTCACAAGCTTCAAAATAGGGGAAGAACCAATAGAATCGGATCACTGCCATTTAGCTTTTAGTCTACAAGTGAATCCCGCTGTGCATTCACATAAGGACAAGCAACAGGGTTATTATATGAAGCCACACCTGCAAACACAGTACAAAAGTTGCGTCAAAAGTAAGCTGGCCGATATTTACAAAGTAGATAGACTAACCAGAAGCTAACAATGGCATTGGATGAAGCTGCCCGTGAGGTTTTCACCGCCATTAGAGCACAAAAAGGAATGCCGTGCAAATCATGGTTTGATTCTGAGTGCCGCACAGCAAAAAAACGCTGGAAACAAAGTGATCCAGAGCATAAAGAGCAGACAAAACACTTGTATAAACAAACTGTAAGGAGGAAGAAGAGGTGTTACATGCGCAAACGCCAACTCATGCTATGCCAGCGGTACCTAGATGAGCCAAAACTGTTTTGGCAAGGGCTTAAACAGAAAAAACATGCTGACATGCCGTTAGAGGCCTTGGATCTGTGGAAATATGTACATCATTTGTATCACAGCGCAGACACAGCAAAGGATGAAGCCCATAACAGATCTGATCTGAAAATTACAGAGGAAGAAGTAGAAGAGGGCATAGCAGCACTAGCAAATGGCAAAGCTCCAGATCTTTGGGGTCTGCGAGCAGAACATTTGAAGTGGGCAGGGTCTGATATACATCCCATAATAGTAGACATGTTTAATAGAGCAGTAGAACAGGGATTTCCAGCTGAATGGTGTAAAAACAGAGTTGTCCCAATACATAAAGGAGGAGCAAAGCATGAAGTAAGCAACTATCGAACAATTCTGGTGAGTAGTCTTTTTGCAAAACTATTTTCCACTATATTGGAGAAAAGATTGAGTGCTTGGGCAGAATTTAATCAAAAAAGAGCGGAGTCTCAAGCTGGTTTTCGGGCAGGCAGATCCACGGTAGACCATTTGCTAACGCTAAAAGTTATATGTGATAAGGTAAAAGGCTCAAAAAAACCAGTGTATATGGCTTTTGTAGACTTTAAGAAAGCTTTCGATAAGGTTCCTCGGGACCAATTATGGAGAAGATTAGAGATACTGAATGTTTCCCTTGATCTATATATGAAAAAGTGTTGGTATATTTATCCCATCCGTTCTCATTGGAAGGTGCAGAAGGAATTGAGAGCAACATCGGGGTAAAACAAGGATGTCCTTTGTCCCCGACACTATTCGGTATCTTTATTGATAGTTTAGAGAAGTGGCTGCATGATCATTGCCCAGAAGGTATGGAGTTACATGGATATGTGGTGCAATTGTTGATGTATGCAGATGATGTCATTATTCTTGCAAGATCTAAGGAGCATATGCAGAAACATTTGGATAACTTGGCCGAATTCTGTGAACAAACAATGGAAAAGACAAATGTGATGACAGTAGGTGCTTTAAGACAAGTCAATTTTAGTTTTAGGGGCAGCCCGATAAATACATGCGAATCATATAAGTACCTAGGTCTCATCTTTAGCAGAAACCACAGCTGGCATGCTTGTATCTCACAGAGGATAGAAGGGGGGCAGAAAGCGTTGTATGCGTTGCAAAGCATGTGTAGGAGATCGCATCTTTGGTCATGGCAACTTAAGGTACAATTATTTCATTCTTTGGTACAAAGTGTACTGCTGTATGGTTGTGAAATATGGGGACCAAGTCTTCCTCAATGTCTGTGGGATGACCTTGAGCAAGTTCTCAAGAAGTTTCTGCGCCTGGAGCTAGGTGTTAAGGCTCAAACGCCATATCCTATGATGCTGACAGAATGCGGGTTATTGCCTCTAGAAGGGGAAGCCCTTATTAAATGTATTTCTCACATCAAGAAGGTGCTTATAATGGATAATGATCGGATTGCATATAAAGCCTTACTATCAAGCCGAGATAAAGGGATACTTTTTGATGTGAAGAAATGGTTAAGTAAATGGGGAATATCTTGGGAGGAAGTGGCTCGATTGGATTCAGACTTAAGGAAATGGCTATCGGATAGAATCCATAAGAAACTATGGGCCCAACCAATGACAAAGATGATACTATACAGGTTACAGTTCAATCCCAATCTGGAACCAGCATTACATCTACAGGAGAACATATCCATCCAGAAGCGACATGCTATTTGTAGGATGCGTTTGAGTTCACATCATTTGGGGATTGAAGTAGGGAGATGGGGGCATATCATCCCAAGGGATCAAAGATACTGTAAAGTTTGCAATACTGACCAGGTAGAAGACGAGGATCATGCACTACTTAGGTGTCAGTCATATGTGAGCATTAGAGAAAAATACGACATATCCCATGAGAATCTCCAATCACTATTCACCTTGGATGGGGATACTTTAGGGAAGTATGTAATTGAACTTCTCGAATATCGGGATTCCTGCCTAGATGAGAAACACATAGGAGACGTAGAAGATATTTGGAGTGAGAGTGATGAGCTAGATGAGGACTCTGAGACTCATCTACTGTTTTATAACATAGTTTGATGATTGCTGTCTAATAGGCCTTTGAGGCCTCCCATGGACATAATACTCTCTCTCTCTCTCTCTCTCTCTCTCTCTCTCTCTCTCTCTCTCTCTCTCTCTCTCTCTCTCTCTCTCTCTCTCTCTCTCTCTCTCTCTCTCTCTCTCTCTCTCTCTCTCTCTCTCTCTCTCTCACACACACACACACACACACACACACACACACACACACACACTTGAAGGATAGGGCTTAAAAAAGACAAAGTTTGTGGATGCAGAGATATCGAGGTAGAGAAACCTGCTCGACCCAAATCCCCTGCTGATTCAGATGGTGAGGGAAATAAGAGTGATTGAAGAAATGAAGAGTTTGAGACTGGAAAATGAGGCTTTGCGTGCAAATTTCGTAGTACTCCAGGATGAACTAAACGAGGTCAAAGGTGAACTACAAGAACTGAAGGAAAAAAACTTGGAATCAGGAGTCGAAACTGCATTGGAAGAGATAGGAACTTTGAGAAATATATTTGATGAATATGTAGAATCTCAGGAGAGAAAACAGCATTCCCTGAACCTCCGGATCGTTGGACTGCCCGAAAAGGATAATGAGAATACTAAAGAATTAGTTGAAACATTCTTGAAGAATGATATGCTTGTGGACAGCCCTCAGATAGCAGAAGCACTCCGAATTGGCAAGCAAGGCATGGGTACAAGACATATACTGCTGAAATTCGCCAACCGAGATGCTAGGTTCCAAGTCTTGAAACAGAGATATATTTTGAAAGGAAAATTCATCTGGGTAAATGATGACCTAACCAAGGATCAGATGCAAGAGAAAAAACAGGAATTGCTGAAATTCAAAGAAGCCAAACAAAAGAATCAGAAGGTTAAATGGGAAAAGGGTAAGGCAATAATCACAGCATAGGAAAATGTGGGAGGCTTGAACATAGCTGTGTGGAATATTAACAGATTGACGGTTGATAAAGTGGTAACTATGCAGGATAATCTAGAGAAAATAGATTTGATATGCTTTATGGAGACTAAGGAACATGAATTGTATGCTCTTCCGGAAATACCGGGTTTTGAATTAACATATTCAGTAAGATGTAAGAGATTTAAGACAATGGATAATGGAAATGGTGGAATTGCATGCTACACAAGACTTTGTGAAAGGGATTAAGCAAGATAAGAATGGGTAGTACATTTGGATTGAAATTAATGGGCTACATGCTTCTTATTATATGGCTATATGCTTATTTTGCACCAAGACACAAAAGAGTTTATGATGTGACAGATGCTTCTAAAGACGACATATTCTTTGATCTTGAACAGGATATCATGTGTTTCCAATCCAAGGGTGAAATCATTTTGTCTGGGGACTTTAATGGAAGAACAGGAAGCAAGAAAGCAGCAATATATACCGAGATGGATGATCCTCTTTGGCTGGAGCAAATGGATAAAGACGATTTAATGGCTAAAGGATGGGACATGCAGTCTCATGATAAAATTGTAACAAAAACAGGTCGACACTTGCTTACATTGTGCTGTAGCGCAAATTTGCTGATATGCACTTGGAACGATTCCCAGCATCGCATAGGAATACATGCCGTGCTAAGAGCACAGTCGATTATGTCATCATGGCAGATCGCACACTAAATCAAATATCAAATTTTCGAGTTGGAGAAGAAAGTTTAGAATCTGATCACTGCCCATTACTATTTACTCTCAGCATTAGGAAAAACTATGGTATGATTGAAACAAATAAGGTACAGAAATATTATATGAGACCAAGTCTAAAAGCATGTTATCAGGCTATGATTGAACAAAAAGTACAGAAGATAAACTGGGATCCGGATCTAACGGCAGCTAGCAAGCAATTATGTGAACTATTATCAACAGTGGCTGAAGAGGTTTTCACCTCAAAACGAATTTTACGGGGGCTGCCATGTAAAGCATGGTATGACCAGACATGCAAGGATGCTAAGCTTAAATGGAAGCTAAGTCGTGATTCTGATAAAGAACATTATAGGAAGGAGTACAGGAAGATCACTAGACAGAAAAAGAGACAATTTATCCATTCTCGGCAAGAGCTTTTATGTCAAAACTATGTATCAGACCCAAAAAGTTTTTGGAATACTATCCGTAAGAATAGGCAAACAGAATTTCCAATTACAACAGAAACACTATGGCAACATGTGCAACGTTTATACTATAGTTTGGGGGAACATCCTAATATCAGACAACAAGGAGGACTCCACCTTGTGATCACGGCTGAAGATATCTCGGATGGTATTGACCATCTAGCCAATGGTAAGGCAAAAGATTCACAAGGCTTATGTGCGGAACACTTGAACTGGGCAGGCCCAAAGCTGCACTATGTCATAGCAGACTTGTTTTCCAAAGCGTTGGCACATGGCTTGCCTTGGCAATGGCAAGTTAACCGAGTGGTTCCAGTCCATAAAGGGGGTGATATCAATGACATAGGCAATTATAGAACCATATTGGTGAGCAGCTTACTCTCAAAACTTCTTGCATCTATATTAGAGAGGAAAATAAGTCTATGGGCTGAGACAAATAACATAAGAGCTGAAACACAAGCTGGATTCAGAGCTGGCCGATCTACAATCGGTCACTTACTTGTACTCAAAACTATATTTGATGCAGTCAAAGGCACGAAGAAACCAGCGTATGTAGCCTTCGTCGATTTTAGGAAGGCTTTTGACAAAGCTAGATCTCAACTATGGGAGAGATTGGATAAGCTGCAGGTACCGGAACAGTTGCGAGAAGCATTACAAAGATTGTATGAGCAGGTATTGATACAATTGTCATTTCCTTTCTCATTAGACAAACAAGAATATGTTAGTAGCAACATTGGGGTCAAGCAAGGCTGCCCAATGTCTCCCACGCTGTTCGGTTTATTCATTGATAGCTTGGAAAACTGGCTACAAGAAAATTGCCCAGGTGGAATAGAGATTCATGGTTATGTAATCCAGCTTCTAATGTATGCAGATGATGTGGTCATCTTTGCTCACTCTATGAAGCATATGCAACAACACCTAGATGGATTAGCCCGGTTCTGTGATGCTACAGGGATGCAAGTAAACCTGGATAAGTCAAATATCATGACAGTGGGAGCATTAAAACAAGAAACTTCGTTCAGATATAAAGACCAAATGGTAAGTACTTGTGATTCTTACAAATATTTAGGGCTGATTTTCCACAGGAATCACAGATGGAACGCTTGCATTCATCAGAGAATAGATGGCAGCCATAAAGCACTTTATGCTATGCAAAGCCTATGCAGGGAAGCACACTTATGGGCTTGACCACTTAAAAAAGGACTCTTTGAATCATTAGTACAAAGTGTTGCTCTGTATGGCAGTGAGGTATGGGGGCCTAGTCTTCCACGAGGGCTATGGGATGATCTTGAACAGATACAAAAGAAATTCATACGCCTTGAACTGGGAGTTAAGGCCCAAACACCCTATCAAATGATGCTGACGGAATGTGGCTTGTTACCTCTAGAAGGAGAAGCCATGACTAGATGTATTCGGTATTTAAAGAAGGTAACTTTGATGGATGATACACGTCTCCCACATAAGGCTTTCTCAGCCAGCAAAGATAAAGGATGGTTTCAGGATGTTATTAGATGGCTGGATAGATGGGATATCCGATGGGATGAAGCATTACTAGAGGGAAAGAACCTGAGGCAATGGGTCTTAGATAAAGTATACAAGAAGATGTGGTCGCAGCCTAAAACGAAAATGATCCTGTACAAACAGCAGATGAACCCTGGGCTAGAAGTAGCTAAGTATTTACAGGACAATATCTCAATCAAGAAAAGACATGCATTGGGCAGGATTCGTCTTAGCTCACACCGTCTAGGAGTGGAGACTGGCAGATGGGACCAAATCATACCAAGAAGTGAGAGATATTGTAAAGTGTGTGGCGAGGACCAAGTGGAAGATGAGGATCATGCGCTACTCAGATGCAGTGCATATCACTTATTGAGAGTGCAACATGGGATTCATGCACAAGATCTCCAGACCTTCTTCTCCATAGATGGAGGGAAGATTGGTGCCTATTTATTAGAACTTTTACAACATAGAGAGAGTTGTTTGAAAAGATTGAATAGTATACTAGAGGATGTTGACATACAGAGTGAGAGTGATGAGTTAGATGAGGATTCTGAGACTCATCTACTTTTTTATGATCTTGTTTAAAGTTTTGATGTCTTTTGGCCTTTGAGGCCTCCCAAGACTTAATACACTTCTCTCTCTCTCTCTCTCTCTCTCTCTCTCTCTCTCTCTCTCTCTCTCTCTCTCTCTCTCTCTCTCTCTCTCTCTCTCTCTCTCTCTCTCTCTCTCTCTCTCTCTCTCTCTCTCTCTCCTCTCTCTCTCTCTCTCTCTCCAACCCCAAGCGCCAAGTGTTCTGTTTTTCGTCTACCAAATTCCTTGGGAGCGGTCCTTTTGTAGCATCGGGGTTTGGCTCATCGGACCTGGGGCTGCCACATCTTCTAGGACAAATCCGACCTCACAAATCGGCTGCCCACATCTGCTAGGGCAAATCCGACCTCACAAATCCGGTCGCCTTCTATTATTTGAAAACGATGGCAAAGAAAAAGACAGGAGCATCTGAACCCATCTCTGATGTAAAAGCCAAGAACATATATGACAAAATCGATGGTGGAGCGGGATGTTTGGGCTCAATCAGGTCAAGGAAATATAAAGAAAGGAAAAAATAGAGATGGGCACTCGGCTCTATGGGAAACAGACTTGGGGCCCGCCAAATCGGGCCCTACAAAAAGCATAAGAAGTAAAACCGTAATCGAGGATTCTTAATCGAACGATAGCACCGAGCCCAGAAGCGTAACCGAAACATGCCACTACTGCGGGAGCAACCGGGTTTTGCAAAGAGCCGAACTTCCCAAGCATGCTATCGGGACCTCAAGTAAGCTCTCATTTTCCTTTTCCCGATTTCATAATTTCAATCGAGGACAAAGCGGCCGATTCTCGCCATCGCCACAAATATGAATAGCCTTATGTTGAAAATGCTTGGCCCGAACGTAAGAAAAAGAGAAGCAAACAATCCGAGATACTGAAATAGTGAATGTACTTAGGCAAATTAGCGGTAATCTTGCGAATTGAAGCAAGAAAATACACAGCCTAAAGCAGGAAATAGCATCTGTGAAAAACAATACTCCACCCGTGAAAGAGCACGGTGAAGAAGATGAGTCTTTAAAGGATGTTGTAGAGAAATTTAATATGAGAATGGATGATATCTTTGGAACAGCAGCCAGAGGCAAACAAAAGGCATTGAATATCCGCATCGCAGGCTTGGCAGAAAAAGAAGAAGAAAACACTAAAGAGGAAGTTAATGCATTACGCAATATAGTTGTCAAATTTGCCAGCAGAGATGATAAATTCAGAGTCATGCAAAAAAGGACACAACTGAAAGATTTAAAGGAAAAAGTATGGATAAATGAGGACTTGACACAGATGCAATTTTTGCAGCATAAAGAACAAATTCAAAGGATGAAAACAGCTAGGCAAGAAGGGAAGAAAACCTACTGGAAAAATGGCAAAGTAATCATTGAAGAACACATCGAATAGGAACAACAGACCATCAGGATATGCTCGTGGAACATTAATGGCAAGGCACGTGAAGTTGCCAAACTTGACAATGTTCTCGCATCTTGGGATCTAATTTTCTTTCTTGAAACACATGAACATGAGGAAGACGGACTTCCAGATATACCTGATTTTCAGTTGCTTCATTCAGTCTGGAATGTCAAAGGATGGAGACGAAAGGGTTTTGGCGGGATTGCATGCTATGTTAGAAATTCTTTTGCACACATGATTACCATAATAAAAAAAGATAAAGCAAAGCAATATTTATGGGTTGAGATATTAGGACATCTGCAGAAGCTATACGTGGCTGGATGCTATTTCCCTCCACGAGAATCACCTACATATAGGACACAAGACATGGACAAAGATGACCCATACCACCACATAGAGCAGGACACTTTAGACTTGATGGCACATGGAGATGTCATATTAATGGGAGATTTTAACGGCAGGGTAGCAGAAAAACAAGCAAGCATGGTTAATACAGAACATGACCCATTGTGGATGGAGGCTTTGGATGATGATGATATCCAAAAGATGGGATGGTCTAGAAACACTAGTGATGTATATAAACATATTATACCGCAAGGTGGGCATCTTTTGAGCATGTGTAATGGTTTAGACTTGATGATTTACAATGGGATCGATAAATATCCCAAATCTGCAGCATGCACTTCAAAAGGACCCTCAGGTGAGGGCCTTAGTGTGGTTGACTTTGTTTTAGCAAAAGCTCATATGGCACAATATATTTCAGATTTTTACATGGCCGATGTTAGGGATTATGACCATGTACCTCTTGTCATTGAAATGCAAATTACAAGCAAAGAAAGACATAATGCCAAATTTGATACCATAAACACAGTGCACATGGACCATCGCAAATCTGAAGCATATGAGCGCATATGTGAGAAGAAAGCAGCCGAAACATTGTGGCCAAGAGATGCCAATGGCATAAGCGCAAAGCTCACAACGCTGCTTCTAGAGGCCGCTAAACAATGCTTCATGTCACATCGCAAAGCTAAGGGGCTCCCGTGCAACAGTTGGTATGATGAAGAATGCAAGAAGAAAAGAAAGGAGCTGCACGCTACAAACAATGAAAATAGGATATGCATCAGGAAGGAATATCGCAAGCTTATTACAAAGAAAAAGAGAGAGTATATGCGTCAAAGGCAAATAGTTTTGGTAGATGAAATGGTTGCTAATCCAAGGAGATTTTGGGCGCGCTTAAAACCTAGGAAGCACCAATCCTATGACACGGATATAAGTGACCTAGTGAGGTGACTACATAAACTATACCATATAGATGGTATCGATGGAACCATGCCTAACGATGGGACAAAGCTACAAATAACATTAACGAAGTGGCCTTGGGGATAAAGAGACTTTCCAATGGAAAAGCTGCAGATGCAACAGGCTTAGTTGCGAGAGATGATCAAATGGGCTGACCTTACAATTTACAAAGCAAAATCACGTAAAATGATGAATGATGCTTTAATGAATGGCCTTCTGGCTGATTGGCAAGTGAGCAGTGACACCAATTTATAAATCGGGGGATCCACATAACCCGGTAATTACGAGAATGATCATGGTAGGTAACATTTTTGCCAAGTTGCTCGCCACCATTCTAGAGCAAAAAATTAGCACATGGGCTGAAGAAAATGATGTGAGAGCCAAAGGGCAAGCTGGGTTTCGCCCAAATAAGTCCACTATTGACCACTTGGTCACTTTCAGAGCAACAGTAGATGCAGTTAAGAAGACAAGGAAACCATGCTTTGCGCTTTTTGTAGATCTTACAAAAGCTTTCGACATGATTAAGAGACGTAATATACATAACAGAATGGAAAAGTTGAGAGTACCTCTTGAATTAAGAAATGTGGTCGCTCAGCTGTATGAAAAGGTAACGATTCAATTGTCGTACCCTTTGAGTAATAAATGCAAAGACGAGGTCACTAGCAATATGGGTGTTAAGCAGGGCTGCCCCTTATCTCCAACCCTTTTTGGGCTTTATATAGATGAATTGGAAGATTGGATGGGACGCAATGGCGGAGATGGTACATCCATTGCAGGATATACTATATTATTGCTCTTATATGCAGATGACATAGTGCTCTTTGCTAGAACAGTTGCTGCTATGCAAAGACATCTAGATGCCTTACACGCTTTCTGCCAAAAATCAGAGCTACGAGTCAATCTAGACAAGACCAAGATCCTTATCTTTGGAACGCGGGTACGTGATTATGATTTCTTTTATGAAGGAAACAAGGTACAAATTGCACATACCTATAAGTACTTGGGGCTCATAGTTGATCATAATTATAGCTGGAGTAAAGCAGCAGAACAAAGAGCAGATGGGGGGTTGAAAGCATTGTACGCTTTGCAGAGGAAATGTAAAAAAGCAGAAATTTTTGATTGGGGATTGAAGAAAAAACTGTATTATGCACTTGTCCAAAGCATTATCCTATATGGATGTGAGGTATGGGGGCCAGGTCTCTCTCTAGATGCTTGGAAGAGGATCGAGAAGGTACAAAAGAAATTTTTGATAACAGATGCAAACACCTTATCCTATCTCGCTAGCGTATGTGCATGATGCCCCTCGAAGCAGAAGCATTATGTCAGACATTGAGGTATGTGAAAAAGGTGCTCAAGATGGACGACAATAGCCTTCCCCGCCTTTCTATGAGTCAAAGCAGCCAACAAGGTTGGTTTACAAATATTCAAGAGTGGCTAACTAAATGGGGGATGTCGTTAGATGAAATGCCTAATGAAGGAAATAACATAAGAGCTTGGGTACATGCGAATGTGCAATGGAAATTATGGCACACCGCTGGCACGAAAATGGACTTCTATAGGAGGATCATAAATCCGTCTTTGCAAGAAGCACTGCACCTTAGCAGAAATCTCTCTCCATATAAAAGGCAAACTGTGTGCAGACTAAGGCTCAGCTCTCACCATTTGGGAGTGGAAGTAGGAAGATGGGGGAACCTTCCTAGAAGTAGAAGAACATGCAAAGTATGCTGCGGATTGAGATTGAGGATGAAGAACATTTGATCTTTGCTATGCCCCCGCCTATCGAATATAAGGCATGATTCGGTTCACGAATGTTAAACGCTTCTTGAATTTTTTTGCGGCTTGAAGCTACCACTATTGGAGACTTTCTAATAGAGGTCTTTGAAAATGCGAGAGATGTCTATTTCAAATTATAAACATTTACTTGATTTATATGATGAAGATGAGAGTAGAGAGTCCAATGATGCCTCCATTGAAGGCACTTTGGAAATAGAACTTTCATGACTGACAATTGTACATATTTTTTACTGCTATGTCTTCTAGACCTGATGGTCTCAAAGACGAAATAATCAACATTCTATTCTATTCTATTCTATTCTCTCTCTCTCTCTCTCTCTCTCTCTCTCTCTCTCTCTCTCTCTCTCTCTCTCTCTCTCTCTCTCTCTCTCTCTCTCTCTCTCACACACACACACACACACACACCCGTGCAATTATTGATCATGTGGGGGAGCTCTTAGGTTTACTACATGCAAAATTTGTATCTCTCACTCTATATGGAGAGAGATAAATTTTATACATATAGATCCTTTTGAGCTTGAGAGGAGATTGTCTCTCGGGCCTTAACAATAGCCCCCTTTTTTTTTGGGGGGGGGAGGGGATCCAGAATCAGAGAGTGCCAAAATCTTCTAGACCCAGATTTCAGTGTGTCTTGGCATGAACTAGCTTTGAACGTTTCGCGCTTCAGTTGGCCTTCTTTCTCTGATCTTCCCCAAATTTTTGCTTCAATTTTGTTTGCTGAAACTTCTTCGATGCATCTGGTGATTTTGGAGATGATTGCCATAATGTTGTGCATTATCATGCGTGGCATTGCATTGTAGTAGTTTTGTCTAAGCTTGATACTGTTTTTATTGATGCAAAAACAATAGCTACATGTAGAGTCGAAAGCATTGGATTCACCTAACGACGATAAAAACACATAACTAATTAATCACTCTCGGAAACTAAATTGCAGATCTGAAATATGTTGCCCCCACCTACGTATTCAAGAATCGATGAATAGTTGCTTGGCTAAAAGATGGGGTCTGCATATTTCAAATCTGCAAATTAGTTTCTGAGAATGTTTGGTAGATTATGGGCTTTTATCATCATTAGTTGAATCTGCTGCCTAGTGGCGTGACGTTAAAATACTATATATCTATCTATCTTATATTAAATTAGAATAGCTTAACATAAAAAACATGTGCTTACTGCGCACGCATGCTTGCAGGCTCATCCCTTGTTTACATGATTTACCTAGAGAATTAACATTTTGTCCACGTTGCAAAGGGAAGCTCTAGTTGAAGATAAGCCATTGTTGCTCATTATACCACTAGCTAAGCTAGTCAAAAAACTAGTTTACACATACATGAGGCCATTTGTCTATCTTCATCTAGTGTGGGGATAAGCTGATGGAAGTGTCTGAAGCTGCTTCTTCAAAAAACGAACTTTCATTAGACATGTTTCTAGCATTGTGGCAGCCTAGAATAAAAATTGCTACGAACTTATGCAAAGGGTGGCTATTAAGGCTAATATAGAAGAGGCGGAGAAAATTGATGTCTTCTCAAAAGTATATTCATCCTAAGTAAGGTGTGGCAATACCCTATAGGAAAATTGATGTCTTCTCAAAAGTATATTCATCCTAAGTAAGGTGTGGCAATACCCTATAGCATTTGAAGAGGAATGTGGCATCCCAAGCCTACAACTTACTTTTATCTCCTATGTAAACGTTCAGTCTTATAACCAGGTGATTATCCTTACCTAAATGCCCCTGTTATGTAGATGTACGATATCACTTGTCCACATGTAATTGTTGAGCTTTATTTAATACATCGGATCCTTTAGGAAGAAAAAAAAACTAGGAGGAATTTGCCTGGCCTGAAAATGAATTAAATCAACTCAAAAGGACAAGTAAAAATTATAGTCACAAACTGGAATAATTGAATATTTTAAATTTACATTGGATACGGATGATCTATTATACCAGGTAAAAGTGCACATTTCTTCATTGTATATACTACGTCCAGACTGAACTGAATTTTTATGGCGACTGGTAGTCAAACAAATTTTTTTGAATCCAGCAAATAAAAGACCAACACAGAAAAGGCCTTACCAAGTGCCAACGCGTCTGATGATTTGGGAGATCATGTGTTTGTGCTCGTGTCAGGCTACAACAATGGAATTAGCCCACATTATAATATCATGTAGATTCCACCTATTAACACTGAATCGCATTTGTACCATTTCACCATTTGGAAGAGGCCTTTCTCTTTATCAAAATTACATTTGCAAATTGATACATACAAGCAGCAACTTCACGGAACCTCTATAAGCTTCCAAAGGAAGAGAATTGGTTTATAAAATTACATTTAATAACCACCTATGGTCCTCGCCACCCTGGCCTAGGAGGGATTGAATTTAGCCAAGGCGCTTGATATTGAGGTCTTAAATCTCTTGCATATCTAATATCAGCCGGATTTTGCAACATGGGTCT
The DNA here is from genome assembly GCA_021234155.1 of Isoetes taiwanensis. Classification (NCBI taxonomy): domain Eukaryota; kingdom Viridiplantae; phylum Streptophyta; class Lycopodiopsida; order Isoetales; family Isoetaceae; genus Isoetes; species Isoetes taiwanensis. The sequence goes on from JAJEKV010000021.1 coordinate 7,898,421, forward strand.
TAAAGACATATCTACACCATGCTGGGGAACGTTACCATAAGGGAGAACTGGGATGTTACCTTGGGGAATGTTATGAGCTAACCTGTTATTGGGGATCCAAACAGGACCATTACCTAAAATATTTGCAAGAGGCATACTCCGCAGAGATAAATCTCTGGCTTGTGCAACAAGATTACTATTAGAAGTCCAGTTATTGCCAATACCAAAGCCTGAACCTTGCTTAGAACTTGTTAGAATGTCCTGCGAAATGACTGGCCGAGGTGCACCTGGCATTGAGAAGGTTCGATCGGACATTTCTTGTTGATTTTGAAGTATATTGCCTGACACATGTGACATGTGCCCAGGAAATCCAGGACGGACCATGGAACCACTTGGATTTTGACTCCTCGGCAATTGCTCTGGTCCTTGTCCCTTGTGCATCATATCAGCCCACCTAGGGGCCCTTGGGGGTTCGGAGACTCTTGAACCTGAATAAGAAAAAGTAGCAGGAGAATTCCAGTGTGCTAAGTCAGCTGACTCAGCAAGCCTGTTGCTATCGTGGGTTACATATGTTGCGTTGCCTGCAGATCTCGGAACTTGCTGTGGTGGTACTGAATGCACACTAGTTAGATTATGCTGACCAGTAAAGTCTCCAGCTATAGATGTTCTAAAAGTCTGAACATTTTGCTGTGCAGCAGTATAAAGAAGATTTTGCTGCCCAGAATACGACCTTTCGGTCTTTGAATGATGGGAAGCTGAAGACTGTGTACTTTGCTGACTGACAAGCTCCCGCTCCAACTGTGTGTTGGAAAAGGCAACGTGCTGAAGATAAACATAAAAAGAAACAGATTCAGTAAATTGTTAGAAACAATTAACTCTTAGGAGAATCTTGCCATTTTTGGTACCTGACTAATAACTTGCGATTGTGAGCTGTTTGGATTAGCTTTAAGCATTTCGTTTCTCTTTTCATTGCTGGCATCAGATCTTCCAACTAAAGTTTTGCTCTGTTCCAGCACAGGAACTTTTTGATGGATACCTTGATGGGTAGTACCTTGAGATGAGGTCAGTTCAGTTACAAGAGCAGGATTGTTTAAAAGGAGGGCAAGCAGTTCTGGGTCATGATTTGAAAATAGATTCTTGTTTTGTGCCTGAAGGTCAGCAAGAGATAAAGCAGCAGATCCAGGAGACTTTTCTAAACCAACACGTTTAGCCAGAAGCTTTGTCAATGAGCCAGTGAGCTCATTCATGTCATCCCCAGCATGCAGGTTTGAAGAATCCCCAGCCTGGCCAGAGACATCCAAGCTGGCATTTGAACCTGCCTCCTTGCTCTCCGTAATATCCTTTTCATCTCCAACTATTGCTTCCAAGGGAATCCCAAGTGTTAGTGAGTCATCGTAGTCAGCCTCCTCATCCCAAGTATCCTTAGGGTTCAATGGAATAGTGTCTATGTCAGGGTAATATGCTTCTTCTTCACGTTTCACACGAGATGATTGAATCTCCTTTTCTTTGCTTTCTTCACCCATTGCAACACTCCATCGGGGATCAACATGAACCTCTGCAAAGCCAATTCATGTTAAGACGTCTACAGACTCTTTCTTGAAAAATTACCTACAAAAAACTTGAACCAACCAATTCTTGAAGTACCTGGTGGCACATTCCATGGAATAGCGCTTTTGTACATTTCTGAAAGGAGTGCATGCCTTGCCGTTGGCGATGATAAATCTACGTCAAAAATGGATAACTCAATCTCATTGTTGGGAATGGCAATAGTCTGAAGAGACTGAAAGGATGGCTTAGACGCATCATAAACCACAACAGGAGGACCACTGCCATCAACCGCAACAGTTTCACTAGTTGTAGTTGTTAAACTAGTAATCCCCCCTTCAGATGCTGCTAGATCTGTACCTTCATCAACAGCTTTCGCTGATCCTTTTTCCCCCATGTCTGTAAGTATGGAATTAAATTGTTCTATTCCATGTGGACCTGCCTCAACACCTAGAGATTTTCCTTCAACACTAGAAGCCAAGGTAGTTTCACTCACCATGTGAAGTGAAATATTATCTTTGGAAGGAGCCACAACAGTTACTTCATCCACAGAACAAGGATTGTCCAGCTCCTGAGGCGAGGAAAAGAGCTGTGGTTTCTCCCTGTTATGGGCAACATTAACAGTTCCATCCAAAAGCTGTTGCACCTGCGTGCCTGATGAAGTTCCTGTAATTTGATCATCAATTGAAGAAAAATTCTCCTCAGATGTCATTACATCCTTTTTCCCAAGAACATCATCTCCAGGAGATCCTTCACTTATAGGAGAGCAAGGAATTTCTATAGCTGAATGTTGCTGCACGTTTCCTGGAAGATCCATAGTCATTGTCTCTGTCAATTTTGCCATGGAAAGGGCTGAAATCCCTAGATTTTGTGGCAGATTTTTTCCTTCCTCCACATTTTCAAAACCATGAGTGTCTGCTGCTGATGCTATCTGCTTTTCATGTACCAGGGTGGAATTGGGAGACATAGAAGCACCTGAATGTATATCATCCACATTGCCAGACCCTGCTAGTACAGGCATTCTTTCCACTTTGATTGGCTCAGAATCATTGGTCTTAGTCCCAGCCGATTTGTCATCCACCTTATTCAAATTGCAACTAGCTACCTGACCTTGATCACGTCCTTTTGGTGAAGACTTTTCTTTGCAGAACGTAAAATCCTTTGTTTCTGATGTTCCCTGACCATGTTTGTCAAATGATGGAGAGACCGTTTTAGTAAAACTGGACACCACAGGCAAGACAGAGGGACCCGCACCCTTATCCCTTGCATTATCTACTGGTAGATGTTTATCCAGACTTTTTGATGACTCCTGCTTTGAGATTCCTTTATTGGTTCCAACTGATAAACCTTCGCGAGTATGATTTGCAGGAGATTGGGTACTGCCACTTTTATAATTTTGAAGAAGGCGAGCTCTCATTTTAGCCTTTTGAATATCATCGGCAGAGAGCTGGCGTGAAGCCTTCTCGACTGTTGAAGACCTCCTTGCATCAATATCTTTGCCTCTCCTACCAATGGTGTTTAATTCTTCAACAAGCAATACTTTCCTACGTTCCTTATTTTCTGCAGCTACATCAAGGACAACTCCCAAATTGCTTAGACTTATTAGCTACTGATTGTCAATCAAAACCCATTTTAACATCACTGCTAAGGATACGTTCTGGTGCTAGCCGCTTCTTTGGAGCCTGTAATGAACTTTCAGCAAGTTGTGATGCATTTGTTTTCCTGGAAATATGCCAATTAGAAGCAAGAAATAAACGAAATAAACAGTGTAACCAGAAACTAGTCCTCGTACTTCACACTTTCGGGTGGCCGAGGAGACAGCAAACTTGGTGATGCCTTTTCTCCTGATCCTGATTTTATCTCATCCTATCATAGCAAAAATAATGTCCATTAAGAGAAAATGAGAAGACCATAGGTGCAGGTGCACTTGAACCGACAACAATAGCTTAATATGATCGTCTACATATGGTTTACTAAAGTATAATTCCTTTTAAAGGAACTACGGAGTCATAAAAAGGAGAAGCAGCAAGGTGAGAACATTCAAGTATCTAGCAATGGTGACATTTAAATGCAAAAATCACGTTAATTAATATCACTGCCGTCCATGATCCTGAATCCTACTTTGCTAACAGAATTCTATACATAATTCTTTAAACGTTAAAAGGAGGACAATACTTTCACAGGTGCCGAAGGTGCATTGAGAAATGTTGACTGCTTTACTTCATCCCCTGAATGCCCTGTCCCTGTAAAGCTATTAACAAATTAAGTACATCTATCTGCAAAACAGACAAAGGGTTTTACTCGAAAAAAGAAGACCTGTTTTTAATTTCTTCATAGCAGTATTAAATCTTTGAATCGCATCACTCTCCCTGCCAATAAGAGAAACTTCAGAAACTCTGGCAAAAACAGAAGCTGCCAATATTTTTTTGCCATTCACACATTGTCACATTTTGAAGCCATGCTTTTTTTGTCACCCATCCAATCAACCAGAGAAGACTGCTAATGAAGGAACTTACCTCATATGCTTTGAAGGTAATTGTAAAGTTTTAGCTGGAATTTTGAAAAGAAAAATTTATGTATTTAGAAGCTGCCATTGTACAAGGGAAGTACTAATACCAGTAAGACTAATTAGTAACAAATCTACCTGGGGCTTTGGAGGATTCCAAGGTCTGAGTTTTTCGCATGTCAGACCCTCCAAGTAGCTTGCTCCATCTTGATAATAGTGACCTTGCACGATTGACCACATCTGCAACATGTAATAATGCTTTTACCATTCAACATGTACATGTAGAGGATGCATACAAAATGTCAGGATTACACACCTGTAACGCCATAAAACCTAAGTTTATTGACTGTCTGTACAACAGAAGAAATGTGCGCTGGCACTGCATGATTGATAGGCAAGCGGGACAAAGCCTGCAATAATTACCAATGTATTCTTAGAATTACAGGAGCAAATCTCCTCCTTCCGTTCCAATAAGCAACCAGTACTTAATAGAAGGACTTTAGTAAAGCATAACCTCTCTCCCTCTCCAGTCGAAATTCAATATGCAACCAGCTTTTATTGCAAAGACTTAAGTCAAAAATAACTTCCTATTCAGCTTCTAACCTTCAACAAGTGACGAATAAGAGTCGTTTGTTCTTCAAGAGAGGCGTCAACAAGCCACTTCACAACTACTTTCAAACCACCTTTCTGAACAAGCCTGTTCAAATCACCACAAGAAATGCATAAGGTCGAATACCCTATTGACTGCACACGACAACAATCAATTCTTACGTGCGCAAGACAGATCCATTTTCAATCTGTAGTATTATCTGCAACAAGTGGCTTTGTCCTAAAAAAGTGTTTTCGGAGCGCATCAATTCAAGCAGTTTCTCAAAGGAATCCAAAGTGATTGTCTTGCTTGTCATTAATCCCTTTATAGTTGTCAGCTCCTCATCAGAAGCATGAACTTTTTGCACTTTGTTGCTAGTTTCACGCTTCCCTGCTTCCAGCGACTGCTGAAGAAGCTTTCGAAGACGGTTTTGTTGTGCAACAAAAAATGCTTTCACCTGAATAATTACCATAAATCAGGGCATGTACACTGTCTTTCAACATGGATCCAAAAAATGAAATATGTTTCCTAGTTAAATAGCTTGTTTTCCCCGACAATACCAGAAATTCTCTTTGTAGAAAAGCTTCTTTGAATAAATGAAGGAAAAATCATGAAGAAGCTGTTATTGAGCTCATGACAATGAACAGAAGTGCAAAAACAAGGAAACTTGAAGCTTCTGGAAGGAAGGTCTTTATACAGCAATATTTTCTTGAGAAACGTAAGCGCCTGATTGTACAATCATTCCCAAAGAAACAACTGAAATAGAATAAGGTATCCTAGAGCCATAAATACATGTGCTAATCATAAAACTTTTCACATCTTTACATGACTCAAGGAAATCCTTACTTAGCATCAGAAGCTAAGAGTCGGGATCATGCCATCATACCTGTGAGCATGTGGCACCACTTCGTACACTTAAATCATGAGCTTCTTTTTTTGTAATGGAATCCTTTATAGCAAAAATGTCTCGTAGAAATTTTAAAGCCTCGGGTGTAAGAAGATCATCTGCCCTTTTACCTGTACATACAAAACCCAAGTTCAAGGCTTGTTAAAGGTACTTTATCTTAATAATGCTGGGGCATTTCTATTAGAGAAGCACATTTCATGGAAACACTTGACAACCACCTAGACCATGATACTCACCTGTTTTAGTCCCCAGGGCCGCACTGGCCTGCAAAGTGAAACCGTAATATATATATGAGTACTACCGCTCTAAGTAATGAAGGGTAATTACATAAATGAGCATGTTAAATGGTATAATAATGATGCTTGCCACAAGATATCATTTCACCACTCTTTACAATCTTTGTTTTAATAAAAGATGCAGTACAACATGCATTCTATCACCCAACTGTTCTTATATACACAATCCACACAGAAATATCAATCATCAGCACAACATAACAGGGTTCTGTTAAACATGAAAATTCTATTTGATACCAACAATGTACAAATGGAAAACGTTTTATATGCTGTGACTGCTCCAAGATCTTGGATTTCCAAAAAAGGAAAAGCATCACCAAAAAAAACTACCCGCAGCAAGGCATAGGATCCATGGCTCAATAGAGGAAAAACTCTCCTAAAAATCCATCCATGAAAGAAAATCCTTTTTTCATAGTCAATCAGTCGTGACATAGTTCAAGACAAGTAAGTAACAAGAAATACTGTTCATTAGACATACACTAGCATCATTAAACACATTGTAAAGAAAATGCTGACCATTTCTTGAGACAGAGGATTAATGCCGGTCAGATCGCGCTGCAGAGAGACAACTTTTTGCAGTTCTTCAATTTGATAATGTACCATAGTCTGGTGCCTGTCAAGCATGGCTTGTATTTCCTCCACTCCTGGCACTACTACACCTACATCTTCTAATTCTACTGAAGATTGAAGGGTGATATCAGGGGTATCAGATGCCAATGCTGCCTGTCTTTTCTGTCTAGCCAGTTTCTTTTCTTTATGTAAGGACATCTCTGCAAGATATTGGGCACCTGTTACCCCACATCCGCCCATGTCATCACTGTGACCTGGAATACCTATAGGTGCATTGGAAGCTGATAACAGATAATTGTTAGGAGAAGACAGAGTTGACTCCCAGAAGGGCGATGCAGCTTCCATTGATGCATTGAGGATACACAACCTCTCTGGATTGATAGCAGCATTCGCACCAGAATAGGCAGCCATCTGCGGATCAATCCCGGAATTTAGTTGCCTCTCCAGCTCATTCATAGGATCAGGCAAGCCCGAGCTTGAATTTGAGTTTAAAAATGCCTCAAGATTTCTAGCGTCATTGGCCTGGAAATTAAATGCATTATCTGGTCCTTCAAGATGGCCATCAAGGGAGCCAATATCTTGCATTGAACCTTCACAGTCACCGTCTTCTGTGTCCAACATCGCCATGATCTGATTCTCCAGTTCAGAGTACCCTGACCAAACCATATCAACTGCAGAATGAGCACATAAGTCTCCCATACCATTACCATTGCCCTCCACCTCTCCTGCATCAGCTGGCCTAAGACCCTCATAGCTTTCAACCTGCTGCAATCCAGAATCCAATATTCCTCTTGCACTGCCCTGCTCAGAACTCCCAAAACCTAAGGGAGCACTATTCTCTTCAAACTGCACCTGTCCTCTATTATTGCTAATACCTTCTGCGCCTTCTTGAGAAACCCTAGTTATGGGGTCACCAAAGGGACCAAATGCGGGCAAAGGCTGCTCTTCTTGGGCTATAGAGATGAAGGCTGGGACAGGGAGAACTGACCTAACTGCGACGTAAGGGTGCAAAACGGAGGCAGAAGAAGAATGAGTTGGGCGAGGTAAAGGAGGTGCCGGAGGCTGGGGCTTACCAGGACTACGGCCATCGCCAGGATTGAACTCCACCATGAGGCCTTTGTGAAGGAGATTAGCGGCCCCAAGAGGGCTGGGCACATGTGGACGCCAGAACAAGAATCTGTAAATATTCCACAAAGATTCCGCGGCACTGCGCCCGTTTGCTTCGATCGATAGGAGGGGAAGAAAGAAATGATTTTTTTAGATTGACGGCTAAAGACGTGCTCCTGGCCGTCGTTTTGACGGGCTAGCTTTTCTTTTCTTTTTTTAAATTACTTAAAAGTTGTTGGTCTATTCTATACAATGCCATAAGCAAATGCATGCTCCTTTGGCTTCTACCACCCATACCATAAACTTATAAGAACGCATTTTTTAGGTTTTTCTCACCTCTAACAATTCATAATAGAAGGTGAAAAGAGACGTACTTGTATGCTTGGCATAATTACCAAATGTTCAAGTCTTCCCACTGCTAGCTCCATTACTTCCTTGGGGTCGACTATGGCAACTCCAAAATTTACATCACTTGGCATTCTAATTCATTATCACATGATTGGCTTTTATGTGCATGCAGTATAACAATCCGATTGGAGGATTCTAGGATGAATTTCCCATAAGATATCAAGGAGTGCTCGAGTTCAAGTTTCCATATGTACATACATGATTGTATAGCATCCTACTTAGGTTATAATTCTGATGTTTGAGAATGAACATACTCTTGTTGGCCTATAAAGACCAATCAAGAGGATCTTAATAATGTGCCCTGATATTGAGATATTTTTACAATGAAAATTCCGATGCTTTTAACCAAAGTGGTACAAGAACAATACCCATTGGATCCTAGGAATATTATATCTAAACTCATTCCGTCACTCATGCTATTACAACTCCAACAAGCCCGAAATATACGAACGCTCATGTGACCTTATCTCATCTAATCAACCCTTTAGCATTACTTAACTTGATTATCTTGTTTCATCATAAGCAATCTATACGTCATAACCTATCAGAAAGGTGAAAGGCACTATTGAGATCATTGGAGGTGAGAGCCCCTAAGAATTGCGTGGATGCCCAAGGAGCATCTCAGACAGAAAGGTGAAAGGCTCGAGATCATTGAAGATGAGAGAGCCTAAGAATTGCATGGGTGCCCAAGGAGCAACTCAGACATCACCAACTTTCCCCGAAGACAAAGAATTGGATCAAGGAGGAGGATGTGGAGCACTTGATGTAAGATTCCATATGTGTAAGCTTTTTTGCAACGTTGTTAAGTACGTCAAAATCCGTATGTTTAAAAAACGTTTTTTAAGATTTTTTGAAGATTTTTAAAATTTTTGAAAAAAATCTTTAAAAACGTATTTCAAATAAAATACTTTAAAAATCTTTAAAATCCTTAAAAATCCTTTAAAATCTTTAAAAATCCTTAGACTGTGATTTTCTTTATTTAAATATATGATATTCTTAAACTTATTTATCTTTTTATATCAAATTCTTATACTTCTTAACCTCTATAATAATGTGTTTCTGAACTTTCTTAAGAGTTGCATGGCAAAACAGCTATGATATCTTTGTACTTGAACTTAATAGTTTCTAATAGTAGCATAAGCTTCTGATTTACTTGTTGGCATGCTATGTCTTATAACTTGTAGCAAAAATCTGCATTTTAACAGTAGCAAATAGGTCCAATAAAGCAGTGCAAAGAATGTGCAATTTTTTTATTTTTTATTTTTTGGCCATGCCAAATCATAAAAATCCTTTAAAAAATGTGAGGATTTTTATAGAAGTACTTTAAAAATAAAAAACGAGTTTTTTAACAACATTGTTTTTTTGTGTGTGGACCACTTGAATGCGTAATGCCTTGAGGAAGGAGACCAATGCTCTTCAAGCTTGTTTAAAATGGAACAATTTATTGGGACTGGAAAGCTCCCTTCAAGGCTGTTATGGAACAGACCCGAACTGAGAATGCAATCATTGCCGCAAAGTCATGCTAGTAATCCTTTAAATAGTCATAAAATCCTTATTTATGAATTCTTTCCTTACAGATTTTCATAACTTCCTCCTCTTGATAGGCCTCTAACTTCTAGCTCTTAGGTCTCAAAATAGCTTATCTTGCTTCCATCTTATGAGACCACCACAAATTTTAACCAATGCATTTGCATTACTTAGTGTGCTCGAGCGTCCTGAAGGCTGTATATTCTGATTTAGCAATGAACAGGCAGTGAAAAGTTGTGTCATTCGCAAATGGGTAAGAGATATCTCCATCTTCACAAGAAGAAAGGGGCTTGATCTAAATCTTGTCTATAATGCGTCAACATATACAACATACATTTTAGAATTAATTATGTACAATTTCTGACTCCTAGCTGGGTCAGCTCACCGAACAAAATTCACATTTAAATTAGGCGATGCTAAAACTAGTTGGCATTCAGAACTTTGCCAAACATCTAATCAATTATAAGCTGATGTGCTTTGACTGAATATCAATCAACACATTCCCATTATCTCAGACATAACACCAAGTTACCTATCTTCTCGAGGCATATGTAAAATCTTGCAATCTTCATGTAGTTTTCCATCCCCCCATTAAAAATGCTGCAAAAACAAATTGCATAGTTATAGGCATAGGTAAGAGAATTTGTGTGCATTTTAACAAATGAAGCCCTAAAAGATTAAATATTGGTCTCTTGAAACCCTTGAAAATGTGCACAAGAATGGCCGAGCTTTTCTGTTACCCATCCCTACTGCAAACAATTGCTTGCTGGTTTTATGAAGGCGTCCACTTCAAAACTCATGAATCAAAACACCCCAGGTTTCCTCGCCATTCTGTCTCCTGTGCTTGAAAATGTGCAAAAGAATGGTCAAGCTGTTCCTTTACTGATCCCTGATATGGAATTAGGTACTGAAGGGTTTCATGAAGTCGTACGCTTCACAAAAGATCCCAGGTTTCCTTTCCATTTTGTCTCCTCCTCAATGAGACCGAACTTTGGACCAACTTGGAGCATTAGGTACAGAATGGCCACTAACTCAATAAAGTCCAAGTTGTCACCAATAATCACCGCATGAACATGCACCATTCTTGAAATGATGAAATTTGATCGAATCTCTCAAAATAATCTCACGGCCTACAATGCTAGAAATAAACTTACCTGCCATGTGACAATCAGTACATACTCGAAGATTTTCTATAACGCGAATAGTTGACTTTGCTGGGCTACTAATGAGTCCAAAAGAAATAGCCAACTTTTCACTATGATAGGAAATCAGGTGAAGCTTACTTTCCTCATCAATGTCATGCAGGACTAGTTTCGTATCAGGCAAATACCCTACTTGTTTCATCTTTACATTAAGCTGCTTTAACTCAGCATAGATCTTCTCTGTTTGAGGATGTGATCTATCATTTACAACAAACTCATGCATGTAATTATGTATCTCAATCCACCTGCAGCCAGGCTCCTTCTTTACACCCCTATCTGCAGATCTTTGAGGATCCTGATTGATAATAATATGTGTTGCATGCTTTGCACGAGTAACATCCCATGCACATGAGAAGCACCAAGCATTGTCATCCAGACTATAGATTCCACTTCACATGGCATTGTATTGATAAGATCCTCAGCCTTAGCAAGATGTCCAGCACGTCCAAGGAGGTCAACCAAACAATTATAATGTTCTACTGCTAGTAAAACATGGTGGATTTCAGTCATAGAAGCGAATAAATGCCATCCATAGTGCACAAGACCAGCATGACTATGATAGCACGCTTATAAAGGTGACTCTACTTGCTGCAAGACCTTCCTGTTGCATTTGCTGGAAGAATTGTAATGCCTCTTCTCCATATCCATTTTGAGCACAAGCTGAACCCATGGCACTCTTATAAAAGTGACTCTACTTGCAGCAAGACCTTCCTATTGCATTTGCTGGAAGAATTGTAATGCCTCTTCTCCATATTCATTTTGAGCATAAGCTGAACCCATGGCATTCCATGCGATAGGATCATGTTCTAACAACTCATTGAAAACTGCACGTGCCTGTTTCAGGCTTCCAGATTTTCCATACATGTTGATAAGTGCAGTTCCTAACACAGCACCTTATTCACGGCCACTATCAACTATGTAAGAATGAGAAGCCTTACCTCTTCTAGAGCACCTAATGTGGCACATGCATCAAGGATGCTGATGAGGGTGATCACGTCTGATCTTAACCCTTTCTTTAGCATGTAATGGAACATTTGAATAACTGCTTTTCCATAACCATGCTAAGCATATAATGCAATCATTGCATTCCACGAGATCAGATTGTGCTCCAGCGTGCTATCAAAAGTTTTTCTAGCTTTGTCCACAATCCCACATTTTCGATACATGGTAATTAGAGCAGTTCCCAAGACGATATTCAAAACAATGTTGTGTACAAATATATAAGCTTCAATAAATTTACCAGATGCAAAATATGTGGCATTAGAAACCGAGTTAACATGGATATTAATGTAATCTCATTGGGTTTTACACCTTCCTGCTGCATTTCATAGAATAAGTGGAGGGATGCCCTAGCGTCTCCTTGTTGCGCATGAGCTTGAATTATGGCAGTCCAAGATACAACATTCCGTCCAGAATTTCTACAGAAGACCATCCATGCATCGTATAAACTCTGGCATTCACCATACATAGTAACAAGTGCATTTTTACCATAGAGTCCAATTTAATCTGTTTGTTTAGCATGCAAGCATGAAGCAGCCGTCCTTCTCTTAATAGATCTGGATTGGTACATGTACTAAGAACTGTAATAAAGATGACTTTGTCCAGCAGCAGTTGTTCTTGTTGCATTAGGATAAACAAGTGGAGAGCATCTTCTTTGTACCCACATTGCACACAAGATCCAATTATACATGTCCAGGAAATCAAGTCGCGAGCTCGCAGCCCATCAAACAATCTTCGTGCCTCTTTCAAACTGCCACATTTGACATACATTCTTAGAAGAGTATTCCCCACCATTAAGTCAGAATCCAGTCCATTTTCAATTGCGCATGCATGTATCACTCTTCCGTCCATCAAATCTACTGGACTAAGACATGCACTGAGTGTTGTGATAATAGTAACTTTGTCTGGTTTAACATTATACTCCTGCATTTGAGAGAAAAAGCAAGGGCATCTATGCCTAGACCATATTGAATATATAATGCAATTATGACAGTCCAAGGTACCGTGTTTAGATATTGGATACTTCTAAAAACGAGCCTTGCATTGTCCAGGTCCCCTAACTTCCCATACATCTGAACTAGAAGGTTCTCTAAAAGCATCATTGCTTCTAGGTGCTCTTTTATAATGCATGCATGGACATACCTGCCCACTGGAAAATATCCTCCTTTGGTACATCTTTGCAAAATGAAGGGATAATAGAAGAAACCTGTTGCAGATGCCGGTTTGATTTGTCCTTCAATAGAACGATTCAGGGTAAAGGAAGCCTTTGACTAATGAATCTTTCAAGACTGAGAAGCAGACAAGCAGAATATGCATCAGATTCCTTATATTTATATAGACTGCAAACTCTATTTGATTTATAAAGAGAACACAGAAGCTGAAAATATGAAGATCATGCAGCGTTTACTAGATATCAAAGATGAAGATGCATGCCAAATACTATAACTTCTTAAATATCTTAGTAATTTGTAACTCACATATTTCAAACAATAGCAAAGGTTTGGAGCAGTCACCAGCATATCCTAGGTATATTCCAGCATATCCCTAAGATATGCCACAAACCCACATAAGCAAGGATTTGCCCCCTAGGGGCAAACCAAAAATATCTTAGAACATGCATGTTGAAAAAAATATTTGCTAACGTAATGAATACTATCTTTTATGGCTAGGATTTTCCCAATACAAAAATAATAAGGTGTTATAAGCTAACCTCTAAGAAGTTTTCTCACGGTGCACTTTTAATCACAAGCGATTGTAGCTAAGTTCAAAGCTCCTGTTGCATTAACTTACAATTTGTTGTTATTGAAAAGTTCTATTGCATTTTCTAATGCCATAATAACGTGAATGTGTCAACTGACAGGCAAGCTAATTTGGTACAATTTGGTCGCAAATCATTTTTTAGATTATGCTAATTTGACACAATTTAGTGGCCAATAATTTTTTAGCTGATGCGTCCACAAGCTCTTACAAAAATTATTAAGATGATGGTCAATGTTGGTTGCAGGGATCCTTCCAATGTGATGGAAGTAGTAACTTTTAGATACAGAAACCTGAAATAGCTAAAACCTATGAATACTTTATTTTGTGACATCTAACTACCTCTTAGATCCACAGGGTTTTGATGTCCCTTAGTTTTGTTGTACTTTTGAGCGTCCAATGCAGGATGACTTGAGATTTAAAATGGAACATGCCCATCTCTTTTTGATACATATGCAACTACCATATCGTTAGAGATAGAAGTGTATTGCAGGGAACTCTGCGTTGAAAGGGCTGCAGACTAGGTCTAAAAAGGTGGTCGCCGGTACAACCTAACAGATCATGTAAGTATTATTTAGCTGATTTGAAATCCGATGTAAGGCTTGTAGCATCTAAGATATTAGGTGCATAATTTAACGAGTTAATAATGTTCGTGCCAAATAGGTGCCAGAATATTTGATCTTTGACAGGTTTTGTATGATAATATAATGGGTTGCTTCTAGAACATAAAGGCTTGCAATACATTACATGTTAAGATAGTGTGGTCGGCATAAATCTATGGACTAATGATACATGATCAGTGATGATTTTAGTGGTACTATAACATAATCTGGGTATCACTATTTTGGCGATAATTTTATATTCGAAACTTTTTTGGAAGGCGATAAGTTTTTCCCATTTAAGAATTTATGTAGTGCATGTGGCGATAAATGTTAATCATTAATGTCTTTTTGTAGTACTTGTAACAATGTAAAATTTTACCATAGCATTGTCAATATAGTCATCTTATACTTTTCCTTTAGAACAGTTAAATTTTTAACTTAACCATCCAACATAATAATACACGTAAGTGCCACTAACTAATGCCGTAAACTCCCATTTTGTTTTGGTGTTTGTATTTGAGAGTATTATTTTTGGGTTGCGGGGGCAAACCCTTGTTTATGTGGGTATGTGGGCATATTCAAGTATATCTTTGGCATATACCTAGCATATGCCGATGATTGCTAAAAGCGGGTGGCCTTTGTAAATGCTTTCGGTCATCCGACCTCGGACTTGGCTATGGCTTACGCACCTCGGATTCTGCGAGACTCCCTTCAGCGCCTTCCTCCCAAAATAGCCACGGCTTTGAGAAGCTGGCGGTGTCGTTTGAAGAAAGGTTTTTGGTTAGAGAAGGTTGGACGACTCGCCAAGGGCGTCTCGTTGTTGAATCATCTTGGATTTCATGGTCTTTGTAGGCTTGGGTCTGGTTTGGCCGACTTATGTGATTTGAGCTCCGGAAGATCGACTCTTTTTAAAGATGGCACAAAACTTACGGATCTTTTCTGGATAGTTGGTCACGCTCTTCTAGGCAAGGTAATTTTTATGCACAGGATGAAGCCTCCGATTTAAAATTCGGTAAAAATTATTGCCTTATTATTGCATTATGATGAATCTTTAAATTTATTGTAGGTTGGTCATTGGCCCATCAAAGGATGAAGGCGTGAAAAGCTTGCATTTTAGCAGCGGCTTGAGGTGTAGGTTCTTCGATGCTATTTCATGGCACAATGTGCAATGGACATAATTATTCTTATGATCAGTTAGGGCTCTGTAGGAAGTTTTTGCAGCATCTAGGAAGCTTCATTGAAGTCCTTTTCTAGCACTAGCACACGTATGAGATGATCTTGCCGAGGATAAATTTACAATGAATTGGCCAAAGCTCATTGTAGAACTAATTGATCTCAACTTCCAGGTCACTTTTCTTGCCATTTTATTAACAGATATATAGACTATCCTAGCACGCTTCATTTTAGATTTGAATATTAAAGTCTTTTAAAATTATTCTTATGTGTGTGCTACGTGATTATATTTTCAGCGTATGGATAACCGCAACTTCAAATTTGAGCATTCAAAGTAGGCCATTTAGTGCGCTTTTGAACATTGTTTATAATGGCTATTTCAATGTATGTTTTAGAGCCTATGGTTTTGCCTTTTCATGCCATCTTCATGTGATAGACATAACCTCAAGTTGTTCTAATTTCGCTTATGATGAACTCCAGCTTCATACATGCTCTTATTTCTATGGTGAAGATCTTCATACGAGCCTACTTTCAGGAAATAACTTGCCACTTTTTGGCTGGTCGTGCATGCAAAAAGGAGGTATGATACCTTTCGATTTAAGCTGGAAATTCTACTGAAAATAGCTTCAACATTGCTTCCATTCTGCCCCCTGCTGTAAATAAATAGTTACTTTCCTTTAGTTTTGGTATTGCTCTTTTCTACAAGCCAACAATAGCTTGCCTCTGTTTGCAATGAGGTTATCCCTCTCTTCCTTCCATACATATGATTAATCTATGCATTTAACGAGGAAATCTAAAGGCATGCCCAACAGGAAGGGGTGAAGATCTAGGTTTTTGGAAAACATCAGAGAAAATGCAGACTATTAAATCTGGCAGCCTGAATCTCCTTCTGCCCGTGACTATATACAGAGTTGGAGGCTGCAATACCCAGTTTTCAAGTCTTCAAGGGGGCAAACCCTTGTTTATGTGGGTATGTGGGCATATTCAAGTATATGCTGGCATATACCTAGCATATGCTGATGACTGCTAAAAACTGGCTGCTGCCTGTAAATGCTCGGTCATCCAGCCTCGGACTTGGCTATGGCTTCTGCACCTCGGATTCTGCACTCCCTTCCGCGCCTTCCTCCCAAAATAGCCACGGCTTTGAGAACTGGCAGGTCGTTTGAAGAAAGGTTTTTGGTTAGAGAAGGTTGGACGACTCTGCCAAGGGCGTCTGTTGTTGAATCATCTTGGATTTCATGGTGCTGTAGGCTTGGGTCTCTAGTTTGGCCGACTTATGTGATTTGAGCTCCAGAAGATCGACTCTTTTTAAAGATGGCACAAAACTTCTGGATCTTTTCCTGGATAGTTGGTCACGCTCTTCTAGACATGTAATTTTTATGCCTGGGATGAAGCCTCTGATTTAAAATTCCAGTAAAAATTATTGCCTTATTATTGCATTATGATGAATCTTTAAATTTATTGTAGGTTGGTCGTGGCCCATCAAAGGATGAAGACGTACGAAAGCTTGCATTTTAGCACTGGCTTGAGGTGTAGGTTCTTCTGATGCTATTTCATGGCACAATGTGCAATGGACATAATTATTCTTATGATCCAGATTCAGGCTCTGCCGAGTTTTTTGCAGCATCTAGGAAGCTTCATTGAAGTCCTTTTCTAGCACTAGCACACGTATGAGATGATCTTGCCGAGGATAAATTTACAATGAATTGGCCAAAGCTCATTGTAGAACTAATTGATCTCAACTTCCAGGTCACTTTTCTTGCCATTTTATTAACAGATATATAGACTATCCTAGCACGCTTCATTTTAGATTTGAATATTAAAGTCTTTTAAAATTATTCTTATGTTTGTGCTCCAAGTTGTTCTAATTTCGCTTATGATGAACTCCAGCTTCATACATGCTCTTATTTCTATGGTGAAGATCTTCATACGAGCCTACTTTCAGGAAATAACTTGCCACTTTTTGGCTGGTCGTGCATGCAAAAAGGAGGTATGATACCTTTCGATTTAAGCTGGAAATTCTACTGAAAATAGCTTCAACATTGCTTCCATTCTGGCCCCTGCTGTAAATAAATAGTTACTTTCCTTTAGTTTTGGTATTGCTCTTTTCTACAAGCCAACAATAGCTTGCCTCTGTTTGCAATGAGGTTATCCCTCTCTTCC
Source organism: Isoetes taiwanensis (assembly GCA_021234155.1). Taxonomy (NCBI): domain Eukaryota; kingdom Viridiplantae; phylum Streptophyta; class Lycopodiopsida; order Isoetales; family Isoetaceae; genus Isoetes; species Isoetes taiwanensis. The sequence continues at coordinate 7,915,752 of JAJEKV010000021.1, forward strand.
TTCCATACATATGATTAATCTATGCATTTAATGAGGAAATCTAAAGGCATGCCCAACAGGAAGGGGTGAAGATCTAGGTTTTTGGAAAACATCAGAGAAAATGCAGACTATTAAATATGGCAGCCTGAATCTCCTTCTGCCCGTGACTATATACAGAGTTGGAGGCTGCAATACCCAGTTTTCAAGTCTTCAATGGCTGCACGTATGTCAAGTTTAAGTTCATTCGGGAACAGAATTAATGAGACAAATTGTAAATTTGTTTCCATTTGGTCTCTTGTTAGATATGCGGCTTTCTTACGCTTCCGTGGTGCCGCAGATTTAGATAAACCCGGTCAGGGCAGGGCGTGTCAATCTATAAGATATGTGGAGGCACTACTTGTAAACAAGACCCAAAATATAGCACCCTTGAAGTGCATGAAGACGTGCAGTTTCCATATAATTTACTGGAACACTTTGAGGATCACATATTCCTTTTATCTTTTCAAATGATCCCTGAAAACAAATAATGCAGGAGACTTTATGTTTAGCAAATCTTGATGCAAATGATTTGTAGATATGGTTGGCCTTGGCTCGTATGCTCGATTGCATTCTTTTCTGTAATATTATTTGGGTTGTATTCTTGGACTTTGATTGTAGCTTGGTATTTACAAATGCTCTTTTGGATTGCAGATGCTTCCACATGACATAACATATTATAATCTCAAATTATCAAATGGTCATTTTGTTCTCTGTCTAGGAATATATGGAGAAGCAAATGCAAAGTCATGGCTTAAAATGTGATCCCATCAAACTGCAGTCTCATCATTTCTATATTGTTGGCAAGAGCAAGTAAGTGCTAAAATCTAGGTCTCTTGGGAACACAATTCTTTACAGGTATGTCACGTGTAGTAGTCTAAGTTATGCCACAAAAGTATTTGATTTGCTCCCTACACCCACTGTCTTTTCCTGGACCATGGTGGCTAGAGGTTATATTATCAATGGATATGCCAAGGAAGGGATCATTATTTTGTAGGAAATGAAACAAGAGGACATAAAGTTTGAAGAAATTACCCTTCGTCACATCCTCAAAGCATGCTCGAGCATTGCAGAACTAAAGAAGAGCAAGTAGGTTCATGGCTGTTTAATGGCAACTGGATTTCACTCTATTTCTTTAATCAAGACTATGATTCTTAACATGTACATAAACTGTGGGCATATAAAAGGTGCTCTTGAAGTCATTGAAAGGTGCTTTCGGGAATGGAGACCAACCCGGTGCATTTATTACGCTATCGGATCAGCTAGGCTGCCTTGTGTTGTTTGTCTTGCATTCATGTTTGTACTCGGGGAGGATACCATAAGAAGAAGATAAGAAAGAAAAATGAGACCAAGATCTTGTATGTTTTTCCTTGCCAATTCTTTGGTCTTTGTTGCATATCTAATGGTGGTGATCATAGTCCAACATCGGATAGAACAAACAACGGAGATCGGGGATCTTGCGGCATTTATGCTACTTATAATCATTTCTCTATTGGGTATTTTGGGGTATTGATACGAAAGACGCGGGGGCAAAGGCGATCCGAACAAGGATATGGAGGACCCCAAACAATTTCTTTCGTTATGCGAGCAGGAGACTCAAAGCATGAAAAGATGCCATTGCCGCAAGTAGCACATTTGCAGAGCTGTGGCACTTTTGGAATCATCTGAAGCAGCTTGCTATATCAGTCCTTCTTGTTGGCTCTTTTGGCACGTAATGGCAACCATTGCCTTCAACTATTGCTTTCAAAGCTTTTCTTTTTCAATTGCCTATGTAAGCCCTTTTGGATGCAGGGCTATGCCACTCGGAGCGAGCAATGAATCAAAGAAGGAGATTCACGTAATGTTTTTAACAGATAGTGGCAGAGCATGATGTGTCAGGAAGGAATAAAACCATATGCGTTCACATTCACAACCATGTTTGGTGTCTGCAGAAGCATAGCAAATTTATAGCATGGGAAGTTGGTCCATGCTCAGATCATAAAGGCTGATTATGGCAATGTTTACGTTGGAGATACAATCATTAATATGTACTCCAGTTGCGAGTGCATAGAGGGTGCATGCAGGGTGTTTGAATGCATGCCTGTGAAAGATGTAGTTCATGGAATTCAATGCTTGCTGGATATGATTGAAATTTTAAGCAAGCCGTCTGAGATGAACTCGTGACGTTGCAGGCTAACTCACCACCCAACCACGAGCTCACAGCCAAAAGATAACTGTCCTTGAACTCTCCCCCGAGCATCTATATAGCCTGCACGTCCTTTGGCCTTTAAAGGCCCGTGTCCCTCTTTAGCCAAAAGGCCATCTAAATATACCATGTCCCTCTTTAGCCAAAAGGCCATCTAAATATACCATGTCCCTCTTTAGCCAAAAGGCCATCTAAATATGCCATGTCCAAAAAGGCCACGTCCAATGCATATTTCATTCCCTCCCTCTTGACATTTGCGTGGTCCTCTGTTTGCAAAAAAAGGGTCTTTAATTTCCTTTAGCCATCTTAGCATAATCTTTCCTTGGCCCTCTCTTAGTAGGCTAGTAATAGCTTTGTTCTTGGACATCTTGTTGTCCCTCGGCTTCCTTTGCCTTCCGGGTCCTTATATTCTTGTAGAATATCCGGATAGTCATCTAAAACATTGCCCGCACCCATGGCGTCCTCCAAAGGTTTGTCAGCAAACTTAACCAAGTATTGTCTTGAACCACTAGTGGATTTATCCGCCAAAATTGTTTCCGGCTCTAGAACTTCGGAATCATCAATCAATTCGGGCTCAGTTAACCTCCCAAGTTGAGGTAACTCCTTACCATGATAAGCCTTTAGGAATGAAACATTCACTACATCATGCATTTTCCAACCTTGAGGCAATCTTAATTGATATGCATTCTCATTGACCACTTTAATAACTTGAAATGGTCCATGGAAGCGGGGTGCCAACTTAAGATCCTTCTTTGCGCAAGATCTTTCTTAAAGTGGCCTTTATGGATCCTCATCCATACCCAATCTCCTTCCTTAAAACCATTTGGTTGCCGCGGCTTAGATGATTTATTTGCAAAAGATGCTTGAGCATCTCGAATCTGAGCTTGAAGCAAGTCTATGAGATCCTTATGCTCAATAACCAAATCATCGGCATTTGGAACATCCTCACACACTTTCGAAAAGAGTGGCTCCCATACTGCTGACCATAGACCGCCTGAAAAGGGGCCATCTTTATGGTAGGCCCGATAGGTATTATTATACACAAATTCAGCAATAGGCAAATACTCTTCCCAATGACCTTGATGTTCATTGACAAACCCCCCTTAAGATGGAACAAATAACTTTATTTACCACCTCGGATTGTCCATCGGCCGGGTGAAACGCAAGAGAGAACCTTAACTCTGTCCCCAATTGCATAAACAATGCCTTCCGAATTTACTAGTAAACTTTGTATCGCGATCGGATATAATAATCTTTGGCAACCCATGTAGCCTAAATATCTCTTTGATAAAGAGCGAAGTGCGCACTATAAGCGAATCAACTTATCCGAACAAGGAATAAAATGAGCGTGCTTAGTTAAACAATCAACAATTGTCCAAATGGCGGTGTTCTTGCGAGAGCTGGGAGGAAGACCAACAATAAAATCCATAGTGATCTGTTCCCACTTTGCCTCGGGAATAGGCAAGGATAAAGGAACACCATGAGGTTTCTTGTTAAGCTTTCTTTATCCGTTGACAAGTAACACAATGCGAATATGACCCAAAACATCTCTCCTCAATCCAGGCCAAATAAAGTATGGTTCAAGCTTTGCCAAAGTTGCCCCCACGCCCACGATGACCCATGATAGGTGCATCATGAACTTCTTTAAGAATAAGTGACCGAAAAGTTCCGCGACAATGCATAGCTTTGGACCTTTATACAAAAACCCATTAACGATCTTATATCCATATGCATTGCCACTTTGAGCTAACAACCAAATATTCTTATAATCAGGGTCAGTAGCATACAATGGTTTCATTCCCTCCAAATGGTTGGACTGTGCTATAGAAAGAGAACAAACTGCATAACGTCTACTTAAAGCATCAGCTACAACATTCTCTTTACCAGGACGATAATCCACTGAAAAATCATATTGCTGCATAAAAGCAACCCATTTCAACTGCCTTTCCGATAAGGTTTTCTGTGAAACAATGTGCCGAATGCTTTGGTGGTCAGTCAAAATATGAACTGTGGACCCTATAAGATAGTGTCGCCACACTTTCAAAGCATGAATGACAGCCAGAAATTCCTTATCATAAACACTATATCTACTTTCCGTGTCAGAAAACTTCCGACTTTCATAAGCAATAGGATGACCATCCTGCATCAAAACCGCGCCCAAAGCCACACCACTTGCATCAACACATAACAAGAAAGGAAAACCAAACTTTGGCAAACACAGAACAGGAGGATTAACCATGGCATCCTTTAAAACTTGGAAAGCAAACTGATGATCATGATTCCATTGGAAAGGAACATCTTTTCGTAGCAACAAATATAAATCTGAAGCTAAACGAGCAAAATTCTGTACAAACTTCCTATAATAACTGCATAAGCCCAAAAAGGAACGCAATGCAGCAACTGAAGTAGGTACTGGCCAATCCACAATTGCTTGAACCTTACTGGGATCAACTTTAAGACCCTCAGCGCAAACAATATGACCCAAATATTCAATTTCCGATTGGAAAAAGATACTTTTCTTAGGATTAAGAGTAATAGACTCCTCCCTCAACCGACGAAAAACCTCCCGCAAATGCAAGTAATGGTCTTCCTCGGACTTACTAAAAACTAATATGTCATCAAAGAACACGACAACATAAACGCCATGCACATCTTCAAATATTCGCCCCATTAGCCTCGCAAAAGAAGCTGGCGCATTTGTAAGTCCAAATGGCATGACCAAAAACTCATAATGTCCAAAGGTTGTCCTAAACGCAGTCTTATGAACATCTTCAGGCGCAACCTTAAGTTGCCAATACCCTGACTTAAGATCAAGACGGCTAAAAACTGTGGCACCTTGGAGTTGATCAAACAAATCATCCGCCCTTGGTATAGGAAACCGATTCTTAATGGTTATCTTATTCAAAGCGCGATAATCTATACATCGCGCCAGAATTATCCTTTTTCTTAACCAACAAGGCGGGAGCACCAAAAGGTGAAGAACTATGGCGGATCAATCCGGCTTGAAGCAACTCATCAAGCCGGGCGCCTAATCTCAACTTGTTGGCCATGCATTCTCCAGATAAGGAGCTTGATTAGGAGGTTCTTTCCCGGGAAGAAGATCAAATCTGTGGTCCTCCAAACGTTGGGGTGGTAAAGTTTGTGGAATTTCATTTGAAAAGACATCATCAAAATAATGCAAAAAACTTGTTTGACGCTCATTTAATGGGGATACATCTATCTTAGAATAAAACCACCAAATACACAAAATGAGTTTTCATTGCCAAACGTTTAAAAGCGTAAATGTAAACCGTGGGAATAGGGGAAACAATATCATCCTTCACAAACTTGAAGGTCTTTTTACCCGTCGCCCAAGGATAACATAACAATACCCGCTTTCCAATCTATAAGAGGATTAATAGCCTTATGCCATGGCATGCCGAGAATAATATCCATACCTCCAAGGTCGGAGACCATGAAAGAACGTTCTACGATATATCCCCGCAATTGAAATTCAACATCCTTGACCATAAATGAAGAAGGAGGAGGGGCAACATTCAAGAAAGCGTAAGATAATTCTACATCACTTGATAAAGGAATAGAAGTTAATTTTAGTTCTTTCACCAAGCGGCGAGAAATAAAATCAAACTCCTTTGCCGGATCGAATAAGACATGTACTTTTTGATCTTGAATAGTAGCCCAAAATCGTAAGAGACTACTATTCTCAGCGAGAATCCATATCCGATTTTTCTCGGACCGTAGCCACTTTTTTTCCTTTTCCATCTCCATGAGCGAGAAGCTACTTTCTTACTTTTATCCTCTTTCTTAGTCCCGGACTTAAGAGTAGGTGTAGCTTCCTTTCGTTCCCCTTTCTTCTTTTCCAAGTAAGTAGGGCATTCATAAAACTTATGTTGGGTTGAATAACAAACAAAACACTTATTTTCCCGCATAAGCCGCTTCTTGCGGCGGCTTTGAAACGATTCCTTTGGCTCTTTGGCCCCAACGGGTTCGTTATCCAGAAGCGTCGTGTCGCGGCCGTTTGAATGGCCCGGACACACGGAGCAGATCCCATTGATTTATCACGAAAACCACTCGCCTCTTTCATAGAAACTTTGAGGCCACGTTGAGCATTAATGGCTTGATGGGGCCAAACCTTCCTCCTCTACTTTCTACGCCATCTTACGAGAGCTCACAAAAGAAAGATTGGCAACTTGCGAGGTCGAGCTTTGCCCGTACCCAACGATGAACCCCACCCATGAGTTTTTCGGACTTCTCAATTATCATTTTTACTAAGCTGAAGTCCTTTCTTTAAAACTTCGTGCGGCAAAGGCTCTAATAGATTTCGTGTTTTGTTGGGTCAACTTATTCCATTCGGCGATAAGATCTCGCTCCCAATTATGACCCAAAAAGCGATTTTTGATTTGCTTTTCAAATTCATAAAGGTAACAATAGGTTGATCGGGGTTTGGTTCTTACGGATATCCGACCACCGGTCCTTTGCAACCCCATCCGGATGGACTTTCGGCAAAATATAACTGCGGAGTGTCTTCGTCATCCTTAGTCTTAGCAAAATATGAATTCAAATCCGGACCCCGCGAAAAGTTCATCGCATCATTAGTGGCGCGGAATACTTTTGAATTCAATTTTGGCGTTGGCACCCGTTTTGATGCCACTCGTGGACGCCCGCGACTTCTTTGCAAGCTGCGCCACCTGGCTGGCTCAGAGAATCCAGTTCTTGCAGCTCCACAATTCGAGCCTCGGCAGCTGCAAGTTTTTCTCTCATGAGCGAATTATCATGCTCTAACTCAAAAAGTTTTTCCTTGAGCTCTTCATCTTCCAAGTTAACATTGGCAGGGGAACCGGCCATCGAAACTTGTTGCTCTGATACCACTGAGATGAACTCGTGACGTTGCAGGCTAACTCACCACCCAACCACGAGCTCACAGCCAAAAGATAACTGTCCTTGAACTCTCCCCCGAGCATCTATATAGCCTGCACGTCCTTTGGCCTTTAAAGGCCCGTGTCCCTCTTTAGCCAAAAGGCCATCTAAATATACCATGTCCCTCTTTAGCCAAAAGGCCATCTAAATATGCCATGTCCAAAAAGGCCACGTCCAATGCATATTTCACCGTCCAACTTTATAAGACTATGCAAAGGTTGCATAATGCCAAACATGTTGACGTTTCTTAGCGTTTTCAATGCTTGCACAAGCCTTGCAGACCTAGATGAGGGTGAGGAGGTCCATAAGCATATTGTGCATAGCAGAATTGAAGCATGTATCTTAGTTTCCAATAAACGTCTTGATATGTATGCAAAGTGTGGGCAGATAGCACTAGCAATGCAAGCTCGAGATGTAGGTACATGGAATGCAATTATTGCAAGTTATGTAAAAGCTGAAGATGGAAAAACACCTAAACTTTATGATGAGATGCAAAAATCTGGTGTAAATATTCTTATTACCCTTTCAATGCCTGTAGCAATAATTTAGACATTGAAAAGGGACATAATATACTATAATCTCAAATCATTAAATGGTAATTTTGTTCTCCGTCTAGAAATGTATGAAGAAGCAAAAGAAAAGTCATGGCTTACAATGTGAATTGATCTGCTCATAGCATAGAATGCACCTATTGTGGTGACTACATAACATTCTAACATATGGGTCTTTGTATATTTATTTCTTTATCTTAATCGCTTGTGTTTGGGATGTACAATATAAGATGGGAATCATTAGCAATGAAGAAACGTGGATGCATGAGTTAAGAGTCCAGTCATGTTGAAATATCCTGCATGAGATGTCCAGTCATACAAGAACGTGGATGCATGACTTAAGAGTCCAGACATGTTGAAATATCCTCCATGAGATGTCCAGTCATACAAGAACTTTTTTGTAAATTGCACGTGTGTTTGTCTAATCTGCGATTAATTTAAATGCCTTGCATTCTCCAAATATTCATATGTTGCTATGATATGTTTAGTATTCTATGGCAGTAGATGTAATTAAAAAACTTGTGACTGGGTTTCACATTCTTCATATGCTACATGGATGGATGCCTAATGAGGTATGGTTTTTTGCTTGTTTAAAAATTAACCACATTATTTGGCATGCTAATGTTCTTAATGTATTGCATGAAAAGAAATGGCCTCCTTTACGTACTTGCTAGGGTTTGTGGGAAATATGTTTTCCGATAATTCACATTCTACCTAAAACAAACTTTGGTTTAGGTGCAAATAACAAAGCCAAGTCCACAATTTGAAAACGAGAACCAAGATGTAATGCTCCTCTTGCCATGTCCCATGCACAAGTACCATGATCGCATGTTTCCATCAAAATGGGATGATGCAAATATACCTACAACGCGCTAGATTCCCAATGGATCGCAGTTGTTGATCCAAGATAGATAGATAGATAATGATTATCCAAGATAATAATTATAGCATAGATTAAACAAATGTAATTAACATACTAACTAAACTTAAATTTCCAACAAAAGAAATGTCAACATCTGTCTCTGGAATGAGCTCGCTTCAAAAGAGGGAGCACAATCATTTGAAATGCTTGATGAAGCTCCAGTTGTCACAATAATACGTCTTTGAATTAGTACAAATATAAACAGTTTTGATGCTTTGAACAACCAATGTTATCTTTGATGTTGGGGTAGACTAAAGATCTACAAATACTACTTTCCATTTATATTATCTTTTGAGTTGTGCTCGAAGAAAAGCCCAGCAACGCTGGGCACTTTTTCTAGTATTAACATAATATGAAGGATAGTGTATGCAATGGATCTTACAGTTTGATCTCCTATTGAAATTGCCAGGTGAATTGTTGCTTTTTAGCGTAAATATCATTTGATATCTACACAAACACAACCAACGTCGATCTTACAGTTGATCTGCTATTGGAATTGGTAGGTGAATTGTTGCTTTTTAGCGTAAATATCATTTGATTCATTGTATTTTTTGCCTTGCATTGAGTTTATTTTTGGGTTGCCCCTAGGGGGGCAAACCCTTGTTTATGTGGGTTTATGGCATATCCTAGGTATATGCTAGAATATACCTAGGATATCGATGGCTTGCTCCAAACCTACTATTATTTTGTAAACTCTCGGTCACTGCATTACGGATCCAGGATGCTCCAACCGAAGTAATTGGCGAGGGGTACCAGAAGATTTTCCTTTCAGAATTTATGTCCGCAGTTGCCTCAAGGTTTCGTTAGATTTTTTAAATGTTCCATTAGGCTCTCCAGGATCCCTATAGATTCTTCAAGATTCATTTAAATTCTGTAGTTGACTTTCTCTTCAAGATTATTTTATTAGATTCTTATATATTCCTTTAGATTTCTTACAATCCCTTAAAATTTCCTCAAGATACCTACAAGAATCTCTAGAGTTGCGCCATAATTGGGCCATGTAACCACACATTCCTAACCTCCAATATAGTAAGTCATGAGCATTTGAGTTTGGCTCTGCGAAAGAAGGCAAGGGGTAAGTGGATCATTGGAGAGATAAATGGATCGTTGGAGATCGGGGCAGAGTCTATGGAAGTCTATGGAGAGCTACAAGGTCTGTAAATGGCATGTTATGTTCCCTTGGATGTTGGCGTGCCTGAACTGGGTACAGTCCTTATATCTTTATTGTTATTGAGACATAATTCATTTTCTGGTCCATTCATACCACGACCTACAAGCAAAATATGGGAAAGCCATAATAATGTGGAACTCGAAATACTCGAAAAGAAGAATCAAGAGTCTATATGGAGCACAACAATATATGAGAGATCTATAATATAGAACTCTAAATACTCGAGAAGAAGAATCAAGAATCTATAGAGAACACATTCTTAATATTTGTATGCATTCACTAACAAAATGAAAGCATGTATTCATACAGGCCCTGTACAATTTCCATTACTAATATAACTACAAAAAGCATTCTTCATAAATGGCTAATATGTTTTAGACAAAGATCATAATCACGTCAATCCTAATTGGTCTAGGTACTGAGCTTTGCAAGCCTCTTCTTGGTCCATGTACAATTCATAAACAAAACAAAACAACACAAAACAAAACCCTACGTTCAAACCATTAATAAGCCCCGACACATAAAATGACCCAACAGGAACCATGAAAACGAAACGACAACAAGAAACATGAAAACACATTCTCGGGCCACCGTAGGGCAACCCTCCGTGCGCAGCACCTTGTTTAAATATGGTCCTATCCCATTGTAATGACATCAAAATAGCTTTAACACATTCTATCGAGATTTAAGACATAGTTATGGCACAAATAAAAATTCAAAACCTTCACCTCTATACTCCCCGGCTATATGGATTGGTAATTCTATGATTTCTAAGTAGGTGATTTGTTTGGGATTTAAGAATTGAGATTATTGATAAAGAGGCGAGCTCCTTCACTAAGTTCACATAGTTGGCAAATGTGGTAGAAGATGGAAGGGTTCTCTAGAAAAAATTGGCGAATTAATCTCATTATTTTACTGAAGGAAGCCTACTAAGCATAGTGGCAATTTTTTCAAAAATCCAAAATTTTAGAAGTTTTGCGATAAATAGCCACTAAAATCAACACTGTACATGATCATATAGATATTGCTAGGATTTAATAAGATAAGAACTAACTTGGTATATAAGTAGTTTGAGGGAAGAAGATGTTGATATTCTGAGGTCAAAATGATTGAACATGTAGAGTTGCTGATGATATGTTGCAGATTCATAAATTGGTAATTTAGAGTTCAAAGATAGACTTTGTTGTGCCTACATCCATTAAAAGTAACAGGTTTCTTCTTTTTTTTAAAATAACAGCTTTTGGTAGTTATAAATTGAAGAAACTCCTTGGTTATAATTTGAATGTTTATTCATTCTCCAGGTTCATTTCCAGTTTTTTATTTCTTGCAGTGGGTCTTGTATAGAATAGAATAGAATATAATAGTTTTTTTAACGTCCACGGAGACCAAGTTTTTTATTAAGGTATGGCATCACTTAATCTGTTAGACGTTAAGATATACCTGGATTTGTGTTGCTTATATATCTATCTTTTGGCATTAAAGATCTTTGCACAGGCAAGCTACATATTGAGACACTAAAGCAGTATGGTTTCCAAGTTCGCCGAACTACTCAAGGGTGCTACAAAATGACATTCAGTTGCAAGAATTTGGGGTTTCAAATTCTAAAAAGACATCTTGGCAAATGATTTGTTCAATAATGGGTATTCATCTTTGCTGATCCATTTCTTAACTGCTTTTTGTTTTGAAGTTATTAGAAAGTGTTTTTATTTTGTTTTAGAGTCTTTACTCATAAATATCAACTGAGTGTTTAGATTCATCTCTGTTGTTGGCTTTCATAAGATCCTATTGAGACAAAGGTAAATCATATTCTGGAAAGACATATTGGCAAATGATTCTTTCAGTAATGGGTATTCAAATATGTCTGGGAAAAACTATTCTTCACTTTGAGCCATGCAAAACATGAAGCAATAAATAAGGGGGTTGAAGATAGGGTCAACCTATCGATAGAAAAGAGTTGTTGAATATCTGTATTCTCGCAGAATATGTTGGCAAACAAATAGAGACGTGAGAAATTAGTGGGGCAAGATGAGAGCAAGCGAAGCGATTTTTCTTTATCTTTTAATTCATGCTATATTTTGGTGGGAATCATGCTGGAACAAGCATACAGATCAGGGCCCTGCTTCTTGCCAGCGGAATGCTTTATATGTCCATTAGATTCTTTTAATTTAAAGCCTGCATGCTATGTTTTTTGTTCAAAGAAGAGCAGGCTTTCTAGCAGTTATACATGTTCGTTTGTTATGACGTAAAAAGGGTGCGCATAAACCTTTCAAAGGTTCTAAGAAAACATTTTGAAACAATTTAGACTGAAAAGGCAAATTCATGTTTGAACTATATCAAGGTCCTTATGCTTTAACCAAAAAGCCAAGAGAATTTGGCAAATACTGTTTGCCTTTGTACCTGACAAGTGTTAATATAATATAGTACATGAAATGGGATCTTTGTAAATGAAAGGAGCTTTTGCATATACAACCTATCTTTCATATGTTTTTGTGGATATGGGTTGTTTAGGAGTGTTTACACCATTTTCTTGTCAATAGTCTATTTGTGCTTCTCTATGCTTCTGTGAGGAAATTATAAAGAAGTTGCAATTCACTACTATCTAGAAATGATTGACATTGTATGCTAATTTATTTGTTGAATCCAAATTACTTAACACTTATTATTATGTGTTTTGTAGATAAATAGGTTAGTGATTCAACATGTCGGCTTTTACGCGCCAAACTTCTATATGGATATCAAGGAGGCATTACAAGTAGCTACTTTGAACGATCAACCTTACATCTAAAGCCCATATAAACACACACAATCATACGTCTAAAGCCCATATAAATAAACACAACCACTCTATGCCTGACTTGAGAGGTTGCAAAAGAAATGGACCATCCTAATATTATGGGCAATTCGTACTAATACTATACCACCCTAATTCAGCATTTTTCAATGCCCTTACTAATACAAAATACTACCTTAGGGGTGGTAAAAATAATCGAATTTATGTATTGTAACATGCAAACATTATGTTGAGAAATACAATTACAACATCTTTGACATTAGAAACCAAAACTAGCATTGCTGAGCTGATCCCCTTTTTCCTTTTTCTCCTTTTTCCTGCTTTCTCTTTTCCCTTTTTATGTTTTTTCCCTCCCCTTTTTCCTTTCCGATTTACATTTTGATGCACAACAGACATACACCAAAACTTTATTATCTATCCCATAAAGGGTACAACCCCGCCACATTCAAGGTCCATACTAACACATATGCCACGTACTTACGTCCCCCCTACTTATGCACAACAATACCAAGTACATGTACATAAAGAGACAAGGCCAAAACTACTTTGATCAGAATCTGTATGATCAATAATATACCAACTCCACAGGATCAATTTTACATTGAAGTCCCATATAAAGACCTTATGCGTGGCAATGCCAGGCACATGTTATCAGGCAATGCAAAGTTAATGCATTGATGATACTGTCATCAAACAATTTCAACAACAAAAATAATTACGAAAACAAATCATGTCCATTTCTTTACAATTTACATTTTGATCAATGAACCAGTAGAAGGAAGTTGTACAGAAACTGATGGTTCTCACACGGCTTGTGTTCAGATTGGACGGGCATTTGTGCAATCTGTAGTAGACAATTTGAATGAGCGATACATGGATATGGCTTGGTGGAATGCAACAAAAATTCAATAAGTTTTCCGCTTCTTTGATGAAGTTAGTTGATGTGTTTTGTGTTGGTGCAAGTCCTGTAACTAGTCGTGAAGGGTGCATGAATCAACTTCAAATGTTCATGGAGGCTTTGTCAGCTGCATGCCCTACATGTAGCATTCATGAAGCATGGCAGTTTTGCAACTCTGTGAAAGAAGATGATGGAAATATTTGGTATGAGAGATATCCAGACATGATGAAGTTATGGCAAGTTGTGATGCTTATGCCAGTTAGTAGTGCTGCACATGAAAGGGGATTTTCCAAGCAAAATATACTGAAGACGACTTTGAGAAACCAAATGTGCTTGAATACTTTGGATGCACATATGTTGCTTGGAATTGAGTACCCGTTACGAAAGGATATCAACTGGGATGATGTATTTGAGACATGGTCTAGTACTCGTCATAGAAAAGAGGCTGAAAACCAGATTTTTGAAGATGGTTTACATTGGAAAACCAAAGTATGTAAGTAGGTTTGTAGTATATAACCTTATTTATTTTGAATTTTGATCCTTGATCACAAGGCGTCATTAATATTGCTGCCACCTCATCACGTGATAGTATGGTCATTAAATATTGCTGCCACATTGCATTAAATTCAATGACACCTCACACATAGCATTTAATGCGATCAATATGTGTGGCAATATCTAGGCCACTGATCTAGCACATTCAACGGCTGAGGTCAATCTGGAGTAAGCTAGCCCCTTATGGATAGAGATTTGGGTGTCATCGCCTGGACCGTCGATCTTGAATTTGGACGACCCATACGGCGACACCCAAATCTCTATCCATAAGGGGGCAGCTTAAGTTATTGTAGATATATAACATATATATTTTTTTTTTCAAATTCATATTTAAACTTTCCCTACGAGTTTCCTATAGTTCACCTGTTGAGAAATCACCAAATCTTAATTGACCTACATACTTGCAACATTGACACATTATTTTTGCACACAGTCACACCTTCTGCTCTTTTTTCTTACACATACTCCAATCACATATTGAATTTCATGCTCTATTCCCAACTCTACTTCTATCTCCTTACATATTTCTAGCGGGAAACCCACTGTGCGATAGCACCTTGTTGTCCTAGAAGTTTTTGCTTTCGAAATTACTTTCACTTAGAACACTATGTTGGGTGTGGGCATATGTTGGGTGTGGGCATGTCTCGTCCGAAAGAGCACACCAAAAGAAACATTATCCATAACAAATATCCCTCGTGTATAAGACATTGGGATTCTCTAAACGTACATAATTGCTATAAAAAAGATTTTACTCATTCTTTTCTCTTACAATGACACTAGGCAATTTGTTAAAAATTGGTAGATCTAACCATGAGAATCAAATCGAGTTGCAAGTGCAAGATCAAGAGTGAGCATCATGAAAAATTGAGGTCAATTGGCCCTCCATTTGGCATTTGCCAATCCTCTTGCTATTACAACATACACATCCTTCATATGTAATTCTTATTGGGAGGAATCAACGAGAATATACCTTAGAGATTCATGCGTCATCGGGCAAAAAATGGATAAAATTATGAAAGGAGAAAAAAAAGAACGAGCCTTACCTTGAAGACAACTTTACCTTGAAGACAACTGTCTATAAGTCTGATAAGTTTGACATTGGGATTGGAAATTGATTGGACGAGCAGTTATGGTGATGGATACGACAGACGTATATGGAAGCTAATCTGGTAGAATTTTTTTCTGTCCATAGAAATTCTGCCATCATTTGTTATGGACGTTAATCTGCTGGAGTATTTCCTGTCCATAGATATTATATGTTGATGATTACCTTGTGCAGAAAATCATATTCCAGTCATGTCGCATATTAATCTATCTGTCTATAGAATTTTGCCAGTAGTTGTACTTGATTATCTATCTTTATTCAGTCATGCTATGCTGTTGACATAAGCATCGATCTCTATCCAGTTTATGATTAGAAAGCGGTGAGATGAAGCCACGTACCTGCTTATAATAAATGCTTGGCAATATAAAATGAGGGCATCATTGTAGCTTCCGGCAATTTGTTCTTAGTCGCCATATGAAAGCTGAAGCTGTTCTCTTCATCAATCCAGGAGGTACGCCAAATTTGTGTTGTTTAATATCAATTTTGTACTATGTAATGCACGTCTGGAAAAGATTCCGGCGTATAATTTTTTGAGGCGGCTCCGCCAGACGAGGCGCTGCACGAGCGGCGGAGCCGCGAATGCGCCACCGAGAAACATTATAGCCGGAATCTTGACAGGCGTGCATTACGGGACGTAATGAACGTTTGGCCGAAATTACGTCATTGGTAGGCCGACACGTGGCATCCAGAACATTCCTTCATGGCTATGGCGGAGGACGATAGGCTGTTGCCGAGGACAACAGGCTATGGCGAATCGATGGCAGATATGGTGTAGGCTGTGCCGGAGTTAAAGATTGAAGATATACTGGAAGTTATTTCCCGTTTCATGGATTTTTCGTAGACTAGCCTCAAACTCCAAGGTTTTTCAAAGGATCAATAGATTCAGAACAGATTGGTCGCCCGGAACAGAGGATTGAAGCAAAAAAATAGGGCTAGTAATGGAGTGAGGGCCGGAATAAGGTCTGCGCCTCGATCCTGAACCATCCAACCTCGGCAGAAGACATCCGGCTCCAAAAGCATTAGATCTGCCCTCTTCCTCAGAAATGTATTCGAAAATAATTCGAAAATCTACCCTCTTCCTCAGAAATGATCTGCCCTCTTCTTCAAAAATGATCAAAGAGATTCTGCCCCTAATCCTCTGTTTCTAATTTATCTGTTTCTTCCCCTTCCTTTTCTTCCTCCGCCTCTACCTCTAGCTCTAATTCCGATCTCAAATTCCCAATTCAGGCTTGATTTTCAAATCTACAGCTTCCGCCATAGCCACAAACTTGAATAGCTTCATCTTTCTTACCTGATCCGTTGAAGTTGCAGGATGAAGCTCGCAGGTCGTAGGCGGCGCCGCTCTGCAAAAGCCGGAGCGCGATTACATCATATAATTTTAAAGGAAGGAAGGAAGGAAGGAAGTATATTTTAACGTCCGCGGAGGCCAAACTTGACCTACGAGACGGTACATGCAGTACACAAAGCAGACAAAACCACACCAAAAAGACAAATGCTACTATACAATGTGCCCCTACTACTGGGATGAAAAAACCCCCACATGGGAGGAAAAACCCTGGTAGTAGGCTCTCAGATCCCTTGTCCTGTAAGGGATTCTCTGACGGTAGAGACTTGCAAAATGTAGGATGCGAGACGTGCAACCATTGGCGATGCCAGCAATTGATGCAGCGGTGCCACAGAGCATCTAAGATCAGCATGTGTTGCTCGGATATGCGTATATGCCGGACACTCTTGCAGAGCATGGTGCTCATCCTCTACTGTCAGCATGTGGCAACACTGGCATATTCTCTCATGCCGGGGGATTCTCTGCCCTCCATCTGTAGTCCAACGACCTGTCTCAATTCTGAGATGATGGGACCCCGTCCTCACGGAGGCAATATCTCTTCGTTTCTTCATAGATATATGCGCTTTCAAGTAGAATAATGCAGTAATTTCGGCCAAACGTTCATTACGTTGCATTTAAATACCGACCTCTCTATGCCGCATTTGTCTCCCTTGCCGCTATATGTTGGAATGCTGCTTTTTCTTTAGCCACAATGGTAGCGATTATCTTACCTAATAGAAATTTTGAATGGTCTTCACATTTACATGCACCATCGCCTATTTCAAAAGATGACAAGTAGCACGTAACAGAAATAGACAAGTGATGAGAGTTGTGTACCTTTATACAATGTCATATAAGAGACAATACATTGTACGCACAATATATATGGTTATGGTGAGTGTGAAGTCTTGCAATTTTCACCTATTCACATTAAAAGTTTTTCCAATTTTCCCATAAGAATTTAATTGTTCCCTTTTCATTTTCATATGCAATATCCTTATGAAATATAAATTATTGCCCCACCAATATATATATAGACGAAATATTTGATAGAAATAGAAATTATTTCTCCACCAATGAAAATAGATAAAGTGTTTGATAAATATAAAGATGAGATGGGTACTAATTGAGGATTATAATTTTTTGTTGGGAGGGACGTAGAGTAATGATTGAAAAGTAGAGCTTGGAGTAACAACCTTAACTTTCAGATGGGCTTACCATTACCAGAGGTCTTGGTGGTGACTGAATGTAAAATAAAAAAGTTCTTATGCATATTCAAGAGAGAGGGTGACTATGAATCCACGTATGTTGCCTGTGGGTGGCTTCAAGGTCCTTCAGGGCTCATCTTTAATGCGCTAGCTGTAGATTGTTTCCTACCATTGACATTTCAGTCAAACCATAACATATCCATATCGTTGTGTGGAATTGTAGCGAACGTTTGAGTTGATTTGCAATTATATTTTGATTTGCAGAGATGGCACAGATGAAAAAAGACTACATTATTGAGCTAAATCTAGATGACTTTTATGGATGGTGGATGAGCACCTTTGGTAACTCACCAGCCTTTGTGTCGAGAGATGCTGCATTGGAGCTCCTCTTGGATTTATTTCGTAATTTATATTATTCGCAAAAATATCATTCTAGTGATGATGAGGCATCTTCAGTTCTGCAAATTGATAATTCTACTTGATGTTTGATGTTTGTGAACACATGAACCTTTAATAACAAAAAGTATTGACCAACTTTTTAAAAGACTAAACTAAATATTGTACTTTGTAATTTCTAAATTAGAGTTAGAATGTAAGATCTTACGAAGTTGCTTCACATCAATCTAGAATCACTTGGCCATTGCAGAAGAGAATGTTGGACGTTAACTGGGGTCCAACTGCGCAGTTTTGACAAAGAGAAATGTTCGCGGTGGCCTTGGCCGTCGCGATAAATTTCTTGTATTATTAAACTTGATGTCCAACCCAACTTGTCATGTTGACTTGTTAGGAGCTAGGAACAAGTCCAAGAGAAATGGCTAAATCAAAGAAAATTTCTACAACATACGTTGAGATCTTGAAGAATTTCCACTCTTTTTTTGGTTGAGGTGTTGCTTACGTTAATAATGACAAGGGATAAATAACTTGGTCCCATTGTTGTCATGTTGACTTGTTAGAACAAGGCCAACGCAGAAATAGCTAAATGAAAGAAAAATTCTACAACATGAAACAAGCTTCACAAGACCCTTTGGATTATACCAAACATCTCGAGGATCTTGAGGTGTTGCTCTCATCTATGTGTAGCATTTATACTAAAAAAAGATTAATAAAAGTAACTTATTTCATGCCATTGGTCGTTGTAGGTTGGGGACCCTACAACGGGCCATTAGTCTAACAACATAGAGTTAGGGTGATGGCGTATCCTACGAAATAAGAGAAATAAGGGATGAGATCTCAAACAAGCACCTACAAGGTATACGAATATTTATAATAGATCCCTAACAACTGCAAAAAGTTGACATGGAGTATAGGTCACCCACATTCGATCATTTGCTCCAAGCATGACATACTGCTAGTTACTACCCAAGATAGACCTGTATGTATTGCTAGTACTAGACTTTTCCTTTACACTCTGAGATCTTAATGAAAACGGAATAATCGAACACCATTAAGTTTCTGTGGTGGTAAGTATGGCGTTTATGCTTATTCTCTTGATTTGCTTGCCGATTGCGCAGGCTCTTAGCACAGCAGAGTCCATTGCCATCCAAGACCTTGCAAACGCACTCAACAATCCCGAATGGGATTTAAATTCTAACCCTTGCAGCTGGGCCGGAATTACTTGCAACAGCAATGGCAACATCACTGGAATTTCTATTCTTAACAAAAACTACGAAGGAAGCATCCCTACTTCTATAGGTAGTCTCTATGCCCTTACTGATCTGGAGCTTTATAACAACAAACTGACAGGCAGCATACCTGCCTCAATTGGCCGGCTTGTTTTGTTAAAAATATTGAGCTTCGGAACCAACGAGCTGAGTGGAAACATTCCGCCTGAGATTGGGACTTTGACAAACTTACGACGCCTGTATTTGGATGGTAACCAATTTAATGGCACAATTCCATCTTCCATAGGCAATTTAAGCAGTCTGCAAGAGCTTTCTTTGGCTACCAACAGTCTGACAGGTGGCATTCCACGAGAAATTGGAAAATTGAAAAACCTCACCAAGCTATGGCTTCATTCCAACCAGCTTTCTGGCCTGATACCTCAATCCCTTTCTGATTTAACAAGCCTCTCAGAACTTATGCTGTCTTACAATTCATTCTCAGGAAATATTTCCTTCCTTCAAACCATGCCAACGCTGCAGCGTTTAAGACTTAACAGGAATAATTTTTCTGGTTCCATTCCAAGCATATACCTTCCAAACCTTACAGAATGCGATTTAGGGTTTAACCACTTGGATGGAAACATCCCGGCAAGCCTAGCAAGTTCGAAGAATCTAGAAACCCTGTTTTTGGGGCACAACCGTTTGCAAGGCTCTATTCCTGTGGCTTTCGGAGACCTGACAAGCCTAGTGAGGCTGGACGTCTCTCACAACTCTTTGAATGGTTCCACCAGTCATATATCTTCCATAACTGAGAAGGACTTATCATTCAACTACTTTGAGGATCTGAAGGGTGTTTTAGATCTCAATTGTGATGCATTTTCTGCAAAACAAGATGTCTGTTTTCCATCTACAATAGGCTCGGGAGGGGCGTTCCGTCTGAATGCAGGAGGGCCAGAGATAAGTTTTCACGCTGAGACTTTTGCAGCTGATTATAATAGCACAGATGCGTCAACAGGACTACATCAGATTGGTAAGTCGTCTTGGGTACTTGAATTTTCTGGCTTGCAAGGTGATACTATCTATTCTACCAATGCTGCATCCGGCGGCAGTCAAGAAATAAAGAGTCAGAGTGGGGTATATGCAACTTCCAAATGGTCGTCAAATTACCTTGCTTACCATGGCATAGAACTGACTAATGGAAACTACACTGTGACCCTCTATTTTGTAGACACAATAGCCCCCATAAATGGCAGAGTATTTGACGTGCTTGTCCAACGTAAGATGGTGCTCAAAGACTTTGATATCAGGGCTATAGCAGGCACTTCTGCATATGCATATACACTGAATGCATCAGTGACAAATGGAACGTTATCGATTGAATTTATAGGTAGTCGTTATAATTATTATTACACTGTTGAATCTGGCCCTATCATAAGTGCCATTTCTGTTATCCCCACAAATCCAAGCAGAAAGAAATCCTCAAGATGGATCATTATTGGTGGAATAGCAGTAGGATTAGCGACATTCCTACTGTTAGCACTTGCAGCTTGTTTGATTTTAGTCCGCCAGAGGAGGCGGTCTATATGCCCTGCTGATAATGGAAGTTTAACAGAGCTTACCACTACCAGCACGATGGACAAATTCTCAAAAATTGGACCAACCGTTTACAGCTACCAGCAGCTATTGGCAGCTACAAGTAGTTTTGATGAGAAATTTTTGCTTGGAAGAGGAGGATATGGTGCAGTGTACAAGGGCACTCTTCCTAATGGCAATCTTGTAGCAGTAAAGCAACTGACCAGGAAGAACAACAAGAGTATGCAAACGTTTAAGAAAGAAATTGCTATTCTGAGCATGCTTCAACACAGAAATCTGGTAGGAATTAATGGGTACTGCTTAGAATCTGAAAATTCCCTACTAGTTTGTGAGTATATGGAGAATGGAAGCCTAGATAATGCTCTGTTCAAAGGCCCTGGACTTAATTGGCAAACAAGAATGAGGATAGCCATTGGAGCTGCATGTGGGCTGCAGTATTTGCATGAAGAATCTAAATATCATGTGATCCATTGTGATGTGAAGCCTGCAAATATTTTGCTGGACAAAGATATGAATGCCTGTGTCGCAGACTTTGGGTTGGCTAAGTTCTTCAGGGACAAAATTTCTAAGACAGTCGAAAACCTGGCTGGGACAATCGGCTATATGGCACCAGGTAAATCAATAGTTTCATAGTTTCTCAAAAATTTTCTTAATTCTCAAACTAAGTATTGCATGCTTTTTGTAGAATATATTTTTAACAACAAGCTATCGGAGAAGCTAGATGTTTATAGTTTTGGAGTGGTCTTGTTGGAATTATTAAGTGGAAAACATTCTCTAAGGCATCTTTCCAAAAGTTGGGATGAAAATGGTGGCCTGGCAACTTCATTGGTTGAACAAGCACAAGCTTTGGCTTACTCAGATCCCTCAAGGCTTCTTGAAATTATTGATGAGAAGTTAGGTGATCAATTTGACAAAAAAGAGGCTCTCGACATGAGCATTGTTGCGCTTCTATGCACACAAGAAGACCCCAATGTTCGTCCAAGAATGAGGGATGTATGGCTCATGCTGAGTAAAACGATCAAAATTCCTTCTCTTCCCAATCAATTGAAATAGCCAATGGCCATGCAAGAACATAATGTAGTAATGATAGATTAGATTCTTTTGCGATGAAATTATATTGACTTATTTCTAAACAATACATTTATCTTATTTTTGTGCTCATATAAATTAGCAATGAAATGATGTGCATTAGTTTCTAAAAAGGTAGCAGCTCCTAAAAGAATGAGGAGGAGAAGAAGGAGAAGCAATTTTTCTGCCATGCCATATTGACAATATGCAGCATGTAACAAGGACTTGCTATACTACAAAAATGTGGAGGGAAGGGGGGGAGGGGGTTCTAATGGTCTCCTTGGCTAGGTTATTTGCATTCATGAGGATAAGAAGGGGCCAAGATCTACATAAACAATGAATAGAGTCTTCATTTATTCCAAGACTATATTCACTATGCTAGGTGCAGAGATTACTGCGGTCAACATGAAGATCACCAACTGTTTTAGTGGACCATCTTAAAAACATTGGTCCAAAAAGCACAATTTCATTATAATGGAAATTTTTTTAGTAAATTGGAATTTTTTTATTGTAGACCTTATGCAGAGATTGTATACACGTGTATACTACCCATGTATCATACATATGTTGTGTACACTACATGAATATTTAGAAAACATATTAATACAGTATCATACACCAACTTCCAAACACAATATGTATGATAGATATCAAAGCTTACTGGAGACCACAATAGTGTGGTCAGCCCCTTCCCCTGCGAGGTCTAACCCACCCAGCTGGGTTAGGAACCCAGAGCTCACGCAGCCTAATTCTTCCCACCAGACGGGGTACCTAGACAAAACGAAAAAAAATTCCCCTTACTAATTTCATAAATGACTTTTGGTATGTATTGATCCAGAGAGTGTGCATAATAACCAGAACAAAGCACAACCCTCAACTGGTGTAGCATATCGTCCAGATGAGGAGGGGGTTCAAGAATTCCCACTAATGTAAGTCTTCTCCAGCATTCAGATGGATTAATTTCCTCCAGTGGTTCATGACCACAAGAAGATCGCTCGAGAATAAAGTTGATCAACTCCATTGGAAGCTCCTTGGTGGGACTGTGGCACAACCTCCACTCCAAGAAATGGTCAAACAACTCATCTTGAGTCGGCCGCAAAGAATGTCTGGGGCATGCTTGCAGGCTTTATGGAGTAGCCCAGGGAGGATTGTGTCAGATATTAATCATTTGCAAAAGCAAACAAGGAGCAAGGAACACCGAACATGGATCAAGGAACAAGGAGCAAGGAACAGAGAGGAAGGACCACGACGCAAGGAACAAGGAGCACGGAGAAAGGAATATAGAGCATGCAAGATGAGAAGGAGCAGTTTACTAAATTCGTGGGTGAGAAGTGAACGCAAGGTGAAAGAATTTATAGCTGTGGATCCAATAATGCTGAAGTATTATACCAATAATGCTACAATCTACACCAATAATTCACATCAATAATTCTACGACTATAAAAGCAGCTCCATTCAGTGATAGAAGTCATTCATCTCCCATGGCTTATTTGCTTACTCGTCCAGATCACATCGAGACCATTACTTGCTGGATGCATACACAGAGGTGTTCACCTCGATCCCTACCTGCAATCCAAAGCTAATGGTCGTGAGTATGATTGCCTCGTACTTTATCGTATTGTGATCCACCTTGTTTGGCTTCCTGAGCGCCATACCTACGAGCTGAATGGGATCATCTTAGCAGAAATTGATGAGTGAATCATTGATTGTATGCCATCAATAATGTGTGCACCTATTAAAGATGTAATGATGTATAAGCACCTATTAAAGATGTAAGGATGTTTATAAGCATAATGAATATTATCTAATGTATCGAACCTGAGTATTATACCAAAATGCTGAAGTATTACATCAAAAATACCAACTAAATATAGCTGTTAATGAATTATCATTATAGCAAGAGAAATTACATACATGATTACCGAGAACATGACTGAGATTGAGAGCCTTTAGCTAATACTATGTCCTCCCACATGTCAGCAATGTATTTTGGAATCTGAATAGTCTTCGGTCTTTTGCCATTTGCATCCCATGCATAATATATAGCATCTAACTTCTCATACTTTGATGGATCTGATGGATTGGGTCGCCAACGTTTAGTTAAGCAACCTGTATAGTCACGACCAACAGGCATCCACCATGATTGGTAGACTCTGGATCCAAGATGGCATCTTCTTCTGTATAGCCCAACCACATTGGAGTTTCATCGTCTCCAGGTCGGACTAAAACAAACATACCTTTCGTAACATGTGCATGAGGATCGAACTCATCCATAGGTAACGTTGGATGCCCATCTCCTGGCCCACGATATGAAGGCAAAGGTCGTACAACCACGACGGCTTCATTGACCTCCAGAGTGAAGGCAGCTTGTAGGGGGTTCTTGCCTTGTACGCAACCAAAAGTTGTCATTTTGAGGTCATCCTAGAGATACATCTTCTAAACATAAAAGAATCTCGGTCTCGTAATCCATAGTTGCTTTGTACTGTCGTGCAAACACACTCTCTTCTTGATTTTTGCAGAAGGAGTTCCATAATGCTATGCATTTGCTGATGCTGTCTGCCAGGCCAGGGAGATCTTTTAATGTCTTCCTTGGAGGGAGATTTTTAGGCAGCCTTATTGGTAATGTTGACTCACCATTTTCATCCTCCTTCCACATTCTTATTCCTTTTTCTGGAATCCACTTTTTATGGGTTGGCCGCATCTTATATTGCATAATAGGCCATTTTCCATCCATTTTAAATCGGAATAGTAATGGGTCGGTATGGCCTGTTAGACGTTGGTCTTTATTACGGATATATCCCTTGACAAAGCCTTTCCAATCTGGAACTTCATCCACAAAATATGGAACAGGAGACTTTGCATTGCACTTGCTAAACAAGTAAAGCAACTCAGGCAAAGTTAGAGCATCCGATGAACTCACTAACGTCGGAAAGTTCCCAAACAATGCATGGATATCGTCATGAGTGTGCCCAACCATCATGAAGCCAACCTGAATCTCATTGAATACCTTAAGCCATGTCAAATAAGAGAGGTAGGAGAACACGCATCTATTTTTATTTTGACCTGATGCATTATCCAACTGCAAGTAGAGATTTTGAGGAAGAGGATAGAAGCCTTCTAAGTTGGCACTAGAAGATGAGGGCATCATCTCTTGTGTCTGCGCTAGCTTATGCTGCAGTGGTCGAGTGTCTTTTACGGCTTGCATCAATTTGCAATCTGTAGTTCTGCGTCCACACAGATCACCACACTTGTCTTCGTCCTGGCAACTCAAGATAGTGTAGGATCCTAGAAAGTGATCCAACATGAAAGTTTGAGTCATCTTTCCAAAGATCAAGAGAGAAATGACCATAAGCCCGTCCACCATGACCATGTATCAATGCCCCGTGAAGCTGCTCTTTAAGCGATTCCCTTTCCAAACAGACTTTGCGAGATGATGACTTCTTGGCGTGAGTGTTTTGGCCTGATCCATCTTGTCATTTATTATGCAAAGGTGACTTTCTGGTGAACGATGTGATAATGCACACCAATGCCAATATTGACTCCTACAGGAACATTGTTCCAACATATGTGCCCGCTGTTGAATTGAAAGGTTGCGCCTCTCCCTTGTATTTTTTGTTCTTTCCAATTTCTGCTTGATGACTACACATATGTTATTGAGATCATGATCCAAGTCGTGCAATCCTATTGGCTGAAAAATAACGGCCGAGATTAACAACTCCAGATTGCTTGCAATGTGTTTTTTCAAACCGCTTCAATCTCCCTTCTTTCCCGCTTCTCATTTCCCGCTTTTGATCTCCGGCTTCACCGCTTCTTCTGATCTTCTATCTCGCTTGTTTGCTGATCTCCGGCTTTTGAACCCGCTTCTCCGGTTTTTAATCCACGGCTTCTGAACCAGCTTTTTCGCTTCTCCACTTTTTCTTCAGAAGCGGTGTTGTTGCAGAAGAGAAGTTGTTCTTTCAAGATAAATTAGCACCTCAGAGCAATTTGAAGCGGTATTCAGCAGATCATCTAGGTGTTCCCTATTGCGTTGGATCGAAACTGAGTTCTCTTGCTGCACTAGCTTCTGCACTTCTGATCCATCTGATTCTAGCATCTTTTTTTTTTCCCCATTAAATTTCGATGTCAAATTGCCATTTTCTTTTTCACAGCTGCTTATACATCAACGGATATGCAATCGATTTGGATCCAAGGCTTCGATCACGTTTTCCTGGACTCCTTCCAATGAATCTGTTGCTTCAATGTAGAAACCATCAATCCGGTCATGGTTTTGCGTAGGTTTTTGGGTTCCTCAAGTTATTGGGTTCTTGAAATTTGAGCTTTGTTCTTTAGAGTAGAACAAAAGAAGAAAACTTATGCTGGATGGTATTGAGCCAAATTAACGCCTCTGCTTAGCTAAATTTCAGAACCATATGAGGATTCAGAGATGAATATTCTGCATAGAGCAGCAAATGGCGGTAAGAGCTGCATTCGGCTGCAAATTTTTAGCCTGCATCAGAATATGACGGGTTTTGAAGGAAAGGGAATATCATTCTGCATCAGAATATGACGTGTTTTGAAGGAAAGGGAATATTATTCTACAGCGTATGGCAAAATATTTGGGGATTGCTCAAGCAATTTTTAATTCTTGGTAATGACCTCCTTTCTCTTTTTGGATTGATAGGTCTACTATACAAAGGAGAATTCATGCAGAGCACAAGGCCTCGATGCAATCTTGGGGTTGGAAGATCTATAAATTTGCTAGGAAGGAGGTATATAATCATATCCTCAATAATGGTTGCATTAATGGTTTCCATAAACTGCACTTTAACCAAATTGCACTTTAACTAAAGGGTTAAGCTGCACTGGTATATAATCACATCCTAAATGATCCCATTAAGAATGATCCCATTATGCTAAACATGTGAACAAAAATGCTGAGAATAAGCCGCAATTTTTACCAAATGCTTTAAACAAATAAAAAACTATGGAAATAACATATTATTTACATATCAATTACTTGAGCCATTTTTTTTAATTTAATATTATTATGCCTTGTGGACTTGTTTGGGTTCGATTCCCAAAAGGCTATCTTAAAAAAAAAATAAGAAAATTTTGTTTTCTTATTTAAAAAGGATGCCATATGTCGATATTAATTAGTTAAAACAATGCTTTTTTATTTTGAAATATGCGGGAACACTTTTTTGTTGTTGTTTTTTTTTCTAGTGTAGTCTTTCAACGTAGTTTTCTTTAGATCTGCATTTGAGAAGCACCTTGTAGACAACTACTTTAAGAAACCACATGTGGATATTCTTTTAGGACCATGTGTCTTTATTTGAGAAGCGCCACGTTTGAGAAAAATCACACGTGGATATTTTGTTAAACCACTTGTTATTATCTAGTAAAAACAACACTTGAAAATGGCTACTATCCA
Organism: Isoetes taiwanensis; assembly: GCA_021234155.1. Classification (NCBI taxonomy): domain Eukaryota; kingdom Viridiplantae; phylum Streptophyta; class Lycopodiopsida; order Isoetales; family Isoetaceae; genus Isoetes; species Isoetes taiwanensis. Next base: position 7,943,066 of record JAJEKV010000021.1, read on the forward strand.
CGTGAATATTATATTAAACCACACGTTGTTTTTTTTAGTAAAAATAACACTTAAAAACAACTGCTATTTTAAAAAAGCACATGTGGAGATTCTGTTAAATCACATATTATTTTTCAGTAAAAACAACACCTAAAAACAACGCATTGAATTTTATTAAAAGACTTGTCAATTTTCAATGCATAGACTTTTTAGACAAAAACTACACATTGTTTCTAGCATTTTCGGAACAAAACTATGGGTGGTCATTAAGTGTTGTTTTTTTGCAGAAACAACAGCAAAAAACTACACATTGAGCAAATTTTGGGGTTGTAGTGCATGGCGCCTTTTGATTGCTAATCCACAAATGTAGGGGTATAAATGGCGGCATGGCGCCTTTACCTTCCAAAAAGTTCCAGAAAAGACAAAAAATTCTATGATATGGCGTTATTTTTGTCTATCTTTTTGGCATTTTTTTTTACATTTGACATGCTATTCTAATTTTTTTTTTTTTGTGTTAAATGCAGGTTTCAGTTTCCTCTGTACAACCTGTTCGTTGGGAGGACAATTGTTGCTAGGGCCACACTTTGAAGAGAATTCCTCTTCATGGCAAGGATGTGGACCCCATGAATGTGGCAATAGAAGTGGCGAGTATGTGGTTCCGCCAATCGACCGCCATCCCTTTGGGGGGGGGGGACATTAGAGAAGCAAGAGGGAACATTTATTAAGTGGCCAAAAAGGGATGTAAAACATGTTGAGTGCCCCTTAAGTGAAGATACGTCTTCGGGCACATTCCTTCATTTGCCATCTTCAGAAGAGGATTCATCTAGCAGCCCACCATCTGTCAGTAGCCTGCCAGACATCAGCTTCACTACCCACTTTGGTGAATCAAACAACACTGCAACAGCAGAGGAGGATGAGATGGTAGAGGAGATTGGAGCAGGGAAGAAACTAGATGCCCTTCTTGGCCTCAAGATGTTCAAGCCTGAAGTTGAGACAGTCAACTATTCTATAACAGATCGATTTGGTTTGTCGTGCTACATTCTTCATTCCTGCATCGGATCTAAATATTCAGAGGCAAACACAGTCTTTAGTGATCCTCAGGATGCTATAGACGATAAGTTCTTGGGGGTATCAAAGGTCGGTCTTACAGTGGGTAAGATAATGGATCCAATTGGGAACCAAAATATGAGATCATGTCATGCTTGTACAGAGAGGCCTCCACTGCAAGTCTAATATCTTGGGAGAGTTGTGATGTTTTGCTTAGTGATGGTAGGACAGTTTCACAACATTTGCAAGCTCGAGCTGCAATTGAAGAGGATGACTTAGAAGGTGAATGTCTGAAAGCTGATGTTGAGAAGCAATTCAATAAGAAAAGGAAATATATATATGTGAAGAGGATCAGGAGAAAACTAAAGGGGGATAGCAAGGAGGAGAGGATATGTGCTTCCAAGTCAATCAAGAGTGCTCTAAAATCAACATGCTGCAAGGAAGAATGTATCAAAAACTGAGCCGAGGACAAGTATGTGCCTTAAGAAAAGAATTTTATTCTCAACCAAGCAGTGCAAGGATTACGCTTGTTTTTTATGTGTTGAGTGTAACTTATATAGGGCACTCGGAGGCGAAAGTAGTGGTCTCTAGAGTGGAGTGTTGTCAATTCGTATGGCGCGTGGCTTTAAGAGTTGCTCAGTCTACATTTTATAGTTGGAGGAAGAGGTTCGAGTTAGGTTGAAAACGTGCGGAGCATGACAATACCGGTTCTAAGAAGCCTAGATCTGTGACACTAGCTACAAAAAGTGTGCTTGATACCTTCATTAGTGAGAATGCGGAGAGCATTCCACATAGAAGCAAAAAAGGAAAGGATGATATAAGGGAGAATGTTCGCAAACTTCCTTCTATCCTTAATAAGAAGAGCATACGTAAGGAAGTGGGTGCCGTGGTGAAAGAATTGACAGGAAAGAGTGTAACCTTGCCCTCTTTTTACAACATTTGGAAGAAAGAATTTCTAGACGTCAGCATAGCAAAAAATACAGCATTCTTCAAGTGTCAAGGGCTTTGAGATCCCTAAAACTGAGTCGACTGACATCTAGTTTGTTGCCGGAAATATGCTTCAGACACCTTGTTGCAAACATCAAAAATGTTGGATGACTGCAAAGACAAAGCCAACGTAAGATTTCTTGTTGTAGATCGATGTTGAGAAGCAAAAAACAATTAAACAAACAAAACACACTCTAAGATCATCGTTGGAGCTCTGATATAACATAGTCCAGCCGACAAGCACATTGAACACAGACAGGTCAGGGTGCGAGAGATTTTGGGCCAGGGAAGGCATGCCATCAAGGGATTTGCAAAAAAAAAAGCTTTGGTTACATGTTGCATGCAAGGATGCCTTTGCCCAAGTAATACTGCAACAGTTGCACAAAATGAAGCTCCAGCATCGAAAGCACCAATAAACCCACAAAGCTCCACGATTTGTTTGGATGTCGAAGCCAAATCTGGGTCCTACTACTTGTATGCCGTGAACCAAAAAGGCAGCTTTCGGATAAAAGGGTCTGTCGTTCTAATAATATCCCATGTTCTTTTTCGAAGGGAAGAAAATATTTTCAAAGGGAAGAAGATATCTGCAAAAAAAACCAATGGTCCATCCAAACCAAAAATCATTTTTGATTAAAAACTTTTTTCCCATCAAAATTTTTTATAAAAAGCTTTGCAAAGTTTATGGCCACTGTCGCGTCATCCCATGCCCCCATCCCATGATGCCCCTTTTCTCCATGGGGCATCAACGATGTCCCCATTCAGACTCAGGTTATACAAGATAATTTTTCATCCTAAGAACAAATAAATCATGCATTTTTATGACTTCAGTGGCCATGCTTCAGAATCCCCAGTACCTCTATCTAAAATAATCTGCCATTGTATGTCAAACTCCACCAGATTTTGCATATAAGCTAAGGAGTATTTGCCGAATTTTGTATAGAAATTCCAAAGTTCCTACAAGATTTTCTGCCCGCAAAATGTGATCATGTTTGAGCCTAGGGGCATGTTTGAGCCTATGTGACATGTTTGAGCCAAGGTGGCATGTTTGAGCCAAGGAGGCATGTTCTAGCCTTGGGGCATGTTCTAGCTCGAACGATAGTGCCATAGCACCAGACGTGCTCACAAATTGCCATACCTGGAGAAAGAAAGCAATGGACGTGCTCACAAATCGCTATAGCCGTGGAAAGAAAGCAAGGGGGGAATGATAAGCTCACAAATTAATCTCATCCCTTCATTTTAGAGGTAATAAGATCATAGATTAAAGATCAAGATCTTCATCGTTCATCTCTGCCATGAGTCAATCTGAAGCGTTAAGAGACAGAGCCAATAAGATCAGAGCACCAAAATCACCATCTAGAACGGTCATCTTCACCAAATCTCGACTGTTATTCTCACTATTTGATATTTGATGGTGCATTTTTCTCACACATATATTAATTCTCAATTTTAATTTTCAACCTATGATAATCTATGTTGCACTACTTCTAACGGGGTATCTTTGGGGTCCTGCTATGTTCAAGCCATAACCAAAATGGTTGGGACATGCGGCTGCACCATCTTCTTGGTTGTATAAGCTCAATAAGTCCTTATTTTCAATTCTCAATGAGATCTGAAAAAAATTTAGGGAACACTAACCAATCAGTTGAAATTGAAAGTCTCCCGGCGAAGCTAGTATATATCGAGATCTTCTGGCAAGTTTTCTTATGGGTTTTTAATTAAGACAAAGGAAGGTTCGGCTCTAAACACAAGATATTCAACTGACCAAAGTAACCATAAGAACTTTTCCGATGGGACATAAAAATTTTGCCCAACACTGTTCTCCCAATAGGCAATAGTCTCATCCAGATTAAATCACTAGAATCATGTAGCTTAGTAGCTAGTGTTTTTAGCTTCAATTCTTAATTGTGCAAATGATTATGCAAAATCTAAAAGAGGTCAACTTCAAATTAGCCGCAACTTGATCAGTGTGGCATGTCCAAAACCTATTGGTTCTTAGGATAATATCGCGTGTTTTTCTTCTAGGTGCCTAGACTTTGGAAGTGCCACATTGGCATTTCTAGCGTTTTCAACTAATCCAAGGCAAAAATGGAACCAATATGAGAACCTAGTTATGGTGCCCAGCATTGTTGGACACAATTTGGTAACATGTAAATGTTGGGAACTTGTGAAGTCCAGCGGAACTTGTACAATTCAGCGAGACTTGTTGGGAGCATATTTATGAGCTTATTTTCCTGAGCTTAATTTATTTTGGAAGCTTATTTCTTAAGCTAACATTTACTCCAGGTACAGTTTTACATTTCGACTTTTTGCCATGCCAATAAACAAGGCACAAGACCAAACAATGTAAATGTTTGGTCTATATTTACAAATCCTATTTCATGAGCAACTCTATGTGGCCTTATCTCAAGTCTAAAGTATTAAGAAAGGAAGGAAGGAAGGAAGGTATTTTTATCGTCCACGAAGACCAATCGGTCTATGGGACCCAACACAAAAGAGCAGCAAGCGGATTACTACCCGGATTAAAAAAACCCCCGCCCCGAAGGGTTTTCGAGGGAAAAACCGTGGCAGCAATCAGCCTGCTGATAAACTGTTCCAATATACAAAATGAAAAAACACACAAATATATACACTCATGCACTGCACCCGTAGTGCCTGATCAGCGGGCAGCCAGGCAGGGGCAAAGGTGAGCTCGCAGATCCAGTACCTTCTGAATGTACAACCCCAGCAGCATCGATCGGACGGTGTTGTTCATCAAAGAAATGTAGGGGCAAGTCCGCCATACTAAGGGGAGTGTATCCGCCCCGGATCCGACCGAATGCCGGGCAACTCGGAAAGTGTGAGACTCATCCTCAATGGCACCCGCTTGACAAAGACCGGCGAGCACGCCCCGGCGAGGGCTCCCCAATCCACCGCCCATCTCGAGCGCGAAGATGGTGGGCACCGTGGTGAATGGAGGCAATGAGTCTGCGCCAGGGGGCGGGAACGCAGGTAGAGCCGCGGTCCCCGCTAACACCTGAGTTGATGTGCTCCTTGTAATGGGCCGCTTTGACTCGTTTCTAGAGCTGGGGTCCCAGAGCTTGCCAAGGAAGCAAGCGCCCGGTACTCCGCAGCTGTCATGATCGGCCCTCTGTGGTCCACCGTGACGCACTGCTCCCGCGACGTTCCATCCGGGCGAACCATCATCTCTCTTACCCCTCCGCTCGAGCCGGCCAAGGGCCCATTGCCACATCATAAGCCGTGCGGAGCCGAGCATCACCCATATTAACCACTTTTCAAAATAGACGATGTGTCTATCAACGGCCGCCCGTTGAAGCGGCAAGAATCCAGCTTCCATAGAAAGAACCGATAGGGGACTGAAGGTTTCACCCCAAGTGCCCCGTGCTAAAAATGCCTTCGCACCGCTCCAAGTTATTCCAGTCGCCAAAGAGACGACCGGACCCCAAACCTCGACCCGTCTGAAGGGACGGGCTCGACCGGTGTTGAAAACAGATGTGACCGATGGTCCCAATCATAGAGCTCTGCCTGGTGACTGTTGTTCTGCATGCTAGGTACTTGTAGGTGGGCGTGACCTCCACAGGCTGTCCCCGATATGTGAGTGCAGGAGGTGTGGGGTGGCGTGAAGAGGATATGAGAACCACCCTGGTCTTGGCCAGATTCACGCGCATGTCTGTAGCCTGACAGAAAGGAAGAACTCATAATTAACATATTTGAGGCATACAATCTTCTTTTAAAACTCTGAAGTGTTTTCTTGCCATTGCAAGGTGCGACATGGACCATAGTCCACGACATTGGGGAGTTGGCCTCTTGCATGCAAGAGGGATATTTTCTGTTAGCTTTTTTTTTTTTCCCCCTTTTTGAAGGACGAACATCAGTAAGAATAAGTACAAAAGTAATATTTCTCATCTAGTTGTGTAAGCACAAGAGGGTGTTGTTGGAACATGAGCCTGCGACACCATTCCATACTAGATAAGTAAAAGGAGATAAGGCTCTGTTTAAGAGTGTAACCTCATTGAACCTGTAACGGCGTCAAATTCGATGTGACGACTGGAATCTGAGGAGAGTTTGAAGATGTATCATGGGCCTGCGATAAGATAGTATTATCTTCAGCCAAATTAGCCCATTGAAGTGGAGAAAGCGACCACATACAACAGGAGGAGCTGAATCATATATAGCAAGTGTTGAGGAGAGCTGAGATGTAGAGGTGTTAGAACCCTCAGCGAACTTTCGAGGTTGATAAAAAGCAAGTGGATGTTTAGGTGGAGGGTGGGCACCACGACGATCAATGTCCATGTACTGCCCATAAGCCTCTTCAACTTGCTCTTGTGACCTCTGAATCTCATCCAACCTTTGCTTCTGTTCATCCAACAACAAAGGCGTGGGACCAGTGGCTGGAATAGATGTAGAGGAAGTCACAGGGGTACGAGAGACATCCATTAAATAAGGAGCAGAGCTAGGAGTAGGATTTGTAGCAGAGGCAACTGGAGGAGCCTGCTGGTAAGACTTACGATATTGAGAAAAGAGAGGGGCCTCAGGGAACATGAGAGCCAGCTCAGGGCCATTTAACAATCGTAGCTTGAACGGAAAGAACATGGGGCCACTTTGAATAACAATTGTCTGAGGCAGGTCACGATGAATAGGGCGTGCTACACAAATCTTAGTAATGCCATTGGTTAAAGCATGTTGCAGGTGAAGTCCAATCTCACTAGCAATAGCAGAAATGAACTTAGCATCCTGAAACTTTGGAGGAAAATATTTGTTCGTGTCAAGAAATAAGATTTCAGTCAAAATTATTGGGGCAATCATATAACTTTGACCTTTATATGTATAGATGATACAATAATATCCTTCAAAAGATATAGAAGAATAACAATAGCTGACAATGTTTAGTATACCTTATACTATATATATGAAGCACACATAACTACCATTAACATCCAACACATAACATCCAATACATAACTACCATTAACATTAATGAACACAACCATTACATCCAACATTTTCAACTAAAATACCCAAGCGGCTTAGTAGTTAATACTTAAGCCCTTAATGTTTACCTACATTTGCTTTTGTTAGGGCTCGAAGGGCCAAAACAAATTTTCAATATAACATCCAATACATAACTACCATTAACATTAATGAACACAACCATTACATCCAGCATTTTCAAATTAAAATCCCCCTGAAACCCCCTTTGGTTTGGGTGCATATTCACACGGGGGGTTACGTAGGGCAGCGAGAGCCCCTAATAATTTACAATACATGTACAAAATTAACACCATTAAGTATTTGCCCTCAATCTTTATAGTATTTTACAAACCTCAATATACAGTATATAAAAACTTATACATGCATACCCCACAAATGAGGATCGCTATGTACAAAATCCGCATCAAGGAATAACGGGTAAATATGCCCATCATCCCACGACTCCAATACATGTACAAAATTAACACCATTAAGTATTTGCCCTCAATCTTTATAGTATTTTACAAACCTCAATATACAGTATATAAAAACTTATACATGCATACCCCACAAATGAGGATCGCTATGTACAGTCCAGATCAAGGAATAACGGGTAAATATGCCCATCCGACAGCTCTCGCTGCCCTACGTAACCCCCCGTGTGAATATGCACCCAAACCAAAGGGGGTTTCAGGGGGATTTTAATTTGAAAATGCTGGATGTAATGGTTGTGTTCATTAATGTTAATGGTAGTTATGTATTGGATGTTATATTGAAAATTTGTTTTGGCCCTTCGAGCCCTAACAAAAGCAAATGTAGGTAAACATTAAGGGCTTAAGTATTAACTACTAAGCCGCTTGGGTATTTTAGTTGAACCTTCTTTATAGAAGGTTTGCATGGATCATATTGTTTGCATGGTTACGAAAGCATCTATAAATGCATGAAAACCACAGATTCCACAACAGCTAGGCCTGTACATTCTCATTTTACATTGGGCTACTATCCATAGGTACTTTATCCTAAGACATTCCTATAGGTGCATGATCTTCCACATTGTCATGCGTATGCTGGTGCATATGGGAACATGTGCTGGTATCAATGCGAGCATGCTTTGCCATGGCAAGCATTCATAAGCGTTTGGAGTAGTTCAATAGCATTATCAATCTCTAGACTTGGGATCTGTTCAGCTAACACATTTCTAGTCCAACTTGGTGGACATGGAAAGCACCATGCCTAAAGCACCATGCCTGATATTGATAAGTGCATCATTGCATGTATGGAAATGTTTATCTTCAAGATTTGGTACCTGTTGCTCGATTGCCTCATATGCTTGAATTTGCTAATGGAGAGAAGGTATTTGATATCCAAGTCACTCTAAACAGTTTTGCTCTCAGCTTCAAATACTAAATCTTTGAGTCCAATACACAATTTTGATTTCCAAAGCAAGTAAAGATGACAATTACTTCAAATATTAAATCTTTTGAGTCCAATATACAATTTTGATTTCCAAAGCAAGTAAAGATGACAATTACTATAAACAGTTCCATATGGATGTATATCAGAACCAAGTTATAAGAAAGATTATCTGCAACCGGGCTTACGCCTTCTTCATGTAAAACCATCTAATACCAGATCTCTGATTGCAATATACAATTTTAATTTATAAACGAAAGTAGAGGACACAATTAATGTGAAAGTTTTTCCTGACCTTCAATAGTGCCTTGACATGTAGATGCTATGCTTTGCTCTTAAATATAGCCAAATTGAATAATGAAATATTTGATGAAAACCATCACATAAACTGGCAGGAGTTGCACAGTAACATTGTTCCAATAATTCTAGTCTCTTTCATGTAGAAATAAATGGCAGTATTCTTACAAGCAGTATAATAGAGATTCTCATTTGTACCAGAACGAGAATCCTTATTGATATTAGAATTCATCTCCTGCAAAAAAATCAAAATCATCAACTTTTGCTAACATCTATGAAAACTCAAGAACTCCATCTGTAAAAACTGGCTATAGTTATAGAGCAAGAGCGAATAGATGCTACAAGCAGTACAATAGAGATTTTCATTTGTACCAGAACGAGACTCCTTATTCATATTAGAATCCATCTCCTGCAAAAAATTAATTGCTTATATCTATGAAAACTCAAAAACTCCATCTGTAAAAACTGGCTATGGCAACATTATAGAGCAAGAGCGACTACATTGCTAACTACAGATGCTACATTTTTTACTTTAAAGCAGAGACATTTCTAACTAGGTATACAACAAATTAAAGATCATAAGGGATTTATAACAAAACAAAGAAAACAAGAAGAAGATATTACCTCTGCTGGAAAAAATAAGTGTTAAAAGAGTAGTGGCATCCATCCATCTCAGTTAAAGCGTCAATCGATGCAATGCTAATCTGGCCCTTTTTGCAGATTGATCATGGGTATCCATTATTTTTCCAGATCCAACAGAATCCATGGCGGAACCGAAGGCGGACATGACCTAATCTTGGGAGACTATGCAAAGACGTGGGCTATGGTGGCGAAGAAGAAGAAGAGCACTCTTCTAAGAAGGGGCAGGAGTTCTAGGAAGCAGCCGTGAAAGGGAGAGAAAAGGAATCTGGGCATGACTCACGTTTTGCAGGTCTGCTTATAATTTCTCATATGTCATCTTCTTCCTTGTCTCTTTTGCAGTATCATGTTCGCTGCTGGACTAGTGAATGGCATGGCCAAGATAGGACAAAAACTGAAGGCAGGGGAATATGAGAAGCTCGAACAAAAAAGAGAGGCAAAAAGCCCATTTCATGTCTCAAACACCGTCATCTCAAAGAGTCATGTCCGGCCTCATGCAATCGCCATCTCAAACAACCCTGTTTCCAGCTTTGCCCTATTTCGGCTTGAACAAACCCTATTATGAGATCTCCCGACCTTTGCATGTAACAAAAACAATAGAAAAATAATTTCATTAGAATATCTAGCATTTTTGCCTTGTAAACCCTTAGATTAAAAATAGAAGAGTTGATCTTGGCCATGAGATGGGGGAGCAAGAACTTTTAAGAATGTGGAATTAAACATTAAAATATAGTGCGCACTCTAGATGTACCAATTAGTACATCTTATAGAATACGCCCTCGAAATCATATGAAAACCATATTAAAAACCGTATATAAAAAAAACCCCTGTTATTATGCTAGATATGAAGCATAGGATAGCATTTTGTAATAAAATTATCATAAACGATAAGCAATTTGCATAATGCTAGTGTCAACGTTAATCTTAAAATGTTAATGGCGCCAACAAGCAACATGGAAAAGATGATGTGGCCCTCCAAGTGGTGAGGACCCGTTCGTAACTTGATCATTGTGGCATGTCCGAAATTTTTGGGGTAATATCAGCAATGTTTTTCTTCTAGGTGCCTAGTCTTTGGAAGTGTCACATTGGCATTTCTAGCGTTTTCAACTTTTTCAAGACAAAAATGGAACCAATATGGAAATAATGTGTAACAATGTGAGGTGTACCAATGAGATGGCAAAACATGGTTAATGACATGGCAAAAGTGGCATGAAGATGTGGCGAAGGGTATTTTTTGCAATCTCCATGAAATGAATAGGGAAAATTAAAATTTGCAAAGGTAGACATGCATATCATGATGTGGCACGTCAGTGGCAACATGTCATACCAAGTAAGCAAGGCCAACTTTTGACTAGGCCAAAAATAAAGAAATGTGCAACTTCGGTTTTCCATGGGTAATGTGGCAAATTTTCGGTGACATGGCAAGATCTGGGTGATGTGGACATGATTATGACTAGGCATTTTTGCAACAAATAGACAAAGCAAGTATTTTTGGTATAAAGAATTGGAGTTCAAGAACTTAGAGCAATTTTTGTTACCACGAGGGTGCTTATTTGATTTGTCCTTGACTTATTGATTGTATTCCCTTGAGTTTGATTTCAATTTATTTTGAGTATGATATTCAACTTGAGCTAAGAAATGGTGTACATTCTTGAAATGTTGACTACTTGGACCATGCATGCTTACTTTTGAATTCAAACTTCTTCCAGTGCAATCTTCGACCATTTCCTAGCGGTGCTCCTCGGGGAGGTCGTATATTAATGCCCCTCCCCCCTCCCTCGGAGTTTCGTTTTCCTATCGAATCGTCGAATCCCCCGTTCAAGGACCCTGCTTTGAGCAGGTTCAAAAAAATCTAAGATCGGTCTGGGAGAACCTATCAAACCGCGAAGCGCCCGGCCATGTAGAAACCCAAGTGTTTCGTCGTTCGGGCAGTATAGGGACTTCGAAATGGCAATTTAACTTTGCCATATCATGCAAAATGACAAACTTATCCTAGGAACCAAGTTACATGGTCAGTTTTGGCAACGAAAGAAACACAAACACCCAATATGGCAGTATTCCATAACCGCCTCCTAGGCCAATTGACTATGAAAGTGTTTGACATGAGCTACTTTGGCTGTTTATTGGAGATGGTAGTCTTCTGACCATGAAACTTGGTCCCCAGGGTAATGTTGATATTGTGAGTCCATTCACAGAGCCAATTCACAGTTCTGGAGTGGAAGAGTTGCCCATCCGTGGCCAGGGGCTTTTGGGAGAGGACTTTTGGGGCGAGCTGCTTCGAGGGGGTTTTAAGGGTCCTTCTTCCGACATCAACACTCTCCTTCTACATGATGATACAGTGCAAGATCCTATTCGAATATGACTATGACATGACCTCCGAAACGTAAACCTTGCGTGTTGTCAGGTTGCTATAGGATTTACGTTATGGAGGTCAAGTTTTGGTCGTTTGCACTTGGGACATGGTCAAGAAGCTGCAGTTGAAGATGCGAAGCAATAGGAACTGACAGAATGGGGTTTGGATTTATTCTCCTCCTACTGTGGCAATTAGAAGTCAAGAGCGCCTTTTGCAATAGCAAGATTGTTTGGGATCATTCGGGATGGCCGGTAGATCTAAACCCCATGTTTTCAGTGGCCATGGCTCTGAATCCATGTTTAGAGATGGTGCACCGAGTTATCCATGAAGACGACCACGTGTTGGCCTCCGAAATGCAAACCCTATGTGTTGCTATGTTCTTGAAGGGTTTACGCCTCATAGGTCGAGTTTTGGTCTTTTGCACTTAGGACACGTGCCTTGATATGGATATAATGTGTTAGAACCTCCAGGTTGCTTAAGGGAACCAATCTTTGTGCAAAATTTGCAAAATGACATCAATTACATTAGGATCCCTAAAACAAAATGAGGTACTTGCACTCAGATCTGAATATCTCGAGCTGTGCTGATCTTTTTCAAATGATTTTTGGAGGAACATCAAGAGAAAAGTGTGGTGAGATGTGCGCAAAACTTGGTTCAATTTGGATCTGGGATGTTTGAGAAAACCGGGTTCAAATTTAGAAAAAAATTTGGCCAGTGCACTTCTCTGAGACAAAAAAAATGTCTACACACTCAAATGATCTATCTCGAGTTTTACTGAACATTTTTTGATGATTTTTAAAATTACTATCAAAGAAAAGTTGTAAGAACATGTTGGAAAAAACTTGATCTGATCTGGGACTGGAATGATGGGAAAAAACGAGTTCAAAGTGGACCAAAAATTATATTAGAGCGAACTCTCACAGAAAACCAGCAAACAATTTTTTGGATCTCGAGCTTTATAAGGGTTTCTTTGCATGATTTCAACTGTCATAGTTATATGAATAGGGCCTAAGATCATGTGGAGGGTCAATAATTCCAACTCTTTTGGGCACTTTCATTAAAGATAATATGTATACAATTAGCTCTTGACTTATAATTGCCATAACGGAAAAAGAATAGATCCAATCTCCATTCCGTCAGTTCTTACAACTGCAGGTTCTCAACCATATTTCAAGTGTAAACGACCAAAACTCGACTTGCATAACGTAAACTATACAATAACTTAGCAATACACAGGGTTTACGTTTTGGAGGCTGAAACGTAGTTATTTTCATAGATAACTAGGTGGCCATTTTTTAACATGCATGCAGAGCCATGGCGGAAATAACAGAGTTTAGATCTATCGACCATCCCGAATGATCCCATATAATCTTGCTGCTGCAAAGGGCACACTTGAATTCTAATTCCACATTGGGAGGAGGACAAACCCAATTCCCATTCCGTCAGTTCCTATTCTATGCAAGAACCTTGCAAAAATAATGTAAAGAACTCAAGTTTTAAGTGATTTCCCAAAACCAAGAAAACGCACTCTCAGCAAAACCTATGCCACGCACAAACAATCTCGAATTTTGATGCCATTTAAATTCAAGCAGGTGCTTTAATATGCAAAAAACTATGGTCAAAAGTCTAGCCCTAAAACATATGCAGAACATGTTCAATTTTGATAATTTGACCAAGTGAAAATAAAGTCAATGTTCCTGGCAGAATTTAGATTTTTGCTAAATGAGCAAATGAGATATCCTTTCAATTCTGACACCTAGAGATATCTCTTACATGCTTGCAAGCACAATGCATCAGGTTTTCTTAACAAGAAATATGCAAATGTGACATCAAAAATCGATTTCTGGCTGAAAGACTGTCACTTTGCAACATGACTTAGAACTTAAGATTTTTGAGCTTTTTGATGGGAGGAAACTAGGTGTAGACAGGCCTGGAGTAGATATGCTAGTTTTGTCATTTTCTATTTTTGCATGCATCCTAAGAAATCGATTTTGGGGGTCTAAGTTTGGCCAAATTCAATTTCTTGTTTTTAGAACAAGAGTGGCTTGGGATGCGTGATTTGCCAACAAAGGTGATGACTTGGCAATCAAAAGTGACATGACAATGTGAGGGTGGTGATGTGGCAAGAAAATTACCAAACAACTTTTCTCCTAGTCAAAAACTTTTTGTGACATGGATATGAAATGGTGATGATGTGGGGGTGATGTATTGGAAGCTTTGACATGTGTGCACAATGATGCTTGGATTTTGAGATTTTTAGGCCAACTTTTTGCCTTTACTAGATGACATGTCAAAGGTGTACTTTCTCTCTCTTTCTTTGTTTTTTTTAGAGAGATAATATAATTCTGGACTTTAGAAATAGCTAAATTGGATGGAATTTTAGCAATTTTTATGTGATGGATGAATGGTGTACTTTTGACTATGAAAAATGGTCTTGCTAACTTTGGTCTCGACAAATGGCAATGGTGTATGAAAAGAAAAAAAATGATGTTTAAAGAGATGATTTCTTTGGGTGGAATGGTAGTAAAGCCTTGGGAAATAGCAAATCATGTCGTAAGAAGTAACATCATGGAAAAAGCTTGAATCATGCAAAGTGCCATTGAAATTCGAGTGGTCTTCCAAACTTTAACTTTGGGATCTTCAACCTTTGACTTCAAGTGTTCAAAATGTTTAGGTGATCAAATATCCTTCAAAAAATGCCCTATATGATGCCAAACTAGTGTTTATCTTTGGTTCTTCACTACAACTTGCCAACTGATGGATGTCTTCAAGTTTCATGCTCTAAACTCACACACACATATGTATGAAGTCAAATGCTAGTGAAGTATATCAAGCATGCATATAACTCTTCTATGTTGCCATTTTGTGGCAGTAATGGCATGTGGACAAATTGGTCATACATGGATTCTTAGAAAACTATAAAAAACCACACCTCTAAAAACACTACCTTAAAAAACAACACCTAAAAAAAACATCCCTTCAAAAAACCATACTGCCTGAGGAAACAACACATCCTTAAAAAAAGAAACTACATCTCCTTAAGAAACCACACATTCTTAAAAATAAAAACTATGGCTCCTTAAGAAAAACTACATCATATCCTTGAAAAACCACACCTCCATTTAACTATGTGTAGGTTTTTTTCAAATCTTCAAAAAAACAATCCGTATTGTGTTTTTACTGTTGTTTTCAGCTGTGGACCAAATGTTGGGGTTGTAGTGATGGCATCATTTACACAGATTGGCTGACACTCCAGGGTGTGCACATCAGCCACCAAATGGCGCCACGACGCCATTTACACCCATGTTGTGGCTGTCAGCTACCAAATGGCGCCATGGCGCCATTTAAAGCAGCTTGAGCCACCAAATGGCGCCGTGACGCCATTTAAAGTGGCTTCAGCCAGCGAATGGCACCATGGCGCCATTATGATTCAAACTTAGCCACTTAGCTAGGATTGAAAACAAATGGCACCATGGCGCTATATGGAGGATTGAACTTATAGTGGCATGAGCATTTTCCTAGAGAATATTTATGAGGTGCCTATGTTATGCATTCTTGCTCATATTGGTAAACATGTGCCAATAGGAGCAGGTATGCATAACAAGGGACCCCCATTAACATCCTCTAATTGCAACACCGCCATAAGACCCAATATTGGTACAAATTGCGCCATACCATCCATTGGCTGCCCCAATGGAACATTCTCAGAAACACTCTCAGGTCCCTGATCCACCACTATACTCTGATACGTTTTTTTTGTTTAGATTGTGCTAAGGCTTTGAGTAAAACACAGAATAACTTAGTTTGATGATTGTCCAAGTTTTTTCACATTCTTCGTCTACAATCACATGGATTGCCCACTGATTTGAAGCCTTAGAGCAAAGTAGTATATGAGGCAGAATAAAAAACTATACATGGCCAGGTTTTGGAACTGATATTTTTGATGATCAGCAAGATATTACTCGTGGCAAGGTCATGGTAGATTCTATGTTTCAGGGCCCCAAGGAGGAGGAACACAGAACGCTGTGTTTTCTTGGGATCATCAGAGCTCAGATTCTTAGATCCCATCTCTTATAAAGACATAGATCAGATCCTCCAGAGCTTCGTTCTGGGACTTGTGGCATCCTCACCTGCATCCTGCATCCAACCATGTATTTTTTATTTAGCTTCACCTCTTTACGGGCAACCCTCTGTGCGAAACACCTTATTCAGATTGCCCCTGCTATAAAACAATTCGTTAGGGAGAGAGTGAGTTTTGGCATCTAACCATCTAACATTTACAGCTAGTTCTTTTTTTGGTGGTGGAATTTTTTTTAGTAATTTTTCAAGTGATTGTGGACTAAGATTTTTGGTCTTTTTGACCCAAAAAACTTATGAGATTGGTCTGCCGGAAAACTCATTCTAACACCCTCATCAAAAAACATTCTATGAGGTTGAGGTTGTGTCTTTTTCTTATTTGATAGAGCACATAGAATCAAAAGATAGAGAGAGAGAGAAAAAGAGCTAGAGAAATAGAGAATAAAAATGCAATTGAAAATGAGAATGGTCTGCATTTGCTACGCCTGTGCTTGCACACGTAGCGCAGGTATGAAACTCCATGCTAATGCTAATGGGGAGCCACAGCAAGGGGAGTTTGCTGAACAAGTAGATCACAGCCACCTCATATACTTGCAATACACGAGGACATATTCCAAGTTTCAGATATACGTGGCAATACTTGAAAACATATTCCAATTTCAGAAATACGTGGCAGACTAGTTGAGTTGACCTCTCGACAAAGGAAGGTGTTATAATGCGCATGGACGGTTTTGGAAATGGCGTTTGCCTATCGCAAACGCAGCGCGGCACGATGCCTGTTTCTGGGTTCCCCATTTCGTTCTGTTCTGAAGATCGTCTCATAATCTAAGGTTAAATTTGGGCTCTCCAGAAAGATCAGGTCAACAAATGCAGCCCCGCATTCTGGGTTTTCCATTTCATTATTTGAATGAAAATCTTCTCATGATACAAGTTAGTTTTGCGCTTCTCAGCGAGATTAATTCTACGTGAAATTGTTTCAGATTCATATGCCGCGGTTAGTAGTTTTAACATGTCTGTGAAGTCGGCCCCTTCACATTTTCTACCACTGGAGGAAGGTACTTCACCATCAAAAGCATTGATAGAACGGATAGCCTCAAAAGGTTCCACTTTGTCTAACCCGGATGTTGCAATCCAAACTTCCAGAAAACGCTATTCCCTGCCTTTATGGAGTGTTCATATTTCCTGGAAGTCTCGCAAGTTGGTTGAAGGGGTTGGATTGTCTACGAGAAAGCACATCAAGTTTTTCCCACACACTGAAGCAAAACGTCAAAGTTCGAAACCAACATGGAATGGCATGAAGCTGCATTATTTTGTTCTTTTAACTATTGTTGCTGGTCTGGGCACAAGTTTGTGGAATTGGAGAGATGTACCTTATAGGATGTTAAAAGTTCCAACAGCTAAGGACATGACTCAGTTGGATGCAATAGTAAAGAGAACATCAAAGGGATGGAAATGCAATTAAAAATCGCAAATGGGAAGCTTGGTAATCAAATTGCAAATCTAAGAAGAGATATTGATCGGGCACTGGAGACGGAATCATTGGCTATCTCAAACTGGCTGCAGAGTGTCAAATTTCAGGTGAATGATATAGAACAATTACTAGCAAAGCAGAAACATGAAGGTCTACTTACAAGAGAGGACATGAGTGGACTTATAGATACTGTCTTACATGATTGGATGGCAGATGGAATGGGAGGAGTGGTTACATTGAATGATATTCGCGTAGCTGCTAAACACATTGTGGAAAAGGAGGTGGAAAAGCATGCAAGGGACGGCATGGGAAGGCGCGATTTTGCTCTTGCTTCTGGAGGTGGTCGAGTGTTAGATCATTCAGAGGTTTATTTTCACTCAAAAACATGTGCTCTGTTTATAGGTTTTCTCTCTAAGAGCTTTCATTGGCATCCGAGATCGAAGATGATTCTGGAACCTAGTTTTGGAGAACCTGGTCATTGCCTCCCTCTTAAAGGAAGTAATGTCTATGTGGACATTAGATTGCGCACTTCAATACATCCAGACGGCATCACTCTTGAGCATGTTTCTAAGGTACATACAAATATTTTCCTATCCAAATCTTTAAGTGATATTAAAATCTTTAAGTGAGATCAGTACCTAAGTTTGATGATTGGAATTCGAGGGTTGTAGTGACTATAAATCCTCAAACACAATAGGTGTAGTTACTCTTAGCAAGTCTGAGTTTGTGTATTCTTTATCTAGGTAGCGACCTCTCCAATAACACATGAACAATTGTGCAGGATGTCTAAGTTAAATAGCAACAGTTCAAGTAGATATTAAAGCTCATACCAGCCCCATTAAAACTTTTTGAAGATTTATGTTGCATGGAACTAGTCTGGACCTGCATCATCACTATAGGCTAACACCAATTTGTATGTTTATCTCCTTACATAAAGTTCACTGCTGAAAGAACGCATGGAACTCCAGAGTTCAATTTTCATTTTGCTGAGCTTATGGGAAATTTCGTGCAATCTATTTGAGAATAGAATGACCAAAATAGAAACAAATGGATAGCCACGGGGGGTGGGGGATTGGTACTCATGGAATTAAAGATATATCGTTGCAATACAATAATTACCTTTGCTTGATTCTCTTGTTTTAGTTGCAAGTTGTATTGGAGTATGGTGCTGTCAGTGCATGGAGTAACATGAAGCTATTAATTCCTTTGTCTATTGGCAGTTGTAAATTTAAGATTTGTCTCTTCTTAAAATACGATAATGTTCTCACAAAATTTAAAAGTCACTGTGCCTGCTTATTGGATGTGCAATTGAATTCTCTCTTGAGAAATATGAAGTCAGTGTTTTTGTGTAAAGCGAGAGTTAAAATTAAAAAAGTTTGCGAATATTGCAGAGTGTTGCTTATGATTTGAGTAGTGCGCCAAAGGACTTTCGCGTCATTGGTTGGCGTGAGACAAGTCCTACAGAGAGTACTGCTAAAGCACTACTTGGGGAATATACATACAATTTGGATCAGGGCAGTCTGCAAACCTTTAACTTCCGCAAGGTTGTAAGCGAAAAGCTTGTAAATACCATCAGATTGCATGTGCTTACGAATCATGGAAGCTTGACACACAGTTGTATTTATCGTGTGCGTTTGCATGGATCCCTACCTGAAGCTCCTCATCCATGACCCAAATTTGGTTCAGTGCTTTTAACTTCTTTGGCTGGCATATAATGGCCTCGATCACGAGCTCAGATTTTGATGGATGGTTCGATGATGTTTGATGCTACCTCCATGTGAAGATGCAAAGATCTCAGAATGTCGCTGGCAACCAGAAAATGGTAGAACGAATATCATGCTTCAATCTATGTTCTTTACTTCCACAAGAAAATGCCAGCATATTTTTGTGGAGAAGCACTTTCATTGTTTGATGCCCTTGCACTCCAAACGCGAGAAAAGCCAGTAACCAAGTGCTTCGCTTCCCACAACGGATGTAAGCTTAAGTTGCTTAAAGAATGAAACAAGGGATGTGTAATCCTCTGCTCACACATTCTTCCTGATACTCATCCTTCCAATAAATTCTTAAGGTGGATGCGGTTTAAGAAGTGTTATTGTACAAAACTAACATGTCAACATGTTATAGCATGTTATTGTGGGCTCACGGATCAATCATGATGTGCATAAGATGCATTATCTGATCATCCTTATGGATCCGGCCTTGGGATGCTGCCAAGCACAAATTCTAAAGACACATTGTACGTACTAATTTCCAGTATTAAAGCACACCTTGCTCCAGCAAAAGTGATTGTTTTGCACACAATTATTCACAGGAGAATGAAATGGCGTCACCAACATATATGTATGGCAGCTTTTTGTTCCAGGGTAGAAACACAAAAGAAATCCTGGACATGTAATAGTCGATACCAACATATATGTATGGCAGCTTTTTGTTGCAGGGTAGAAGCACAAAAGAAATCCTGGACATGTAATAGTCGATACGGTTGCTCTATCTATAGATTTGTAAACACACGAGGCATTTTTTTGGGGGCATCTAAAATAGTTTTGGGAGTTATAGGAATTTTGCCTTCTCAAAGAATGTCATACCAAATTTCTCTAAGAATGACCGGATTTTAAAGAAGGAAATCCCTATTTTCCACGTTTTTTTCTCAAAGATGATCGGATTGTTTGCCTTCTTAGAAAGATTAAATCGGATTTTTTGAGAAATGTCCGGATTTTTAGGGGAGGAACCCCCTTAATTTCGAACCATAAGAATGGCTTAAGTTGAAACAGATGCTTAAAACCTCTTTGTATGGAGCATATACTTTTTTTGGAAAAAAATTAGGTACATATAGCCCATGAAATATCCAGGTGAAATGATAAATAGTATGGATGATTTAAATACCGGGCGCCTTATTTATCAACCATGGTCATGTTTGAACCAAAGAATATACACGGAGTTTTTGTGGACTTTGCAAGTTTTTTCTGCATTGTCATGTTAAAGCCAAAGCAATACATTACAAAATAGATGATGGCGATCCAACAATTACACAACTAAGCAATGTTAGTGGTGTGTGCATCATATGTCTCAAGGGATGCTGCTAAGTGGCATGATATAAAAATATCCTCCTCCTCCTCCTCCTCCTCCTCATACACATTATAAGTGATAACCAATTTAGATTAATACAATACAAAATAGACGATGGTCAAATAGTACAACACAATGGAACGCCAGGGTTAACCTAACAATATCAAAAGAAGCAACAAAAGGCATAAAGCAAAGAGCTCATAGAATGATTCAAATCCCCCATAAGAAAGCATAACAATTAATTAGAGAACATAACAAAGCAAATAAAGTGGTATGCCTTGTTATCTAGTTTCCTTCTCAACTCTTCTGGCACATGAGCAAATGCGAGACAACCATATGCCTTCAATTTTTCATAAAAAGGTGTCTTGCCTAACCATAGCACCTCTGGGACTGTCCCTTTAGTGCTCACTATTGGCAAAATGTTTTGAACATATATTGCAGCTTGTCATCCCACATATAATTTGGCGATCCAAAGTATTTTAGCATTGACTTCACTGCATTAAGTAATGTCCTATTTTTTCTCTCAACTACTCCATTTTGCTGAGGCAAATATATGCATGTATTCCACGGTTAGCATAAAATCTTTTAAATTCATGAGGCAAGTACTCACCTCCTCTATCTAACCTTATGCTCTTGATTTTCCTTCCAGTCTCGAGTTCCACCTCACCAACAAACAATTTAAGTGCATCATAGGCTTGATCCTTTGTTTTCATCAAATAACATTTAGTTCTTCTACTAAAGTCGTCTATGAAGGTCATAAGTACTTATTCCTTGTCAGACTTGTAACATTAATGGACCACACAAGTCTGTATGAACCAAGTCTAAACTACCCTTTGCTCTTTTTGAGGATCTCTTAAATGACAGTCTTGTTTGCTTACCAAGAATGCATCCTCCATGTAGTGTTTGTTCTCCTTCTTCCTTATATGTTGTGATCAATCCCTTTTTTCTAACAAATTAATATTTGCAATATGACACATTCTATTATGTCATGTTCTCAATGATGGATATTCAACAATATTTAAACTGGACATATCCACACAATCAAACCCAAAAAGATTGCCAACTCTTTTTCCACTAAACTTGATTTTATTTCCAAACATAATTATACATTCAAGTCTCTCAAATATGACCTTATATCCGAGATCTGGACAAGCAGAGATTAAATTTCTCACAAGACTGCCTTTCCATCTAAATCAAATATTTCCAAAACTCCTATGTATTCAATTCTTTGCGGAGCTCCATCTCCTAATTGCACATGGCCAGTTCCCTTCTTTTTGCACTCCTTTAATAGACTTGATCCACATGTCATGCTCCTTTCAAGCCCTAAATTTATGATCAGTTGTTCAGAACAACCTTGCAAGATTTATGCTCTCGACTTCAATTTTTGGTCTGAAGTGCTTACCTATGTTGCTATTTTAGCATTCTAGGACATTGTAGAACTCTTTGGAACTATCTACAATATTCTAGAATATGCTATTTCAATTCTTCACAAAACTTAGAGAAAAAAACTTTCTATTTTTAAACTGAGATGCTTACCCACGAGTATCTAGAATAATTTAGAACTATCCAGAACATCCTAGAACATAACAGAAACTTTTTAGAACATTCTATTTTGCCTCTTTACAAAATTCAAAAAAAAAAACTTTCTATTTTTAGATTGAGGTGCTTAACCATGAGTATCCTGAATATTCTAGAACTATCTAGTTCTAGAACTATCTAGAACGTTTGAGTCCTTGCAAAAAAAAAAAAAAAAACTTTCCATTTTTAGATTGAGGTGCTTACTAATGAGCATCTAAAACATTCTAGAAGCTTCTATAACTTTCTAGAACATTCCCGAGCATATTCTGGAACATCCTAGAGATATAGATGGATCATTAGAAGGAACCTTAATAATAAAAAGGCAAGTACATATTTAATAATGAAAGTGTAGAGAGTTGGTTATTTGGTTTCCCTCCAAATCCTCCCTCCAGATCCTCCTTCTGGGGGTGATGGTCCCCCCTCCCAATACAAAAATATCAAGATTAAGCTAGAAAAAGTGGGAGATTCTTAACAATGTGTAAACGAATGGATGGATGAGATGGGCCACCAGATCTGACGGCTCAGGTCGCCTGAGCAGGGCGGACCGCCAGAAAGCCTCCGGAAGCATTAGAGTTTTTTTGAGGTCAATTAAGGGCCCTTACTCGATGCCACGTCAAAAAGCTCGCGGCCAATGGGGAGCCGAGCGTGTACAGGGTTTTTTTTACCGAGCCTTGGTTTCGCCATTCCAGGTGTCAACTGCACGTAGCTTCGGTAATATCCGTGCCTCTAGCTTCGGGTGTCAGATTACACACGTGGCAATTATGACCGTTAGCTCCCGCCCGGGTGTCAGAATTATGACCGTTAGCTCCCGCCCGGGTGTCAGAATAAGACAAAAACAAGAACGATCTTTGCTCCCCCAATTCCCAGTCAAGTCTTTTCATTCTAAAACAATTAAAAGCGAATGTATGTCTCATGAATTGCATGCAAATTGTGAGTTATTTTTCCACTGCTTTCAATAGTTGCTTTTAGAAAATTAAATTATTTGCGTATCAAAAGGCTATGCTAATTCATAGATGAGAGAGAGACAGAGTACAAACCAAAGCTCCATAAAGAATGTGCTTTCTAATGTTGTATGATTGTTTTATTGCTATTTGAAGGTAAATTAGTAATGCAGATTCTAGAAATTGGTAAAGTTCTATATTGTTTTGCTTCTTTATGGGGCAAACAAAACAAATCTTGGCATTCTATTTTGTGGTCTTTTTTTTACAACGCATTAGTAAAAACTAGAGGCAACTATTCCACGGAATCAATGTATAATGAGCATACAAGTTTGAAGATAATTTCATTTGCATATTCTATGCTTACAATGTTGAATAGTTATATTTGTAGCTTGTAAACATTCAATTGTCTCGTGTATGTCTTATAATAAATGTCAAATAAAAAACTATTAGTTTAATGTCAACAATTAATAATACCAGCGTAGTCACGGTGCGAATATACGTGAGCCTTAGGCAAAGGAGACGCATTTTCAAGACCGTGGGCCACTTTGGCTTTTTTTTTTTTTTTTTTTTTTTTTCCCTGTGCTCCAGGATGCCATTGGGAATATCTCAGAAAGCTTTTCATCTAAAGCAGATGGGTTCGCCAAATTGGCCCCTATTTCTGTTTCTGTTTCTCTATTTCTCTTAGAGTTTGGAAAATTGATGCATACTCTGAGAACCCACTCTGTATTTCTAGAGAGTTCTTTCTCCTCTTGCTGTTGATGCTTGGTAGGAAGGCAACAGTTCTAGAATCCGGCTGTAAAATCCGCCTCTAATCTAAAGCAAACCATAGATACATGCAGATGAAAGAAATGGGAAGGTTTAGAGTGAATCATTGTTATAAGCATCCTTTGTCTTGTTGTCAAAGTTTCAATAATACAAGATCAGAACTCGCCGAAATGGCCTGCGGCAATGCAAAAAATGGAGGTTTCTATAAATCAAGCGGGAAATTGCTAAAACATACCACAAATAGTTAATCGTAGTTAGCAAGCAGAATACCAATGATCCATCGTTCACAGCATGGAAATTGCCTGGATAGAAGCAAGAAAAGTTCAGAAAAGCTTAAAAAGGAAAACACAGCTTACAATATATGTGCAGCCTTTCTCTACAGCTGTAGAATGCGATCTTGCTCCCATAGCTGCATACAAAATTATCAAAGCTTTTGATACCTGGAGCCACTTACTGATTCTGTTTCTTAGAGCCTCCTGCTTCTTCGCATTTCATCTGTAAAAGGATGAAGTTCTTGCACAAAGTCAGTGGCAGAATGTAGCTGAGGCGTAGATAAAATCCGTAATAGGTTTTGTAGAAGGAGACCCATTTTTTTCGGGGGCATAGACATCTCTGTTGCTGGATTTGCTTGAACGAGAAATATCGTAGCTAGAGAAAGAGATTGTGTTTGTGCATGTGGGCCTTGAGTCACCATAGCCAGAAAAAGATCATGACTTTACTGAAGAGAAATGCCATAGCTGATAATTCTGAACCTTCTGATAGCTCTGTTTGTTCTTGCTTTACTATTTTGCATCCCAATCTTTGCAGTTGGAAGTTTTTATCTCAGAACAGAAATAAAAAATGGACGGATATTTCTTCCACCAAGCTTCTGGCTGGAGAGCTCAGTGATTACGAAAAGAAAAAAGCTTCTTAGAACGGATCTTTGCAAGGCCTTTGCCATGTCTTCCATACTTTGCAATTTCCTACCAGGAACCCACCATCGCCCAGAATTTCTACCATCGGCAGTCAGCACCTCCGCTGAAAACACAAACTTGGGCGCCAAATTATATAATACATAGGCAGCACAGAGCTCAAACTCTAGATTTAGCAAATGGTTTTTGGCGCGTCAATTCTTTTCCCTCCAATTTGGGGATGCATCTGTTATTATTGTTTTTGTTTTTATTAATAAAGTTAAAAGCAATCATTAATAGGATAAAAACGCCTTTATAGGTTTGGGATGGCTTTTTGCCCAAGGCTATAGGTTCGGCACCAAGGCTATAGGTTCGGCATCATGACATGGCATTTTCTTAGAAGGGCCTTATTTGATCCCAAAAGACCTCTAATGCCACCAGATCTGCCGGCCGAGATTGCAAGGGATCAAAATGAACGATCAAGATCTGGCGACTGATATATAAAGGGCTATCAGTAGTAATTACATATATATTATATTATGATATAATATGATATGATATATAATGGGTTATACATGGGTAAAATTTTTTTTTGGCCCATTGAGACTAAAATGATGTAATGGAACTATTTAGAAAATGATCATGGAATATGAAACAACATTATCTTTTGTAGAAGAACATGGAATGTGATTGTTTATACTATCTATCAATCGTATTAAGAATAACAATGGATGTATAGAATCATATTAAGAATAATAATGAATGTATAGATCTATCGGTATGTAATTATGTGTTTGAAAAACACCAATGCTGCAAAACAAACCACACCACTAGTTGGAGCTTCCTATTCCCCTATTAAGTCAATAGAAATGCTTAAGAGCATTTAATATACAAAATTGTTGTGATGAAGTCGTAAAGAAGATAAGATAAGATTATAAGAGAATTTTTACGTCCACGGGAACCTAACAGGTTATGGGACGACACATGCAAGGGCAACAACCCATCTAAAACCAGGGGACTAGGCCCCATCATCAAACACAATAACCAAATATTAAAAGACTACCAAGAAAAAGATAATGTTAATGCTAGTGGTTATTGAAGAGGGACATCAATAAATTCAAAGAGTGGGAGTTGAACCCACTATAATAGCATGAAATAGTTATAGAACTCGTGCAACAAGGCTACAACTACAATCAATGTTTATCAAAGACCCATAGAAACACATTTTGTCCCATAACACCATAACAAAACAATGACATGGCAATATCAAAATTTATGGGATTGAACTATGATTACAAAAAGAAAGTAATCACGCCAAAACCATAGGTTGGGAGTGCAAACTAACTAGAAATACACCACTCACTCTAGAAATACTATTGGCATACCCTCACACAAATACAACAATATAATCATATGTAAACCATAGTAAAATGGCTGCATATTTATACGTTTTGCGCGATGCCAAAACAATTGTGATGGAATTATAAGGACGAGGGACATCAATAAATTCAAATTTTAGGAGCTGAACCTACTGCAATAGCGAGAAATAGTTAGAGCCAACACAACATAGGTACATCTACAATCTATGTTTATCTGAGATTGAACCATGAATCATGATTACAAAATAATTGACTACCTACCATTGCAAATTCAAGAGTAAGTAAATATGTCAAAAACCTCAAAACAAAAAGAAGTTGATTACCGTGAAGAAAAGGGAACATAAGAAATTGCACACGATTTTGCAAACCTTAGGTGCTTTTTGACACTAGAGAAAAGGTATGGCTCTCATGTGAAAAGACCTATGTGGCGGCAAAAGAAAGTAGGCATGTGCCTGGACTACATGATTGATCATAAAAATCCAAAAAGCTCTATGCAATTTACTCAAATTCATGCCTTCTTCATCTCTTGTATGGTGCCTATGACAAAAAAGCATGCGGTCATGAATAATCCAAAGGGGGAGGCAAGAAAAAGAAAGTAATATAGAACAAAGGAATCATAAATGCATGTGAATAGAAGATTGAGATTGACTGACTACAAGGACCTTTGCATGCAAAAGCATGTTAATGTAAACTTGAGATTCACTGGATGTAAAGTGATCTCACATGCAAAAGCATGTGGATGGAAACCTAAGATTGATCGGATGAGAAGGGGCATATGCATGCATTGACTGGTAGAGAAGGTGCTATGCAGGCATGGGCATAGGCATGCATGTCCAAACTAAAGGTTAGGAGGGCAAACTAACTAGAAGTGCAAAAACGCACCCTATAAATACTACTAGTATGCCCCCATAGAAATATACCATCACAATCATATGAAAACCATAGCAAAATGATCGTATAATTATGCATTTTGCGCGACGAACCATTTTTGTGATATTGATTACAACTGTAACATGATCCCTTTTCCTTCTTCATATAACCACCCCTTCTTGGTTTACCTGCATATAGAACTTCAGCGGAGTGTTCATACTTTAGCTTCGCTTTGTTTGAATTTAGTTCTGATCATTCGAATGGCGTGCTCTTTTGACTTTACAACATTCCTAAGCAAAGTGGCTAACTGATTGTTACAAGACACAGATCATGCTAGGGGCAATATCTGATATTGCTCATTGAAGGTTATTCCAGATCCTTCCAAATCTACAATGACTGGATCAAATTTTTTCAAATATCCTATTAGATTGCCTTTCTCATATAGTTTAAGCTTTTAAGTTGCTTTTTGAACACATCAATCTGAGAAGAAGTTTTAACTTCATACTTTTAACCATGTACTCCCACATTTCCTTTGGTTTCAAACCTCTTAGTTTAAGTTTATGGCAGCACTAATCTTGCTTGTAATAATGGCCTGAGCATCCATTATTTCCAGTTCATCATCTTGCTCTGGTACTTCCACCATTCTGGAACTAGTAACAGTTTCATTTGCTCCTCCTCTGGCCGTAGAGCCTTCTCCATCTGAACTTGCACTTGCCTCTCCTGCATTAGAACTTACCACAGTTGAGCCTCTAGCATTTCCTCCTTCTATGAGATACCACAAGTTCTCAAACTCGAGCACTTGCTTAATTCCTTGTTTTCAGATTTGGAATCCATTGTCACCTTTAAACACTTCAATCAAATGAAGTAAGTTAGCACCAAATCTTGTTGACATTATTGCAACATACGAGTCAAAAACATCCTGCCCAAAAGAAATTTTTTTGTCCCAGATTTGTTGGATGACCAAAAAAAAGGGGGCAATAAAAGACCTCACCAAAAACAATCGTTTTTGAAAAAAAAAAGGCATTTGAAAATGCCAGGTCATCATTTTTTGTTGCATGCTTTCTGGAAGGCCGTTTTCGCATTTGGGAATGGCTTAGGTGGAAAATGCTGAAAAGGGGAAAAAACGTCGAAAATGGCCGTTTTCGTAACTATGAAGCTAAGAACACGCCATTGAAAAAAATGGGTGATTTACTTGAGAAGCAAAGCTATAATTCTGAATCATTAGCCTTCTAATCGTTGGATTGGTTGTGTGTAGCCTTGTCTTGTAATTTTGTGTTATTTTATTTTATGCAAAGATGTGAAGTGGGGTTTGTCTCTTCGTCTGATTGTGGGCCTAAGAGTCATGTTCATCGTATCGTCCCATGGTTCTTGGTAGTCTACATGGATATGGACGATAAAACTATCTATCTATCCATCTGTCTATTTATCTATCTTATATTATAATGTTTTGATAAGTCTGTAGTGCATCGAGCCCTAAATTGAACGGATCAGATTGATTCGTGACACGTGGCATCATCATGCCCTCTTCTTCCAACTTACCTTTCTTTAGGATTTTTCTTCACGGCAGGGCAGGAGCAGCTTCAACATGAATAGGACGAGCGGCTCGGTTGCAAATCCTTGGCGGGTCTGCTACCGCCGCCCACAAATATGGCAGCGCCTACTTCTTCTAAGCTCAATCCTAATGCTCAAGCATTTACCTTCAATCCTTCTGGACCGTCTTTCTCGCCTTCTGTTTACTCTGCCCCTGTGATTCAAGCCCCGGTAACTACTCCTCCTACTATGATTGGGTGCCCCTGTTGTGGGTTTCATTCCATCCCGCCAGCTCGGCTCTGCTCAAGCTTCGGTTGCACCTTGATTACCCGGTGCCGGCAGTTTTAGCGCTGTTTCTCTCATTCTTTGAGCCAATAAATTTTGAACCCGATGGTGCGGATATAAACTAAAAGGTCGTGGAAGATAAGCGCATCGAAAATCAGATTCTAAAGCGTAGAGTTTCGTGCCCCCGTGATTGGCTTAGATGGGAATGATGGTTATGCGGATGCCGATGAAGGATCTACCAAAGAGCCCGAGAATGGTAAGTCAACACACAATATTGATAATTATTCCGATTCAAATGTTCATTGTGATGTCCCTTGAGGATTTTGTTGTCATGAGTTGTCCGGTAAACATAACTTATGTTTTGGATCATTGTTTTAGATGTGGAGTCAAAAAATCGGGCCACCGCAAGATTTAAATATCGATTCATATACCGGTGCAAATTTAACCTGCTAATCCTCTTGCTCATCAGAACCATTAGACTTATAATTTGGCTGCATTTATAGATGATCCTTCTGATGATCCAGCTGAGCCATCATGCAAAGAGCTGATTGAAGAACCCGATGAATTGAAACACTTAAATGTTGTTTTTATTGGGCATGTTGGTAAGTATAGTGTGGTCTATATTAAGGAAGTAATTTCATTTAAGCATTTCATTTGTTGACCTGCAGATGCTGGCAAATCTACAATTGGTGGACAGATATTATTCATAAGTAACACGGTGTATGAACGTACAATTCAAAAGTATGAACGGGAAGCAAAAGAAAAGAATCGTGAAAGTTGGTAAGTATCTTCTCTGTTGTTTTTTTGGCTAATGCAGTTGCTATTACTTGCGCGTTAAATTTTTAAATTATTTGGCATAATTATGACAGGTGATTGTCTTCATAAGTTTGCTGCTTGAAATAAGCATACTAGGGAATTTGGATCATTACTGTGCATGTTGTACTTATGCTATAACCTTTTAGAGAGTCCTGAAGCATATCAAAGGCATGAACTACATGAAGCCGAAATGTAAGTGTTAAATATGGTTGATGTTTTTATTCAGCAATTTTATGATATTTATGTTTCTTTTGCAGATGGATTTGGTGAGCAAGATCATAAGGCTGATGATGTATGTGCAGATGTACCTCCAAATGCGATATTGTTTATAGATCTTGAAGTATCCCCTTTTCCTTTTGTGCCCTAGCAGAATCTAGCCAACTGACAGCTCTTGGTGACTATGGCGGAGTTGCACCCTTAGTTCAATTATACTCTGACTTCTTCCGAGCTGAGGATCAACAAGCGTAAGTTTGGTATAGTCGTTTTTATTTAAGCATGTTCTTTCCTGAAGAATCTGGATTTATGTCCATTCTGGTAGTTGTTTTTCCTTTCATAGCTGCACGGATACAATCCCCAAGCCTCTATATTTTAGATTTCTGACTTTGTTAGCCTTTAAGATGTTCACAACAAAAGGTACACTTTATTTCCTTCAAGCCTATTTCATTATTTCATTTCTTTCAGTTGTACAAAAGTTTTCATCCTTATTGTGTTGTCTCAAGTTGATGTATAGGTGGTGTTGCCATCTTGGACGTTGCATCGGGGGTTCAACCTACAAATGTGGTATGATACTTTACCAGTTCAAAGCACTTTTTTAGCAATAGATTAGTTATAGGCTGATAAATTGTTATTGGAACATTAGGTAAAGGCACCTGATGTTTGGCATCACCTCGCTTCCTTTTGATCACATGGAAATACTTGGTTTGTCATAATATTATTCTATCTTGATTACATTGTCATGTGAACTTCTTATTGCTGTATAGTTGAATGCTCTCTCATCAATACATTTCTGATATTAAACGAAGCATCACTATCAAGAGAAACATTATGACAAGTGACAAGAAGAGAAAACATTATGACAAACAATGACTCTATCCCTCAAATGTGAAAATCCTCAGAACAACCCCTTAAACCAATTTAAATGCTTTACATCAAGAAGGCAAAGAAAGCAGCCTTTAAAAAGGCCAACCTCTTTTGTCTTTTACCTTTTTTAAGTCAGGTGTAGATGATCCTCACGCTGAGGGTTTAGACGATTCTTTAAGGAACACACAACTAATCTCTCTAGGACTTTGCACCTTTACAAAAGCCCGAAAACACCACTTTGCCCTTTTCCCAATAGCTAGGTTCAAAAAACACAAATCCTTTTAGCTATGTTTAAAAAAGGCAAAAAGGGAAACAACACCTTTTGCCTTTTCCATTCTATAAAAACAATTGTGAAGGAGCAAATGCTCATGAAACTCCGACATCATTTTGACATCTAATTTGCAATGATGGAGGAACGAGAAAGAAGGCTTGCAGTTGTGCGTGAGAGGCACAGGAAAAAACGTGCTGCAGAGACTGCACTCGGAACGTGAAGTTCGATTGGAGAAACAAAGAGAGAATTACAAAAGAAGAAAGTTGCAACAGGCTATAGAATCAGAACATCAGCATCGACAATGATTGGCCGAGTGCACCCAAAATCGCACCCAATATGAACGCCAATGGAGAGCCCAACGAGTTGCTACAGAAACAGAAGAAGAGCATCAACAAAGATTGGCTGAACATGCCCAATATCAATGCCAAAGGAGAGCCCAACAAGCTGCCATAGAAACAGAAGAAGAGCACCAACAACGGTTGGATGAACTTGCACAATATCAACATCGATGGCGAGCTCAACCACCCACATACAGAATAGCAAGGACACTTGAAGTCAGACAAGTAGAACGACACAATATTGCGGTTCATTGAATAGGGAGTGCATACACTGTGGGGCACTTGCATTCAAGGATGATGGTACAAACTGCTGCCATGATGGACAAATCAAGTTAGAACCCCTACAACCAATCCCCCATCTCATTCAGAGCCTATTGAGCCATCAACATCCAAAAAGCAGTAACTTCCACCAACACATCAGGGCCTACAATAGTGCTCTTGCCTTTGCATCCTTTGGCACCAACATCGAGCAGTTTCAAGGCCACGGACCATACTGTTTCAAGATCCAAGAACAAACCTACCATAGAGTAGGTCCAGATTATGCCGATGGTTCGCAAGCACCAACATATTCCCAGCTCTATATTCTAGATGCCAATTTTGCACATGAAACACAAGCTCAAAATCCACAGAATGAAAATTGTGACAGCCAACTTCTGAAAGAATTGGATGCCGAGCTATGCAATATCAGCCCCTATGCAGCAGCCCTCATGATGGTGCATGATGTAGAGAAGCATGCACAACAGTCCGGTGAAGGGATGAGGGACGTCAAGATGTACTTTAACACTGCTCGAAACCTGGACCTTAGGAGGTATAACCCAGCATGCTCAAACGAAGTCGCAGTTATATTTGTCAATGCAGACGGGGAGCCACCATTCGATAGGGACATCTGCATACACCAAAAGGGTGGCGGCCTCAAGAAAATACCAATCACAAACCCAAACCTTGATCCCTTGGTTTATCCCATTCTCTTCCCCTTTGGTGACCAAGGCTGGAGGATAGGAATCAAGAAAGCAGAAACATCTTCCACATCAACGTCTTCAAGGAAACATGAAAATGTGAGCAGGCTTCAATTTTACAATTACCGGCTGGCAATCAGGAGATTAGCTTGCAACCCACTGCTTTGTGCAGGCAAGCTAACACAACAATTCATTGTTGATGTCTACTCGAGAGTGGAGGCAAATGAACTAAATTGGATCAAGCAAAACCAAAGGAAGTTGCGGGTCGAGTTGTACCAAGGCCTTATTGACTACATAGACCACGAGGCAGAGCAAAGAGGCTTAAGATCCGGCAAGCTGGTCATCCTGCCCTCCTCACACACTGGCAGCCCGAGGGCAATGGAACAAAACTATCAGGATTCAATGGCCTTGATCCGAAGATTTGGCAAAGCCGACCTCTTTGTAACATTTACATCCAACCCAAATTAGATAGAGATTAGACACAACCTGCTTCCTGGACAACAGTTGCATGATAGGCCAGATTTGGTTGTACGCGTATTCCACACAAAGCTCAAAGAGTTCTTTCATGACCTCTTCGAAAATGATATCTTGGGCAAGGTGAAGGCGCACACTTACACGATAGAGTTCCAAAAATGAGGCTTGCCGCACTGCCACCTTCTCATGATTCTCGAGCAACAAGACAAGATCTGGGATAGCGACGCCATTGACAGCATCACGAGTGCTGAGGTGCCAGGCCCAGAAAACCCCAACCTGCGAGAGATCGTCATCAAGCATATGGTCCACGGCCCATGCGGGGTCCTCAACCCAAACACACCTTGCATGCAAGCCAAGGAAGGCAGTCCAATAAAAGAATGCACAAAGGGATATCCAAAGACATTTAATGACAATACCAAAGTCAGTGCAAATGGCTACCCAGAGTACAGAAGACGGGATACAGGCCACTTCATGAGGGGCAACACGCCTATTGACAACAGATGGATAGTTCCCCATAATCGATGGCTGCTTGAAAAATACGAAGCACATATCAATGTAGAGCAGTGTTTCAGCGTCGGGAGCGTAAAGTATATCTACAAGTATATCCACAAAGGGCATGATCGAGCATCCATCAAGGTCACTGTAGAACCGACAGGGGAATCAACATCCACATTCAATTGGGACGAGGTGGAGCAATACCTTGATACGAGATACGTCTCTGCAGCTGAAGCCATGTGGAGGTTATATGGGTTCAGGATGCATGGCAATTCCCACACAGTACACAGACTACCTGTTCATCTGCCAAACAACCAAGCTGTGTATTATCAAGAAGGCCAAGAAAGACAAGCCATCGAGCAGCAGATGCAAAAGCAAACAATGCTGACCGCATGGTTTGAGCTCAACAAGAACGACCCAGCTGCACGTGAATACACTTACCCAGAAATCCCCCAGCACTACACATTTACGCGCCAGACGTCCTGGAAAAAGAGGAAGGGAAAGTTCAAGCTCATCACACGGATGTACAATGTGAGCCCTAAGGATGGTGACCGCTATTACCTTCGTCTTCTGTTGCTACATATCAAGGGTGCGACCAGCTTCGAAGATATGCGCACCGTCAATGGAAAACTATGTTCAACTTTCAAGGAAGCTGCCAAAGAGCTCGGCTTACTGGAAGACGATGCCGAGTGGGAGAAGACACTCGAAGATGCGAGCAACTTTCAGATGCCAATGCAGCTACGCCAAACATTCGCATTCATTTGCCTGTACAATGACCCACAAGATCCAATGCGGCTATGGGAGCTCTTCAAGGACAGCCTGACAGAAGATTACCGACGACAGATGCCACAAGAGCAAGCTTACAACAATGCACTAAAAGACATTGACGAAATTTTCCAGATGAGCGGCTGCACATGTCAGCAGCTTGGACTACCAGACATTCTAGGCAACTTCCCAAATGAACAGACCTTCGATGCAGAAAAGGAGTTGAAAGAGGGACAGGAAAACTACGGGAAGCTCAACAGGGAGCAAAAGCACATAGCCGACATTATCCTCGATGCAATCAGCCAACATCAAGCCCCATGTATCAATGTAGACGGCCCGGGAGCGCACGGGCAACTTTCCTCTTCAATAGCCTGATCAGTATACTAAGAGGATGTGGTGTTGGTGTTGTATTAGTGGCTTGGACAGGCATTGCCAGCCTCCTCTTGAAGGGAGCACAAACAGTCCATTCGACGTTCAAGTTACCACTCAACCTGACACAAGAGGCAACCTCCGCACTGCGTGCAACAAGCCAACAAGCAGAGGTACTTAGAAAGGCAAGCATCATGGTATGGGACGAAATGGGAATGACGCACACGCATGCACTCACCGCCGTCGACAGGCTTTTACGCGAGATCCGCCAGGATGACAGGCCGTTTGGGGGAATGATAATGCTCACCGGCGGCGACTTTCGGCAGCAGCCCGTGGTCAAACGTGCAACAAGGGCGAAGTCATCTCGGCGTGTCAAGCGGAAGCCGCGTGGACTGGACTAACCGGGACCCACAAGCCGACACAAAATATGCCGGTGGGGAAAAGACGAACAAATCTTCTCAAATTGGTCGCTACGCCTCCTGTAGAACGGGAACGGATGCATAATGAGCCAGGGCTCGACTGCGACTTGGTTGAGATACCCGAAGAATGTGTTGTGGAAGACGACTTGATTGACAGCATCTTCGGTAAGGAAATAACGGAGGCAAATGTGCACATGTTGTATGACAAAGCCATCCTGGCACCAAAGAATGAAGACACGCTGAAGATCAACAATAAGGTCCTCTTAAGGTTGAATGGGCAACTCCATATATATATACGTAGAGACACCATCATTGCGTAAGGCTTAAGATGCTACAAGGGACTCCCCAATCGAGTTCATCAACCACCTAACCCCTTCCGGCATGCCACCGCATAAGCTGCACATCAAGGATGGAGCCATCATCATCCTACTCATAAACATGAACCCGAAGGCTGGTCTCTGTAATGGCACCCACCTTCGCGTCATCAAAGCGCACCCAAGAATCATAGATGCAGAGATAATCACAGGCACCTACAAAGGAACATGGGTCCTCATACCAAGGATAACCCTAGAGCCATCAGACAGTGACCTCCTCCCCTTCAAGCGAAGACAGTTCCCCGTGCGACTCGCATTCTCGATGACAATCAACAAGTCGCAAGGCCAGTCCATGACCTACGTTGGCATCTACCTACCAACGCCAGTTTTCACACATGGCCAGCTCTATGTCGCATTCTCAAGGTGCACCATACAACACGGAGTGAAGATATATATTCAAGATACCTCAAGACAAGGAACGCTGCTAAAAAACAATAGGAGGTTCACACCTAATGTAGTCTACAAAGAGATTCTACGAGATGAAATAGGTGCTTAATCTCTAGAGATCTCTTAGTTTCTATTACACTGGACACCATTACTATGTAAAGAAGAACTTTTCCACAATAATAAAAAGGTCACATTATGTTAGATTTATGACAAAAAACTTGAGAACAAATGATAATTTTCCTATGGATTTGCTTCATTATGTTACATTTATGACAAAGAGTTTAAGCTGAATAGGTTTCAACTTATGCCCAGCAACGCTGGGCACCATTACTAGTTTTATTATATAATAATAGCGTATCTGTTCACACATATCGTGATGATGCTATTGGCTCATTGACCATTTATTACATGTTATAGCAGCCATTTAGATCCCCAGATACCAAGCTCTAACTAAAGAACCTAACTCTATGATATAGATTAGATCTAGTTCTTTAGTTCTTCTGTAAATGTATATGGATGATGTATCTCTGTGAACTCATTGTATTGGGAAGGGGGGTAGAGACCCTAAGGCCTAGTAGTTGATGCTCCTAGCTAGCCTCTTTAGCACACTGTAAATTCGGCCTGTGTACAAGAACCACACCTGGTTGTGGGTGAAGGGGCCAGACTGGCTCATAAGGAGGTTCGTGTTCTGACTCTTGAACGATCCCCCTGGTGTGTAAAGTCTACCGGGGATCACTGTGGACTAGGTCTAATGGCTTGCCACTGAGTGTGGGTAAGGCATGGGCTCGACACCCGTGGGGTGATGCGTCACTCTCCATTGGGTTCAAGTCGAATAAGGGCGGTGGCCCTCTAGTCACCTTGAGTCAGCATGTCGATCTCTGGAGGGAGTGATCCCTACCTGCCCCATCGGAACTGGGGAGATACAACCCAGGAGTAGCCCCTTTGGCTATGCATCCGGCGGGCTACAGTCAGGTCCCAACACTCTTCAACCTACTCTGCAAAGTGTGCACAGGAGGGGCGGATGGAGTGGACTACCCTAAGCCATGTTCTCATGCCAGCCAAATCCATTGCCATGAATTCTGTCTGCAGTGAACTCTGGAGACCCAAGCCGTCAGTCATCCCCTGGAGTCGGAGCCTTGGGTAGAATCCCCATATGTGATGTGCTGATCTTTGTCTATGCAGATATGGATGAGCCACCCTTCGAGGTGGCTATGTGATGATGTTGTATACTGACATGTATGTTTATGCTTCCGCAGCTAGGTAGGCCCTGAGGGAGACATGGTAAAATGACCCCTTCATTCTTTCCACTGGAACTCATCAAGGTT
This sequence comes from Isoetes taiwanensis, assembly GCA_021234155.1. NCBI lineage: Eukaryota > Viridiplantae > Streptophyta > Lycopodiopsida > Isoetales > Isoetaceae > Isoetes > Isoetes taiwanensis. The sequence goes on from JAJEKV010000021.1 coordinate 7,979,670, forward strand.
GCAGTGATACATGGAGGGCCCTGTATCAGTATGGAGCTGGTATGGGGGATGAACTCCTGTTTGTATACGGTGAGTGCACCGTATATGAGTAGGGGACGTCACAGTGGTATCAGAGCAATGTTCTTGGAGACCAAGAGCAAAGCACTGGCCATGCTCCCAGTAGTACTAAGTTGATAGGATCCTCAAACCTCGAAAAGTGGAATTTTTTTTTCTCATTTTTGTAGTATATGCTAAGCTAGTAACAGTTAAGCGAATTGGAACATAAAAAGACTAAAAACAGTTGAGCCAAATCTTCTAAGGCAAGAATGTCTCACACGTCGCGCCAGAGCACAAACCTAAACTCTAGGTCTTGCCCTGGACGCATCGTGCGAGACATTAGGCCATAATCACCTTAATACTTGATGAATTTCAAAAAGGTAACATGCTAGATCGAGTTTTAAGATAAGAATTAGCTAGATTTGTATATTACACCCCTAGAAATATGCCTAGAAATCATATAATTTAGTCTAAAAATCCACAATGTCTCACACGTTGCGCCAGGAGCTTGATCTAATTGTTAGCTCGGGCCTCCAGCGCATCATGTGAGACCAATAGGTTAGAAAAGTCTAAATTAAGCACATGTAATAGCTTAATAAGTGTCTTGGCACATCCAAAAGAGTAACTTGAAATTTGACCTAAAATTGGCCATCTATAAATAGATTTAGACCCCTCCTTATTTGTACGTTTCCTCTTAGAAAAATTGCTCCCGCTTTTTAAGGCGATTTTTGGGCGCCCGACCTCGGATCGACGAGCCGTAAGACATGGCCAGAACCAAACAGACTGCTAGGGTTCCTCGAGGAGACGAAACCGCCAGCGCCCTACTTCAGCGGATGCTTCAGGAGCGCCTTCGTAACAGAGAAGACCAGCCTTCATCGAAGTTTAGGGAACAGCTTGACGAAAGCACCAAAGGGAAGGATCCCAGCCAGAGGGAGCACAGATGAGGAGATAGACCACAGGTCGATCAAGAGGAGGTGCACTGGGATGCCGGAAATGTAAGTGCTCGAGGAAATTGAGGGCTTATGACGATTCAGATGCGTAAGGTCCTCGAAAGGTGTAGAGAAGGAGAAGCAAGATAAGGCTAAATGTAAGTTTAGAGGCAAAGGAGCACGAAGAGCAGAGGCAGCCGACTCCCGAGCCGACCCTGGAGGAAGAACTCGAAGCCTGGATCCGAGAGGAGGAGGCAAAGGAGCAAGAAGAGCGGAGGGAGCCCACCCCCGAGCAGACCGAGGAGGAGCAGCTCGAGGCATGGATCCAAAGGCACGAAGCAAAAGAGCGGCGCCGAGCGAAGAAAAAGGCGGAGAAGAAGAGGAAGAGGGAGGAGAAGGAGGCCAAGGAGGCCGAAGAGCTGAAGAAAAAGAAGGGCAAATACGTGGAGGAGCCCAAGAGAAGATTGAAGAAGACCCCCAACCCCAAGGTCGTCATCACGGAACGGCCAGCCGATCAGCCCGTCTCCTCCGACGACTCTGACGACGAGGACTTCAACCCTAACACCGAAGGTGGAAGCTCTTCGAAGCCCCCAGGTGATGAGCAGGGAGCACGGGACCAGGAGCAGCCAGATCAGGTGCAGGCACCCCCACCATATCCGACTTAGGATAGGAAGAAAGCGCCGCGACCTGCCCGGGAATCATACGTGATAGACCCTATCAAGGTCTACGAGAGGAAGCTGAAGGAGCACAACGTGTTCACGAAGAAGTGGGAGGCTTACAACTCCTACTACCAGGAGAACAAGGTCAGAATTGTCGAAGGTGGACGGCCATTGAAGAAGCAAACTCTAAAGCCGTCGCCAGAGAAGCCCAAGCCTCCAAAGAAGCCAGCAAAAAGGAGGGCCAGCAAGAAGGAGAGCGAGAGAAAAGCATTACGGGAGATTAGGCATTTTCAGCGCAGCTTTGGCTTCCTAATCCCCCGTGCACCGTTCGCCCGATTAGTCAAAGAAGTCGTACAAGAGTACAACACCGAAATGAGGGTGACGGATGAGATGTCACCTGGCGTTATAAGAAGTTTAATCGAAGCGTAAGCCGGTGCAAAGACTTTGAAGATTCCACACCGCGACCGCATATGGCAAGAGAGTAACATTAATGAGGAAAGACATGCAACTAGCCAGCTACATTAAGGGAGAACCCCAGTAAAAATTTTTGTAAATGATAAAATTTTGTTTAATGGGTGTAAAATCGCTAGTGGGGTACAACTTTTGGCGAAGCGTTTAAGCACTTTAAGTGCTGAAACTCGCGGACGTCGAAGCCCGTCACGCCCTTCTCCCTCCTTTTCCCCTGAGCGCGAAAACTCAGATTAGTGTTTCACTGTTGACGATGGAGGCATGGAGCGCGGATGATTTTCACAAAGATCGAGGAGGTCTGCGGTAATTCGGGGTGAAGCCCCATGAGGAAGAAGCTTGGTTGGAAAATAATGTCACGGATCGAGATTGGGATTCTGTTTGGACAAAGAAGTTGAACAAGGGAAAGATAAAATGGCACTGTGCAAAGGAGCATCTTCAAGAGAAGTTGGAAACACTCTGCCGAAAAATCTACAAGAATTGTCACAACAAAGAAGTAAGAAAGCAACTGGTCCTTGCTTTTGCGTTTGAAAATTGCACTAGATCAATACTTGCACCTGAGGAACACAAAGTAAACTGGGCTGCATTTGCTGTAAAAATAGAGGGAGATGTTGTAGCACATGTTAGGAAAACTGAAATGAAGGCAAAGCCAAAGGTGGCAGCTGGATCAAATGAGATCAGTGCATGTGATGAAAACATAAAAACCTTAGAGAATGCAGTACAGGAGATTGGAAAATCAGTTTTACTTATCACAAAGAATCTGGAAGCAGTAGTGAGCTGAAAGGCAATGAGAAGGCCTCTGAATTATAGAAAATGATGTTGGAAGAGGCTGAAAACAGTTTAAGACAGGCCACAAATGATTTGGCTACAAAACAGGAGGAGTTCAAGCTTAATCCAACATGTGAGTTGGAGGCAGAAATTAAAGATTTGGAGCAGACTGTCCAGATGGAAACTTGGCACAGGAACAAGGTACAAAAAGCAATGAACCCTACATCTGTTAATGAGCAGGTCAAACGTAAACTCAAACTTGAGGAGGAGTTAAAAGTTCTCGAAGAAGAACAGACTTCTGCATTTCTACATAAACAATTTGTGGAAGCTGAAAATGGATACTAGGGTGAAAGCATGCTACGGTGTACCACTTTTGGAACCCTCAGAAGTACCTACACTGGGTACTTTTAAAACTGGTACTTTCTATTTTTTCTTTCCATTAAAATCAATCCAAAAATTTTGAGTTGAAGGTCATTGACATATCAATCTATAGTATTAGAGGATGACAATATTATTAGAGACTAAAATGGATGAATAAACTCTCACACTTATTGTTTATTGAGACATTAATGCAAGTTCCCAGTACCCAGTATTGGGTACTTTTCTGGGTAGTTTCGCACTCCCTAAAAAGAACTTTAGATGGTACACCCTAGCATGCTTTCACCCACTACTGCAACATTTAGCATCTCTACTATTATACGAGATAAGTTGTTAGTGGAAGATCCATTTTATACATGTTCGGCATGTGGTCTGGAATTCACTAAAGCTTACAGGTTAAGTTTAGCACTGAATTGCCAACATGAGTATCATATAGCTTGTTGTTCATTGTTGAGAGGAGGACAATGTATTCATGGTTGCCCTGGAAAGGTGCCAGAGGGTGTATTTGACGAGCTAGGTTTTGGCCATGTTGCAGGTGCTTCAAATAGTACACCAAAAAAGGATGTGTTAATCCGTCCTGCAATTGAGGTCTCACCGTTCAGGGTTCAAAGAAGGACAATGGTGCCATTTGAAGATGCACAACACCTGCAAAGTCCTATAGGAGTACAAATCAATTGTGGATCGATTTGAATGCAACAGCCAGAACCACCACCACCAGTCCAAGAAGTCGTCCAAGAAGCTATAGAAGAAGTCAGTAAACACAAAGACCGGTTGTAAACACAAAGACCGGGTTGTGGAAAAACAACAGAACCCGATTGTACACAATGAAGCACCTAAGGAAGTTGAGGGAGTAATTCCATCGGATGAGGGCAACTTGGGTGAATATTTGCCAAAAGGAAAGGGCGTAAGAACAAAGAGGGGTAAGTTGGAGGATAGCACGAGGTTGTTCAGTTCCAAGAAAGAGAACAAGAAGTAGCTATGCAAAAGATGCGGGAAGCAGTCTCAATCATGACACCACACCTATCGAAGTGTGTTTCAAGAAAATGCGTAATCGGGGCCTCAAGTTTCGGTGAGCCCGATGTTCAAAAGTGATTGTTGCCCCTGCCGAGAACCCCGGAGGGTCGGGTGGGCATTGCCGGGCAAGCCCGTAAATCGTGTTGCTTAAGACATTGAATATTATTGATTTTCTTTTGTTGCATTCATCGTGGGATTACCAGATTGATTACGTTAGGTCGAGAATCCTGGCATTGTTGAGAAAAGGTTTCCACATTCAACCCATTTTTCATTTTCATCTTCATCTTCATCTATTTATTCATGTAGTAATTCCTGTTGTGTAGGTATTCAGGATGTTCCAACGTACTTAATATTGATTTGGCAGCAAAAGATAAACTCATTGTCTTGGATTTAAATGGTGTGTTGGTAAAAACATTTCGTGCAAATGAACACATACGCTTGGAAGCAGGATTGACAATGACATACACTAGCAGAAAGAAAGTGATATTCAGACCAGAAGCAGTGCTCTTCTTGAAGACTTTGTTACAGAAGTGTTGTGTTGGTATATGGTCATCAATGCAACTCTCTAATGTGGAAGATGTGCTGCAAGTACTATGTCCAGATTTGAGGGACAGATTTCAATTTATATGGGGACAGGAAAAATGTGTGCAACCCAGTGGGCCACCACCCTAACAAACCCGGTCTGTCCAGTCATGATGAAGCCACTTGGGAAAATATATGAGTCATACCCAAGATTCAAAGGTAAGACTTTGCTTCTTGATGATTCTTTATACAAGTCTTACCTTAGCAGTCCCTGGAAATTTCTGCGGGTACCTGCATTCAAGATGGATGTCCATGATGAAGTGCTAACAGTACTCACCCCAAAGATAGAAGAAATACTGCAGGCCAAGACTGAGGAAGAAATGAAGTCACTGGTGAAGAACACACACAGATACAAGCCCTGGCCTAAGATAGATAGAAAGATTATGAAGCTATGCTTGGAAAGACTTTCTGGAAAACAGTTGGGTTTGTGAAGGAGGAATTGGAGAAGGTTTATGGTGATGACGATTGTCATTCTCCATAATTATTGGCATGTTTGTCATTTATGTAGGCCAAGGAATCCTACACTTCTCATGTACCATCTTTATCTTAATTTAAGAATCTTTTTGCTATATTGTTTATGTAGTTCAATGCAGACTTGTCTATAAGTTTTTGCTATATTGTTTATATCTACTTCAATGCTGACTGAAAGGGATGCTTAAAACTTATCAAGTGCTTAAAAAAAAAATTTGCCTGCAAGTGCTACTCTGGTATGAGTCTTAATGGCAGATACTGCTTATTGTCATGCAGTGACAGTTACTTTTATGTAGTTGCTTAACGCTAGCAGAAGTCATGTGCTTACTGTCATGCAGTTAAGGTGCAGTGCTTATTGTTAAGGTATATAACTGTTTGAAGGTAGCTGTTTATTGCATAAGTGCTCGTGTGTTCCAGTGCTTACTCACTGGCACTGCTGAAACTGATTAAAATGCTTAGTGTTTGAAACTAATTAAAGAGCTAGAGCACTGTTACATTCAAGCAGAATCTGAATGGACTGCACAGGAATTCGAACTTCATAAATGTGATAGATAGACAAAAATAACATTTGATAGAAGAAGAAGAAGAGATTTTAATGAAACAAAGATAGAAACAAAGTTACAAAATCGTTTGATGGAAACAAGATTTTTTATAAAAAAAGGCCCCCAGGCCAGTGTACAAAAAACGTTATATACAAAATTTTTACAAAAAAATTCGGCCCTGAGGCCAGTGTCTTCTTGAGGGCAGGGGGTGTCTTCTTCAAAGGGGGTGTCTTCTTCATCAAGGGGGGTGTCTTCTTCAAAGGGGGTGTCTTCTTCAAGGGAGGGGTGTCTTCTTCATCTTCATCTGCTTCTGCATCTTCATTCTCCATCTGCAACAAATGAAAATGAAAGATTAAACAAACGAAAAATTGAAAACAGAAAACAAATGAAAATGCATGTACCTTTAAGGACCGCCCTGAACTCCTCCAAGTCGGCTTCCTCTTCTTCCTCTTCCTCTTCTTCTTCTTCCTCTTCGTCTTCTTCTTCTTTCTCGGACTCGTCCTCTTCTTCTGAGTCCCCTATCCATCCCTGCATAACAGCAGTGACATATTCCTGCGAATTCATTTCCGATTCCTCATTTTCTGATTCCTCATAGGAATCAGAAGATGAGGAATCGGAATCAGATTCCTCCTCAAACTGGGAGGCAGTAGAGTGGGCGGGAGAGGAGGCAGCAGAGGCAGCAAGAATTTCCGGCAGAGGCGGGAAGAGTGGAGGGAACACCTCTTCGACGCTTAGTAAGCGCCTCTTCGAGGTGACCTCCGGCTCCTCTGATCTTGCTCGCTTCATGCCGGAATGGGCGGAATGCGGAATGGGCGGAATGAGGAATTGGGAGGCGGAGTGCGGAGGAATTGGGAGGCGGAGTGCAGAGGAATTGGCGGAGCGTGAGCTTGTGAGAAGAGCTTACGCTTAGGCGCCTACTGCTTAAGTCCTGTGCTTAGGCGCGTCAGTGTACGATAAACCTCACACGCGCCAGAACAATTAATTCGTAACCAGGCTTAAATATTTCGTATGACCAGTCGAATTGACACATGTCACATCGTGGAAATGCCTTGACAATATAATTTTGCCAAGAATGTTGGGATAGTGATGGTACCAAAATAAATAATTGAACCTTATTCCAATGTCACAACTCTACATTCTTATAAACAACAATTCAATCTTCATTTCAAGAAACGATCCATGCACACCACCCTTGTGCATCCTCACTATTGTTAATATATATAAAAATATGTGCTTACGTGCTTAGGTGCTGGAACAACAAATCACTTGAAAAGAATCACATCAATTTCGTTAAGTGTCAAAGAATTACATTGTTATTGGGAGACTGGCCATAATTTTTTCATGGGTCTCCTGTGAAATTTTGTACATGTCTGTGCCTTCTATTTTTTCCATATCAATTTTAGGATATCTTACCACATGGCTGTGCACGGAGGCTTCGGGTTGTTTAATGAGCAACATATACTTGAAATTACCCAAGAATTGATAATACAATCCACTTAAGATAACCTCATGCACTCCAAAGTTTTGCCCCCATCCATCTTTGTATGAATCTTCAAGTTCTGTGCACTTGAGGATGTAGAAGTCCACACCCTCTGAATTGTCTACCTCCGCATTCACTGCAAAATTGTCACCTACCTCTACCAAATTACTGATCCATTCATTGGCTTGTTCAAGAGTCTCCTTTTTCTTCTCAACTCCCCGGTTTTAAGTCGGTCACCTCCCACTTTCCAAATCTACCTGTATTGATGCGGGGAGTCCCAATTATGATCCATGCAAACGAAAGCGAGTAAACATGACGGGCATCTATGAGCAAGCCTGTTTGGTCTACTCCCTCACGACAAGTCCGATACTGTTGAATCTTCTTTGTGCCTTTGAGTGTTTCAATTTCATATTCTTCCATGTTTGCCACAACAAAGAGGTTCAATTTCCCAAAAATATCTTTTGATCTCATCCGTTTCATCGACCGGTAGATGCTGAAATATGTACATGTAAATTTTACAATATCTTTAGCATGCCTCGATTTGCACACCATTGGGTTTGAGTTGTTCCTTACTTAGCGACCTTTTGATAAAAGACCTCGCACCATCATGTTCACCTTTACCATGAGCAAAGTGGCAAAGTAGTTCCACACTATTTCCTTGTCATTGATTGTGAAGTACCCGCCTAAGAAAAAAAAAAAAGGTTTTCCCGACTTGAATTGTGATGAGCAGCCATCACTCCAAACCCAATGCTTCTCATACTCTATTTCTCGTTCCTTAAGCCATGCAACATGCTTTTGTAGGCGTGTTCCACAAATAATGAGTCATGCACTTTATCATCAGAAATGTAAAAGTGAGTCTTTTTATGATCTTCCTACCATTGTTGAGTCTATTCCCTGACCTGCTCCAACCTTCGTTTTTTTTTTCTTCTTTGGACGGTCTTCTTTCCGCCCGCACAGAACAGGAATATCAGCACTTTTGTCATGTCTATATGTTATGTGAACAAGTATAGAAACTTGGTGCGTATGCGGTGCATTGGTAGGGGCTCATTCGGATCTTGATGCTTTGTAATTTTCTCAAGCAAAAGTCAATAATGATACAATTGTATCTTCTCGGAAATGATGAGACACACTGTTTAAACTGATTGGCCCGCCAATGTGCTATGTAATTGTGTGGAACAAAATCTGATATTACCTTCTTCACTTTTTCTTGAAACTCTTTGGGACTTCTCTCCTTCTGTACTAATCTCAAGACAGGTTTGTACCTCAAAGCCTTTCTTGGATCCCCCGAATTCTCTGTCTCCGTCCATGTGTTGCTTTTCAAATGTCTTCCAAGTAACTAGTAATCGAACCCGTGCCATCCATTTCCTGTGGACATTTTCTAATTCTATCCAACCCACATTTTTTACACGCCAACATCAAGCAGTTATGATCAAACCACTCCTCATCATCACCTTTGCTGCAGACCACTTGTCTCCATAAATCACTGGTGCACTTGATTGTATGCTCCTTGGCTGCACATTCTGGGCCAGGGCCACAAATCTCACAGTGGCAGTTGCAATTGTCATGAACTCCACCCGATTTTCTCATGTTGTTCAATCCCTGCATGATGTATTCAAATTTCAAGTGGTAAATGCAACAGCATGTATGCCTCTCACGCATCCTCCTTACAAAACTCGGTTTCAACCTCTCAAAAGTCTGCAATGCAATTTTGATATGAGGATTCTCCTCTCTAAACCTGAGGTAGAATTGCAACTGCAGGGAAATCGTGTGAATGCCAAATAAATGCTACATATAATGAACCCTACAATATAGGATGAATACTTACTTGGCTGACTTCAAGAAGGTGAATTGATGTTCCATCTTTATTCCCCTGCCTCTGCATTACATACTTCCTCACGCCTTTCTTGTATGGAGAAACTCTTGTATTTTTCTCGGTCCGTAACTTGATAAAATGACTTCTCTATTGTAATCTAACATGCTATCCATCCGCTTCCTCCTCCCCGAACATTGACCAAGGTCCTTCCCTTTGTTAGCTTGCACCCTTCTTTGAAAAGTATTTGAAATTGTTTTTCCGGGGATGCCGAGCAATCCGGCCACTGCTTGATTCAATGGCTTGACACCATTTCTACCGCTTGCCGCCATTATCGGTGGACTTCCTTGCACTAAGCATGTCATGATTCCTCTCAAACTTATGTTCTTGCATTGTTTCCTTCAAATTCTTCACCATTTGCTCGGCCATAGTAACCTGCTTAGATTTCTTTATAGAAGCAATTGGTAAATCCCTTGCCCTCCAAAGAAGACTGTCAAGGATGCGGCCTTTGTCATTGTCATCAACATTTGTACTAATTTGGTTGAATACTTCATAAATTTCTCCTGAAATTTCTCTTATTCTTGCGGTCACTCAGTCTCAATTTCTTATTCTTCTTTGAAGGCGAATCTTCAGAAGGGGAATTCTTTTTCATTGCTACCTTCTTTGCATACAATCTCCTCCGATCTCTCTTCCTTGTCGCATCAATGGCTCAGAATTGAACGGGAGAGGAATTGGGTTTCATCTATCCCGATTTTGTGTATTGCAAAATTGGTGAGGGCAAATTGTTGAATTTTCGTCACAAAGGCAATTCTTGGAAACAATTAGTCCCTCCATTTTGCTTGAATTCAAGATGGGTTAGCCCGCCATCCAGGAATATGGCGGGCTACAGGCATTCATGTTTCCGGCACCAAACATGTTCATGATTCTCTCAGCCTGTCATTTGACGGGCGCGCACCCTACATGTCAATACTTCAATCACGCACGTCGTGTTTAAAACACATCGATTTTAAGCACTCCGGACGGTGATTTCTGCTACCCAGTACCGATTTTGCACCCTAATACAAAGTGTTTTTGAGTAGATTATGCGTATAGACGTACTTAACTAAGCTGAGTTAGCAAGTAATGGCTTTTGTTTTAGTTAAATTGGACATATTTAGAGCAAGTAGTGAGGAATGTCTCACACGTCGCGCCAGAAGCAAAACCAAGAATTTGGGTCGAGCCCTGGGCGCAACGTGTGAGACCTTCATATATAAGCTAGACCAAAACGTCTCCAAATCGGCAAAGTAGGGGTCAATCCTGAGTATTTCGATGAGACTAGCATGATTTGACCCTTAGATCACCCAGATTGGACAAGTTTTGACCAAGATAGGGCAAATGTCTCACACGTCGCACCAGAAGCCAAACCAAAAATTTAGGTCGAGCCCCAGGTGCATCGTGTGAGACCTCCTAGCATTTTCTCCACCATGCCATATCCAATTGACCCTCCAATTTGTTGCAATAGGTTCATTAGATAGTCCCAGTCATGCTCAAACCCCCAAATTAGTCTTCCAATCCCCATTTGGACCTCAAAATAAGTCAGATTTGCCCAACCCCAATAGTTTTCTAGGTCACCCAAAAATTTGGGTTTTTCCTTTGTCTATAAATAGGCCCCCATTTCTCACTTGGCACCCTACAAGTTTGCTCCCGACCTTCTAGGCGATTTTCCAGCTCCCTGAGGCGCTTCTGCATCCGTTTGTTAGTCTCATCTTCTCTGGATCCATGGCAACCGCTGATTTTAGGCGATGGTACAGCGCCAGCGCCCATGCAGCTGAGACCGATGTCAATGCCATTTTTCAAGTTTTCCGAAAAGAGATAGATGTCCAAGCCACTCTGCACGCAACTCCAACATATAGACAAGTCTTGGCCGAGTTCCAAGCTAGGGTAGGACCGTCCCTAGTGTAGCTCGCCCCTTGTACAGGCTATTTTGTTCCCCGGTCATCCCTTCAAGCAGCCTTGGTGATGTTCCAAACATTGCCAAGTACCTGACCAACAAGGCCCAGAGGTTGCCAGATTACATGGTCTTGACAGTTGACAGGACCAAGTATTTCTCCTACACCGCCGCCTTAGCAATCTTTCTTTCCCACCGTGCCGAAAACCCCATGGGGGAAACCTCTATCCCTCCCATGGATGTGGACCCCATAGCCTCCTCAGCAGCAGACCAGCTCCTTTTGCAGTACCAACAGGAGCAAGAAGGAAGAGCAGAAGACGAGGAATCGGAAGACGAGGACTACGTCGAGCTCGACCCAGCAGAAGAGCAGCAGCTAGTGGAGCAGGAGTTACGCAACTTTGAACGAAACCGGCAGACCCTCAGGATCGCTCCCCCACTTGGGCTAGGTATCACAAGCCTAGCCCCCATCATCATCGACGGCGAAGAATACCTGCTTCTCAGCGACATCCAAAACCTTCCCGAATGCAGGGAAAGGGAGTACAGACTCGACGAGTTGCTGCACCAACTGCGGCAACAACCAGATCTGGATGATTTCATCGTCCGAGGGGCTTCCGACTTCCCGCTTCAGGTAAGAGAAGCCGACACCTACACCGGGGAGTCGACTTCAGACATCCAAGCCTACAGCAACATCAGGCAAATAATGGAAGCTCGGGACCTGCCGACTGAAGAGGAGTTCTATGCCATTCAAGAACGGATGAGGATCCGTGGCAAGACCACGAACATTTTGATGCCAAGCTCTTCAACGCCAGCCTCCACAGAGAGAAGAGGCGGGATCGACATCAGGCGAGTTTCATCGACAATCAGGGATTACAAGAGTTCACCGAGGTGGAGGTCGATGAATATGCCGGAAGACATAGAGCTGGTGGCCGAGGGGGCGACGAATCAACAACGTCGCACAACGACAGGTCGCTGAGATACTATCTCCCCCTGCTGATGGACGGGAGAATAGCGGTAATACACCACAAATTCAGCCCCAGGGGCGAAGAAGACTCTCAGGCTTTGGCATGCATGCTCGGCTGGCTTCAAACACCGACTATGCCGTCTTAGTCAAGAGAACGATGGCACTTGACATCTTCGACTTCGCTGTGCCCTACCGACGGCAGGGAAGACTAGCAATAACCGCAGCCTACACCTCTGACCGCAGGGTAGAGGAATTGGTGACGGCCTTGCAGGGCGGGTCATCAACCAACATCCTCAGGAACTTGGGACGCTCGGTAGGAACGACCCAAGTTAAGAAGTTTCTTGAGGATAATCCATCCTACCGGCGATTTCAAGAATAGTTAAACTCTTGATCCTGGAGGCTTTGTATTTAAAATATTATACATATATAAATGTAATCTCTTTTGCACTGTAAATGTTTTGTTGATGTATTCTGTTCCACAACTATACCAACAAACACATATAATGCAATAGAACAAATAAAGCTAACCGTATAGCCATAACCTACTTGTGCATGCAGCTAGAGGCCCAGGATCAGCAGAACAACAACGGCGAAATTGTAGGGAAGAACAGAGTTCGCCTAGGCCGCACCTGGCAAGGAACCTGTATGAGGCATTTGGCCCCATGACCCCAGAGGAGGAAATGTCACAGATGAGAATGGACCTTGAGCAAATAAAGGCTTTCTTGGCAACACAAGCAGGAGTTGGTTCAGAAGGCAACGCCCAGTTGCCTTAAGCATCAGCTCGGAAAGCAGGAAAGGACAAGAGGAAGAGCAAGAGAAGGAGGTCCCCCAGCATGGAATCCTCCGACTCAAGCTCGGACTCGGACTCTGATTCCGAGGAGGAGGCTGAACAAGTGCAGGACCGTAGAGCGGCATACACAAAGATACAAAGGCCTCAGATTACCAGAAGAATCATTGGGAAACGTATGGAAGGCCAGGAAGCTTGAGCAATTCTCAGGCGAGAACAGGTCAGGCATGGAAGCAGAGGTTTGGCTCGATGAGATGAGTGAGTATAGTAACGCCTATGGTATGAAGGACAAAGACAAAGGCAGGGTGGCAACAGTCAACCTTAAAGGAGCGCACACATTTGGTGGAAGGGTTACGCCAAGGCCCATGGCTTAAGCAGGGATGGTTGCAGGTTCAAAAAGTTTGCTAAGGCTTTCAAGCGCCATTACGTCCCAAGGGAACACAAGTCCAACATGATGCAGCAGTTCTACAGGTTGCAGCAAGGAAACAAATCAGTCCAGAAATATACAGAGGAATTCATGAGGCTAAGGCTTTATGTGCCAAAGTTGAGTGAAAAGCACACAGTGGAGAGCTATATTGAAGGATTGAATGAGGAGATACGCAAGCTTGTAAGGGCAATAAACCCCAAGACGGTATCAGAAGCAGAGTCCAAGGCAATAAGCTTGCAAGGAACGGGGCCTCAGAACAGGGGGCAGAGGCAGAAGTATTACCAGGATAAAGGCAAGGCAACAGGGAGTTATAGCCCTAGAGCAGCCAGCCCAGGTCCAGCTAAAGCCCCATATAGTGGCAACCATGGGAAGCAGCAGGAGAAGAAGCAGGTTCCTTCAAGGACAAGCAGGAAGGGTCAAACTACTCCAAAGCAGTGCGGTCCTTCTTGCAAGCAATGCCCAAGGAGACGAGACAGGAGTGCATAGAGAAGCAGCTTTGCTTCAGGTGCTTCCAGCCAGGCCATAGGACAGTGAACTGCCCCTTCGTCATGAGTGCAGCGCTAGCGGAGTTGGGTGGATGGGACACTCCGTCTGACGATGGCGGCGAGGCAGCACGCGACTATATTCAGGGTGAGTGTCACATTTTTGCCGCCATAGATACAGAACAAGCAGAGAATCAGTATAAGGTAATTTCCACAGTAGGGAAGGTCAAGGCCAAGTCTTTCATAGTCCTGATAGACTCGGGAAGTAGCCACAACTTTGCATCCCTAAGAATGGCTGAGATGTTGAAGTTGAAACCATTGAAGTCAAAGCCGAGGCCCGTAGTCTTAGCAAGTGGAGCAGTAAGACAAACGGCAGGCAAGAGAATAAACTTCGACATCGACTTGCCGGGAATTAACATCCAGATGGGGGCAGAAGTAATGGGTATCGGCAAGTATGACTTGATCATAGGAATGGAGTATCTTGGACCAGCGGGGGCCACCATTGACTGTGGAAAGCGGAAGGTGACCCTCACAGCGCCCAATGGCAAGACCATTGAGATCACAGGTAAAGAAGTTGTTCCCATCATGCAGTGTATGTCTTCTAGGCAGCTGCTCAAGTCTATCAAGAGCGAGCAGGTAGCATATATCTTCAAGCTTGAGATCGAAGAGCCCGAGTCAGAAGAAAGCAAGGAAGATAAGGTGCTTAGCAAGTTGCCCAAGCAAATAGCTAAGTTGATCACAGAGTTCCACGATCTCTTTCCAGATGAGATCGAGCAGCTTCCTCCTTACAGGGGAGTCGAGTGTGAGATAGCACTCGAACCAGGAACGAAGCCGACAAGCAAGGCTCCATACAGAATGACGACGCAGGAGCTGACAGAGCTAAAGAAGCAATTGCAGGAGTTACTCGACCTAGGCTTCATTAGACCTAGTGTCTCACTATTTGGGGCACCCATTCTTTTTGTGAAGAAGAAGGATGGCAGCTTGAGGATGTGCATAGATTACAGGCAGCTGAATAAGCACACCATCAAGAATAAGTATGTGCTCCCCAGATCGGATGACTTGATGGATCAACTCCAAGGGCCAAAAGTCTTCTCCAAAATTGACCTCAGGCTACCATCAAATCAGGATCAAGGAAAAAGACGTCCACAAAACGGCTTTCAGGACCAGGTATGGGCATTACGAGTTCATGGTTAATGCCATTTGGGTTATCGAATGCCCCGAAAATGTTCATGAGGCTCATGAACGACATCTTCAGGGAGTTCTTAGACACCTTCGTGATAGTATTCTTTGATGACATTTTGGTGTATAGCAGATCCCTTGAAGAGCATGTACAACATCTAAGGAGGGTGCTCGAGAAGTTGAGAAGGCACCAGTTGTACGCCAAGTTGTCGAAGTGCCACTTCGCAATAGAGAGGGTGGAATACCTGGGTCATGTGATTTCAGCAGAAGGAATCTCGACGGATCCTGCCAAGATTGAAGCAGTGATCCAATGGCCGGCACCGAAGAACGTCCATGAGGTCAGAAGTTTTCTTGGTCTAGCAGGGTACTACAGGAAGTTTGTGAAGAACTTCGCGAAGATAGCAGCCCCACTAACGGACTTGACGAGGGCGGAAAAGGTGAAAGATTGGACAGATCATTGGCACAAGAAAGCCCAAGCAGGATTTGAATTGTTGAAGGAAGCTTTGACAACCGCCCCCGTCTTGACCCTGCCAGACCCAGAGAAAGACAAGTTGGTGGCGATAGACGCAAGTAAGATAGCCACAGGTGCAGTGCTCATGCAGGAAGAGCGAGTAGTAGCGTATGATTCCAGGAAGATGAATGACGCCGAAACGCGCTACCCGATGCACGATCAAAAGTTGCTTGTAGTTGTCAGGGCACTAAGAATCTGGAGGCATTACCTGTTGGGGAGGAAGTTCCAGTTGGACACAGATCATCAGAGCCTCCAGTATGTATTCATGCAACCACACCTTAACCTGAGGCAGCGAAGGTGGATGGAGTTCCTCAAAGAGTATGACTTTGATATAGTCTATAAGCCGGGGAAGCTCAATGTGGTAGCAGATGCGCTTTCAAGGCATCCTTTGACAACTAGAGTGCATTGTAATGCAATTTCGACGCTCTCCAGCGACTTCGGGAAGAAGATTGAAGAAACCTTGCCAACAGATGCAGACTTCAAGGAAGTATGGGCGAGCTTGTGCAAGGAAGCAAGAACAGATAAAGAGAGGGAAACCTTCAAAAATTTTAAGAAGGAAGGTAACCTTCTATACCATAAGAACAAGTTGTGTGTGCCGGAATCATCGGGGGTGAGGAAGTTGATTCTCCACGACACCCACAACAGTCCAATAGCTGGCCACGCAGGATTTATGAAGACATATTTCAAAGTGCGCAGCAACTATTATTGGCCAGGAATGAAGAAGCAGGTAGCTCGCTACATCAAAGAGTGTCAGCTATGTCAGCAGACGAAGGCAGAGCAGCTTCGAATCCCAGGAGCCTTGGAACCTTTAGCGGTGCCGAACGCTAAGTGGGAGGTCATCAGCATGGACGTCATAATAGGGCTTCCAAGGACAGTAAGAGGGAAGGATGCTGGTATGGGTTGCATGCGTTGTTACCGATGATGAGACTACTACGGTGATCTCTAGGACGTAGTGTAATGTCAATATAGGCATGACCGCGGATCCGCTTGGATGAGTTGGAAGGTAGATTAGAAAGTCTACTTCTGTCCCACGGAAGTAGACGACCTCGAGAGATAAGAGGTCATTCAGGAATGCATTGATAGAAAAAGCACCTCTAGTCAATGCCTACGGGGAGGACCCTATCCTTCACGCCCCATATACGGGAAGGACCCTATCCTCCACGCTTGGGCAACTAAAGGTGTAGGCATGAGCGCCATATAGGCATTATAGGGCGCTGTCTCCTCGGCCACGATGCAAGAAGCATCCTCTTCCTACGCCGGGAGATTAGCCATGCATTCATGTAGATAGATGGGGTGGTTCCCTTATAACCAAAATTTTATTAATAATTAAAATGGTACTAACGTAGTGTCGACCTGCAGGCCAATAGAGCGCTCCGGAGGGCAAGGAGGTCGAGCTACGAAGACTTGCAACACAAATTTTGTTGGAATGTGTTGCAAGGAATGAAGAGTACCTCGAAGGATAATTGTATATGAAATGTTAAAATTTTGATAAACTAAAATGTTGTGATAAGTGAAACTAATGAGTAACTTGTTTTAATGACGTTACGAATTGATAAGTTATTTGATAAGGTAATGGCATAATAATGTTCTAAAAATATTACCTTAAGGTAATCCTTATAAATGTGTAAGTATGATAGTGGTATATTGTATGCATCAAGTTGATTGCAGGTTAGGAAGATCCCAAGGTGGGGAGACCCACGATGCTGCGGACATCATCATTTCAAGGTGGGGAGAATGTGACATTCCAGAACAGTATACGGCCCAGGACGTATACTGTACTGCCTCGTCACGCGTACACGCCACCCCGACTGACGTGTACGCCGACGTGTACCCAAGCGGGTAGCCCCTAGGGGGCAACTTGCAAGGTGTGTGCATTTATTAATGTGCACATTTACCCATGTGCACATTTATCTAGGTGCACATTTTCCCATGTGGACACTTTATGCCACCTAGTCAATAAAGGCAAGTGGGCCATACCCAATTATCCCACATGCTTAAAGGGATAATTGGAAACCCTAACCCTAACCCCCTTGTCTATTTAGGTAAAGAAAACCCTAACTCGCTATTTTCGGTCATGCCATTTTAGGGCTCTGTTTTACTTGCTCCAGGAGTCAAACCCGCCTCCCAGACTCTGTCTGAGCGATCTAGCTCGTTAGTTTCCCATTCTAGCTTCATCTTCTAGTAGCAGAGCAGGATGGTCGAGTTCAGAGCAGGAGGAGCGAGCCAAGGAGTCAATTTAATAGCCTAAACCGTCTTCCAGTCATTGAATCAGTAGGTTTAGCCTATTAAATTGCCCATAGCAGCCATTTAGATCCCCAGATACCAAGCTCTAACTAAAGAACCTAACTCTATGATATAGATTAGATCTAGTTCTTTAGTTCTTCTGTAAAATGGATGATGTATCTCTGTGAACTCATTGTATTGGGAAGGGGGGTAGAGACCCTAAGGCCTAGTAGTTGATGCTCCTAGCTAGCCTCTTTAGCACACTGTAAATTCGGCCTGTGTATAAGAACCACACCTGGTTGTGGGTGAAGGGGCCAGACTGGCTCATAAGGAGGTTCGTGTTCTGACTCTTGAACGATCCCCCTGGTGTGTAAAGTCTACCGGGGATCACTGTGGACTATGTCTAATGGCTGGCCACTGAGTGTGGGTAAGGCATGGGCTCGACACCCGTGGGGTGATGCGTCACTCTCCATTGGGTTCAAGTCGAATAAGGGCGGTGGCCCTCTAGTCACCTTGAGTCAGCATGTAGATCTCTGGAGGGAGTGATCCCTACCTGCCCCATCGGAACTGGGGAGATGCAACCCAGGAGTAGCCCCTTTGGCTATGCATCCGGCGGGCTACAGTCAGGTCCCAACACTCTTAACCTACTCTGCAAAGTGTGCACAGGAGGGGCGGATGGAGTGGACTACCCTAAGCCATGTTCTCATGCCAGCCAAATCCATTGCCATGAATTCTGTCTGCAGTGAACTCTGGAGACCCAAGCCATCAGTCATCCCCTGGAGTCAGAGCCTTGGGTAGAATCCCCATATGTGATGTGCTGATCTTTGTCTATGCAGATATGGATGAGCCACCCTTCGAGGTGGCTATGTGATGATGTTGTATACTGACATGTATGTTTACGCTTCCGCAGCTAGGTAGGCCCTGAGGGAGACAGGGTAAAATGACCCCTTCATTCTTCCCACTGGAACTCATCAAAGTTGCAGTGATACATGGAGGGCCCTGTATCAGTATGGAGCTGGTATGGGGGATGAACTCCTGTTTGTATACGGTGAGTGCACCGTATATGAGTAGGGGATGTCACACCCGTTGTCGAGTACTCCCCAGTGCATCATGCCCCGAGGGTTTCAAGCTAGGGAACGTCTCACGATCCCATCATCGCGCATGATCACTTAACCTTCACCATGACCCCCCTATGGTCAGGTGCGCGAGCCCCGCATCGTAGCATAGAGAGCATCCGACAGATGTCCCATCATCGCCCACCATGCTTCACTTCCTCTCTCCATGACCCTACTGGTCATGCGCACCTCTTGGTGCATGTTGGCCTAGAGAATGCCTTAAAGGCATATCCCATCATCGCCTACACGTTCCAAGATTCTGGCACATGCACTCTACTAACTAGAATACATATGCCAGAGCTAAGGCTAACTAAGAAACATACTAAGCTAACCTCCTGGCAAGTCGGCGTCGACAAGCTCGGAGACGACTCGCCCATCAAACTCCTTCATGAAGTCCGAGTATTGCTTCTCCAAATCCTGCTTCAATACCCATGTTGCGTCTTCCACGGACAAGTGTTTCCACTTGACCAAATACTGGAGGAACTGAGACCTCCTGGTCTTCTTGAATGACTTATCAAGAAGTAATTCAGGCACAATTTCAACTTGCTCCTCTGTCATTTCCAACAAAGTTGGAGTATCCAAAACCTCATCAGGGTTAGGATCGTGCCTTTTCAATAAACTCACGTGGAAGACTTTGTGGACTTTGAGGTGCGCCGGGAGATCCAACTTGTAGGCCTGAGGGCCCACTCTGTCCAAGATCTTGAACAGACCCGCCCACCTAGGGGCAAGCTTCTTGCAATTCCCTATGCGAAGCTTAGCTTGCTTCACCTTGATCTTCAACCACACCTTGTCGCGCACCTTGAACTCCCTTACGGTCCTGTGCCTGTCGGCTATACTCTTCTGCCGACTTCTTGCTGCTAATAGGTACCCCCTTACTTCCTCAACCAGTTGCTGCATATCTCCTAGCATTTGCTGGGATACTTCGACCTTTGACACAGGATTGTGCCAAGTATCCGGGGCGAGGCACTGGTACCCGTAATTGATCATGAAGGGAGACATCTGGGATGACTCCTGCTTCGTACTGTTGTAGGCGAACTCTACCAAGTGGATAAAATCATCCCACTTGGATTGCTTGTTCCAAACATAGCTTCTGAGCATATCTTTGATGATGCGATTCGTCCGCTCCGTCTGGCCATCCGTCTGAGGATGGTAAGCCGTGCTCATCGAGAGCTTGGTCTGGATCGTGGCAAATAGATCTTGCCAGAATGCACTCATGAACTTAGAATACCTGTCTGAGATTATCTCTCGAGGCATGCCGTGGAGTCTAAAAATCTTCTTTACAAATAGAACGGCAGTGTCTAAGGCTATGTCCGTAGTTTTGCAAGGCACGAAGTGTGCCATCTTAGATAATTTATCTACGACCACCATTAGTGCATCTTTGCCTTGAAGAGTCCTAGGAAGTCCTGTAATAAAATCCATGCTTATTACTTCCCACTTTGCATTCGGCACTGCCAAAGGTTCCAAAGCTCCCGGAATTCGAAGCTGCTCTGCCTTGGTCTGCTGGCACAACTGGCATTCCCGAATATATCTGGCTATCTGTTTCTTCATTCCCGGCCAGAAATAGCTACTTCGAATCTTGAAATATGTCTTCATAAACCCCACATGCCCGGCTATTGGGCTGCTGTGTGTGTCATGAAGAATTAACTTCCTTACTCCTGACGATTCGGGCACACACAACTTATCTTTATGGTACAAGAGGTTGTCTTCCTTCCTCTAATGTTTGAAGGCCTCCCGTTCTTTATCTGTTCTAGCCTCCTTAGAGAGGCTTACCCATACCTCCTTGAAATCACCATCAGATGGCAATGTCTCCTCAATTTTCTTGCCATACCCACTCGAAAGAGTTGATATAGCATTACAATGCGTTCTCCTCTCGAATGGTCTCCTGGAGAGGGCATCTGCAACAACGTTAAGCTTGCCGGGCTTATATACTATGTCGAAGTCGTATTCCTCAAGGAATTCCATCCACCTCCTTTGTCTTAGATTGAGGAGTGGTTGGGTGAAAAGATACTGGAGGCTCTGGTGATCAGTATCTAACTGAAACTTCCTCCCCATGCCCTGACAATGGCTAATAACTCCTGATCATGGGTTGGGTAGCGTTGCTCCGCGTCGCTCATCTTCTTCGAGTCGTAGGCGACTACCCTTCCTTCTTGCATCAAAACTGCACATGTTGCTATCTTGCTCGCATCCGTGGCCACTAGCTTATCTTTGCTCGGATCTGGAAGGACGAGGACTGGAATTGTCGTTAGAGCCTCTTTGAGCTTTTCAAAGGAGGCTTGGACATTCTCAAGCCAAAGCTTTGCCCAATCCTTTATCTTCTTGTTCTTGGTGAGGTTCGATAAAGGGGACGCCCACCTAGCGAAGTCCTTCACAAACTTCCTATAGTATCCTGTCAGACCGAGAAAACTTCTCACTTCTGCCACGTTTCTTGGAGCTGGCCAATCAACTATTGCCTCAATCTTTGACGGATCTGTAGAAATCCCTTCAGCTGTTACCACGTGCCCCAAATACTCCACTCGACCTGTTGCAAAGTGGCATTTGGAGAGCTTCCCATACAACCGATGCCGCCATAGCTTTTCCAACACTCCTCTCAAATGCTGACAATGTTCTTCAATGGACTTGCTGTAGACTAAGATGTCGTCGAAGAATACAATGACAAACTCGTCCAAGAACTCCCTGAAGATGTCATTCATGAGACGCATGAAAGTTGCCGGGGCATTCGATAAGCCAAAAGGCATTACTGTAAACTTGAAATGCCCGTACCGCGTTCTGAAAGCGGTCTTATGGATATCTTCTTCCTTTATCCTTATTTGGTGATAACCTGACCTTAAGTCAACCTTAGAGAAAACTTTCGCTCCTTGGAGCTGATCCATCAAATCATCTGCCCTTGGCAGAGCATATTTATTCTTTATCGTCTGCTTGTTGAGCTGGCGATAATCTATACACATTCTTAGACCCCCGTCTTTCTTCTTGACGAAGAGTATGGGTGCTCCAAAGAGAGACACACTTGCTCTTATGAATCCAAGGTCAAGCAATTCCTGCAACTGCTTTTTGAGCTCTATCAACTGGGGGGTGCTCATTCTATAAGGTGCCTTACTGGTAGGCTTAGCATCTGGAGCCAATGTGATTTCACACTCTACACCCCTATAAGGTGGTAGCTGACAGATTTCATCCGGAAATACATCATTGAACTCCCTAATGAGCATTGCTATTGGCTTGGGCAACTGATTCCCACTTAGGTCACTTCCCTTCTCTTTACTTGGTTCAATTGCCTGTAACCTCAGAATATAATCCACCTTGTTTCTTTCTATACTCTTTCTCAGCTGCTTCATAGAAATGCACTGCATAGGAGAAGCTACCTTCTTACTTTTTACTATGAATCGGTTGCCGTCTGCCGCCGTCATGGAGATCTCGTTACGCTCGCAATCAATCATCGCTTTAGCTGGCTTTAGGAACTCCATTCCTACTATAAGATCATACTTTCCAATGTCCATCACCTCTGCCCCCATCGGCCACTTGCTTCCACTAAGGTCTATGTCAAACGTGATCCTCCTCCCCTTAGTGTGGCGAATAGCACCACTTGCCATGCTAACTGGCCTTGGCTTTGACTTCAAGACCTTATTCTTCATTAGGGCAGCAAGCCTAGGAGAGGTAAAGTTATGAGAACTACCTGTATCTATCAAGACTAGGTATGGACTGCTATTTATGATTCCCTCAGTCGAGATGACTGTGGACTGATTCTCAACATCCCCGGACTCAATAGCTGCACAGATTTTGCACTCACCTTCTATGAAATCTTGGGCTTCCTGCTGGTCGTCCTCTTCATCATCTCCTTCGGTCGGTGATTCCCAGTCTGCAAGTTCTGCCAATGCTGCCTGCATGACGAATGGATAGTTGTGTGTTCGGTGCCCTGGCTGGAAGCACCTACAGCACAACTTCTTCTCAATGCATTCCTGTCTCTTTTCCTTAGGGATGCTGTCTAAAAGACGCTTGAGCGAACTGCCCCCTGATCCATCCTGTGGTGGCCTGGGGTCTCCAAAGTGCTTTCCCTGAGCTTTCCCTTGTTGTTGGCCTCCGGCTGGCGTGTTTGCTGCTTGTCTATTCTGATACTGCCCTGTTGTTTTACCCTTGAATGGTAATTGTTTCTGTCCTGGAGTTACTGGTGCTTCTTCCAAACTCAAGGCCTTGGTCAATCTGTAAAACTGTTGTATCTGCCTACTTGTGTGAGATCTCGGCACGTAATGTTTGCAGAATGCCTTACTGAAGGTTTTGAATCTGCAGCTGTTTCGTCTCAACTTATTAGACTTAGCATACCCTTTTCACCATATCCTGGCTGGTCCCGCCACTCAACGATTGACCATATCTTTACATTGCGGGCACTGATTGAAGATAGTCGGAACCATCGGCAGGACTTGTATTGCTGCTTTGTCTTTTGATACGGTCCCCCGGGAAAAGCTATGGGCTAGGCTGCGTCAACTGGGGCTGCCCACGCCATCGTGCGTAATGCCATATGGCTGGTTGTATGAGAGTTGTTTTGGCGAGGATAAACCGACGGGCCAAGCATTCACCGGTAGTATCGGGGGTCCAGGGGGCTGCCCCCTCTCACCAACACTTTTGGCCTCTACATTGATCGGTTAGAGCCCCGCTTATCTTGAGCATGGGGGGATGGCATACGCCTTTGCACCAGGTCATCCGCCGGCTCATCTATCGCGGGACGATGTTGACCTTTCCGCCCACACCCGAGAATCTATGCGTCTCATCACGGATGCCCTAGACACATACTCGGACTCTGAGACACATGCGCGTGAATCGGCCAAGACCGAAGGTGGTTCTCATATCCTCTTGGCGCCACCCCACGCCTCCACACTCACATAGGGGGCGGCTTTGGTGGAGGTCACGCCCACCTACAAGTACCTAGGGGTGGAGTTCCCTCCTCGCCTCGTTGGGAGGCGCCCATCCGCTTATGGGTGACAAAGAACCGAAAGCGCTTTTATGCCATGCGTAACAATACCAAAGCAGAGCTCTATGATTGGGGCCATCACCACATCTGCTTTCGCACCGGGTCGAAATTGGCCCTTCAGACGGGTCGAGAGTTTGGGGCCCGGCTGCCTCTTTGGCGACTCGAATGACTTGGAGCAGGTGCAAGAAGGCATTCTTGGCACGCACTTGGGTGAAACCTTCAGTCCCCTATCGGTCTTTGCAGGAAACCGATTCTTGCCGCTCACGGGCAGCCCTCTTTGATAGACACATCGCCTATTTTAGAAAGTGGTTAATATGGGTGATGCTCGGCTCCCGCGACTGGCTTATGTCTGTAGCAATGGGCCCCAGCCGCTCGGCCCTGCTGGAGGGGTAAGAGAGATCGTGGTTCGGCCAGATGGAACCATAGGGAGCACAGTGCGCGCAAGGTGGACACAAAGGCCGATCGTGACCCTGCGGGGAGTACCTGGACGCTTTTGCTTCCTTGGCAAGCTCGGGACCCCTTGGCTCTAGAGCAGGTCAAACGCCCATTACAAGGAGCACATCAACCCCGTGTTAGCCGGGGCCCGCAGCCTCTACTGCTCCCACCGCCTGCCGAAAAAGCGGACTCATTGCCTCCATTTGCACTGGGTGGCCACCATCTTCGCGATCGGAGACAGGCGGGTGGATTGGGGGAGCCCCGCCAGGCTCTGTCAAGGTTTCCAAGCGGGTGCCATTGAGGATGAGTCTCACACTTTCGAGTTGCCCAAAGATTCGGTCGGATCGGGGCGGATCACGGCTCCCTTAGTACGTAGGGCTTGCCCCTACATTTTCGATGAACACACCGCCAAGACGCGTTCGGGGTCGCATATCTGTGAGGTACTTGGATCATGAAGCTCACCTTTGCCCCCTGGCTGCCGCTTCACCGGCAGGCACTACGGTCTTGGTGCATGAGTATATATTTGTGTGTTTTTCCATTTTGTATATTGGAATAGTTTGTCAGCAGGCTGATTGCTGCCACGGTTTTTCCCTCGAAAACCCTTCGGGGCGGGGGTTTTTTAATCCGGGTAGTAATCCGCTTGCTGCGCTTTTGTATTGGGTCCCATAGACCGATTGGACTCCGTTCCTTCCTTCCTATTAGATTGGCTGTTGGAACCTTGCCTATGTCCTTGTCTTTCATGCCATAGGAATTCCCAAATTCCTCCATCTCATCAAGCCATGCTTCTGCTTCCATGCCTGACCTGTCTTTACCTGAAAACTGACCAAGCTTCCTCGTCTTCCAGACATTACTCATGGCACTATCCACTTTCTTCTGTTAATCATCTGCCTTCCTGTTCTTTTTCCTATCCTGTGATGCATCGACTTCGCTTCCGAGCCGCGCACGGCCTTTGGCCGCCGAGGTATCTGCTGGATGGTGTTGGACTCTTTCTGCTTCTCCTTTTTCTCTTCCTGTCCCTGACATTCCCTTGATTCTCTTCCCCTTTTGGCTGTGGAGCCTCATCAATGCCTTGCACAGGAGGTGGAGGTGGTGGTGGAGGTCCATATTCCTGCGCGTTCATCAATGGGGTTGCCCCCTGAAGCAGGTTTTTCATCTGGTTTCTCATCTGCGTGAGCCTTGCATTTACTGTCTCCACCGTCATTTCATCATTGTTGTCGTCTTGTTCTCGCCCAAACAAGTTTCTAGGTACCCATTGGTGATGCCGGCCCTGGCCTTGAGACCCTGAGCCGATGTTCCTTGCTGCAAGTATTGGTCGTCAATGCTTGTTATTTAGGTTATATATTATTCATTCTTATTTACAAGTCACTTATTGTTAGATATAAAAGAAATCATGACAAAACTCCACTTATAAGTCAAGGACAATTTATAGCAATTAATATATAAGAGTTATACATTTATATAAGATACATGATAATACATAGAAGTGAAGACATTTAATGCAGTTAGAAGATAAGTGAAAGCAGGAGTGTTCATCTTCGATTCCCCTTCATGGATTTGAAGAAGTTCTTGACATCCCTAAGTCGAAGACCTTTGCCGACGTTTCGCAAGATATTTCTAGAAGATCCCCCTTCAAGTGCTCGAGCCATTTGAGATGCCGGGAGTTCAGGAGTCGTTGCCACCACTACCGTCAATGTTGCGTCCCTGAGGTGGCCCCTGGCGAAGTCAAGGCAGTGGAGTGCCACGGATCTCTTAAAAAGAATGACATGATCCGTTATGGGACTCAGCTTGGCATGCTGTCCAAAGCCAGAGAGTGCTATGAGGAGTGCCACCGACTCTTCTCCTCGTGGGCTGAACTCCCTGTGAAAAACTATCATCTGCCCTTGGTTGAGGACTGGAAGATAGTACCGGAGTGCCTTACCCTTTCCTATGGCCTTTGAACCTGTTGAGCTGCTTCCCCGTAGACGTCTAATGCCAAGAGGTCCTCATGGTCTCTCCACATGGTGGTTGCGCTCTCCAAATTGATGCTACTGGATGCCTCCCGCATACTCCTGGAACGAACTGTTCGGCTAGAGCTTGGGCCTCTTCCTGGTTTGTACAATCTGCTTTGGATTTCTTGAAACTCCTCCTCCGGGATGATTGGTTCCTGTTGGCAATACATCTCCCTTATCTGCTCGTAGGCAGCTATATCTGACATTGTCTCCCCGGCGTAAGAGTGTCACTCTAGGATTTCCTGATAGGAGTAGTCGATGAAGTCGCTTTGCTGCTCCTTTGCCATCAAGCCTAAGAGCTCGTCGATTCTAAGTCCTTCTTCCTGGCAGTAAGGAAGGTTGAGGATGTCATTTGCCAAGATGTACTCCTCTCCATCGATGACTATTGTCGATAGGGCTGTGATGCCGACTGGTGGTTCATAGGCCTGCCTGATTTCATCATCGTGCCTCGCTATGTGCCTCTCCATCCTTGTCGCCTCTCTGCTTTCCCATCCCGGGTTTTCTTCCCCTAGCTGCTCATAATCCTGCTCGATTTGCAGTGCTAGTGGCCCTGATGTTATGCCGTGGTACTCGTACTCCAAGGACTCGATCTCGTGAATGTGGCTTTGCTCCCTTCGTGTGTCGAGTGGCGCTAGGTCCAAAGGTTGGATCGAGGACTTTCCCACCTTGTTGATTGCCTTGTACTGCATGAATAGAGCGAGGGCTGCATGTGCTGAGAGATATCTGTGCATATGGGCTCTACCGGTCATATAGTCAGGCATGCCTCTTGTCCTATCCCACATCTGGTTCTTGCCCTTGGATCCTCCCCCTATGGCTTGGCTAAGCGAATCTAGGGATACCCATTTCCCTCCCCTAGGCGGCAAGCTAACTTCCCAGGGTAGGATCTGCTGATCATATTGGCAGATGATGTCGGTATAGAAGGATGTCCTGGTCAGCGTGGAGATCAAAGAGATGGTCGAACACATGGAAGGCCTCTTCAGCAGGGAAATCATGGATATGGTTGGCAGCATCATACCATCGGACAAAGCTACTGGGCGCCATTGAGCAGAGATAGGTGTAGAAAATGGCTTGGAAAGATTGACGAAAGCTTAGAAAATCGCTAAGATGCAAGAGCAGTTTTGGTGAAGGGAAAATGGCAAATGAGGCCCCTTTTTATAGACTAGGGTTGCCTTGGGTATCCTGGCAATAGGGAGTGTCAATGTGGCGGCTATATAAGTCAAACTCTATTAGAAGGACACAGAATTAGGTCAAGGTTTATGCTTTTGGCATGAGCAGAGGTGATGTACCAACAGTTGGACTTGGGTTGCTATGCTGAGGTCTAGATGACTATAACAAAGGGGTGTTCTTGAGCACTTCTATCTAGGAGTAAGGCATCAGCTTTGAGCTGAGAGCAATACTTGCGAGGTACTAATGGGTTATGCTTCTATTTACAAACGAACCCCAGTTTGGAAAAACAATTCAAGGGTTTGATCAATCTTGGTCATTTTGAGCTGGGGTTTGACATTTCTAGCCTAATTTGAGGTCATAAATGGATTCTAGGCTGTCTAACGGTCCTATTGCAACAAATTTCAGGCGATTTGGAGCTATGTAGCTCAAGTTATAGAGGTTCAAAGTTTGGAGGTCTGACATATTGCGCCCAGATCAAAACTGGGAGTTTCATTTTTGCTCCTGGCGCGACGTGTGAGACATCGACTCTAATTGGGTTAAACTTGTCCAATCTGGGTGATATGAGGGTCTAATCCTGCTAGACTCATCGAGTTAGGCAGAATTGACCCCTTATTTGGTCGATTTGGAGGTGTTTTGGGCAAATTTGGGCATGGTCTCACACGTTGCGCCCAGATCAAAACTGGGACTTTCATTTTTACTCCGGGCGCGACGTGTGAGACATCCTCTCAAATTGGTCTAAAATGTCTGTTTTGACTATCAATTTACTATCTTTTAGCACAAGTTTTCAATCACTTTTGTCCCAAATCATGGTACCCGGGTCAGTTCGCGCGAAAACGCTCTGCGTTGCGAACGCAGGTCGATTTGGCGCGGACTGACCTGGTTTCGCCAAATTTTGAGCCAAAGTTGATTTCTTTGTGTTGGAACCTATGCTACTTAACCTATTACAAGAATTTTAAGCTTTACACAAAAAATTGTACTACAATCTAACTTAATCACATTTTCATACCATAATACAATCAAATTACAGAAGAAAAAGGAACTTATATATATATATACAAGTCTTTGTAATATGAGGGACTGCATAAAGCCCGAAGATTCTATGAAGTTCTCTTAGATTCTCTAAAATTCCATCAGGAATCCGTTAGATTCTCAAAACTAGATTCCCTAGATTCTGAAAGATTCTCTTGAGATTCTCCTAGATTTCCAAAGATTTTCTTAAATTCTTAATGTTCTACAAAGATTCCCTTAGATTCTTAAGATTCTATGGAGATTCCCCTAGATTTTATTAAGATTCCCAAAGATTCTCTAAAGATTCCCCTAGATTCCAAAAAAATACCCCAAGATTCCTCTAGATCCTCCAAGATTCTATCAAGATTCTCCTAGATTCTTCTAGATTCTCTGAGATTCTGTTAAGATTCCCATAGATTCTTAAAATTTTTATAAAGATTCCTTTAGATTCTCCTAGATTCCCAAAGATTCATTTGAGACTCCCTAAGATTCTTTAAAGATTCTGCTAGATTCAAAAAGAATACCCCAAGATTCCTCTAGATTCTCTAACATTCTATCAAGATTCTACTAGATTCTCTAAGATTCCATTAAGATTCTTCTAGGTTTTCCCTAGATTCCCAAAGAAGCACTTGAGATTCCTATAGATTCTCTTGAGATTCCTCTAGTTCCCATAGATTCTATGAAGATTCCCCTAGACTCCCCAAGATTCCATCAAGTTTCTTCTAGGTTCTTAAAGATTTTATCAAGATTCCCTTAGATTCCCTTACATTCTCAAAGATGCTCACTTGAGACTCCCATAGATTCTCTAAGATTCTCATGATATTCCTCTGGATTCCCTAGGATCCTATAAATATTCTCCTAGATTCCCGCAATTTACCATAGATTCCTTGAAACTCGAACATTCCAAAAAGATTCTTAATGTTCGATCATGTTGGCTCCAACTGCGACAAAATAGTGTCAAAACACCACTCATATGGCATGGGCCCCACCTTCATCTGACCCCTCTACCACAAGCTACGTGCTTTTGAAGGTGATTAAACGAAAGGAAGCTTCCTAGAATGTCCATTAATAAATGGGTGCCACCTCACCTCCTTTAAAAAAAAAACTAATTTAATATTAAAAAGTTAATGGCTAGGATTTATGCTCACCTTTTGATCTAACGGTTAAGATCTGCTACACCAAATTCACTTTTTGGCACCTTCCTTGCACCTTCCCCATAAAAATCAAGGGCTAGGATTTTGCCTTCCCCTTTGATCCAACGGTTCACAGATGGGGTGTATGCCCCCATGCATGACTTATGCATGCCCCCATCAAAATCCAAGGGCTTAAGCTACGCCACCTCACCAACTTTTTATCCAAGGGCCAAGATCAAAACTTTATATGTAATGTGCTATTTTATGACAACCCCCATAAGTTTCTATATACATATTAAGATAAAGAAAGGTCAACTACACTGAAGAACTTTAATATTAAGATAATTACAAAACTTGAGGCCTTTAGGGTCTCTCCTTGCGAATTCTCCGCGCCAAGTGCAGGTCCTTTGGCATGACGGTTACCCGCTTGGCGTGGATAGCGCAGAGATTCCCTTCTTCAAAGAGCTGGATCGGCTCTGCCTCTGCTGCCTCCTGCAGGGCCCAGGTGGTTAGGGGTGTGACCCTATAATCCGTCCGGAACTCCTGCATAACTTCACGAAGAAGTCGTTCGAACGGCGCCTTCCTGATTAGGAGATTAGTACACTGTTGAAAGTGCCTAATCTCCTTAAATACCCGAGCGTGCCTCGAATTAGGTCCATGATGGACCTTCTTCGGCGGGTCTGGTCGGGGTGGAGGCGGCTTAGGCTGGTTCTTCGGCCTCCCTCCCTTAACGTACTTCTGTACGTTCTGCTTGCAGTACCAGTCATTGTACCTCGTCCAGTGACGGAGGTACTCTTGGTACACCTTCATGCGGCGCTTGAATTCCCGATCCTGCCGGAGGGTGAATTCACGCTCGCCCACCTTCTGCTTCTTTACTACCTTAGGTGGCTTGGGCCACTTAGGGTAGGGTGGGCGTGCGTTGGTCCGAAGGTTCCCTAGCGTCGGCTTCCTCCTCTGCGACTTCCTCTTCCTCCTCTTCAGCTTCCTCTTCCTCCTCCTGCCTCTCTTCCTCCTCGCGTGGGCGAGGTTCTTCAATTGGCACAGTCCCCCGTGGCTTATCCCTCCTCACCTTCTTCCTCCGCTGCTTCTCCTTCTCCTCCCTATGCCTTTTCTTCCGGGCCGCCGTATCTTCGGGCCACTCCGCCACCTTCTCCTTCCCCTTCTTCTTTTTGCTCGAAGAAGGGGTTGCCTGCTGGTCCTGCTGGGGCTGGGTCTGCTGCTGCTGCTCTTCCTGGTGCTGCTGCTACTGATCTTGCTGCTGCTGCTCTTCCTGGTGCTCCTCCTCCTGGTCTCCCTCTTGTCCGGACATAGTGCCGACGTGAATGGTCTCGTCGGTCTGCTGCGTCTCTACCGATGAGGAGCTGCTCTGGGCCTCCTCCTGGGAGGCATGGAAGGTCTCGTCAGTCGAGGTAGACGACTCCTCATCTTGTCTCGGCCGGAGGTGCTCAGGGATCTGCTTTCCGTGTCCTCCAGCTGTTGCCGCCATTGAAGGGGTGCGCTTTGGGCTATACTTCCTGGCTGTGCATTTTGTCCTTGCCATGTCTTACAGTTAGGGAAACTGATGACATAAGGCTGGTCAAGAGAGAGGAGGTTGCAGGCAAGGTTGGGGGAAAATGAGGTGGCAAGAAGGTATTTAAAAAGGAAGATGCTCTAGGGAATATTTTCCTGCCATTAATAGGTCTACAAATTAGCCCCCCCTATTAATTACTGCAATATACCTAATTATTAATATATACTTAATATTGTATTATACTAAATTTTCGAATTTTTGCTAATGGTTTGAAGTGTTAATTATGGATTTGCGCCATTTTACACCCAGGTCTCGGATTGGCATGATTCTTCGACCCGTTTTAGGTGAAATCTGATGCTGATGCATAATTTTCACTCCAATTTTACCAGAATGTTAGTTTGACTCATTCTTCTTCCTCATCTAACAACTTAGCCTACTCTTACGGACCCACTACCTAGGAGAATTTTTTTTCCCTATTTTCGAGGTTCCATGGTGGAAATTTTTCATTTCACACCCTATTAGGCCTGTTATACTACTTTCAGGGACATGGTCAGTGCCCGGTCAACCAAGAACATCGCTCTGATACCATTGTGATGCTCCCTGCTAAATATACGGCGCCCGGCCGTATACTCCGCAGGAAATCCCCCATCCGGTCCTTCGACCGCACGGGCCCTCCGTCTATCCCGCACTCTGAGATGACCCTAGTGAGGGAAGGGGACATGAAGGTGTCTTGCGTGCCCTTCCCCTATGGGCTCCTATCACAGCGGAAGCATAAACAACGTCAGAACTAGCAATAACAACACATCATACTACCTCGAAGGGTAGCCCATCCACATATCCGTAACCACAAAGAAGATAAACACATGCCATAAAACATGAGAGCTCCTACCCATGGTTCCGACTCATAAGGAGGATGACTGACCAGCTAGGCCTCAAGATAGAGCAGACCGAGTCATAACAATGGCGGGGCTGGCTATAGACAATGGCTAGGGTTGACCACTCCATCCGCCCCTCCTGTGCATACTTTGCAGAATGAGCTAGATCGGGCTCTGGCATGACTCTAGCCTTCCAGATACGCAATCCTATGGTATCACCCATCGGGACTACTCCAGGTTGCATCTCCCCGGTCCGTCGAGGCAGGAAGGGTTGCATCTCCCCTTCCCGGGGTCTAGAGGTTCCACGGGCGGTTAGAGAATCGTGGCGATACACGATTCGTACCCGACTTGACCCCCCAAAACAGAGCCAAGCCGACACTTGCAACTCCTGAGAGGCAGGGCGACACATGCCCGGCCCACACAAAGTGACCGACCATAGGCCCAGCCCGCTATGTGATCCCCAGTAGCCACGCTCAGCAGGGATCCTCCTTCCGTATTGCCTCTAGCCCCGTTGTGTAGTGCTGAGTCACATCATAGCCCCAATAGCCCGGTGGGCTCTTATGCACAGGCCGCATATAATAGGAACTAAGGGGTCTAACTAGAAGCATACTACGTAATGGCTACTAGGCCTCTACCCCCCTTCCCAATACAAGAGGAGCAAACATGATCAACCAACATCACATAACATCGTATCATGATAATCATCATAAGAACATCTTAACCTAATCATACATATCTAACTTACAGTTAGGGTTCCTTGATTAGGGTTCAAGATATTCAACAAGGGTTCTAGGATGGCTCTACTCTAGATACGAAATGCTAACCCATCTGGAGTGCTAACTTCCAGATGAACTACTAAGAACACTACTCTACATACCTGCTCCAGAAGCACTCCCTCCAAATCCTGGCGTCTCCATGGTCTTCGAATTGGTCGAAGCTGCACTTGCTCCAAGATCGAATCCACACTCCGAGAGCTGCTGCACTAGCCTATGCCACAGCAAACGGTGCTCGAAACGGAGTTTTGAGTGCGTAGATGAGTCTCAGGGTGCTAGGGTCAGGAAAGAGGTCTAGGCTTAGGGTTTAGGCTAGTATAAGTTAGGGTCCACATGGGATGCCACGTGGCACCAATGGGGTGGGGCCGTGTGGCGGTTGCCCAATAGGATAAGGCCATGTGGAAATGGGCCTTATCCTAAGGTTACCTAAGTTAAGCATTTAACTTAGATGTGCACCCATTGCCACTTGCTAAGGTAGATATGATGAGAACTCAAAGGCATATAGAATGTTTGATCCTGCAGAAAGGAAGATTGTTATCAGCAGAGATGTGACCTTTGATGAAAGTCAAACATATAAAGATAAGAAGATACCATCTGCAGTAATGGTACAAGAAGATAGAGTGCAGGATATTCAACAACTGGAGAGCAACTACATATTGGACGATGATGAATTAGGATCTGACCTTTCTTTGTTGCAGGGAATTAAAGACAAAGCCGGACCAGAAGAGGGTGTCAATAATAATCATGAAGCAATAGAGGAAGATCAATCTGAAAATCCAGCAGTCCAACATCGAAGAAGAACAAGTGCTCAAATTATTCAAGATGAAGCAAAAGTTAGTTCTGAATTTTTTGGCAGAGATGAATTTGGAGGAAGCAAAAGATTAAAACAAATTTCAGGGGAAATAAACCTAATAGAAATATTCAGAATGATTGATTTTGAAGTGCCAAAGTCTTACGAAGAAGCAATAAATAGTGCTGATGCAAAACTTTGGAAAGATGCAATGGAAGAAGAGCTAAATGCATTTAATCGAACTGAGACCTTTGATTTAGTAGAGCTACCTAAAGGAAGAAATGCAGTAGGATGCAAATGGGTCTATAAGATCAAGCAGGATACTGATGAGAAATCTGTAAAGCATAAGGCTAGATTAGTAGCTCAGGGCTACACCCAGAAACAAGGAATAGATTATGAAGATACTTTCTCTTCTATAGTGAAAATGGCCAGCATTAGGATGCTTCTGGCTATGGAAAATGCTAAGGATCTGAAAGTACATCATATGGATGTATCCACAGCCTTTCGTAATGCAAAGTTAGAAGAGGATATTTATATGAAGCAACCCCCTGGATTTGAGCAAGGAAGGAAGGAAGGAAGAGAATTTTAACGTCCACGGAGCCCAATCGGGCTATGGGACCAGAACAAACAAAGGGGGCGGAAGCCCCAACAGAACCGTGGGCCGAAGCCCAAGTAAAAACCAATCAAAACACGGGGACAAAGCCCCGTTACAACAAAACATGGGGACAAAGCCCCATTATCACTCAAAACCCAGGGCTAGACCAAGACTGCCCAGGCATCAGTTGGCCATTGATCCCTAATGATAGCTCGGCCCCCTCGTACCTTTGCCCATTTCTGGCTGGCGAGCGGGCCTCGGGCCGGCACAATTCCTCTTTCCGTCGAGAGCTGCACCGGAGTCAAATCTTCCTGCACTGAGAAGGTGGTCCCCTTCAAATGATTGCCATGCCGCAAGATGTGCAGCCTGGAAAGAGCATTTTGAAAGCAAACCAAGAGATGGCGGGGTCGGGACGTCTTTGCTCCCACCAGTATCTTGAAAGGATGCCATCGGCATGGATGTGCATCTCACGAGCAAAAAAGAGGCCACCCTTTCTGTGGGGGCAAATCACTGTCTCCGCCAAAGACCCACAATGCGCAGAGAAAGGGCGGTGAGTGAGTTGTGGCGTACCGGCATGGGGAAGGGGACCTCGGCGGCAACGACTGGGCGGCAAATCCTCTAGAGGAGGCATGCGGGAACATGGAGGCGTAATGTCGGCCCGGTCATAAGCGAACCACTCGCTTTGTGCATGGGAGGGCCTCAGAGCAGCCGGCCGGTGACCCACCATCGGGACCGGCCGGGCCGCGGCCCCACGCATCGTAGCAAAGAATTCTAGTAGCTTGACCCACGCCAAAGGGCAACCGGGCGACGCCTTGGTGAGTGGTAAGGGCACTTACGGACCGTGGATCCCATCAAGTACCCGAGGGGGCAAACATCGGAGCCGAAAGCATCAAGGATGTCCAAAGTAGCAGCTAAAGAGGCATGGGGGACCGGTGGTGGTGAGAGGGCGCCGGGGCCCAAATGATGGGGTCGTGTCAAGGTAGGGGCAATCGTGGGGGTCATAGGGTCGGGACGGGATCGCTCAGCAAAGGCGGCGAATGAGATTCTTCTCTTTACGGGTCTCCCGGCCATACGCTTGATCTTACGGGGCATGCCGAGAACAA
Organism: Isoetes taiwanensis; assembly: GCA_021234155.1. Lineage (NCBI taxonomy): Eukaryota > Viridiplantae > Streptophyta > Lycopodiopsida > Isoetales > Isoetaceae > Isoetes > Isoetes taiwanensis. The sequence goes on from JAJEKV010000021.1 coordinate 8,014,750, forward strand.
GGCAACGCAAAAAGGAACCAGGGCAAAGCAGAGACAAGCCGATGAAAGACAAATTGGTGGAAGCCAAACGAGAAGCAAAGGGTGGTGAAGGAACCCAATCGGGGCTAAGGTATCCACGCAGGGGACGCTGAAGCTAGACCATACCCAGAGCACAAAAAGGAAGCAAGGCCGAGAGCCACAGATAAGAAGCGGTCCAGGCAAAAGCGTAACAAAACGAAGCAAAGGCAAAACCCAAGGCAAAATCAAGACAAACCGGACTCAGGATCAGGTGTTGCTGAGGCCTGCAAACCGGTTGAAGGCGACCTGCCAAGCCCACCAGCTAAGCCGCGGTTCGAATCCATGGGCGAGGGAGGTTGGTGTTTGATCTTTGCCCGAAAAAGCCAGCGTGTGATGCTGCCGTGAAGCTATGCCATGGCCGAACCCGCTACTCCATGGCCGAACAGATCAGAAGGGAAGCTTGGATGCCGAATCGCGGCATGCTGCAACCGTAGCAATTTGGATCGGATCTGGGGTTGTTGTTGCTAGATGTACCTGCTGGACTCACATGAGGAAGCCCTCCGCGGGTCCAAACCTGGCCAAGGCGCTCAGGCGGTGGGCGCTGAGGCGGTCATGTAGGCATGTAGGGAGAGACAAGGTGTGGAAATTAAAAAGGGCTATTTATGGGTTGAAACAGTCGCCCAGACAGTGGTATTTATGTATGGACACATTTCTTAAGGAACAAGGATTTGTCAAACTTAAGGATGATGGTACTATATACCTGTTCAAAGAAGGCTCTGATTTCTGCTATATTGCATTGTATGTAGATGTTAATGTCATGGTAAGCAGCAATTTGTTTATTCTTCAAAAGTGTAAGGATATTTTAAAAAGTAAGTTCAAGATGACTGATTTGGGGGAGCTCAAGAAATTTCTTGGAATTGAAGTTTTTAGAAATAGAGATAAAAAAAATCCTGACTCTTTCACAAGGTCAAAATATTGCTGGTGTTTTAAAGAGGTTCAACATGGAGGATTGCAAGACAATTAGAACTCCAATGATTCCAGGAAATAAGTTATCTAAGAAACAATATCCTCAAACAGAAAAGGAGTTATTTACTGCTCAGAAACTACCTTACAGGGAATTGATTGGATGTTTGTTATACTTAGCTAACTGCACGAGGCCAGATATATCTTATGCAGTGAATATCTTAAGTAGATATTGTAATCAATTTGGAATAATGCACTGAAAGGCTGCTAAACGTGTGCTAAGATATCTCAAGGGAACTGTAAATCATGGAATTATGTTCAACTCAAATAATCTAGACCTGTGCTCCTACTGTGGCTCAGACTGGGGTGGCGACCTAGATGAAAGAAAGTCTACTTCAGGGTTCATTTTAATGATGGGAGGACCAATATCCTGGAAATGTAAAAAGCAAAATGCAATAGCCCTTTCATCTGCAGAGGCAGAATATTCAGCTGCAGCACTTGCTGCTAAGGAAATAGTATGGAGCAGAAGGTTATTAAATGAATTGGGAATGTGTCAAAAGGATCCACTCATGTTGCTGTCAGACAGTACTAGCTGCATAGCTATGACGAAAAATCCCATATTACACGAAAGGACCAAGCATATTGAACTTGAAATGCATTTTATAAGAGACTTGGTAAACAAAAAGATCATTCAGGTACAGTATGTTCATACAAATCAGCAATTAGCAGATATTCTTACAAAGCCTTTAGCTGATGTAAAGTTCAGTCAGTTAAGGGATCAAATAAGTTGCAAGGATTATAATATGAAGGGAGAATGAAGAAGTTATGTTCATATTATAATAAATATTCTGTTGATCCATGTGATAACAGAGAAATCTGAAAATGTATGGAAAGGAAGCACAGCATATCAGGCACAAGCTAACCTAGCAATAGTTAATGGTTACAAGTTATGCAAAGTTAATGGTTAATGCAAATATTATTTGAAACCATTTATGCAAAGGTTATAATGACCTATGGTTTGTTTGAAAAAGGAAAGGATTTTCGGTCAACTGAGGGAAAGCCAAGTTCAAAATGAAGATAAAAAGTAAGGCAAGACCGTCATTCAGGAATGAGGTGCCGATTCTTAATGAATCGGTGCCGACCATGATAATATAAGAAGGATTGCATTGCAGATGATTTTCATGACTTATCAGTGGATTGGATTTATCCGTGGATGAATGCCTGGGTTGTCGGGAATAATGAGATAAGTTACATTGCTACAGTGTTTTATACTTGACTCATTGTTTATTTGCTCTATGAAATAATGACCGTTGAATAATTATTGCCATGATTTGTTATACTTCATATAAGTTGTGCCATCGAACTAGCTAGATACTAAATTCTAAATTCAACAACTTCAATGCCAAGCCTATGTGAGCTCAGCCTCATCTTGCATATAACATGCCTATGCTTCGTGGAAATCCCCTCTGCCAAATGCTTTGCCTCCTGTAATGTAGGATTAATATGGGTCCTATAAAACTCCTTTTTCATTGCCCTCCATCTCTCCAAGTCCTTTGAAGAACATTTATTTCGACCCGTGTGCGGATATCATCTTTATGCAAAGCTAAATCATGAATATTCTTCTCCCATCGTGCCATCCACTGACATCAACAAACCAGCCTTTAACTCGTGTTTTCTCCAGAGGCAAGCATGGTAAATTTTCTTCATGCATAATATACAACACCTTATAGACATAACTAAGGAGTCTGCAAAGTGCCTTTGCCTCCCAGGAATAGTTCTATATGTACGAAATTATTTTTCCAGATGTACAAAGTCCAAAAATACATATTTTTAGGTTAAATATGTATTTTTCGTATTTTAACCTGCCAGCCGAAAAAAAAAATTCACGTAAGCGAAACCTTCAGGTTCGCTTACGCGAAAATATTTCCGCGTAAGCGAAAGCTTAAGTTTCGCTTACGCGAAAGTCTTTAGAGGTTTCGCGTAAGCGAAACCTTCAGATTCGCTTACCCGAAACTATTTTCATGTAAGCGAACCTGAAGGTTTCGCTTACGCAAAATTCTTTTTAGTTCGCGTAAGCGAATCTGAAGTTTTTGCTTACGCGAAAGGATTTTCGCGTAAGCGAAACAGTTGTTTTCGCTTACGCGAATTTTTTTTTATATATATAGAGGCGTTATTTCAGTTTTTTTGCGCAGAACAAGGTAATCCTTTTGCGCCCTGCTCCACAACTTGCGCCCTTTTTTTTTTTAACCTTTTTCTTAGTTTGTAGGCAAATTTAGTTAGTTTTTTTTTTTTGTTGTTTCTTTACTGTAGGTCTAGGGTTCTTCCATAGTGAGGCCCTTGTCTGTTGCCCCCCTCCATCGAGGGGCGTGACGATGGTGAGTGTCTTGGTCTATGGACGAATCCAGACTGATTTTCGTAGATAGTTGAAATTATGAAAATAATGAGGAAAAAAAAAACAAGAAAACAAAAACAAAAGAAAAAAAAAAAGAATTAGAAGTTTTGTTGCCTACACTTTTTATCGACAACAGTAGCAGTTAGGGAGTTGATCAAGAGAGATTAGGTTTTAGAGTTTTGGCAATTCCTTGGCTGAGGCAGTGATCCTCGCCTGGTGTGCCACATTGAATTGTGCCATGCCGAGGGTGGGTGTCACTGCTGATGTCGAGGATTGCTAGGGTCAACCTTCCATCGAGGTGTATAGCCCTCTCCTGGTGCCGCTTGTTGGCTTCGGTCACGCGGTTTCGAAAGGTGGGTGTTGTACTCTTATGGAAGGTCAGGAGGATATTTTAATGAGATATACCCTATTTTCTGACGGTGTTGTTGACGAAAGTCCAACACTAATATAGAGATTGGCGTATATTTTATTAAATATTCGTGAATTTGCCAGGTGGTCAAATGCAATATGTTCAGTTGAGTGCCAACCTCTATGAGGGAGTTTCCTCATGGAGTCAGTAGCTGGGTCAGATCATAAGTTAAACTTGTTGAAGAGAATGAGAAAAATGCATTTCCTATAACCGTCAACCGTGAAACTCAGTAGTTTAACCATAGGGTGCCTATAATCGTCAACTTGAAACTCAGTAGGGTGCCTATCACCGTCAAACTTGAAACTCAGTAGTTTACTAGAATCTTAATGAACTATTTCATGGCTTATTGACACTCACTAAAGTGGGGTTTTTTTTTTGGCATATTGCTAGCTACACAGTTTCTTCTAAAACTGCTATGAATCCACAAGGGTTAAAAGGATTTAGACTAGAAGCAGAGCCTCACATGAGCCTTAAAGAAGGACCTAGGCTAGAAGCAGAGCCTCACATGAACCCAGAAGCCGAGTCCTCTACTCAGATGCAGAGGAAAAGATCAAGACCTCAACAGCCATGGTTTCCTTAAGACCCGCTTTGATGAATTGGCTTTGTGAGCGAATATATGCCGCCACCCCATCTGAGTTAGAGTTGATTACTACAACAGACGAAGGATGGCTAGACTTCCACTCAACTCTCATGAAAGATGCTGAGAGAGATTTTGGGCCTCGAATGATAGAGCTAGAACCTGGAAAGATTGATTTTGAAAGGTATGCTTGGATAGATGGCAATGTATCTCGTACAACTGAAAATATGATTCATGCGGTAGCAAATTTAATTAGCTCGCACTTGAGAGAGGCTCTAAAAGATAAGGCTGTGGAATGGAATACAGCTTGGATGAATCGAAAGCTTAGAAAGGAAACTCATCAACCCCCCCACCTAGTTAAGAAAGTGTTGGCACAGACTATTAGAGCCAAACGTCCTGGTGAGACTGATAAAGAGTGGGAAAAAAGAAAAAGGGCAGATGCTAAGACTATATGGTTTGCAATGTTAGATTCCTCTCAGATAATCAACAGGACTAGAATTGTTTCAGGAACATATGGAACGGTGTACAAATGCAATATCTTGGGTTCTAGTTTTCTTAAAGACGAATACTATTGTGTTAAATTTCAGAATGATGATGTGCGGTTAGGTACTGCGAGGCCTGATGTGATAGTAAAGGCCATGATGAAAAACATGAGGGAGTCGCAAATACAGGTTAGACATGGCTCTATCATACACTGCATTGGTCGTACAACTGGATTGGAAAGAACAGGGTTGATATTTCCTTATTGGAATGGGGGTTCTTGTGCATCTCTTTTTGTGCATCATGGAGATAATGAGTTTGCGAGGCATGCATTTAAAAGATTAGGGTATAAGCCTAGTGTAGAGGTCGATGTCCATAAGCTTGAGCAACAGAGGAAAAGCAAGAGTTATATGTTGCTCAAAGAGTGGGTGATTTAACTATGTCGTTTTTAAGCGGCTTGCTTAAGCTTCATAAAAAGCACCATTTACACATGGACTTGCACCCGGGCAATGTCTTGCTTCATTTTGACTTTGGGAAAGAGAGAGGATGCACGGACCCTCGGGCTATTTATATTGGTATCTGTGATTGGGGAGAAGAAAGGCTAATAGGTGAGCCAGTGGAAGTGAAGCGGTGGGCATACAAAGGCATGGATGGTGCTGCCAAAAAGGCGATTGAGAATGGAAGACTTGCCTATCCATACATGCATGATGATTTGTATTGGGGTCCAAAAAGAGATGGAACTAAGATGATGGTTGCCAGGGTGTTTTTTAGTGGCCCCGCGGGCCAGTTGGCCACATATTCATATATTTTGTAAATTAGTCGGCCACATAGGAGTAGGATGCATTCTCGCCATGAACAAAGGGTGGTGGCCAGTTCAAAACACCAATTTATTAAATTTACTCTATAAGTGGCCAATTTGATATTTTCCAAATCTTCAAACCCCTAGGGCGTGGCCATTTGAAAATAATTATTATGTGCACTAGCAACTTGTTGTGGTGGCCATTTAAACCATGGAATAATTTTATATTTCTAGGATTATGGCCAAACTCAATATTGGTCAAATGTAGGAACATAATTTTGCTACTCATAGGGGGCTAATACCTTTTCGAGTTTAGCCCTAAATTTCTAAAGGCATCTCTAATAAAATAGTGTCTTTTCTTTGGTTCAAATCTATTTAGATTCAATTTTGCAATTTGCATCCCCATTTTTTTCTTCATCGTCCACCCTGAATTTGCTCTTCATCGTCCCAATTCAAATCAAGATTAGCTTCCATTTGCCAAGTACATGCAATATGGTTTTCGGTGAGATCCATCCTACCAAATCTATTTACACTTCTGGCTACATTTAAGATGTTTAATACGTTCAAATAATTCTCTAGTTAGTTAGAGAAGCATAACACGTATTTGTTTGTGACAACTACATAGTGCATCATAGAAACTAGACATCGTCTTACTGATGTGGCTATCATCTTTACATGTTAGATGTAGGGATGTGGCCAATTCAAAATTTTGAAAAAAAATAGTTCCATGATTTTGCCATTTAAGTTACAATCTCTTGGTGTAACGATTCGAAAAAAGGGCCAGGCCAAACTACGCTTAATAAATTATCCAAGGCAAGTAGTGGCCAATATTTTATGCCCTGTCAAATATATAGGGAGGTAAAAAATACCCTGGTGGTTGCAAAGGTGGACTTCGACCTCTTAGGGGCAACCTACTTTCTCTATTACCTTGCTGATTTTGCACGCAAGCATTCTTTCTTGGAGGCTATGGGTACCACTGAACAAAGTCAAAGGTTTCGAAACATATGCGATTATTTGAAGCACTGTGTCGAATCCCCAATACGAGACAAGGCACGCAAGTTTGATCTGAACCAGCTACTAAACACCATGCAGAGCACTTGGAATTGCTCTCCAACACATTGCACAAGACCCTAAACGAAATCAGATTGGATTCCCCAAGTTGGGTTAGGTGCAGACGATGCTGACCAAGCTGGACCAAGTCACGCTTAGCGTGCCATTTATGAGCTCTCTTGTATGCTATAAAAAAAATTTATTGGTCAAACAATTGTTTTAGACACATTTAATGAAACATCTTTGGCATTTTATGTATTTATTTTTGTTGCACTTGATTTCTTTTATAATTCATAAGTCATATTGAGTTATTTTTTATTTTGCGCAGTTAACATAAAGTGTATCCGCAAGAAAACGAACAAACAACTTACTTAGTGCCAAACAAAAAGTATGTCTCAACAACCGAGTTCGTCTCATCAGCAAGATACTATTTCTCGTCAGACGAGAGAAGGGGCTGATGAAACTGGGCAAGGAGCCAACTTCTCCTTCCCGTCCTCTTTGAGAACTCCAGATGGCTTTGTATTCCCTTCTCTACCTACATGTACAACACTTGTCTAATATACATATGCATTGAGATTTACTCATTGTATATATATATTGGATGTGAACAAAGGAGAGGGGGTCTTGGTTTGGTGAAAGATCTTGTTTATTGTTCTCTTCTATCTATTCTCTAGAGAAGGAGAGGCTGGCCGAATTGTAGAACAGTAGCGGAAACTGGAGTTTGCAGATGGAATGGCCCTGAGACTCCGCATCCATTCCAGATGGCTAGACGGATGGCATGTTACATTTACGGCCCACCTTCGGAGGGGTGGGGTGGCCGTGTAACTCCGCATCCGAGCCAGATGGTCTGACGGATGAGTTAAACCCTGTACGTACAGATGGAGAGAGTGGTCTCCTTGGGGTCGCAACCCAAGGATTACGCTTGGCATATGTGCATACATACAGAAGGTTGATGTACATGTAAACATGCTTGTAGTCTGAGTTCTAACTAATGTAGGGGCGTAGTGGAGCAGGTAAAATTATTGTTGTTCTTATCTTTGATGGATATGCTAGATTACTTTGTGGGTGATGTTATATGTGGGATTGCTTCGTAGTTGATGTTGTGAATGCTCCCGAAATGTTTCCTCCCCACTTAGTCCTTGTGGACTAACCCCCTTGCATTGTTTGTGTATGTTTAAGAGGGTACGTCCTGAGCTGAGAATGCGGTATTCAGAAGGATACTATCCGGGGATAAAGTTGCTCCAGCGGAGCATTTTCCCGAGTCATCCTCGATGACCTGTAAGGAGAAGAACCCAGAGTAACCTGCTGAGCTATAGGAGTTGTTAGCATGCCAAACTCAGATGAGCTTGGTCTTGTATGTAATTATCTGATCAATGGGACTATACTTTATTGAGCAAGTATACGAGTATCTTGGATGTTTAACTTAGATGTTAAACGTGTCGGTGCAATGGCCTAGGCCAAGGGTCTAGGTCCGTTTCAGTTGGTATCAGAGCACAACAGCTACAGAGAGCAGAGGAACATGCTAGAACAAATGAAGCGCGTGCAAAAGAGCTGGTGAGGCTGAGGGCAATGGCAGAAGTGGCCAAGAAAGAAGGTGTCACAGTTACAGAGGTGCATGGAGTTGCATGTGACATGGGCCCAGGTTGTTGCTCGCGTGGAGCGGATTATAAGGATATCGAGGCCAATATAGACGCCAAACAGTTTGACGTCGGCTGGCCAAGCAGGAGAGCAGGTAAGTATAAGGCATATAACTGCAAGATCCCCGAAGTGCGAGCTAAAGCTTTGGAGAGGTGGGCCCAAGTGAAAGGAACGATGATAAAAAACCATGAATTCAGCAAGACGTTTGCCAAGCAAGTGTACTATGAGATTGTGAAAGGGGAGCCCGTAAATTATGCTAGCAGAAAATGGAAACAAGGAAGCGGTAGTGGTAGCAGCAAGAGAGTGAAGCTCGTGAACGATTCTGAAAGCGCTCTTGGTGATGAACCCGTGACTATAACTTATTTGCTTCAAGATGCCATAAAACTTTTAGATGTGGCAGGGGTTGCGGCAGCAGGTGCAGTGACAGAAGAGGTAGATCTGAAGGCTCAGCTAGAGAATGAAAGAAGTCGAAATCTTACTCTGACAGAGGAAAACTTGCGCTTAAAAGACCGTGCAAATGCTCACGACAAGATGGCTACAGAATTACTAGACACGAACAGCTTTGGGTAGGGAAAACATGGTGTTGAGAGTAGACAATGAGCATATGCGCGGTTTGACCAGAGCCTTAGATTCTGATCCCCTTAGATTCTCGAAGGAGCAGGGTATTGCATACCTCCCTCCCGAATACCTATATGAGAGCCAGTGGGAGGATGTAAAAAATGGGGACTACTGATATTGTCAAGGTTGTGGGGACAATTTGACCCAAGTTGGTTGGTATGCCTTGGCATGTGGACATCATCTGCATTTGAGGTGTTTGTTGGATTGGATGATGGGCAGTAGGTTCTGTCCAGCAGAGGATGGATATATTATACCAGAGCGGCAATATGTCGTGCTTAACATGCAACCACGCATGCCCTCCTTGCCACCTCTGATTGCTTGCAGGAGGGACGGAATGGCTCATGCGTTCCAAAGCCAACGTGAGATGGACCTTTGGAGGGGGGTGGAAGAACCGCGTGAAGGTGAGGATGTACCAGATATTAACCAGTACCTGCCTCCCGCTCCTGGGCCAGCAGGTGATTGGGTGAACCCCGGTCCAGACGTGGTGGTGGAGGATCAGGACGATTACTTAAACCCATGAGCTTCGAATACACTACTATCTACATTATTTTTTTGATATTTTTCATAGAAGACAAAAACTTATAACAAAAAACTTTACTTTTTATTGATAGCGCCAGAACGGTTACAATAGTTTGAAAATTTTCATGCACAATTATAATAGACTGAAATCTTTATCAGTTTCATCATCCGGAGTTCCGTCCTCTTCTGCCTGCTGGTCTAGGTTCAACCTCCTCTGGCCCTTTCCCTTACTGCAACGTCCTCGAGATGTGTTTCTTCTGACACGTTGCATGTTTGTCAGGGTAATTGGCATTGGATGTTCTGATTTAGGGAGTGAGCCTTTGTGAAATTTGTAAGTTACCTAGAGTCATCGCGATGCTGCCTTGCGTTTTCTATATCTATCTAAACCCTCACGTCTGGTATTCTCTAGATAGTTAATTTCCTGCCATCCCGGCTTGCATTGATGTTCTAGCCCTAGACGTTTAAAAATTATAAGTCGGCGTAACCCATTGACTTCGACTCTTCCATGTCCAAGCAGGCATCATGTTGGATATCTACCGTTCCGTATCTCCACAACCACATTTGATTTACACCAGATACATATCATTCGTCATCCAGCCAAGAATTGTACTATCGTACTATTCAACCCCATCATCTTGAGCTTTGTTCTATTGGCCGTTGACATTTATTTCAAGTGCCAACTACAACATCCTACCTTAGCATGCAACAAATTAACTATTGTTTGCACATTCCAGACATACTCTAGACCCTTCATTGGTAAGTTTGTGGTACAATCGACCTTCTCTCCCTGTATCACTGCATAGATTACCTCTCTAAGATGTTTATCGTATGGTCCATAGTACGTACATGATAAACATATGTCCTCATCCCACAATACTAGAGCTCTCTTCTAACATGGTTAGCGGCATTTACAGCAAGCAGCTCGTCCTCACTGTCTTCGAAGCTGTCCTCTTCCACTTCGGAATCTGCATCTATGAAAGGAAACTGTAGCTTATCGACTACAGCTGCACCACTGTTGCGATTCAAAAGCCGCCAGTTTGAGAAGTTATATACAAGTTTGTCAGCCTTCTTATGCAACAGGCGATTTCGTGTGACATTATTGTGTATGTACTTACAAGCACTCCAATTCCTCTCACTTGCACTATTGGAGGATATCATGCAAGGGCCTGTAATGTATCAGTAACTTGTCAATGGGCTTGCCACCATGCATAAGATTCTATATTTGGTTCCTTCTTATGACTCTCCAGTGCATCGTGAAGCTCTTCATCTGCCCACCTTCCACTCAAGTTCTGATATTCGGTTAACTCGGCAATGAAAAGCTTATAGTCCGAGCTGTTAGGATAATACATTTTTGCAACCTTCTTAAACGAACCCATAACCTCTTTATCTGTATGCTGATCCATATCGTGGTTGTGCAGATCTAAGGCATGTGCGGCGCCATGAAGGTCATTGTACGACATCTTCCATCGTACAATGAAGCCCCTGAGCAATGTTGCGCGCTTGGCATTGTCAAAGGGTGCATTTGGCTCGTCACATTCTAGGAACAATTGTATCGAGTGCCAACACCTCCAGACCTTGCCAGTACTTGCCTTCGAAGAATCAAGGGTTTTGATGGCATGACAAACAGGTTGCATGCACCTGACAACATTCTTTATGCCTTTCCAAAATGTCTCCCGCCCAAGCATTTCTCGAAGGGCAGCAGCTTGCTGCCAGTGTTTTGATGCATTTTTGCCCTTCTGCCTCCTCTCCCATTCAAAGAATTCTGTATGGTTGAAGGTTGAGATAATCGGGTCGCGACACCTAAGCACTCTTTCAAGACAAATGTAATTGGAACCAAACCGAGTCTGGCCAGGATTCATGAGTGCTAGGGCCTTCTGACGCAATGACTTGTATATGGCATAAATTGCCGGCTTCTTTGTGATGAATTTCACAAGACGACGCGCCTTCTGAATGGGATCTTTGAACCAACTGTGCTGTGAAAATCAGTCCTTGAGCAATAAGTTTAGGCAATGGCATTGCCAGCTGGTCGCCTGCAATCCTAGAAATTCAGACTCCAACAATTCACCCGCTAACTTATAATTAGACGTTGTTATCCATTACAACCTGAAATATTCTCTTCGGTCAAAAACTCTCTATCACAGCCTTTGTTTTCTGAAAAATCCAATCTCCTGTCACCTGATCAGTTTTAGTTTCCACGGTCTTCAAAAATTCTTCGCCCCCTGGATAGACGATCATGAAGTTTATAAGGTGGTCCTTGTTTACATTGCTCCAACCATCAATCACTAGTGAAGCCGGCCTGGCTTCAGTAACATGACACAACTTCATCTCCACCCTCTCGACCATTTTCTCGTGTATTTCATCCACCATTTTGTTATTGGCATGCTTGTATGAAGGCAGCCTGAAAGCCGACCCCGCTTTGGCAATTTCTTGGAAGGCTTCTTTCATTGCTTTGTGTTCTAAGACATGTGGAGACAATCTGGCATATAAAAATGCCTCTACAACCTTCAATTGCATCTTCTTCAGTTGCTTTGATGTTAAACACTGGTCAACCCTCTGTTGCTTAGTCTGTCTTTTCACTATTTCAATTGTCTCTGCCATTCTTTTTTCGCCCGTACTTAACCCTCCTATCAACCCTAGTCCACCGTCTGGTTGGTACATTGGCGCTGCAGAAGGGATGGTGTAATTGATCTCTTCTGCTTGGCACGGTGACGGTCCTTGACTATCCCTTGGCTGTGTTTTTCTGCTGATGTTTTTTTTTCGATCCAACACTTCAATTGCATCTTGTCGTATGTCAGTAGATGCCGTACAAGTTTGCACCCCAATTTTAGAGTCCCATAAAATATGAGCTCGAATTCTTGTCGCAGATCCATTTATTGACGTGTACCCACAAAACACACATTGCCACTCATTCTGACCAAATTCCTTCACAAATCCCCACTCAGGACCTCTCCTTCGACCACCAGTATTTTGACATACAATTCTTCCACGTGTTGCTGCAACTCCCGTGGCCCTGCCATGACCCCGCGACGGCCGCGCACCCCCAGATGATGATGCATGACCGCCGGCGGCGCCAGATGTAGATGCATGGCCACTAGCGCCGCCTGATGTAGATGCATGACCAGCTGCCATCCCTGCTGCTATCTAAAATTACTGTCTCTGCTCTGCTATTCTAAAGAGTAAAGACTCCTTAATTGTCCAAACTAAAGGCCGACGTGTATATATGCGAAGGAGCAAGCTTACTACGTATACGTTACATCGACATCTCGTTCGGAGGGAAGGACATGAACCTTTAGGTCTCTAAGGAACAGGGTAGGAACCCAAGGTCGGAAAACTCTGGGAAGGAGTAATCTCACTTCACATATTCCGGCATCAGGCCCCGAACGCAAAACCCACACCTCAAAGGCTGACCGTTTCCCAAGAAGTATGTTGACTCGACCTGGTAGTCAACGTTCGAGGTGAATTCTAGGGCTAAACACGTTTTTCTTATATATAATAATTCAACTGCTCAAAACAGACCAAACAGTGGTGCAAAAACTTTTTTTCTCTTAGCAAAATGCCCTAAAATGCTTTGCAAACTTTCGCGTAAGCGAAAACAACTGTTTCGCTTACGCGAAGATGTTTTCGCGTAAGCGAAACAACTGTCTTCGCTTACGCGAAGTTTAAAAAATTTCGCGTAAGTGAAAATCACAGTTTTGCTTACGCGAAATAATTTTCGCGTAAGCGAAACTTTTTCTGCTTCGCGTAAGTGAAAACAATGGTTTCGCTTATACGAAAATATCTTCGCGTAAGCGAAATAGTTGTTTTCGCTTACGTGAAATTTTCTTGACGCCGAAAATGTTTTTGGACGTATTTTGGACGTATTATACTTCAAATTTGTGCCGTATCTTTTGAAAAATACATATTGCGTATAAAATGTGTACAGTATTGAACCTATCCCTGCTGCCTCCAGTGTGAGTATCCCACATTTCGCTAACATCATATCATAAAAAGTTTTTCATTTTTGTTCCAAGTTTAGACCGAAGGATTGCTTTTGAACTTTCTCAACCTTTTCCCAAGTTTGCAATGCCAATCCAGGACCCCATGCGTCACATCCATACAAAACCACAGATTGGACAAATGTTATATAAAGCATTCTTTTCCAGCTAGATTTCCATATCGCTGCTTTGGCACATCTACGCTGCATTGCATACAGTGCTTTGAGACCACCGTTCACTTTTTTCTCCACTGCTTGATTCCAATTTGGACTCTTATCCACTAATATCCCAAGATACTTGTAGCTATTAGTAATTTCTACTCACCTTGAAAATAGAACTTTAAATGATCAGTCTTGTTTGCCCCAAGCACAATCACTATGGTCTTATCCATATTAACTTGCATGTCTTTTGCATCACAAAATAATGAAAGGGTATCCAAATGCCTTTGCAAACCCCGAATACTCCTAGATAGCAATACTATATCATCAGCATATAAAAATAGCATAAGAACATACCCATTTGTAGGCATTCCATCTCCACCATGGTCTTGCATCCGGCATTCAAGTTGGTCTATAAAAAGACCAAATAAAGTAGGCGACAGAGGACACCCCTACTTTACTCCCTCATTGCTCTCCACAAAATCATTACAAGATTTTACATATGGAACGGACAATTGAACGAATACCTTTTTATATGGCTTTCCAACTGATTGTCTATATTCAACAAGATGTTTAAATCATACATTCTTTCCCATAGATTTTTTTTGTTCACCATATCAAAAACCTTGGAGAAGTCAACAAAGACAGCATATAGGAGCTTCTTGTTCCCAACAACATGATCTATCATTGCACGTATAGTGACCAAATGGTCAATAGTGGACCTTGGATCTGAGCCCAACTTGTCCCACTGCATCCTCAGCCTACATACTAATCTTTGAATCCGGAATGACTGCAAAAAATTTAGCATATAAACTACTAATCATGATCATTCGTTAATTAATCGGATCCAATTTATCGCCTGCTCTGTGGAGTGGAACTAGTCTATTTATTTGACATGCTTGTGAGAGGGAGGGAAGGAGATAGATAGATGGTATTTTTACGTCATACCAGATGGAAACATCCCATATGGATATATGATGATCCCACAAATGTCACCAAAGATACTTGAACACAAGGCCTCGCAATTGCTAATCCAAAGAACTAACCACAGAGGGGTATGAGATGTGTAGGAGGCAGATAGTGGAGGTGTTTTAGGATAGAGAGAGAGTGAGCAAGAGTTCAGACACACAAATGCATGAGGAAGAGGATGGGAGGCGGCATTGGGAAAAGAAGGCATGCATGAGGAGTGATGCAGAGAAGGATGAGGCACGCAGTAGGAGGGATGTAGAAGTGGAGGAACCCGCAAGAGGAAGAATGCAGAGGAGGAGGAGGCTAGGAGGAGGGGGAGATACGAGGATGAGGGATCTACGTACCCCACCTCCTATAGTGGTGGATGGTCAGTGAAGGAGTACCGCTGATGCTTTATGTGGGCGACCGGCCTTGGAGTCCATCTTGTCAGATGGTGTGCACGGCCTTGGACCTGGATTCATATCTCCCTTTCCTCCCACACATGATTAGGGGGGTGACGTAGACTGGCACATGAGTCATGCACGTGGATTGTTCACCTATCAGCTTGGTGATCAAGGGCAAAAGAAGTTGTTACCTAGCTCATTGCACAACCACTTCGAGATTGGGCTTCTGAGGACCGGAGAGAGGAGACATATTCGCTTGACATGCTAGTGCCAGATGAGTTGGTAGTACAGACGTATTTTGGGTTTGAGGTACAACTTTTTTGGAGGAGCTATCATGAGCTTATCAGACGTCGCTTTGATGACTTGACTTCATGATCGAGGGCCCGACCATATGTTAGGAGCACATGGCTCCTTTTGAGCTCCTCACTCTTGCACTGGACCTGCTTCATAGGTTTTACACTCCTGGAATGGAGTGGTCAGAGGAGCATGCCATTTTGTACAACATGTAAGTCCTTTATTCTTTATCCTCTATTCTTATTTGTTGACTCATATCTTTAATTTTATTTGTTTGGTCCAAATTTTGAGCATCTTATGGCACATACTAGGCCCAAAGTGGCGATGGAGGGTCTTATTTCTAGATCCAGCACTATTGAGGAACTATGCTGATGGAATTGAGGTGTTGATGCAGGAACTTAAGACTTGAGCTTATCATTGCCAGTGTGCGAGATTTCGCATAGTTGGAGTTGTTTGGTCTAGTCCATCCTCCAGCCGATGCTGTAGATTGGGAGACGTTGAGCGCCATAATTTGGCCCATTACATACAAGTAAGTCAATTAACATACTTTGGGTTGTCTTTGCCTCATGTTATCTTTTCTCAAAAAATGTACAGTTATTTTCTTCTTGCAGAAGCCACTGGGTGTTGGTATTCCACATGCGGGAGCCTACTTTACGGACCCAACTTAGACCTTCATTCAATTGAGACGATTGGGTGTTGTTGGACCCACTTCTTGGGAGGCCTCATCTACTCAATTAAAATATTTGTAGGTCTCTTACTTTTAGTAGGTCCTTATGAATTATAATCACAGAGAACGTCTTTAATACAGGTTGGGTCCATGGCTCATATAAAGGTTTGGTGCTCCAGCTAACCTAATGGCACGTATAAGTGATTGGATTATTACTAAACCAAGTGCACCACAACAGACCGATTCAAACTCATGCGGGGTTCATGTGTGCCTCTTCACCAAGAATCTCATGGAGGCCATCTTGCATCTAGAGGGTGGGCCACCTCTTGCAGTGGTAAGTAATATGCCTTCGAACTACACATTTTTTTGCAACTCGTATTGTTCTTATTTTTATTACTATTTTGACGTAGATATCTAGTGCCCGACACACTCAGCAAGATGTGGAGGATGAATGGGCCAGATAGCCCATTGCATTAGCTCTCCTATATGCCCAGATTTACTCATTTAGGCAGGTTTTATGCAGGCGTCACTAGGAACCATATATACACATTTATTGATTTATGTGTTACACTTTCCTTCAAAAAGTTTTTGTATATAGAATTATGTTGATATTATCCCTTCAAAAAGTTTCTGTATCAAGATTTTTTTTGACAATATTTACTATTTGGGCCTGGAGATTGTGAGGTTGCCTTTTAGGTGGATGGATGACAGCATTACACTTAACATCCACGGCATTTTCAATAACCCTTTCAAAAAAATCCAACTCCCAAATGTAATTGGCCAACTTCTCTCCAACCACCAATGGTGCAATATCATTAGGCAGGCTATTGTATTCATCTTTCTTTTCCTTCACCGCAAGAGGGTATCTTCTATTTCCTCGATGACTTCGCCTTCCCAGGTGCACTGTTACTGGAAGATTTAGTCCCGTTGTTGGCACTCAAAGATCCATACTAAGAATTGTGTCTCTTGTGGCGTTTGCTATATCTTCAGACGTTGAGATTTCCTCATCCTCATATCAGTACAAGTTATAATTAAGGGGCAAAGAAAAGGAATGGGCAAGGGATGATGAAGGGAACTTGTAAGTAGGGACTTGTAAGTAATGATACCTTTAAAAAAAGGTTTGTAATCGCCTCAAATGAGCTTGATATAACTTTGCAAAAGGTCATATAAATATGTGCTCCTATTTCTCTTCACGAATGCGTACCCATGTGATGATCACAGATCAAAGGTATGTGTACGAGTAATGCTTCTCGAGCATTTGCACATATAATCATGACCATCTTGTACCTGCTTCATGTGAAAAATCGTGGATCATTCAGGAGCCATCCTCTTTATGTACCCATGTGACTATCACATGACAATCGTACGTGTGTGCATTGTTATACCGCATGATCTTGGCCATCTTTTACCTGCTTCATGTGTATACATTGTTATACCGTGTCTCTCGAAATGCTTATGCACTTGTACACATGATAGTGACCATTTTGTACGTCTTCGAGAGTACAAGTCCATGTGACTATCACATGCCTCATGTATGATTAGTTCCTCATGGTTTACATAGTGGCTTGTGATTACCATCTAGAAGCTGCATTGCAATGTTTATGATCTAAAGGTCCATGGATCACGAATCATATGAATCATTGAGTGATATATCCGATGCTGTCTCGAGTGGCTTATCAGATGCATGGTTTACGGATTCAGATGCAAATTCATCCATTGAAACTTTTGAAATAGATGAAGGGGCCATTCATCATTCTCGTCACTCCTCAACTTTTGTTATCAACTATCAAACCATAGGTTCTGTGTCGTCAGCAAAGGATTGGCTAGGGGGGAGTTCTCAAGCTGGTCATGCTTTTATAATAAGCTTCCGTATGATGTTAGAATGCTTGAGAAGCAAATGGCGCAAAGAATTACTGAGATAGTGGCATCAAACTCTCAGTTTTTGCCTCTCTCTACTAAGAATGATAGGTCTCCTGCACCACGAGATTCACGAATCTTAGGGCATTGGGAGGCCATGCAACAAGGCTTACAATTGATCCTTCTAGATATTATCTTGTGCTTCAAAGGGCCAAACCACAATGCCTCATCATCACAGGGATATTTGGATCCAGATTGTCATGCAAAGTCGCATACAAGATGGTATCCATTGCGACCTAACATCAACGACAAGTAATATAAGTTCATCATGGCAAATAGGAATCCCTTACAATGGTATACCTCTCGAATATGCGAGGTCTTGCATTGAGCTTGCACCTGCAAGCGTGATCCATATATGCATGATGAGCATTTTCCTTTATCGGATGAGCTACTACCAGAAGAAGATATACATAAAAGTCTCGTAGCTTTGCAATGCGATTTAGGGTACATCTCATGCACACTCATTACAGAGTAAGGAAAGGCTATAGATGCCAGAGATGCAAGACTTCACGTCGACGAGGAATTCATGATGATAGACAGATCAGGAAGAGTTATAGAAGGGGTTGTATGTTTAAAATGCATACAATACAACTCGAGGAAGATGGAGAAACCGCTTCTATAATTTATGTATCTGAGAATCATATAAGGCATGATCCATTCTCTGAGATAAAAGATTGGTCAATGCCTATCCATTCTGAAGTTTTGAATGTAGCTCGTGGAGTGTCACAAGAGTCAGCGGATAGTCAAATTGCATGGGGTATAGTAGAGAGGCAATAATATCAGGATGCAATGTAGCCTTGTCGATAAGTCCACTACTGTTTTCACATGTCACGGGGGGATATTTGGCAACTCAACAACCAGATAAGAATTATTGGTAAGTGCGATTCAAATTCCTAAGTTTTTGGTTTTAAAATTTAACAATAATCACGACTATATTTATAGATGGAAGATTATGTATTGACAATGTCTATATTCATAGGTGGAATATTATGTGTTGATTGGGATACTGTCGCAGATGGGATGGATGACTGGAAGCATCTTGGAAAAGTCATATATCATCAGCCATACAACACATCTAGTCTTGACCCAAATAGCGTCCCTGGATACGTGTGATTCAAGATCATGTAATGCTTCAAGGAGCAATTAGATATAGTGGAAAAGGCAGTTGGGCACTAGACCTAACATTTAAGACTAACATATATAATTGCCTATTATTCCTGTAGTAGGTGGTGTAAGTCATCCTATCTATTATGTGCTTTGCACGAAATCACCTCCTCGTGCTAAATATGAGCACCTCGCTTTGAGAATTGCCTTGCTATTGACCTTTCAAAGAATGAGAAATGTTAGATCAAAATCTATCACCATCGATCTCGATGGAATTGAGCATGTAGTCATTGCAGAGGTGGTCACTGGGGATGTCCATTGATAACAACTGTGGTAAATAAGTTGCATGTCACATTCTAGCATGTTGGTTTCATGCTAAACATGCATGTTTGTGCACATTGATCCCTAAGATTATTGGAGTTGATCAACAAAGAGATGTATTTCGCAGATTGAGCAAGATGATAAGGGCATCCTTCATGGTTGAATATGGCGGGTACTTCTACGACATGTATGGCCAAAATGAAACTTGAAGGAATGTGCATTGTTGTGTATACTAACAAAATATTGTCATCTAGTTACTTGGAGCAGGATTGGAAGTTCGGCACAAATAGGACGACAAGTGGTAAAGGTTCGGGTGGCTATTTGAACACAACTGTAGATATGATAAATCATGTCGAGTCACATTAGCAGGTCTTGAAAGTCCAGCTTCAGGCTCTCTTCTTGGGTACTGCTTTCATAGAATGTCTCTTGGTAAGATCAATCCATTGTTGCTCCTTCGTTTTATGTGTAGTCATACTCATATTAGTTGTCGATGTTCTGTAGCCGAGTTTAATAGATACAACCCATGTGCATATAAGAAATGCTCAGAGGTTACTAAGAATATACGGGGAGGATTCCACAATCATGGGTTTGGAGGATAGAGGATTCATGATCCTATCGATGGCTAGTAAGACCCATATTGGAATAAGGTATACTCAACAAATGATGTCCCATTACTGCGGCTGCCCCTCATCCATATTACATGCAAGCATTTAATTACTGGAGTTCAATCCAGCATTCCTTGATATCCTTCAACTGGATCATCAAGTTCATGTCCATCCGATTGCAAACCTCTCGCTCCAACAGTAAATGGAGTAGTTTATGCTCGACCGATCACCAAATGGATAACAATGCTCGAAGCAGAATCTACACACCGAAATGGAAGAGTTACAAATGGTCAATTCCATTGCTAATTCTGATTATAAAGAGGAGATTGAGAAACTTAGGAGACAAATGCGCTACTCTCGAGAGTCGATAGTCGAAAGCATATTCGACTTGCATAATACGTCGAGTTATTTTACACGAGTCTAATACCCCCATGCCTTAGTACTGAAATTTAAAAAACGAGGGTGGGTATTCGACTTGTGAGATAGCCAAAGGGGCATTCGACTTGC
The DNA here is from genome assembly GCA_021234155.1 of Isoetes taiwanensis. NCBI lineage: Eukaryota > Viridiplantae > Streptophyta > Lycopodiopsida > Isoetales > Isoetaceae > Isoetes > Isoetes taiwanensis. The sequence goes on from JAJEKV010000021.1 coordinate 8,035,091, forward strand.
ACAATACGTCAAGTTATTTTACACGAGTCTAATACCTCGACGATATTGACTTGTGTAATGCAACATAAGTTTTGACGAGCCTAATACCTCCCATTAGCAAGAAATCGAATAAGAAGAAATCGAGTTATTACCCATACCTTAGTACTGGTATTTAAAAAATAAAATGGGCTATTCGACTTTCGCAATACATCGAGTTATTTTACACAAGTCTAATACCTCCAGGGGTACTCGACTTGTGTAATGCAGCGTGAGTTTTCACGAGCCTATATCCCCATTTTTTTGGTATGGCAGTTCCAACGAAGGAGTTTTTCTATTCTTGGAAGCATTCGACTTGTCTAATATCAGCTTAAAATTATGGGTCGAATATGTGTATTCGACTTGTGGTATAACCTAGGAAACTGAAACCCCTGTGAAATCCAAGCCCAAATCGAGAGCCAATAAATGCACCGTGCCCCACACACAAGACCCCAAAAAACAACACTACTTTGTGAGATCAGGACCAACATAGTGATTAGCATTATTTAGGTATATACTTTACATGCTTGTTTACATAAGTAATCATGGGAGTTTTTTTTTGAGGGAAAAAGAAAATAAGAAAAAAAAACAGGAAAAACCAAGACAACAATGAGGCGAGCTCACAGGGCTGGATCTAGTGAATCAGCTCCTCCCTGCCTGGCTATGGCGGACTGGGCCCTTCCTTTACGGCTTTCAAGGTGAGGTCGGATTCTGCCTCTCAATTGCGTAGTGAAGTCTCATTTTATAGAAAGTCCATAAATTTCATGTTGCCCATCCAGCTTTTCCGGATTCTTTTGTTCCTTCTTGGGTCCGACAGATCTACCTTTGGGTTTGTTCCTGCATGCAAATTGAACAGATCTCAACATTTTTTCCACTCAAAACCTTGTTAGCTGTTCAGGTTTTGTATTACGGTGCTAGTTGGAGGATTGAGGTGTGATCCTTGGAGCATTGGCACATTTGGAGGTTGAAATGGACGAATAAAGAAGGATATGCTGTCGCATGGGTCTTCCTTTCAGAGACAACCCTAGTTTGCTTCAGAAGATGAGCAATAGCAAGCAAAATGACAAGGTTCTTGTCTCAATTGTTGTTACTGAGCTCGGATCAGTTCTTGCAGCAATGCGGTGCAATTCACGGTGGATGCGGCGCTATGATGACCAACCTGAACACCATCTAGTTCGGTCTCTTAAGAATGCTAGGCGTTCTGTCTTCAGCTGGGACAGAAAGCCATGGTCTTCTGTCAATCCATGTTTATATCTTGCTCCATTCTTAGAGGTCATTTGCTCAGATGAAACTGGTGCACTTATAACTGGTGCAGCATTATCCTCAGTCTATAAAATTTTAAGCTCCAATGTTTTTGATAATGCAACCGATCATATTGATGAAGCTATGCATGCCATAGTAGAGTCTGTAACCAGCTGCAAGTTTGAAGTTACAGATCCAGCATCTGAAGAAGCTGTTCTCACAAAAATTCTTCAAGTTCTACTTTGCTGCATGAAAGATGACCTGGGTACTTTGCTGAGCCATAAGGATGTACTTAATGTAGTAAATACTTGCTTTCGGTTGGTGGATCAGTCAAGCAGCAAAAGTGAGTTATTGCAGCAAATTGCAAGGCACACGATGCAAGAGCTTATCAGGGCAATTTTTCTTCACTTGTTCAAGTTTGATCCAGTACCTGGACAATCCTCTAATATCCTGGTGAGCATTAGTAGTTTCCTGTTTCCTTAGAAGATTAGGTATATTCTGTTTTAAGTAGAAAATTTGTTTTTCTCACTCATGTATTGCAGACAAAGATAAGAAGCTGGACAAAATATAACATACCTTCAGTGCACGTCTTAATTTGGTCATTCTTGTTAAACATTCTATTGCTAATCCTGCATGTGGATGACTTCATAGTTTTTATATATCATATGCTTCTCTTCTGCATATGACATTGTCAATGACTTAAAAAGGGAAGGTTAAGTTGCTTTAATCCAAGCTTGATGTTTAATCACTAGAGTCGTTGCAGGTCACGTTGGGGTCAGGTGCTGAAGAATCACAAGAAGCAGCCTTCTCAAATGGTTCTGTAAATTACAATGGAGCATCTTATATTGATAGATTCAGAGGTTCAAGAGTCTTATTGGGGACAAAACCTGCATATGGGCTGCCTTGCCTTGTTGAAATATTCAGTTTCTTATGTTCCCTTTTAAGCATAGAGGATGCAAATGATACTGGTATTGGCTTTGTCTCAGTCATTGAGGATGTTCCACAATTTGCTCTTGGGCTAATCAATTCTGCTATTGAGTATGGTGGCCATTCTTTTGAGTTCCATATCAATCTTATAGAACTTGCACAGGATGGCCTTTTCTGGAATCTAATGCAGATGGGGTTCTCTCCTAACCCAGTTGTCCTATCTGTGGTCTGCAGTACTGTTTTGAGCTTGTATAGTCATCTTCATAAGCACATCAAACTGCAACTGGAGGCATTCTTTTTGTATGTTTTGATGCCTTTGGCCAGAGGTAAATCTGGGATATTGTATCAGCACCAAGAGGTAGCAATGGAATCTCTAGTGGACTTCTGTCATCAAGGTAGCTTTTTGCCCGAAATATATGCAAATTTTGACTGTGATATTGCACGAAGTAACTTATTTGAAGACATAGCAAACTTGCTATGTAAGAGTGCTTTTCCGGTGAATAGCCCATTACAACCTATGCATGTGCTGGCCCTTGAGGGTCTGCTGGCTATTATCCATGGCATGGCAAACAGGACAGATCATCTTTGTGGGGTTAAGTTGGAGGCCAAAGACTGTACAGAACTGAATTTCGTACCATTTTGGAGTCTCAAATGTGATAACTATTCTGACCCTAAGTGCTGGGTCGAATTTGTTCGTCATCGTAAACTTGTTAAATGCAAATTGATGAATGGTGTTGAACACTTCAACAGAGATATGAAAAAAGGACTTGAGTTTCTGCAGAGTAATCTCTTGCTTCCTCAGAATCTGGATCCTGCAACTGTTGCATGTTTCCTCCGTTATACGCCTGGGCTAGATAAAAAGATCATTGGGGATTATTTAGGAGATCGAGATGATTTCCATCTTGAGGTGCTTATGGAATTTGTCAAGACATTTGATTTCACTACTATGTCCCTTGATGCAGCCTTACGTATATTCTTGGAGAGCTTTTGGTTGCCTGGCGAAGCTCAAAAGATAGAAAGAATTCTGGACGCTTTTGCAGCAAGGTATTTTGAGCAATGTGCAAAGGAAGCTCTTGAAAGTAAGGATTCTGTATTAGTGCTTGCATATGCCATCATTATTCTTAATACAGACCAGCATAGCACCCAGGTTAAGAAAAAGATGACAGAAGAAGATTTTATCAGAAACCTTAGGAAAGCAGATACTTCCAATAAAGACTTCCCACGTGACATGCTAAGTCAGTTATATCATTCTGTTATTAAAGAAGAGATCAGGACCTCTTTTGATGCTGGTGCTGGCATTCCAGAGATGACCCATAGCAGATGGATGGATCTTTTATGGTGGGCTGGAAAATCTCCCAGGTTTGTGGAATGTGGCTCAGCTTCTTTTTTTGATTATGATATGTTTGCAATAATATCAGGGCCAGCTGTTGCTGCGATATCTGTAGTTTTTGATTATGCTGAAGATGAACAGGTTCTACAAGCATGTGCAGATGGTTTTTTAGCAGTTGCAAAAGTGTCTGCCAGTTTCCGGTTGAATGGGATGCTGGACGACTTGGTTATTTCGTTATGCAAGTTCACTACTTTGCTAAATCCATCTGCTTCTATGGATGAGGCAGTTGTGGTGTTTGGAAGTGATAGCAAGGCTTGTTTGGCGGTTGTTACTGTTTTTACAATTGCAAACAGGTTTGGTGACCAAATACAGAAGGGATGGCGGAATGTGGTGGATTGCATTCTGCGGCTACACAAGTTGGGCATACTGCCTAGTCTTGTTGCTGTTGATGACTCCGATAATACAAGAGACCAGTCATCTTGCAAGCAACCTGGAACCGTTCCATCACTTCCCGTACCGTCTGTCGTACGGCGGCCATCTTCTGGTTTAATAAGCCGGGTTAGCAAGTTTCTGCTTTTGGATGAGCCTGTCACGTATTCCACAGAGCAGCAAGCTGCAGCTCACCAACGGGCTACTCGGACTGTTGAAGCATGTCATATTGGCAACATTGTTTCAGACAGCAAGTTTTTGCAGGCTGAGTCCTTGTTACACTTTGCCAAAGCACTTATTTGGGCAGCTGGAATACCCCAGAAAGTGCTCTCTCAGGATGATGAAGATACTGCGATATTCTGTTTAGAGTTGTTAATTGCAGTCACATTGAATAATCGAGATCGTATCATGACAATTTGGCAAGGGGTGTACGAGCTCATGGCTGGCATAGTCCAAAATAGCACCACACCATGTCTTCTTGTGGAAAAGACTGTTTTTGGTCTTTTGCAGATCTGTCAGCGTCTTCTTCCTTATAAAGAGAATATAGCAGAGGAGCTTTTACGCTCTCTACAACTAATATTGAGATTGGATCCCCGTGTTGCTGATGCCCTTTATGAACGAATTACTCAAGATTTGGTGCAGCTTGTAAGGGCTAATGCAGGGCTTATAAAATCTCCAGTGGGATGGCGGACTGTAGTTAAACTGTTGTCAATTACCGCACGCCACCCAGAAGCTTCAGAATATGGGTTTGAAGGACTCTACTTTATTATGCATGATATAACACATCTATGCCGTGATAATTTTGCAGTTTGCATTGATGCTGCACGGGCTTTTGCAGAGGCTTATATGATTGATACTGGCAGGTCATTGAAGGCATTGGATCTAATAGCAGGGTCTATTGAATGTCTCGTCCAATGGTCGAAAGACAGCCCAACAGGAGTGGAAGCTAATGATTCATTTATACTGGCAGATATATGGATTAGTTTGGGACAAGGATTGGTCAACATATGTGTGGAACAAAATGAGGAGGTCCGTAACCATGCTCTATTATCATTACAAAATTGCCTATCTGCCTCAGAGGCAATACATTTCCCCCCGGAAGTGATTGAAAAATGTTTCAAGGAGGTTATCTTTGTTCTACTTGATGACTTACTTGACATTGCACTTAATAACTCTCCAAAAGAATATCATGGTATGGATATAAGCCTTCAATTTGGAATAAAGCTCCTCTCCAAACTTTTCCTTCTGTTTTTGAATACCCTTGTATTATTGCCAAATTTTGATTCTTTGTGGTTCAGTGTATTGGGCTATATGAAGGCATTTATGAAAGCTCGCCTACGAGGTAGAGGAAGGGATAAACTAAGAGAGCTCATACCAGAGTTATTGAAAAATATGTTGCTAATTTTGCACTCAAAGAGAGTGCTGATAGAAAATTCGATAGAGAATGGGACCTTATGGCAAACCACATGGCAGCATGTGCAGGATATTTCTCCAGCTTTACAGCCAAGCCTACTTTTGGAGGTATCTATTGGTGACATGCAGTGCAAAGGTGCACTGAAAGATCCAAAAGAAGATGGAAGTCCCAGCGGATGTTCTGAACCTCTTGTATGCGAAGTACCATCTGTAGGAAATGATGCAGTATTAGACGTAGTGCATGAAGAAATTGACCACTCTCTATCAGGTTAGGAAGAAATATTTGGTGCACAACTTACCATTCTCTTCAGATTGCATTGGAGCTGTTGTTAACATGTGTATTGAATCATATTATCAGGAGTAAGCGCATAATGGACAGTATCCTTCTTGTGATAGTTCCGCTCTTCCAATATGCCAGCTAAACGTGCATATATGATGTCAACTATGGACTTGTTTGGTACCTTGTCCAGGGATGGATGTGGAAAAGATTATGTGCTCTCTTTCGATCTCTTGTGGGTAGGGCTGAGGTTGCAAAAGCTTTTTCGGGCGTTGGTTAACGCATGCGCTGGTACTTATTATGCTTTTGCGAATGTAATCTAATGCAATTTTTAAACTGTACTTACAGTCTAAATCTGCAGCTTTATAAATGAAAATGGAAAAGGAAGATACTTTTTAAATCCACGAAGGCCTTTTAAACATTTCACAATTAGTACTGGCTCTTTGCATATCTTACTTATTAAATTGGGTTTTTCCGGTCTGGTGGAAACCCTTTTGCTTTTTTCCTTGAGGGTGCGAGCCTAAGATTGTGTGGCTTTTTAGAGACCCAAAAACTTCCGGACTGTCTTAAATGTTTTGGAGCGTTGAAGGTAAATTTTATGCATGGCCTGTGCGGCATGGATGGAGGTCTGGCGTAAATTTTGCTTCTTCCAGTGCCTGAAGTGGAGGTCCTAAGATAAATTTTATGGGCATGAAGGACCTGCGCCTGGAGTTTCATCAAGCACCTGAACTGGCTGCTTGGATTTGGTCTATGTCTAACAAGAGACTGCAAAGTCCAATATTTTATTGGAATAAGAGGGCATAGATTGTGAAACAATACAAGCATTTCTTTTACGTTGTTATTGAGCAGATTCTTGCTTTTTATAGGTAATTTTTCTCTCTTTTGTTCGTCATTTACCATGTGTTCGCCGTAGAAGAACAAGAGTGATGTCCAATTCTGAAGTAGCTGTTTGAGATCTTATATGTAGCAAACTATGTTTATCTCACATTTATCTTCCATGTGATCTCTATGGAGATGCGCCTGTGGCAGCGGAAAAGGTGAAAATGGAAAATGCTCTTCTATTTATTAACCCGTTAGATAGGCTTGAAAGACTTCCTGTTTCATTCAAAATACCTCCAGGTTTGCAATTTTATGTAAGTATTGTTATTGTGATATATTTATACTGTTTAGATAGCCTGTTGTCCATTGTTGTCTGTGATGCAGATGCAGGAAGAGATTCAAACTTATGTGAATGTAATTGTTAGTAACATAAACACATGTTATCAATGTAGCTATTTGCACATGCAATTACAATGAAGACAAAATATCTAGAACAGCGAACATGTATGTAAAGCGTCTCTTTATTAGATTTTGTTGTAAAAATCTTCTTCATGTTATTCAATTTGCAAAGGCAGGGCATGCTGAAAGAAGTATTTTTTCTCTATTTCATCTTCGAGGCAAGTTGCTTCGCATTTGGTCTAATCATTGTTACTGATGTAGAACGCATGCAAAGATGCCCATTGTGCACTATGTGCCGTGGAGAGATGAGCGAGTTCAGGTAAATGGAGCTATTATTATTGTTTTGTGGCTTAAGCTCTATGTCATGGATGCCTCTAATTGGTAATGCAATACATCCATTACAATGTGCAGAACCATTTGGACAATATGTATAACATGCATAGATTTACAGAAAATGACAAAATGTGTAATCTGCATATTTCTACATAAGCTTGCACGTCTATGTGTTTCTATGGCACACATGCCATGCTTGCCACTTGGTGAAGGAGATTATCTAGGTGGTGGTGTCGACCTAGTATTATGGCAGCTCAAATATGTTTACTCGATATTTTCTTTTTAATGCCTTCTGTATTTTATATACTGCACGTGAGTGTTATTTGATTTTCTAAAGAACAGATGATTCAAATTGTTTGCTAGATTTTGTTTGTTTCAGTCCCTTTGATAAATCTTCTTTGCATTTGCAGGAGTTAGGGTCTGTATTTTTTTGTTTGGGTGCAGCCCCAAGTTGCAGATTGATGCCTCATGGTTGGGTTGATTGCTTGCTTCTTTGCGGATGCATATACAACTAGTGGACTCTATTCCATCTAGGTTTCTTTACTACATATTCTCATAGTCTCTCTTGTGGCATATTTTGCTGTTCATTTGAAGTTTTTAGTTAATTTCTTACAAGGGAGTTAAATTGCGCATAATTTGAAGCTTCTTTAAGTCCTATTCCTTTATGTTTAGCATGACCTGTTTTTAGAGCCGCATACACTTTGTTGACACCATGTCATGTTAAACTACATAATAGTGAACTAGATCTAGATGTTCAGCATCCATTGCCCTTATCACGTGCTAGCAATGGAACTTAACGGATTCTAGAAGGTTGTGCAGTTGCTATTTTTTTTAACAAGGAAAGGAACATTCCTTGCAATATCGACATACTAGAAGATGCTGAAAACTTATTTTTTTTACATTACATAGGCTTCCATGTTTCGTAAGGTCACTGCACTGCATATTTGCAAAGATCCAAATAGTGTTTGTGTAATAGATCAATCCTGCTCAGAGCTTTGGACCATTCATTGTGCAACCTGCAGCAATTTGAGCTGGATCTTCTGTTTTTACACCTCGGTAAGTGTTTTTTGGAACACTTTAATTCAAATTTAATGCTCATGCATTAGAACATTGCATAAAATCTGTGCTCTTGCCTGTTCTGTTCCTAAAGAAAATGGCATAATAAAGATGTCTATTAGTCAGCTAATGCCTGTTGATGCAGGCCTACTTGAGATCTTCCAGGACAGTTGTAGGGTTTTATATCAAACTTACCTTTCTCTACAGATAACCCACTCAAAGAATGTATGTTAGTGTTTGCAATCGAATATTAAGGCCTACAGATCCTCTTTATGCCACTAGATAAGTAATAGTATTATTTTAGTGGAAGGTGATGCAAAATGTAATGGAAGCACCAAAAAAATCACAGTTGAATTGGACTGAATAGGATATAAGATGGATTGGGTTACCTCAAGATGCATCTATTTGTTTTGACCAAAATAGGCTATGCCGGAACGTTGGTCCTCTAACAGGTGGAATTTACTAAGAGATCGATGAATGACATGTCTTTGGCAGTAGAATGGTTGGATTGAAAAGTGACCAAAGGCTTTGACGTGTCTTTGGAAGCAGTGCGCAAAAGGATCTTTAAAAAGATGCATAGATGTGAATACTGTTATTTCTAAAGAAAGTCAAGCTGACAGGTGAATTACTTTATTGTTTAGAGCCTTTTTTTTGCAGCGGAACATTTTGGAATTCCATAAAGCCATCTGTTGCTTAGATATGCTCACTTCTTAGATGCTATATTCACATTTTCAAGCTCTTTAAGAATGCATGATTGGCCTTGGCAAAGAGAAGGTAGAATGGTGGGTCATGTAGTGGGCTTTAATCTTTTTCCGCTTAATTTTTGGCAGGGTATGCCTGCATCCATATGTTACAGTTGCACTCTAAACTATGCAGTTGAGCATGAGTTCTAGGTTATGCGGCACATGATCCGCTGAAATTATGGTTGGGGAGCATCAGATGGATTCAAATTGCTTCAAGGTTATGCGGCATGTGATCCGCTGAAATTATGGTTGGGGAGCATTAGATTGATTCAAATTGCTTCAATAGTGTTGCTTGATTGCCACCATATGGGAGACCCAAGAAACACAACTTTACTAGGAGGTTGCAAAATGAACTAATCTATATTTAAAAGAGAAAAGAAATGCTTTGTGTTTGGCCTGGATAGCAAAAATTTTGTAGTGGCAAATTTTGCTACCCTTCTGCAATGTCCTACCATTCCTTGCAAAATGTTGGAAGTTTACATGTCTGGATACTTCCAGTTTCTTGATCTTTTGCATATTGGGCAATCAGACAATTGCCTCTCACAGTGGGCAGCAGATATTAATTTCAACAAGAAAATCTTGTATTCCATATATGAGCCGGAACATGAGTGCAGAGAGTTCGTCTACCAAAGTCACCAAGTTTTGCCAATGTTATTTTGGTGTTGGTCTCTCAACAAGCTGTGGACTTTGACAAGTGGTGGTCAAGCAAGTACCATTACATGGATAAGTTCATGATATCACAAGAAATTATAGAACTCTGGAAGCGTGAGAAGTTTATGGAGGATGTGCCCTCACTTGACAAGGTAAGCATTGATGGTGCTACAGGTCCAATACAAAGGATTCCTATATGGCGAGGGTTATCAAGTACTTTATCACAAGCTTGATCGAGGGAGATTAGATTGTGTGTGTGGTACATGAACGACCTGTTCTCCCAAGGGGTTATGCTACTTGGAATTAATCCAATATCTGTAGTTGGGAACAAAGCACTAGTTGAAACGATCAGGTCATACTTGAAGATCATTTTGAAAAGAGATCATTTTGAAAAGAGAAAGGAAGATGGAAAGAGTCAGGAGAGGATGATAGTAAATAAGAAAACGAGAAGCCAACAGCCAGGGCAACGAAGGGCGCAGCGAACATATCGAAGGGATAAACGAGCTGACAGAAGAACAAATAATAGAAAATCTTCGAGCAAGGTGAGTATTTCCATGCTTTACTGCCTCTAGTTTTTTGTTTTTTTTGGGCTTTCTTGGGACTTTCTTGACACGAGTCGAGAACACCCCCCACCCTCGCTTCCTCCCTCCCCAAGTTTTACGTTCTTTCCTTTCTGACTTGAGGCCTTTCATGACTCACGAGTTAAGAAATCCGATCGATAATTCACACCTTGAGCATTGCTGACATATAGCGTTTGTTATTTTGGAGGCTTTGGTCCACTTCCATCGCTATTAGCTTCGCGCTCACAAGCATCTGAATCTAATTCCTTGCACCCTCCCACACCTCACAATGGTTCCGATGCAAATCAGCAGCATGGTGCACAAAAGGATTGTGATGCAAATGAGGTATAAACCCGCAAGCAGTGGCAGATAAAGGAAATAGCAATAAAGAAATCAAGATTTCGGCTCTAGATCCTGGATAGAAAATTTGGTGGGAGCCAACTCCAACTTGGATCCAGATGGCACCACAAAGCTCATAATCTTTGATGTGAACGGAGTCTTGACTGCAATGTACCAAGATGGTCATGTCCTAGAGTTCAATATCTCACAGAAGCCGACGAAAACATAGAATAAGGTGGTCTATCCTCGACCCAAAGCAAAAGAAGTTATTGAGTGGTGCATGGAGCAGGGATTCCAAGTGGCCATCTGGTCTTCAATGGCCAAGAGAAACGTTGTGAATGTCCTATCTGTACTCGGGCTACCCGTATTGAAGTTCGAGTTCATATGTGGCAATGAAAACGTAGAGCATGTAGACGACCTTGATTTTGATCTGGCCATCACAAAAGGGAAGCCTATCATGGTTAAGAGACTCGAAAGGGTTTATGAAGCTTACCAGGATTTCGGCAAGCACAACGCAATTGTCATAGATGACATCGCCTACAAGTGCTATCATAACTCAGATAATGCAATTCTTGCAAAAAGCTATTCGCCTGAGGAGTATGAAACAGATATGTGGTTGTGTTATGATCTCATTCTGGTGTTAGAGTCCTTGTTCTCCATTCTGATGGTCGAAGTGATAAGAAACTATCCGAATCTCAAGGTGGTGGATCATGAGAGCAGCGAATTTATGAGGGCAATGGACATGAAATATTATGGTAAACAAGATGTTATTACTATAAGAAGAACAAGATGTAAAAAAAGTAGTTACTATCAGTCTAGCTACCAGTAGATCTGGGCTTAAGGCCTGGAAGCCTATGCTCCTGCAAAAGGATGACATCTGCCTTCAAAGATCTGATAGCTACTAAAGCATGGCCATGCTTAAGGACCCTTTGTTGTCGCCTTGTTGCCACACAAGTTCCAAACGATACATTGTTACCATTAAAGGTAGCACCAATGTTTACCAACTTTGAATTTTCGAAAAGAGAACTAACAATATGAACTATAGAAGACCACACACCCCAGGCAGAGAAGGCTCTGGCATTAAGAATAGTAGAACTTATATTTGTGTAGTTACTCCTGCCTAGTTTACAAAAATGAACGATCTTCCTCATTATTTATTGTTTTGTCATTTTATGGATAGATATTTTTTCTTCTGTACCCATGGTTCCACTTCAATAACTTTATTCCGAGAAGCTTTTTCTAGGCAATTCATATTTTGATCCTACTAATTTGGACTAGAATGTTGTAACGTTCCTAACCGACATGCCCTTAGCCAACTGGGCTAAACCACCTAGACGTTTATGAGTAGTCGCTTCTATCCATTTATGCCGGTGTCTCGGGAATGCGACACCAAGATCCACTCGAACGGTCTCCCGTGGGTCCGTTACAATCTCTCCCACTAGACTATGCTCGTCCTCGAGCATCACAAACCAAGTCATGACCTACCGTCCAACGGTATTCCGGGTCATACTTTCCCCCATGGAGACTCGAACTCGAGCCCTGCTCTGATACCAACTGTGACGAGCCTGCCGAGTTGACCCTTCTGGCAACTCGGGATCTTGTCAAAACTTGCACATTCTAGCTTGCTAATGGTGGTGAAGAATTGAATCTTACTTTTGCACAATCGAGTCACTGAGATACAATATAATTACCACTGTCCATCAAGAATACAAATTCAAAGGATGTATTATCCACAATACTCTCAATATATATACATAAATACTGCTAAGCAAGCTAAACAAAAGCTTTTTAATTCCAGATCACAACCATGATCCTCAGCTACATTGCTGCCATCCGCGCAACCACTGCCTTGCCTGTTCACTGCACATGCACTCATTGGGGTTAGTCCTCATGACTAAGTGGGGATCCCTGGCTGCCTCTGCATGCATGGAAATACTCTGGAATCTTGGATACAAAGACGTAAGCACAAGCAAACAAAAGATTCTAGGTGAGTAAAGTACTAGACAATGACAACATAATCCAAGGAAAACACCAAACTCTGAGCGACAAAAGCAAAGAACATAGCTAAAATAACAAAACATCTCCGGGACAATGGGAAGCTCAGCTAGCCTACATGCAGGCCATGTTAGCAGAGAAATGCCCAGCCAGCTCACATTCCAAGCCCCGTTGGCGGAGTTGGTGGGGTGAACCTCGTATGCGCATACCCTTCCCAGCCCACGTCTGGCGCTGGAGGACCTCTTACCATGGAGTCACAGGAGTTGATGTACAACCTCACCGGGAAGCTACCACGTGAGGAGGCCACGCCCGGTGTCACAGAGCATAGATACAAAGAACACATATGACATGAGAATGCCGGAACTACCCAGGCCACCGAACCTGGAAGTCCGACCCCGGAGGACCCAATAGACATCAAGTTACCAAAACAACATGCAAAGATCATGACATGTGATGTGATGTTCATTAGAATATTTACCAAACTTAGGTGCCTAGATCATACTCTGCCCCTTGCTGAGGTTGCCCATATATGTTGAAGTAGCTTATCCAATGCTCCATGTTTACCTTCATGTAATTCCCTTGCCAAAGTTACTCATACATCCTAAACTATATTGAAGTAGCAACTCTATGATGAAGACCTTGATAGCAATCCAACCATCGATGTTGAATAGCAGCAGATCTATGACCTTACCAACATATCAAGAGCACTATGATCACAACATAAATATGTCGAGGAAGTCACAAACATGGTTGTCATATTGATGTGAATCCAACACCTATATACGTCATCCGTTACGCCAACACTGCTCCATGCCATAGCCATTCTCAAAAGCCCCCATAAGCTTCCTATGACTCTCTTGGCCAAACTATTCAATCCCAGATCATGCCTTACCTTCAAAGTTCCACCTCAATAGCTATAATTTAATCATGAGCTATGGTTTTAATACCTTTTATTATAAGCCTACTTTCCATAACTAACGGAAAATCTCAAAACCCAGCACTTTCACTTAAGAATCAATGTAACATGATGATCGCAACTGCATGTAATCCTTGCCACATTATTCTGAATCATAGCTCCACCTTTAGGAGCCAAAACAACACAAATGGCACAATTCTTGAGCTTCATGCTCAACTCACCGATTAGCTACCCAGATGCTCATATTCTCCTTTACTTCTATCAAGAAGGATCTACTTAAGAGCCATCTCATAGGTCAATCTGTCAGGTTCTTTACCATTTTAAAGTTATCAACCTTTATATTTCATATTAATTCAATTAGATTACACTCATTCAAAGTAAATTTCCTTACTGTTACTATTCTTGTGACTATTCTGAGCAATCAGTGGCAGTCTTCATTGGTTCCATCCACATACAAGGCAACTGAGCCCCATCCAAAAGGTTTATTTCTTAATTAACTCCTTAGAATAGCAACAAATACTAATCAAACCAACATAGAGAAAAGTAAATACATATAAACAACAGAAAATGAAACATGACCGGTTAGTTCTAAACTTGTAGATGTCCAGCAAAGAAGATTCAAGGCATGCCAAATCTGTTGATTCAAGCCTACATTGGCACTTCCCAAGCATTTTCAGATCTTCTTGCCTCTGAATCAGTCCTTCTAGATATGTTTCTACTCACTTATCTTCCGTAGCCTTATGAGCCTCCAACAAATTTATAAATTTTCGCATGCAAAAATCATGTACAGACTAATCATGGCAACTCATAGCATCTCAATTGATCAATAGCAAAATTCCACCTAATAATTTCTTCATTCATAGATCTCTGGACCCCTTGCAATTGATTGCGCCTCCAAAGATCGTCTTCTAACTCCAAGAATCAAACTGCAGAAGAACATACATAGTGCAGTCAATTCTGACTCAACACCAATATTGCGTCATAACTTTCGCATATGGATGAGTTTCGGCCTGATCAGATCCATTCCGAAAGCTTACTTGAAGATCTTTCCAGCAAAATAATAATCACCTGAAAAGGATCTCGGGTTGCCGAGATATGATGCTTCAAAGGTCGGACTCCAAAACTGCCCAGAATTGCTCCCTGCCTTCACGCTCTGCAACAATCCTTTTGCCAAACAGACAAAACCCTGAACTCATGTTGGATACATGTTATACATGTGTACATACATACATAAGTACATATACTGGCCCATCAAGTGCCCAGGTCTGTTACAGTCTCCCTTCTAAAATTTAACCCATGTCCTCATGGGCCGTGATAGATTTACTGAAGCATTTCTTGATTCAAATCTCAGACCAAACATAGCTCAACTCAACTCAAAACTTCAGCTCGTGTAGCAACTTACTCTACCAAGATCATATTCCAATCTTACCAATACCACCTTAGAGTACAATTGTTATCATCTTACTAGACATGCCATAAGAAAAACCGTACCTTCAACGTCGTCAAAATTTGCTTCCCTTAGCACCTTCATCCTAACTCCAAAGCATCTACATATGGCTCCTCCTTCAATCCATAATTCACAATGTCAACACCCTCCAATATTGCTCTGATACCAACTGTAACGTTCCTAACCGACATGCCCTTAGCCAACTGGGCAAAACCGTCTAGACGTTTATGAGTAGTCGCTTCTACCCATTTATGCCGGTGTCTCGGGAACGCGACATGAAGATCCACTCGAGCGGTCTCCCATAGGTCCGTTACAAATGTTTAAAGCATCAATATCCTCCATTTTGTGCAGTCTGCCCATTTAGCCACTAGTTTATTTTCAAACTCCAACATTTCCTCATCATGTGGCTCTTGTTCCTGTGCATGTCTACTAATGCGTATTGTATTTTCACAGTCCATAGACTTAGATGGTTTTCCCTACCTTGCATGTGCCTTAAGTCTTCCATTGCCTTTAATATGCACCTCTTGCCAACCCTCCTGCTCCTGAGCTTGATCATCCACTAATTTCCCTTAATTGCTTTCTTCATAAAAAAATTATCACTATCACAATTGTCAAAAATGATACCAAAGATTGGGAGCTTACTTCCTTATTTGCTCTGTCCCCACTACTACTGCTGGACGCCTCACCTTTTGCTGGTTTAATCTTGCCTGTTTCTGCAAAATCATTACTTATGTCACTCTTATGACCTTCTCCAGCCTGGATATTATTATTTATAGCCTGTGTGATTATTGCCTCCTTCTGAGCATATTTTGAATTGATTTGGATCTCTTGTCCATTTGAAGCAAGTGTTTTATAAACTGCTTTAGGGGCCTCGTCTCCGTCTCACTTCCTATGTTTACCTTTATTATCTACATTCTCTTAATTGTTGATAGGAGTATCTGGAACCTCCAAATCAGCCTAATGAGCGTATTTTTGAATTCCAATCTTTTAAGGAGCTTCAAATTAAAATGATAGAAGATGCTCTCAATCTTTACTAATATTTCACTAGGAAGAGGTAAGCTTGCTGATATTGCTGCAAATCCTCGGATCTCGCAAAATAGAATGAAAGATATATATACCAAGGCCATTAGCTATTGCTATTAGAAATTCCAGAACCAACGTATTAGTAGGGAGCTTCTCTATTTCAAACCAACATGGGTTTATAGTACTGATAAAGGATGTGTCCTCAAGAAAAATGATCCACAACTTTACAAACCATCTTTTCAACCATATTATCTTTATCAAATAAGATAAGGAAGAAATTCCCACTAAGAGCTTTAATAGATTTGACGCTGAGGAAGGCCCAAATATTTCAGGTGTTTTGTCAGCCATGAACCCATTCTTTTAACATCCAAGGAACTCCCACTATAGATCCCAACATCACAACTTGTGAGATACGTTCTCTCTGTATGCTAGATGCTTCTCATGGTAAATCTCCATACATTGGATTGAGGCCTTTTGTTTCATTGGGTTCTCGTTGCTCATGGAGTTGCCATCATTCTCTTCACAATAAGTGCTGCTTCGCTTGCAAGAGTTTGTTCTTCATGATTTATGGTCACATTCCTAGGTCGAGGATTTTCTAACTATGGCCCAACATTAACTCCTACATTAACTTCTTTAGGCACATTTGATCTTGGTGCAAAATCTCTAGTTTGTACTCCATAAGAAGAGGAGAGAGAATTGGTTGGAAAGAGAGTTTACTTGGCCCTGTGCTATGTTTCTAATACTGAGATGGATTCACCCTTATAGCTAATAAATCTTGATCATTGTGTTCCCCTGCAACTATGCATTAACTTGAGTTGCGGATTCTTGTCTCAACTCTGCCAGCTTGTTGTGTAGAGCACCATTGTTCCTCCACTGTCATTGCCTTCCATATATCTCTGCATCCATAGACTCGACACCATCATTGGCCCTTTTCCTTGTCTGCAGCTCATCAGTAACACCGATTCCATCTGCAATAACATTGATTCATCTACAGAATTGTCTTTTAAGCCTGTATCAATCGGATTAGGCCCTGTTTCAAGATTGGGACTCCAGGGGAGGGAGGGGGAGGGGAGATCTTTTGACTCCCCAATCCCTCATCATTATGGCCTCTGCAATATATGCCTTCATCTAAGGTTGCAATGGTATTGGACGATTTGTAAGGGCACTATATGGGCTCCCTCATATCAGAATTTGTGTCTGCAGTAGCAGTGGCCATCAATTTCTACGCCTGTACCTCAACAGCCACGACAACATACCTTCAACCAATCCATTCTCTGTAGACTCGAAGTAGAATGGTTAAGAAAAAAATATTCTATGCATCTTCATGCATCTTTATGTTATTGTAAATAGGGTTCAAGTTTGACGGCTTTCATGCCTGTTTTTGGCTTTTTTGCCCGTCAAAACAGGCAGCAAAAAAAATTTACCCTGCATATGAAGGGTAACAAATATCGATTTGCCTGTCATATAGAAACGCAAAAAAAAATATGTATGTCATTTGAAAGGTCGCGAATATAAATTTGCCTTTCATTTTTGTATAAGTACTATGGTTATTTTATAGGCATATCGAGTTAATGTACTTTACTTCTATAAGAATAATGAATTAGGTAACATTAAATTTTTTTTTTTTAACTTCTACATTCCCGATTCCTCCTACATTCTCCCATTTTCCAACGAATCCACCAATTTGGGAAATTCGAGTCGTTTTTGCTCTGCCAGCTGCCTGCCACGGCTCTTTGCAGTAAGCCGGTAATGCTAAGAGCATTTTTTTTTTGTTCTTTCCCCCCTTTTTCACAAAACGACGTCTGTATGTGGAGTCTATGGACGGAGTATGTGGACTAGTTTTTTCATCATGTTTCAGTCAGAGCAAGCACTGCCGAGCAGAGAGGCCGTCATTGTCTCTGTCATCGAGTTTCACCAATAGACATTAACCAGAGCCCCACATCTGCTACTCTTTAACTTTTTAACTATATATTTATATTACTAGTTATTACTATATAACTTACCTTTTTGTTCTAAGTTTATAATTGAAAAATGGTCTTCTGTCAATTAAATTTTTTATATGTCAGTTGAAAGGTTCAAATTGATCAACATTCTGTCCTATGAAAGACAAAAAAAAAAGTGCCTGTCATTGGAAAATTAGGGGGTGCCCGTCAAACTTGAACCCTGATTGTAAATGTTTAGTGAAAAAGTGTAGGATCATTGACATTTTTACACTTGAAACTGTCATAGACTTGATATAGAGTCAACCACATTTTTACTTTTCGTCGTTGTTCAAACTAAGCGGCTACACAATGGAGTGATTGTTTCATGACTCTTCTTAGTCATTCAAGGTAAGTGGATACCTTGAGAGTGTTTAATGGAAAAATCCCTTTTTTTTTTAAATCCATAAGTGGCAACACAAAGCATCGCTATAAAAGTAATATTGCAACTAGCATAACAAATAATTGTTTATAGCTTCCAACAAATTATATGCCCTTTTATTCGATCAAAATTTCTTTTAGTATAAGAGAAAGCCCCTTCGGGCTTGATTCCGGAGGGGAAAGCTGGCCGACGCGCGGAGCGCGGAGGCCTGCTTGACCCTCTGGAATCAAGCTCGGAGGGGCTTTCACCTAACGTAGAGGACGGCTGGGCCAATCCAACCGTGCCACGTGTCAAAATCGAGGTGAAAATATCAGAAGAGCAGGTAAGAAAAGTCAGAAAGACAGTAAAAATGATGGGACGCAGAGTAAAAGTGGCAGAACGCAGAGTAAAAGTGGCAGAATGCATAGTAAAAACTTGCACGGTTTTTCAGATAAAGAAAATGTGACACGTGTCACTTATTCATTGGATGAGACGGCTGGATTGGGCCCAGGCGTCCTTTATGTAAGGGGAATAAGAATTGGTTATGTCTATATGACATATGATTTATTTGTTCTACATCTATTTTACATTTGCAGTATCATTATTTTGTTGCATGAATGAGTGATTATTCCACAAACGTTGTGAAGTAACCTCAAGGTTATGAAATTCCCTTGCTAAAGGCCCTAAAAAATCTCCTTGAAATGGTCACTTGAGGAACATTGAATGTTTAGAGGAAAAGGGGGAGGAGTGATTTGCAATTTGAATGCTCCGTTTTGAATTTGGGGTCTCCATTTTTGCATTGCATGCCACCCATATAAGCAAGGATCGATAAAAATTTATACTGTGTTGCTTTACATGCAAAAGATGCAAGAAAATGGAAAAAGTGGCATACATATATGATATCATTCCAGAGCACAGGCTGGTATCGACTAGACTATAATGATATTCTATATAATAGAATATCTATCACGCACGACACGATGGATATTAGAGGATCTTGATATCTATCTTGATATCTCTATATCTTTATTGTTATCTAGAGAGAATGTTATTGGTAATGTCTATAGATAGTAGTGTATGAGGAAATAGCTCAACGATGGAGCATATTTCAAAGCCAGGGACAAACCAGTGTTCAAACAACTTTCTCGGGTACTCTCTTTGGCCCACAACGGCCTTTCATGGATGATGAAAGAACTATTTTGCACAACTATATTCCTCCTCTCTTTGGTCCACAGAGGGACTTTCTTGATTGAGGAGAAAATGCCTTCAGAAGTCCTTCATGAGACCTCTTCAATAATGCCATGAGGAGGAGTCCTTAACAAGCTAATACAATTTCCATGCCATGAGGAGGAGTCCTTAACAAGCTTCTGCCAGAGTCTCCTCGAAACTTCATTCCCAACAAGAGAAGTTCATTGCATTAGCCACACATACCAAGTGGGAGAGAGAGCTTGCGTATTTTGCTTGCCTTAGGAGCCAAATTGAATTGGGAAATTCATCAAATGGATGTGGATATGGCATTTCTGAATGGAGATCTTCTTGAGGACATCTATATGCTGCAACCTCCAGGTTTTGAAGTACCCGGACAGAAAAACAAGGTATGTAAACTCCGGAAGGCCATTTATGGCTTAAAGCAGGCATCTCGGGTTTGGTACAAGAAGTTCGATGATGCACTTAAGCATGAAGGATTTCAGGTTGCTACAACAGATTCTAATGTCTACATCAAGTGCATGGGATGTATGTATTTGATTTTAGTGCTATATGTGGATGATATGCTTGCAATGGGCAGCAATCTTCTTGATGTTCAAGCACTTAAATCTAAACTAGCTAGCAGGTTTAAGATGAAAGATTTGGGTGCAGCTAGCTCTTTCTTGGGTATGCAGATACATCGTGATAGGAAGAAGAGGCTAATTCATATCAGCCAACCTCGGTATGCTGAATTTCTGCTTGAGCAATTTCGCATGGCAGATTGTAAGCCTATTTCCACGCCAATGGAAGCTGGCCTCAAATTGTTTGAAGATGAACCTGTTTGTGAGAATGCACATTCATCTTCTCTACCATATAGGCAGCTTGTTGGGAGTTTGATGTATCTCATGACCATAACACGACCTGATCTTTGTTTTGCTGTGATTGCATTGAGTCAGTTTAACCATTGTTATGAGTTAAAGCATTGGCAGCTAGCAAAGCATGTTCTTCGCTATTTGCAAGGAACAAAAGAGTATGGAATCTTGTGCATAAACGAACATACGGCAGGGCCACATGAATGACCATCGGTTTGAAGAGGCATTCTGGAAATTTTCACAACATCTGAGGTTGTAAAACTGAAATTATTGTGTCCAAGCAATTCCAGGAACCTGCATTCAAAGTTTGTTGTCATTGTGCCACAACAGCAAAATGCAATGAGCAAGCACTAACCTCTCAATATGTCTACTTCTGCCATGCAAGCCCGAGCTATCAAGTGATATATCCCTGGTTTATATCTCTGTGCAAGACATGCGTGGCTTACAATCAGAAAACAGGTTCAGTGATGTCCATCACAAGCAGACAAAAATATGTACTGGCACTTATCCAGATTCACATGTTTCCTTATTGTTTTGTAACTATTTGTGTCCTTGGACAATGTCGAGTGAAAAAGAGGGTCAAAGAAATGAAAGGGATGGCTCATTCCTTGGAGCATCAAGTAGTATTCCATGTATCTGCAAACATATGCATATGATGGCACAATCCTGATGATCACAAATCAGATGAAAGTATCACCTTGAGAAGAGGAGGATCAATTGATCATTGAACCACTGCGTATCAGCTTCCAAAATTTTGATGTCGGTGGAGCTAATCACGACAGTTTCAGTTCCACTCAGCACCACTTCCAAACGTGTATGTGTCTTTAGATAGACACATACACGTGTATGTGCCGAAGCTCTATCATCTCTAGTTCTAAATATACACGAGAACATTTGCTCACAATCCATTCAAATATTTTAAATTGAAAAAGTACAACACATATCATAGAATTTTTTTTACTTATATTGACTTTCAAAGAGTTTTATAAGATTCATTTATGAAAATACTTGTCGAGCATTTTCATGCAGTTGCGCGACTCTTCAGAATCCCACATGTTCCACATTTGATGTTCCTTCACATAAGCTGGCACACTTTCTGCAGCCAGAAGTCCCTCCAGCCATGGTTTGAGTTGCTCCAAAAGGAAATTGGAATCCAACCTGTCGGGAGTAAAACTATTTGGACATATCATTGTGTTCGGCTGGTTGGCAGAACCCTTATATCTGCTGTCACCTATCAACAATGTATTTTTCACTTGGTATTTCCAGAATTTCTGGTACACTTTGGACAGATCCTTAAGAAAAATTGGCTTATTAACCACTTTTAATTTTGTGTTGGTGCAGTCATCCTGATTCCAAATAAAAAGAAATCTGCCCTTATATTCCTGCAACAACTTTCTCATCAACAAGTCAACATTACTCTTAGCTCCTCGCCAAAATCTTCAACAAGCTGCATGTTCATGAGGAGGAGTTTCAACCAGCACATTTCTAGCTAGTGAGAAAGAGGCACAACAGAAACCACATGTCAACACATGAGGATCTCATGCATTCTTTGCATCTATATGCTTCTCATTTGCCATCTACACTCCATATATAGTCAATTGATTATGACAGATGTATGATTAGTACCTCCATGACTTTGTCCATCTTTGCAATGGATGCAACTTTTATAGTTGATTGTGGATTCTGTTATGGACTATGGTGTAAGACATATGTGGGGAAGTTGACGAGTCAGAGGAAATAGATGTGTGGTTACATGATAAGCATAATATTGAGGTAGGTGTGCCGATATGCACTGCCCCTTCCAGGACCAGGAACTCCAACATTATACTACTAGAGAGCAAAATCAAGTTTTCTCAGTACGTGATGACAGAAGCCTAAATTTGACGATAGTAGAGGTGGCAAAAAGAGAGGCAGGATGTTCAGATGCAAATGAAGCTTACCACCTTTTTAACGATGTCATACATGCAAAGTTGGTGGAGTTGTTTTTATTACAAGAGTAGAGATGCAAGGACTGATTGTCCACGCCACTTACTAGTTAAGGTTTAGGATGCTCTTAGCCAACTTTATGTCTTTCAACATGGTGATAACCTCCGGGGGGATTACTTTCTTAGCACGAGAAGACCTATCCCCTCTTCAGCTATGTAACTATAGGAAGGAGCTCTGCAAGGTGAAAGAAGCACGCATGCGAAAGAAATGGGTGGTTTATAGAGGAGGCGCAACAATTATTCTAAACCATTGGCTTTCTAATTCCTGGACTGGCTATGCCCTCTATGCCACTATGCCGTCTTCAGTCATTTGAGCTTTCTGTCCATGTTTGTTTCAGATGAGGCATAATCCCCTTCACGCCCTTGTTCATTGTACCATCCCATGGCCCTTGGTCGTCTCTAGGAACGTAAAAATTCATTCTGCCTGCTGCCTATCTCTTTATAGCAACAATTATGTATGTCAACAAATATATGAAATGTCTATGTATACCAAACATTGCTGGGTGTCATTTGTTTATTATTTCATTTCGTACATTCATTCTCGACCCATATCCAGATGTTGTATATATCTCTACAAAAAAAATTGTACTTACATCTAGCAACACAGAGCATTTGTTACTAGTACATATTATAGTTTTGTCATATGGTTGTGGTGCCATTTCAAGACTCTACCTCTCAAAGCATAAAGAGAGGTCTCTCTCTCCATCTCTCTAAAAAAACCTACCTGTATGTGTCTCTTGTCGCTCACATCATATATGATGGAAGATGTTTACCCCCATTGTGAGAAATGGTTAGGGCTCGCTCTAAATTAAAATTCAAGAGGGTTGACTATGAAAGAATGATTAGCCTTCAATGTGAAATCCAAAAGGTTGTGTATTAAAACCCTAAAATAATGGTTCAACTACTACTGAATAGCTAAGATTATGATATGCAAATCAATAAATAAGATTTTTTGATTAACAAAAGCAAGAGTTTTTTGTTGGGTTGCCTCTTCATGGTGTCAGCTTGTAACAACCTTGGCGGATGGCATGGTTGGCCAAAGACCCAATCCCTCGTGATTGAACTTCTCTTTGCATCTGCTATTGCATAGATAGTTTTATGGAGACATATACGGCTGGTGTAACTTTGCTTGTGGTACCTTTGGGATCTTCTTGGCAGGTTAGCTTACCTTGAAGGGTTAGTTTTACCGCCCTTCTCACTTTTAGAGTCGTAGCTACATGCGGTCCTAGCAAATTCCTTTCTAGTTGAATGTGCCATGCCCTTGGCATTCCCTTTGGGTGGTAGTCAGCTGGAGGGGGGGATTTGGGCAA
This sequence comes from Isoetes taiwanensis, assembly GCA_021234155.1. Taxonomy (NCBI): domain Eukaryota; kingdom Viridiplantae; phylum Streptophyta; class Lycopodiopsida; order Isoetales; family Isoetaceae; genus Isoetes; species Isoetes taiwanensis. The sequence continues at coordinate 8,058,697 of JAJEKV010000021.1, forward strand.
ACCCATAAGCATTGAGAAAGTGGGAGTAATCCTCTTCGGTATGGTTCCTTAGAAGATGAGCCAACACTGAATTTATGTAGCATTGAGCCCTTTTGGGCACGTGCCGGGAATATGGCATGGTTAGGTTCGTTATCTAGAGTTAATGTTGCATCTGCTTATACTAGAATTGTTCAGAGAGTCGTAAATCATTAATGTGATCAGCTCCCTGATGCTGCTCCCACTCCTAGTGAAGAAAGACTCAACGAAAGTGATGTTGTTCCCACTACTAGTGAAGACTCAACGAAAGGGCTTTGTCTATAGGTGATGACTGATTTATAAGTTATGAATGCCAAATTGGCGAGATTTAGTATTACTATTCCTTCAATTATCTACACATATGTAATTCAGTTTGCCTAAGTTATCTTTGACATGGCGCCATCATATGAGTTGTTTCTGAAAATTGAGGCGATTTCATTTTTTATTTTCCCTTAAAATATCGACACGTGTTAAGCTAATTGCTTCGAGCAGAAGGAAACGATTGATCCCCCTTTTTTTTTTTTTTTGAGGGCTAGAGAAGAAAGCCCTTAGTGGGCTCGAGCTAGAAGCTCCTATACCGGGCTCACAGCTCCCTTATCACTCTTCACTAGGCTAGATGTATTTGAATTACTCGTTTGTGGGAGGATGGGCAAAACCCCCGCCACCTGAAGCCCATGAGATTTTAAAGTACAAGTAGAACCCTTGGATGGAGCCAAGTCTGTCCAAGGATTTATCATAGTCTCTTCCCCACTTTCGGATATGTGAGATTGCCATGAGAGCAACTCCATGATTGAAGACATTTTTTATCCTGGCTATTGACACAGCCTGATCATCCAGAGCAACAGCACACCTGTGTTTCCAAATTGACCAAAGAGCAATGCAAAGGATGGAGTATCCAAGTTTGTCCATTTGTGCAAGGGCGATTGTCGGCCAATGGAGCTGTGACAGATCCACCTGTAAGATGGGTGCTGCCCAAACCCAGAAGGATCGAAGTCTAGGGCAGAAGAACATATGATTAATAGTTTCTGCTTCACCACAAGATAGAGGGCAGTTCGTGTCTGCAACAATGTTCCTCCGCAGCAGCCATGCTTTGGTGGCTATACCGCTGCGCCAGCAGAGCCAGACAAAGAGTTGTGTTTTCCTGTCACAATATGAGGACCAGCATTTTCTTAATTGTTGAACAAATTCCACGGCTGTTAGATGCATGCGTGCCGAACCTGTGGGCAGATCATCATTTGCTAGTGCTTTGTAGACTGTACGTACTGAGTAAGTTGGCTTGCTGTCTAGAAGCCATGTATCATCTGGACCCTCCTCGCCTGAGAGCATGCCTATTTGGCTCATAATCTTGTAGTATACTGCCCTATCAGATTGGGTACCACCAATGATTCCCTTAAGCCTGGTCCATGAGAACCAGCGCTCACGATCAGGATCCCATATGTCTTTGAGATGAGATATGCCAGCTTGTTCCCATTTCTTGCAGATTTTGGGATGCATGAGTGCCAACGGGTAGTCTTCTTGGGGACTGGTCATTGGACTCCAGAATATAGCGAGGTTCCCTGATTGCCACTGTGCTTGAGCAGGCCGAAAACTGTCCTTAACTTCATGCCATGCTTCTAGTAGCCCTCTCATGACTGAGGAGGTGTTTGCAGCAATTTTATAGTCTGTAAAGTATGCTGACTTACATGATAGATGTAGGGAGGGCTTGGACTTGGGGCTGGCTTTGCTCAGCCAGTGCCGAATGAAAACAGAACCAATTGTTGGATCCCCTTCTACTGCCCTCCAAACTAACTTCCCCACAAGTGCTTGAGAGTGCATGTGCAGATCTTTGCCACCCAGGCCACCATAGGCTCTCGGCTTACAAACTTCAGACCAGGCTATTTTTGCTGCTCCTTGCCATACAAATCCCCGAATGAGTTTCTGCATACGCTGATGTATGTATTTCGGAGCCAAAAGGATGGATGACATGTAGACCAGTGAACTACTTAAGACATTGTTGGCAACTGTAACTCTACCAGCCATGGAGAGACCTTTACATGTCCACATATTGATTCTTTTCTTGAGTTTGTCGAGGACGATATTCCATGTTCCCTGCGGTAGTGCTCCCATTGCTAGTGGCAGGCCAAGTAGCTTAATATATTCATTCTTGCGTATAACCTGAAAACCTATGTTAAGAATCGGAGCTGGAGGGTCCTCAACATGGGCCCATATGATTGAGCACTTGTTGGGAATTGATTGAGCATTTGTTGGGATTGAGACATACACATGTGGCCGTGCTAAAGATCTTTATTGCCTGGAGGCAATTTTCAATGCTTCCATCATCATGTTTGAGAAATATAAAGGTATCGTCAGCAAATTGCTGAATGCTTAGCTGATCTTGCGATGGAGTTGGAAGCTCAATTCCTTTGATATCACCGGACTGCACTTTTTTAAGGATTAGAAGGGTAAGCACATTGGCCAGAAGAATAAAGATGTACGGGGCAAGTGGGCAGCCTTGCCTCACTCCCTTTTTAAGGGGGAAGAGTTGAGTGGGGCTGCCATTAACAAGAATAGAAGCTGAAGCCGCTTTGTTAAGACCCATCAGCACTTCAATGAATTTCTGATCAAAACCCAAGCTGGCCATAATTTTCAGAATTGAATCCCATCTTACCATATCAAATGCTCGTTTGAAATCGAGCTTGAGCATTATACACTGTTGTTTGCTGTATGAACTCCAATGTAGTCCTTCACACGTAGCTAGGTAATTGGAAATATGTTTCTTCCTGCAAGAAAAGCTGACTACTCATGTCTTACTAGTTTGTTGAGTATCAGCTTGAGACGGTTTGCCAAAAGCTTTGCCATTAGCTTGTAGGTGATGTTAGTAAGTGCGATTGGCCTCCACTCCATAGTTACCTGGAACAGGATGGGAACGGGAATGCGGACCTAAAATTTGGAACGGGAACTGGAACAAATCGGAACGGGAACGGCCAACATTCGAATTTTTAAAATCTAAAAACAGTTTTGGTGTTCCCTTTGCATAATGATCATTGTGGAATACTTAGAATTTAAAAATGATTCATAGAGATCGCTTTGAAGATGAAATATATTAAATCACTCCGTAGATGCTTAATTTTTTATATGACATTATATTCAAGACTTTAAAACATAGTATTACATCTATAATTCTAACGCAACAGAAGTCTAAAATAAGCAAGATAGGAAGTTAAGCTTAGCACTGAGGCCTTTGACAAACTAAAAAAAATGCATGTTGTAATATTTCCCTTTCCTTAGAGATAACGTTTCTCAAAATCAATAGTGCCACTTAATCTGTTACAATGCAGCACTACAAATCTCCATCAAAAAATAAATTCTACAGTTCTGCAGCAAATTTTCTCAACTCTTTAACGCCCCTTAATCTTAAACTTACTTCTCTTTTGCCGCCTAAAGTCTCCCACAATTCGTTCTTCAAGAACACATGGCTTCCTCCAATGCAAGTCCCTCTGACTGAGGTAGGAAAACAAATCGAAATTTCCATCATCAAAATGTAAAGTGAATAGATTATAAATGAGATCACAAATTGAGAGATACAGCAGAGGAGGAACAAAAATTAAACAACAAACAAGAGAGAGACAGTCACGAAACATTTGTGTAGTCCACTACAGAGCACTCTATGTATGTGTTTATGAAAAATACTGAACAAAGAGCCATTGCCAGTTGCACCATTCCTTCCTACCAAAAAAAGAAGCAAAGAAGGAGAAAAAATGAACTATAAACCATTGATTTTCTTACTTTTTTTTGGGAACTTACCAGGAACGCCGTTCCCAAAGATGGAAACGGTGTTCGGATCGGTGTTCCCGGTAACAAACTGTCCGGAACTGGAACTTGGCGTTCCGGTAATGTAGAAACCTAAGGAACGCGTTTCGGAACGGGAACGCATTTGGAACAGCATTCCCGGTAAATATGCTCCACTCTTTCAAGGTAGTAAGTTTGTCGACTTTAGGGATTAAGGCAATGAATCCAGTTGAGAGGGTGGGATGAAGGCTGCCATGGTGCCATGCACCTTGAAGAACTAGAGTGAGGTCATCTCCTAACTCCGGCCAGAATTCTAGAAATAGTTCAGTGGGGAAGCCGTCAGGTCCGGGAGACTTCCCTTATGCCATTACTTTGAGAGTTGAGAGCACTTCATCTTTTGTGATGGGTTTGCACAATATCTGATTGTCTTCAATAGTCATAGCTGGATCAAGAACTTGCAAGCAAGAATTTAGAGCACCACTGTAATTAGATGGAAGGCTATCTTCCGCAAACAGCTTGTAGTATGCCTCATAAATGTGCTTTCTAATTTCGTTTGGCTCTTTGATGATGTTGCCATAACTGTCTCTGATTTCATTAATCCCATTCTCCATGATCCTGTTGCCTGCTAGCCTAAAGAAGACCTTAGAGTTCTCGTTATCCATGTTCCCGTGCCACTTAACTTTCGCTCTAACTGCTGCACCCCTGGCCTCATCTTCCTCTACAGACTTGATGCATGCATCAAGGTTAGCCTCAGCATTTTGCAGAATTACATTAGCTGGGTTGGTCATGAGCTGAGCGCGTACTGACCGCATATCATCATACAATTTTAGCTTTTCCTGTTGAAAGGCTTTGGCTCTGTTGCTGCCCCATAATTTAATCCAAGATTTCATTTTCTTAATCTTAACAGACCATTCATGCATGCTTTTGGTTTGAGCGACTTTAGGCAAAGAGGCTAAGAATTCCTTAAAAGAAGCGCAGAATTCAGACTTGTTGAGATAGCTACTATTGAATTTGAAAGGTGTGGCTCCTCTTTTGGATGGCAGAGAGGGTAGATCAAAAGTTAGCTTTTGGGGGACATGGTCTGACTGCGTAAACCCCTGCTCTCCCTCGACATAATGCTTATCCAAAAATGGGGCAGTTCTGCTTACCAGATAGAATCGATCGAGGAGGCAATAAACGCGCTTGTCACCTTCTTGTTTGTTGCTCCAAGAGTATTAAGAGGTAGGTGGTGGGATTAAGGTGAACCCTATAGCATCCATACCCAAGTTAACGATTGATCTACCGACATAGAATTGAAGTCCAAATACGAAAACTAAGAACCCATTGGAGGAGAGATAGAGTGACTCTTCAACTGATCAGAAGTCACAACATCGTGGGCTTGAATGCCGTCAATTTTATAGCATAGATTCGTGTGAGTTCGAATGCCATAGAAAATAGGTGTTAATGCCTTTGGATTGCCCTTACAACTATTAACTTCAATCTCTGGTTATTGAGCAAGGAAATGACATGGATAAAACTCTGGCTTTATTTATTATGACAAACATGTAACTATTTTATTTCCTACTTTAACTGTTCTGTTCTTTTTGAGCCATCAGATATTAGAACTCTGTTCATACAAAATCATAATGGCAGCAAGTACGTCATGCTAAACTGGCTAAAGAGTAGAGGAACAACATATAATGGAAGGGGGCAACTAAATAAACCTGACGGTCTACAACGTAAAAGAGGGGCAGAGAAACTCCAATAAATTCAGTGTAAACTTAACTGCAAGGCAACATCAATTAGAGTGATCAATGCTTAAAGCAGACTCTGGAATCAAGAAAATCGTGAGCTGACAGCATATTTTGGTGGCCTTCCGCCAGTATGAGAGAAGCTGGAGCAGAGGATTTTGGAGCTCTTTGCTTGCCAAGATCCATGACAAAGCCTCTACAAGGCACAACATCAGATGCCAACCTGGTTTCTCAAGAAAGGCACCATTGCAGGATTGTACAGAAAGGAGCCGCCTCAGGAATCCTCTCTGCCTGCCTGCTTGGGTTCGAGAAGCCCTGCTACTATACATCGCCAGTTGAACCCTAACGACCCTTGACGCGAATGGAATGCGGACGAGCCATCTTCTCCCCCTGACTAAGGATGGGTTCACATGCAACCATCGCTGGAGAGGGGCCCTGTTTTGCCCTGTGCTAATCCCCTGTGCTAATCCGCAATGGCAAGTGATGGTCCATGTAAAAGGATGAGTCTTTTTACACCACGGTGATGGCGCCTTCAGTAGATGTGAACTGGCTCTAATGCAGCTCCACAAATCAAGCCCAAGTAGGTCTCCAAACTAATCTCCGCTGTCCAAACAACAAACCACATGCCGTCCCATCTCCCATGGGTTTGCCCTTTTGTATTTTGTATATTAGAACAGTTTGTCAGCAGGCTGATTGCTGCCACGGTTTTTCCCTCGAAAACCCTTCGGGGCGGGGTTTTTTTAATCCGGGTAGTAATCTGCTTGCTGCCCTTTTGTATTGGGTCCCATAGACCGATTGGTCTCCGTGGACGATAAAAATACCTTCCTTCCTTCCTTCCTTCGGGTAACCCAAAATAGACATCTGCCATCGCTAAGTTAGAGCTTCAAAAAGCTTTCTTTCTGTCATGAATTAGGTCTTGGGGCTGATTGTAGTTGATGATGCCCAAGTAGAGCTTTCAGACCTGTACCAACTAACTTAAACGTCGCATAACCACCTCGTCTTTTCCATCATGCCATATATCTTGTGTTTGACCTTCATCTTTGATTTCAAGGGTGGTTAATCCAAAGTCCATACTTTTCCAAACAATATCACAGTCATAAATAAAATTGAAATACGCAAATACATCAATGTTTCCATTATCTTTGCTCAAATGTTAAAAAATATTGAAAGTTTGTCTTCCACAAAAACTACTTGGGCTGGAAGCTTTCCTGCAGAAGAGAAGAAGTTAAAGTCCTTACTCCACATTGAATTTCTTAAATCTGGAACCCCTGAACTGCAATAGCTGAAAACATGTTGTATTTTTCCAAGGATGTATACATTTGCAAAAAAAAAGGGAAGGGAAAAACACTCCCGCATACATAATACAAATCCGGATCAACACCCAAATACTATCATGCTTGGGTGACACTGCCTGACAACCAAGCATGAAATGCGTTTCTTTCTTGATACAAGTTTCATTTTGCCCAAAGGTTAGCATTCATAGAAGTTATACTCTTCTGCAGTTATGTGCCAAATGTAATTATGGCATACGGATCTGAGGTCCCATTGATGTTTGCAGCAAATAAATCTTTAGCTGTTAAAAGTTCTAGCTACACTAAAAAGGGAAAGAAGAAAATATTAGGTGCAAAGTGGCAACCAAAACTGAAATTTCCCTTGGTTCAAAAGGCGAGTTCCACATTGGAGCCCAATTGAACTATGTCATTTGTCCTAAGGACAAGAAACCTTGCCACGTTTCAAATCTTAATAGATTCCATAGAAATTTACGAGGTTTGCATTGAGCCACATTTCTTGATTCGCAAATACCTATCTTCCAAAATTATTAGAAAAGGTTCTAACCGTTTTTATCTTTTAACCTTCCACTAGGTTCTAACCGTTTTTATCTTTTAACCTTCCTCTGTTATTAGTCTTCTTTGAAAGATTCAAGACTAGAAAATTGATTTATTTGGAAAGCTTGTTGTCTACATGATCTCAAGCTGATATGCGTTTTGGTTCTATTTAAACTCTAAACAAAGATAAAATGGGAACAAAACCCCATTCTTCTCAATGTTATCTAATCCATTTGAGCTGGGAGTTAATATTATTTTCTTTTACTTATATAAGCTGGAGTGGACATCGTATCCGGGCGAGTTGGCCAGAGCCTCTCTCGTGATTCGTGTGTGATCCGTTGAATCATGTAGCTACCGACCAGGAGGAAGAAGAAAGAAGAAGTAGCTATACCTTGCGACGTTATAAAATTTTCATCATTCTAATTCTAAATGCATTCCCCTTCCTCGATATTTTTTATGATAAGTTAGATGTACACATATTGTGCCCATTTATTTATATCATAAAATGACATCTACACAAGACTGAAGCTCATAACGATTTGGTAATCGATTGGATGAGGGGTTCTGGGCATGTGCACCATAGACCACCCAAGTGATAGGGGTGGGGGCTGGAGCTCATGGGTGGAAAACCTCTAGCTAGATCGCATCGTTGTGAATAGAGTCACATGCTCCAGGCACCAGTATGTACTCAGGTTCAAATCCTGAAGAGCAGTTGGATCTATTAATTTCTTGATAAATCAGTACTATATTTGTTCTTGGTTTCTTTGTGAAGGTTTTCAAATTTCTTGCTCAATGGATATACTCAGGTCTAAATCCTGAGGAGTACTTGGATCTATTAATTTTCAATAACTCATTAATGTACTTGTTCTTGTTTTTTCAATGCTCCGAGTATTTTGTGTAAGACATAAATATCCAATTTTCAACATATAATATCAGTAGTGGCATACTTTTTAGAGTAGAATGTATTTTATGAGAATAAATTGAAGTTTCCTATGTATTTATTCTCAGTCTATTATTTTTAGGGTTTTCGTCTTGACGTTGACATTTTTAAAGAGTATTCTGGAGGATTAGCTATAAAGTAAAGAATCCTGACATCCACTTGAAATTTAAATCATTAAAAGATAAATGTATCACTAAAAACAATTCTTCGGGGTGTGCTATCCTAAAAGGTCCCGCCGAACCAACCGTTCCATATGATGTTGCACATGGATTCAGTGGGGATACTGAGATCATATCTCCAGGAGGTGATGGATATGCACACTCAGTTGTGTTCCTCGATGCTCCATTGATATGTGCTGTTGTACAGTTTATCAACATGCTTATTACTGCTAAGGGTTTTCCCTTGAAAACCCTTCGGGGCGGGGGTGCTCTTTTTATTTGGGTCCCATAAGCTTATTGGTCTTTGTGGACGATAAAATCCAATCCAATTCAATCCAGCCCAACCCAACCCAACCTAGCCTAGCTAGCCCAGTCCAGTCTAGTTCAGTTAATTCAATTCGTTTAACCTTGATCTAAACAAAAGTCATTCTGTGTTTTCAAATGGCAAGTATAGATCTGACTTATTCTACTTTTAGAACCATCCCCATTTCATAAAAACCCAAACTCATGTAATCTTAAATATTATGCATGTCACCCTGTACATGCTAATCTTCTCTATATTGTTCCAAAGTAAGGACTAGCTATAAAGTAAAGAACACCGATGCTCCACCGATGTTCACTTGAAACCATTAAATGACTAAATGTATCACTAAAAGCAATTCTTCATATGATGTTGCTCTAACCAAAAGTTACATGGAACTTTGCCCTTTATAGAATGACGTTGCAAGTAATGGCAAGTATAGATATGACCCACAAACTTTCCTCTTTATAGAATCACTAATCTAAGTATCATGAGTGCCACCCTTGCACACCTTTGATTCAAGACACTTATGTAATCTAAGTATCATGGGTGCCACCCTTGCACAAGCTAATCTTCTCTGTTATTGTTCCACATTTTATCCTCTCTGTTATTGTTTCAAATTTTATCTTTTCAAATTTTATCTTTTCTGTATTGTTCCTTCTTTACATTGATACTTTTCCATTGTATTTTTGCTTATTTTGTGAAGGTATCATTTTTATCTACCCTTTGGCCACTCTACAATTATACATTCAGAAGGAAGCATGCCTTCTAAGTATTTGGTATGCTTATTGGACACGACTTTGCATTTGAAAGATGTCATAAAAGAGCTATGATGATCTTGGATCATTTCAACACTTACATGTAACTTTGCATTCTGCATGCCAAATATATTTGGAACTTCCTGCAGTGTCTCCAATTGTATATTTTGGAAATTTAAGGTCCTCCAAATTAGGAACCAAATTCCAATGGTTTCTCATTGTTCTTTGAAAGAGAAAACAAATCTTGACTGTCTTGTGACCCTTGCTTTTGAGGAAACATCTCAACTTTGTGTCTGCAGAATAATCCACTATTTTGTCACTATGATGTTGAGGATAATCCTTCTCAATTTTCCATTACCCTCCGTGGGAAGTACTCTGCAATCCTGAACATCATATATGACATCAAAGCCGGACCTCAATGTGGTATGGCAATTTGATCATCTATAAATAAACTTGATGCAATCATTCTATCATGTCAGCTTCAAAGCAATTCCATAGACGCAGTACCATTTGCTCTGGTCTTCAATAAATAAGGAAAATTTGTACATGTCATATGTGGGTTGTAACTAATAATGAAGCCAGTCTTTGGTAGTGCGATATGTTAGACAGATGATGCCAATTGAATTATCTCAGTAAAAGTCCCTGCAGGAACAGGAACCATCAGTGAAATGATGCATACGATAATCATCCTTTATTATAATCTCTCTTCTTTCCACCTTGGAGATGGCTTTTGTTGCACTGTGACAGTCAATGCACATTCGAAGATTCTTTGTAACTCGGATTGTTGTGCCTGGAGCTGTACTGACTAGCCCAAAAGCTATAGCCATTTTCTCACAGTGTCCACATATAGCCTCTTCCTTCTTCTCATCCGATATTTTTTGCAATACCATGTCAAGTTTTGGAAAATATCCGCTTTCCTTCATTTGTGTACTTAGACGTTTCAATGTGGCATAGATCTCTTCACTTCTTGGATGGCTTCTATCTTTCACAAAGAACTCATGCACCTTGTTATCAATCTCGATCCATTCCATGCACCTGCACACTGCCTAAGCTCATCTATTCGCACAGCATCTGACCACATACATGCCTCAGAATAGATGCCTGACATAAGCATATAGGCAGAGCCATCACATGGAGATAGCTGAACAATTCTTACAAAGCAGTGTCTTCCCATCTCAATGCTGCCATATGTTTTGCACGCAGCAAGCAAAGACCTCCAACTAACAACATCTGGTTGGATAGCTTGCAGCAAGTTCGCAGCTTCACAGAGATATCCAGTTCTACCAAGAAGATCAGCCATGCAATTATAGTGCTGAATATTTGGTATAATCCGATGGTCTTCCCTCATGGACTTAAGGTACTTACAACCTTCTTCCACCAAGCCTGCATGGCTACAAGCAGTGAGCATATTTGTGAATATTACCTCATTTGGTTTAATACCTTCCGCTTGCATGTTTCGAAAGCATTGACTTGCAAGCCTGACGTTTCCATCCTGAGTATGTCCAGAAATAATTGCTCCATAGGACACTACATCACGCTTTGGCAAGTTCTCAAAGATTCTCTGTGCCTCATCCAGTCTGCCAAATTGAGCATACATTTCTACAAGGGTATTTCCCAGGACAGAGTCAAATTGCAAACCAATTTTGGAGATCTGCTCATGGATGCTTTTGCCCTGCTTTATGGCACCAATAGTTCCACATGCCTTCAAAATAATAGAGAAAGCAACTTTGTCTGGTTGTATCCCTTCTTTTTGCATTCTGTCAAAGCACTCTAAGGCAAGAAGCCCTTTATCATTCTGTGCATAACCTGCTATCAATGCACTCCATGACACAGCATCTCGATTCGGTAAATTATCAAAGATCATGCGGGCCTCATCCAAACTCCCACATTTTGCATACATATCTACAAGGGCATTTCCCAATGCAACATCCATCTCAATCCCACTTTCACAGAAATGCTTATATATGCGTCTTCCTTGTTTCAAATTTTCTGTCGCAGCACATACTTGCAGTACAGTAGCATAAATATACTTGTCCCCCTCTATACCTGATAGTAGCAATCTGTCATAAAGTTGGAAAACCAATTCTCGATGGTCAAGCTTGGCATGCGCAGAAATAATTGCATTCCAGGTATATTGACTTGGCCTTACAATCTTGCTAAATGCTTGATTTGCATCAACCAGACTTCCGCAAGCAGTGAATCGACGAATGAGGTGGTTGGCTAACAACTCAATAGAATTTAGACCATCGTGGATCATTAGAGATTGAACTCGCCTGCAACAGTTCAGGTCCTTCTTCACTCTGCATTCTTTCAAAAGTTCATAAGCTTCTTTGCTCGATAAGGGAATCCCTTGTCTGTGCATCAACTCAACAGCCTGAATTGCTTCCTTCAACCATTCCTGTTTGTTTAAGTCTTTTAAATCTCTGCCATTGTGAGGATCAGACTTGGGTCCACCTGGATTTAATATTTCAAAATCCAACCCTAAAGACCTCCCATCCACAAAGAGCAAGTCTTTTGCAGTCTGGTGATACCATGTCTCAGAGGTAAAGCGGAGAAAGGAAGCAAAATAAAAAGGGGAGTAAAGCCCTTACCTGAGAAAGTCCAGAAAATCTTCTAGTCAGTGGTCCGGAAAGAAATAGAGTCGTTTTTGCCATGTCCCATGCACAGGCAACACAGTCGTTCACATGAAGAGGACCTCCACACTGACTATCCACATATTTGTTAGGGTTTCTGTTATTTTCTTTTCCGGAGACTAATGATGGTGTTTATTCATGTATAAAGGTTAAATTTCATACTTTAAAACCCGTCGTGAAATCTCAATCGTCCGCATGAGATCCCGTCCTCCGAGATCACGGTTGGTTATCCTTTCCTCTGGGATCCTGGGGCCTGGCTGTTAGCCCCTCCCGCCTCTGGAATCACATCCACGGAACAGTTGTGATCCCCGCCTGGGGGATCCCGCATGGCGACGACTCCGTTATCAGCCATCGAGGTTGGTGATCCCCGCCTCTGGGATCCCAGTCAACGGCATGGTTGTGATTCCCGTCTCCGGGATCCCGTCCCATTATCCGCTCCCGTGATCCCCGTCTCCGAGATCACCGTCAACTCCCGTGATCCCCGTCTCCGAGATCACCGTCAATTGGATCGCTTGATCCCCCCCCCCCAAGGGATCCCTCCTCTATGGTAACTTGGCCGACATGCCATGCCATTAGCCACGATGTTTCTGCATGATCCCGCACTCCAGGATCCCACATCCGTGGCTGACTTGGCCGACATGCCACGCCATTGGCCATGGCGTTCCTACGTGGTCCCGCCCTCTGGAATCACACATTCGTTATCCGCCACGGTTATCCCGGCCTCCGGGAACCCCGACCGTTATTAGCCGTAGTGATCCCGACCTCCGGGATGGCTGGAGGGTCTGGGCGACACACCACGCCGGTCGGAATCACGCCCGCGCCGGGAACCCCCTCCCCGCCCCCGGATCCGGCTCCCTAGCTGATTTGGCTGATGCTAATCTCGCTTTCCGGGATCTCCATGAGGTCGTGGATTCTTTGAACCGTTGGATTCGTGGCTTAACAAATCTCACCCATCGGTTGTGTGCATGGTTATCATGCCCTCTAGATTCACCTCCCGTTGAAGCTATCTCCTCTGCCCTTGGCCATCCATTTTCTAAGAGGAGAGGGCTCGTTTCCGGCGGCGTTGTAGCTGTTGTGTCTCGATCTAAAGGCACCAGGATAACTTTGTTCTGTTGAAGGTAAATAATCCATTGAATAGACCTCGGTTTTGGGTGCATGCGCACGCATCGTTGCATGCAGGTGCATGTGGGGCACATGCAATTTGTCGATCCGCTTTCACGTTTCCATTGCCTTGTAGTTTCCATGCACACTTAAAGAAATGCTCAACGATGAGTATCATGGGTGGATGTTTTTGAGGTTAGAGGTTCGAGCATTGCAATGTGCATAGGTCCCTAAAAAAGTAAGCACCCTCGAGCGAAACCCCCGCATCTTGTTGTCTATCTAGCTATTCGAGAAGACGCACGCCCCCAGCACCCCCCTCCCTTTTAATTTCAAAAACAGGCTATCGTGTGCACCCCACGCGTTCATGGAGCCAATATGCATGTAGCAACGTGCCATATCCCAGCGCATCGAGGGATTGGCGTGATCGCGCGTTCATCGACAACTCGAAGCACGTACAAGAGATTGAGTGTGCTTGACCGTCAGTGAGGTGTTCCTTATTGCTTGCTTTTAACCTGGGGTTTTGAATGAGTATGTCTAAACACTACAAGAGGATAGAGTTTTTGCGTCAACCCCTGCGTCACTACCTTCTAAGGTTTGTCAGATTTGTGTCAGAAGCTTGAAAGTGACACAAATTAATTTGATTGCGTCAGAACTTGTGTCAACATAATTGTGTCAATAACAACGTCATTCTTATGGCACGTGTGTGTCAAAATTTTGGAATTTTTTCGTTAGCTTTTATAATGATGATTACATCGTTTATTGCAACAAGATTGTGACATAATTTAAGTCAATGTAGCAATAGGTTTGTTTCCACTATAGCATCGTCAGGTCTACAGTTTTGGGTTGATTTTGTTACGCATTTGTGGCACATTTTGTGATAGTTTCTTGTCACCTTTTGTAGAACTTTTGCGTCAGTTTGTAGTATCATATATAATGGCAATTTTATGTCAACTTTTTGTTATAGATTGTGGCACTTATATCTTGTGATTGTGTTAAAAAAGTGTCAATGTAGTGACATTGTTAAGTAGAAATACATAGATATCTTGACACAAAAAGGGCTAAGTTTGACACAAAAGTGCCACTAACTAATATGAGGGAAACAACCTTGCAAATAAACATTTTATAGTTTTTAATTAGACTATCATGGTTTTAATGGTACTATATGAACAATATAACCAATATTTGTTACAGGTGCTCTCAAGGGCATAGCCGGAATCGGGCCCTTGACGGACGTTCATGAGCATGGGGGTACTGTTGGTCACGGTTGTGGGGCAGTTGTGATTTAATGGGCCATATTGACTGTAACCAGTCTATGGTGACGGGAAGCGAAATAAGGGGTAGTAATGGCTAGCGGTGGGTAATGGTCCGCTAGGGGGCACTAATATTACTAAATATTAGTGCGGAAGGAGCTAGCAGAGTTTGTCGAGGCAGATGGTTGCATGGTTAACATTATTATATTAATGTTAATGTAACTTGTATAGGCACTAGGGGACAATGTTATTAACATGAAAGATAAATATGTTAGCTATGGTTTTAATAAACCATTAAAGAGACGATGGCGACAAAGGATTGATGGGTCATAGAAATCTGATATTGATCAGAGGAGACGAATTCGTGAAGGAATCCAGCTGCCAGATCAATGGGTTAGTTGTAGAGAACGGATTTGGATCAAATAAAAGCCTAATCTGGCCGGTTTTGGGCATATAGGACATATAGGGAACCCTGCACGCAAGCTCTCGACCACTTCAGAGGTAGTGAAGGCTGCCAAAACCTAAACCCTACAGATTTAATAGGGTTTAATTATTGGGGCACAAAAACGGCTCCATCTGTTAATCCCACCTTTCAAACGATAGCTCATGTTCCATGAAATGTCCCCGAAGAGAAAAATTGGCCATCCACCACACGGATGTGCCAACCTCCAAATTTCTCCCTTTCTCGACGTAGGGGCACGGCTGGAAAATGACTTGCTCACCCAATTCGGCCACACTAGCGAGCTCGGAATGGGGTTCTGACTATGAGCATAAGTCCAAAACATTCAAACCAGGTCTTGCGAGGGTATGTTTGGAAGTGTCTTTTTGTTGGAAGCCTAAATATTGTTGCAAGAAGCAAATGACGACAAAATGAAGGGGAAAAGTACATGAACACAAGGGAATGATGCGAAATATTCTTTTCATTGGATGTCATCATACGTATCTCATAAATTTTTCATGCCCTCGAGCATTTTGTGTCCTGCGGCAGGCATATCACCACATAGGTGGCCAAAAGGAAAGGGGAAATCGAGCGGCAATGTGTCAAAGCTACACGGAGCTCCTTCTCTCGCTAGCTAGAAAAATAATTGACTTGCTTGGGCGACGGGATGCTAGCTCCTCTGCCACGTCTACACTCACCCCAAGTGCACTGGAGAAGATACCTCTAGGAATGCGAGTGCGCATGGAGTTGCCTCCAGTGAGGAACAACATCTCAAGGCTGCAGGTTGGACAAGACGAGGCAAGGAACAAAGAAATAAGTGAGTGCGAGATAGGAAAATGAATGTGCATGAAAGTGCTACTGATGGGTTACCGATCGTGGTTGATCACTTCAAAAGAGTAGAACCCTTCGTCCCCAGCGAGCAACGAATGAGGATGGGAGTTGGGGATCATTGCAAGGTCTCCTTGCCTCAACTCTCCTCTGGTGACCCTCTATCCAGTGCTGGAAATGACCTCCAACCTCGCGGATCCTTGGATGATGTACATGAGCTTGTCACCATTGTGGACGTAGTTTGGTGCAAACAAGGACCCTGAATGTAGGACAATGAAATACGTTAAGACAAACGCAACGATACAACATGGGTTTGCACCCCTCCTCCCAAAAGTGATGTGCTCACTCCTTCTAATCGTAGGTAGCGTGCTACCATGGACAAGCGTTCCAAGAAGGGCATCCTCCTGCTCTTCTAGAAATAGTGGATATAGGCCTTTGAAGTCCAACAAACTACCTTTCATTATACTTCAGGTAATGTGTTGATTCAAATGCTTGATTATTGGTTCAGACTTGCAAAAGACACAAGGTTAAACAAAACTTAGACTTAATTCTATTGTTTCTAATCCTCAGCTCATAAAAGTAAACCTAAACTAGACTTAAAATTTCCTTTACTGCTTTTAGCCTTGAATGATTTCGTTCGCATGTAATGATCTATGGGTTTGCTATGGGATTTGAAGGGATCTACAAGCTCTGCATTTGCTTTGGGTATTAGATTGCTGCAAATGTTGGCGCTACCATGGCATCTCTACTTGGTGGTGATATGGAAAGCTTCCATCAATACATGAAATTGCAGGCAAACCATATATGCAAAGTATTATCCCTTTCAGACTCTTGCACTGTGCCACCCCTTGGAAATTTGTAGGAGGCACACAAGATGTTTGAGAGGATACATGATGTTGCATTGTGCCCTTCTTCAAAATTCTAAGGAGGCACAAAAACTATTTGATAGGATACATGACCATGATGTTGCCCTTATGGCCTGCAATGATTGCAGATTGTAAATGCCTTATTCAGTTTTATGCAAACTTTGGTGATGCTCGTCGTACAGTTATAATACTGCTTTAGTTATTCCTTTCATCATAATTCCTACTTTCCTTTCTTCCTTTAGTTCATCAATTCTACTTTAATTCATTCTTGTTCATAAAATCTGAATCTAGCAGCACTATTTAAATGATGAAATCGTGTTACATAGGATAGGTTGCAACTAGAATTCTGAAAGCTCATAAGGCTGACTCTCTAGAGCAGGAGTGCAAGAAGCTTTCTACTGAAACAAATAAACTTCAGCCAGAAAGCGTGTTTTCAGTGGTTGCTTTTCTTTTATCTGTACAGTTTGTGAGATTAAGAATCTCATCTTCTTAGTGTGCACCCTGATGGTTTATCATGGTGATAAATATACCATTCAAAAAATCATACTTTATGAACTCATGCACCTTTACAGCGGTGAGAAGAATTCTAAATTCTGTGCAATTTTGAATTGCTCCAGGTTTCTAAAGCTGGCATTATAGCATGAGCTTGTTTGATCCTTTGAGCTCTAGAAGCATCTCACCTCCATTTATTAAACTGAACGAAAATTTTCAACCAGACTCATCCTATGGAACCAAGCCCAGATCAGCCCAGATCAGCTCTTGATCTGCCCAGTTGGGAATGCAAGGGGATCTACATAAGAAATGTAAGGATATGTTGAGAAATCACAGCACGAGGAATGGGAGGAACACCATAAAGTTCCATGATGACTCGAAGCACAGTGACTCTATTACATAAAATCATGATTTGGTGAGATTTATAGGGTTCATTTACTTAAGATTCTAAGCGTGCATTTTCAAATATGAAATTATACATGTTTTGGACACGTCTCATACAACTTTCCTACTTAAAAGAAACCATTGTGTACCTCCCACATCTTAGCAAACTTGCCTTCCCTTGCAATATTACCAATATTCACAAGCAACTCCAACCATTTTGGACACTCTAAGATTGATTTGAACAACTCAAGTCCATGCTTGATTCAAGTTAACACGCAACTATTTATGTGCAATAACACCGAGCCCCCGTTTAATCTTGAAAACATCAACTAATGTGTGTACTAGTTGCAGACATTTATGTTAAAGACATGTAAACACATAAGCGCCTGCATTAGCACGGCAACGCCGAGCACACGTTTACTAGTGGCATATTTGTGATAGAATGAGAATGAGAATGAGAATGAGAATGAGAATGAGAATGAGAATGAGAATGAGAATGAGAATGAGAATTAGAATGATTTTTTATCGTCCACTGAGGCCAATCGGCCTATGGGACCCATAAGGAGCGCAACAAACTTATTACTGTCCGGGTTAAAAAACCCCCGCCCCGAAGGGTTTTCGAGAGAAAACAGTAATAAGAATGCTGTCAAACTGTACAAGTATACATAATGTTTATATACATGTCAAGTGTGTGCCCGAGGACATAGCTGATCTCGCATGTCTATAACCTCCTGAAGATATGATCCCAGCACCCGTACGGATGCTGTGCCCAATGTCACATGTAACGGCTGGCCAGGCCTGACCAACTCAGCATATCGTGTCCGAATTTGATCATATGCTGGGCAACTTTCAAGGGTATGAGATTCATCCTCAAAGACTCCCATTTGGCGGATTGGATGAGCACGTCTGGCGTGGCTCACCAATCCATCTGCCTGTCTCAATTCGAAGATGATGTGCCCCTGTGCGAATGGAGGCAATGAGTCTGCGCCTTTTCATGGGCAAGTGGGTACGCAGGTAGCATTGTGGGCCTCGTTCCAATGTGGGATTTATGTGGCACTGGTAATGTGCTGTCTTGACCTGTTCAAGGGCATTGGCATCCCAAAGCTTGCTGAGGAAGCAATCGTCAAGATATTGCCTCAAGCTATGACGATCTGCCTCTGTTTGCACATGTATGCACCTGTGCTCCTGCACATTCCATCTAGCCAACCATTGAGCTCTCTTTTCCCTCCAGCAGGCCTTGAGGCGCTGCGGCTCCATTGCCATGATATAAGCTAGTTTAGGGAGACGAGCATCGTCCATATTGACCACCTTCTGAAAATAGACAATGTGCCGATCAAGGGCCGCCCTCTGAAGAGGCAAGAATCCTATCTCCTGCAGTAGAATTTGATATGGGACTGTGGACTTCACCCCTAGTGCTCGTACTAAGAAGGCTTTCTGGACCTGCTCCAAGTCATTCCAAGTAGCAAGTGATACTACTGGGCCCCATACTTCCACCCCGTATAAAAGGACAGGCTCCACTAAGACCTTGAACAGGCGTGACTGATGGGCCCAATCATACAACTCCCCTCTATGACTATTGTTTTGCATTGCATATAGTGCCTTCCAGCTTGCCGTCACTCGTAGCCGTATGGATGTGTCCCAGTGCATAGTAGAAGGAAACTCCACTCCCAAATATTTGTATGTCTCGGTAACTGAAGGAGGGGACCCTCGGCTGACGTGAAGATGATATGAAAACCACCTTAGTCTTGGCCAGGTTGGCCAAGCATATCGGCCGCTTGGCGAGAATGTGTCCGTGGCATCGAGATGTCGTTGCATGTCTCGCTGGTGTGTAAGCTAGGAGGTCCACATCATCGCATATATTAACCGTCGATGATCGATAGAGAAGGTGAGCTCCATCGCCCCCATTATCAGCAAGCCAGCTCTCCAATTGATCAATGTAAAGCCCAAACAATGTTGGGGAGAGAGGGCATCCCTGACGAACCCCGATACTGCTATCAAACGGTTGGCTTTGTGCGCCGCGAACCGACCCGAGCATCTTTCGTATAGCCTGTACACTGCATTCTGCAAATCTACAGGAACCCCCAGCTGTTGCAGTCTTGCCCATAGTTTTTCCCGAGGCACAGTGTCAAACGCCTTCGCAAAATCCACAAAGCAACAATATAGATCCTGACGGCGGTTCCTGCTGTCTTCAATCAGAGTTCGCAACGTGAAGATGTGGTCAATGGTTGAGTGTCGGGGTCTGAATCCTGCCTGGGTGAGGGCCCGCACCTCTGCTGCCTCTGCCCAGCCCGTCAACTGCTGCTCGAGAATCCCAGCAAGCAATTTTGCAAACACCGAACTGACCATGATTGTTCGATAATTGGCTGGGCAGTGTGGGTCACCTGCCTTATATATGGGAACAACTCTGCTATTGGTCCACTGCAGCGGGAAACCTTCCTGTAATGCCTTGTTGAACAAGGCGGTCAGCACTGGTATTATGGACGGCCCTGCCCACTTAAGCAATTCTGCCTGCATACCATCCAAGTCTGGGGCTTTCCCATTGGCAAGACGCTGCAAGCCTTGTTCCACGTCCGAATCTGTGATTTCCAGCACTGGGCCTTCTTGCAAGGGTAATGCTGCATGTGCACCCTGAGGGTCGTATAGCTGTTGCAAGTATTGTCTCCACTGCTCGGGAGTGATATTCCCTGTGGGCTGTACTGGCTTTCTAAGAACCCTTCGCCAGAAGGTCCTGGGATGACGTTCCAGGAGGTAAAACATTTCCCTTTGATGCGCTGCAATGTACCTGGCTTTCTTAGCTTTAAGGAAGATGCGGTAATTGTCTCGACCGCATGTGGGCGCAGTCTGTGGACTTGGGCGGAGCCGGCGTTTGTGTTCCTTGCACTCGTGATCAAACCATTGATTACGGGAAGGTTGTGTTCTGGAGGTCCGTCACGGGCGCCTTTATCCCAAAGCACCTCTCTGGATCCCTAAGCACATTAGTCGGTCGTCCCATGCATTTGCTCTAGTGTAGGATATTGCAAAATTTCTGCCAGGTCATCTATAAGCATCTGGGCATAAGCCCCTGCATGTTCATAATCCAATCGCAGCTGAGGCATGTGAGGAGTTGTTGCACCGGGGGTTCGCACAACCTGCCAAGCCAACTTCAAGTAAAGTGGTAAGTGGTCTGAGTCGATCTCTTCATCCCTATTAGCTGTTCCCACCTAAAAGTGCTTGACGACATGCATATCCTGCTCAGGCACCAGCACATAGTCCACCACACTAGATCCGCCCCCCTGGTTTTCCTGCCTACAAGTGCTCTTGCAAGTGGAAGGCCACTGTGCTAGTCCATTGCAAATTACCAGGTCAAAGATAATGCAGAAGCAAAAGCAATCGCCGACCATAGCGCGCGGACCTGATTGTCATCCGATGTCCGTGGCCAAGCTCTTCTCGCGGGATGCAACTGCAATATATCATCATCCAAGGGATCAAATCTCATGCGTTGTTCTACCCCTGCGGCGCATTGAAGTCTCCAAGGAGTATGACACCGCCCAACCGCTTATCTTTGCCAGATGTCATCATATAGATCGACATAGGGGTCAGCCTATCCACATCCGAAAGTGGGTGTGATAGAAGTTGCCGCGATGTGGAAAGTAGCAGCCGCCACAAAGAGGGTTCAAGCATCGCAGTTTTGCACACGCACCCGCGTGTGGGGTTGTGTGCTTTGTGCGCCTTGAACAAGGAGATTGATTGTGCCAAGGTTGTTCGGGTAGTAGCGTGCAACCCCCATGCCCCCGCTTTCTCGTGCAATCATTGAAGATTGAGTAGTGCTGGTATCCCCGCAAGTCGGGTATCCTCAGTGGTCCCGTGATGCTCCCATGTTTCCATGAGGAAGATGAGATCCATGTCCGCAAAGAATCGAAGTTGAGACTATCTCCCTTCTGCCATGGGAAGCCCCGACAATTCCAGGAGACCATGCGGAGGCACAATTCCTATTTGTTGGCAGGGGTAGCAGGTGGAGATTCAGTGGCGACAGCAGAAGGGGGGGTGGCAGAAGTGGAAGCAGCCTGAGATGTGCGAGCAACAGAAGGTGATAGAATGCAAAGCTTGAGTAGCAGTGCAAATTTAATATGAAGTTTACCATGATTTCTCTAGATATCAAGCATGTTGTCAATTCTATTCACGTTGTATTTGGACTTCAGGACCTCTCGCTACCTTCTTACAAACAAAGGTCCTTACAAATGGAGATGAGATGCCATTATTTGATCCACTAAGTAGTTATCTACACTCCCTAAAACATTATAACAATGTGTTCTATAACTGGTGCAATATGTTATCCAACCTCAGATTGTAAATATCCAAATGATGCACACTCTTACACCCTATTAGCGTATTTTTGAAGAGTGTTATGACATTACTAAGACTTTTCTTCACACAAATTTGGAAAATATATAGAATCGATAAGTTCTAATGTTTAAATGCATTCTAGCTTAGCACAAACAATATATAGATCTAATGTGTTCTAATGTCACAAAGTCTCTAAGATGCATTCCAATTTTTGATAAGTTCTATAAATGTTAAAAGTCTTCAAGTTGCATTCAAACTTATGTACGAATGCACACATCTGCAAAAGGCCTTAGATCCTTTTGCACGTACGTTCTAGTTTGTTATATCAATTATGGTTTATGCCATGTTATACAATCCTATAAATTGGATCTTGTTCTCCTGCCTGTATCTTAACTTACCAGTTCCAGACAAAAGTGCTTGATGTAGTTTTGAGTAACCATATGTAGCAAAATAACATGGGGTTCCAGGGGGGTCTAATATGGATGTAAAATAAACATTTCCTGAAACCATAGACCGTATATCCCTAAAATAATTGAATGGATTGTTATAAAAAAAAAACATAGATTCAAGATAAAAAATAATCACATTAGTTCACTGGATATATTGGTTAAAGTAGTCTTATTAGGACATTGAGTTATTTTGATAGAGGTTCGAGCCCCCGTATTTCATATTCTAAAATCTTAGGCAAAGTCGTATACAGGTTCGATATTCCCTCAAAACCTTAGGGGAAATGGTATTTCATATTTCAAAATCATAGGCGCCTCCAATCATTAATGACTATAAGCGAAACGTGAGGTGCCTAGAGGCCCTAACATAAGATCTGAGTCGTAGGATCGACGAATCCGATGACTGTGGTAGTTCAAGGTGCACCTCGTTTAGAATATTTTATGAATGTCTCAAATGTGCAATGGTTCATTTCTTGCAAGGAGGACTCGTGAAGTTATGCATTAGTCTGCATGCTGCAAACCTTTAGATCCTAGTCTATGAAAATATAGAGCTAGGAAAAATAGTTACTTTGTTGCTATTTGAAACCATCGCCTTGCCCAGACAAAAATAGCCCTTGCAACATCCTTCCATTGCCATTTATTTACTTCAGAAACACAGTAATTGCCAGGTTGCATTAGCTCGTCAGAGATAGGTATGCAGGAATTTCAAAAATACAAGGCATAAATTTGGAGACAATCTATATGTACCTCCGGCAACCATTCAACTTGTAAACACACATCAATCTACAACTGTAAAACAAATGTTCTTATTTACCTCTATTATTGAAGCATGAAACAATGCTGAAGTGCCAGTCTTAGTGAATGCAAATTGCAGGCGAACGATTTTGTATGGTTGTCTTTCTTATGGGCGAGACGGGTTGCAGCGCCGGTGTTGGAGGATGCATTAAAATTTGAAAATGATAACGACCATTGTCTCTAATGAAAGAGCCAACTATATTACACGAAACATTCCATTAATAAGCTACCAACTCAAAACTATCAAGACCATTTGCCCACTATTATTACACCTAAACTATCCATTGCAACAAACTACCCAACCTAAAACTATCAAGTCCAAATGCATATTCTATTTAATGGCTAACATATTGATTTTCATGGTTTTAATCCAACATTTTAATATATGTAGATCTCTAATTTCAATATTCCTTTAACTAATAACTTGTGTAGTAAATGTTTTCCTCACTTGATTTCAAGCCTAAAACTCCCCAGGCCTCCTGTTGCGCCTTTTTGCTAGTTAAATTTTTTTTTAATGAAAACGTATAAAAAATTTATATATGGCGTTATTACACCGCGCATATAGTGCGGCCCCAAGGGGGTCTTTGACCCCTAGAATCAAATTTAAAACTCCTATTTCTCCCCTTGGCGCCATCTTTAGCCTTGAGCTGAAGTCTTGACATCTGGGCGTCTTCTGATGGGGATTTTGGCTAATTAAAATGTTTTCAACACAGTAGTGCAAGAATTGCCTTCATCCGAGCCTCCTACAAAAAGTTATGGGCTCCAAAAGCAAGGGACCTCAGGGCCTCACTTTTACATCCTATTGTTCACTTCCTGATTAACTCATTCTTAACACACTCAGGCTAAATAACATATTACCTACGGATTTAGGGTAATTTCCTACATTAGAGATCCCCTACTAACTAATCGATCTAACGAGTTAGAAACATGGCCAGGGCTATGATCCGATCTACCAAGATCTTGGCTCTGATACCATTCTAACGCTCCCCGAACCTAGACAATGCTCCCATCGTATAAATATGAGAAATTCCCCCCACCACGGAAAGGCCCTCCATCTGACTCAGACTACTTGTGATGGCCAAATGTCCGGGTGAAGGGTACGGAGGTGTCGTTTGTCCCACGTCTTCTATGGAAGATCCTATATAGCAAAAGCGTACACACATGTTAGCACCTAGCAACAATATACACAATAATATGCCACCACGAAGGGTGGTCCATCCATCAAAAGGACGATATCAAACGAAGGTTGTAACCTGGGCTTAGACTCAAGGGGGTCAACTGACAGTCAGGGCCGCCAGATAACAATAGACGGAATCGTGACATCGGCATGGGCTGGCATAGAACAATGGCTAGAGTAGTCCAGTCCATCCGTCCCTCATGTGCACACTTTGCAGATAGGCTGGAACATGCTATGGTGGTGTTGCAGCCTTTCGGAGTCATAATCCCATGGAATCACCCTATGAGACTACTCCAGGTTGCATCTCCCCGGTCCGATGAGGCAGGAAGAGGTGACTCCCCTCCCCTCCCCGAGCACGATGGTTCCATGGGTGGCTAGAGGATCATGGCACCACGGGCGCCCACGGCATCCGTACCTGACTTACCCCCCAAAATCCATAAGCCGATCCTAGACGCGCCCATTGAGTCGAGGACGTTCCTATAGGTACCTATCCTGTGACCTAGGGGGTGTCAGACCCATATCCGACCCACCCGTAGTGACCGGCTATAAGCCTAGCAAACTATAGGAGCCTTGTAGCCATGCTAGGCAAGGTTCCACCTCCACTTCACCACCCTATCTGTTGTATGGTGCTTAACCATAGCATACCATCCTTTGCCAGGAGGGCTCTTGTGCGCAGGCCGCAATTAATGGGATTTAAGGGGTTCTAACTAGGAGCATCTCTACTGCTATATGGCCTTTAGGTCTCTACCCCCTTAATTCCCACAACACAGGAGGAACAGAAAGAGAACAACCATCATATATATATATCCATCCATAACCTCAATTAGAGCATGAAATAGAGATTAATCATACAACTACACATATAGGGATTAGCTAGAAGCTCAAGCTATCTAAGTACTAACTTGTGTCTTGGCGGGGCCCATTATCTCTGAGAGTTTCCATGTGGCTGGTTTGAGTAGGTATGCTCAAGCAGCTCCTCCTCCACCAAATTCTCCCACATTGATTTGAGGCATAATTGGGGTTGGAGGCCCACTTGGTTGCCTCTCAGATGGGCAAGTAGCCTAGGCCAATCGAGTTGGTCCAGGTGGCCTAATCTTAATGGCCCAATTATACTAATTAATAACAGTTAGCTAGGCAATTAGTTATTAATTAGCCTGTCATTTTAACATGGCTAACTTAAACCCTTTTAATTTAATCCATAACGGCCACAAAATACCCATGGTGACGTATCATGGTATTTGTACATATACCATATAAATATATGGTGTGTCACAAGTGATCTCCTAAATGAACTAAAGGCCCAAAAATGCATGCATGCAAAATATTCATGCTCGCCCATTCTAAAATCCTGATCCGATATGGCTCGAATCAATAGCTTTCTAGAATTGGATGGGTGGTCGAGACATTGAACGCCATGATGAGTTGCCCTGGCAATGTGTAAGGGAGCGTGAAACCTCATATGTGACAGGACTAGTGTCGAGATCCGGCAAATGAGGTTCTTTCCTGCTTCTTTAGGGAGGCTACGAGCCACCACATTGTGGCTCCTGCATCTCTGCTCTTGTTGCTTGTTGAGCCACGAGGCAACGTCCCTCACCCTGATAGATGTTGCTAGTTGTCCGTTGGGAGCTGCCTATTGCTTGCACTGAACCATGGTGGCTATCGAAAAGGAGCAATTCACATCTCTGGGCTGGTGGGTTCGGGCATGAGAACATGAGCATGAATAGTAGTCGTAGCATTGAAAAGGTCAAAGCCCTGTCTTTTATAAAAATAGAATAGCATATGGCACCATAGTTTTCACTCCAAGGCTGTAAGTGAGAAAGGATTTTTGCACCCTTCCAAGCTCTCCCAAGCACTAGCACTAACGGCAGGCCCCACACTTCAGAACCATACAGTAATACATGCTCTACCAAAGCCCGAAACAAGTGGGCTTTCCTTGACCAATCATTCTTTGTGCAGACACAGTTTTTTTGCATTGTAGTCACATGCTTGGTGATACATTATTCCCAGAGTGTGTTCGTACAGAATTCTACACTAAGATATTTGTCTCTAAAATGGATCTGCATTTCACATACATATCAACTAAGATCTTTCCAACATATAAATTAAATTTAAATCTCTTTTGTGGAAGCAATGCATATATCCAACCTCAAAACAAGCTCTCGAATTGCAAATCAATGTGACTATGTTTCATCTACCAAAACAATTCATTGCTTCTTCACCAAATCCATTGTCAAACATATTGTTCTTATAGCATTCAATGGTAGGCTCGAATCAACAGCATTTGAAAAACCCGTTGTGCTTCCGATGATCTATCTTAAAAAGTAAAAGGGCTTGCAAGACCCCTTGTTAAGTTCGGATGGCCTTCTGAAGGGAGGCACTTTTCAACAGGTTATGTCTATGATCTTCTATAAACGGACTGCAAATCAATGATAACTATTTGAACTTTTTAAAATATTGCATTTGGGATCTCATGATGATTTATGTTGTGAAAAATAATCGCTATAAATAAAATATCTACCATCTTCTTACTAGCTAGACGTCTTGTTGTGATCACAATAAAGAACATTTGTATGATGAACAATCATTTCATGAGCATACTGATATGGAGCAAGCAGGGGGGAACGATCCACATTAAATGGTCTAGAAACAATATGGCAAATACTATATAACTACTATTTCTAAAGGTTTCTACGAGTATATTTAAAAGGGGCCTAAGAAAGCATTTAAGCCATCAAAATTACCCAAGCATAAATGGCCATTGGAATTAAGCAAAAAGGGCATTCTAATTTTTAAGGGATAACTTTATCCCAAGGATAGCATTGAACTAATTTTAAACAACGGCATCAGAAAGGGCCAAGCCGAGGATGCTATTGTGACGCAAAAAGTTATCGAACACCTTTTATCAAACAAAGGTACCTTTTCGACAATTCAAGGTGGACTTCGATTATATAAGGAACGATTATTGGCCAATTTAGACTGTCGACCAACATAGAACCAGACTTGCAACTAGTTTCTGACTTTTGCAATCAACTGCTGAGACTTTTACTCATAATTTTGACTTATTCTAAAAGCTTGAATACTCCAGGAAAACTCATAAAGCATTTTTTGGTCATTGCCAGAGTTTGATTCCAATCTCCGACTCATAATTTTCTCTAAGCCAATTAATCCTTTGATCATAGACTACGATGAAGTAGTGGTTATCAATCCATAAAGCGTAAGCCTAAGCCAGAATTTGTAGATTTGCCACAATGATCCGAATGTGTGATCAAATTGTACGCTCATATCAATTTCCTGAGGTATTATCTTAAGAGAGATTATCTTAAGTACTTGATTTTGATTGTCAACCATCTCTTGCTCTTTAATTATTCTTCTCTTAAAGATGGTTTTAAGATCTTAAATTATTATATATTCCAGCTGACTATACTATTTGATGTTAGAGCTCAGTTTCAATCCGATATTCTTTGAAATGGCTAACCGCTTCCAATTCTTGAAAGTCAGTACCAGCAAGCACTGAGATCTACAGACTTCATGATGGGTCAAAGAACTAATCAAATAGGTTTGCCACCACCAACACCACAAACCAACAAGAATTAGAGCAGATAGGTCTACTCTATGGATTTTTGCCCAACAATTCAACTAGGCTTTATTGCCAACAACCCTCCACCAGTTAATCCTCCTCCACCTGCCTATTCTTTGCCAAATACTCCCAACCCAGCCAATGTTTCAACCAGGATAAAGTGGTTGAAGAAAGTGCAGAATATACCAACTTTAAGAGGAGCCCTCCTACAGTTATGGGATTCTTAGCTTCATGGGAAAGCTTCTTTGAAAAGAGTTGGAGCAACCGAGTTAGAAAACTCCAAGCAATGGATAAGTATCTTACTGATGTTGCCAGGATTTGGTGGCAAGGGAGAAAGAAGATGGTTCCTATGATAAAGATACGGAAAGAATTCAAAAGAGGCTTTGAAAGTCATAACTGCATGC
The DNA here is from genome assembly GCA_021234155.1 of Isoetes taiwanensis. Taxonomy (NCBI): domain Eukaryota; kingdom Viridiplantae; phylum Streptophyta; class Lycopodiopsida; order Isoetales; family Isoetaceae; genus Isoetes; species Isoetes taiwanensis. Next base: position 8,086,908 of record JAJEKV010000021.1, read on the forward strand.
AAGTTATTTTATAGATCTTAGAAGGGTGTGGGATATATTTGAAGGAGAGTGACAATCTGTATGTCAATATACAACCAAGTTCAGTTATTTGTCGGTGCAAATGGAAGGCCTCAATAACAAAAAATTAAATGGAAGGCCTCGATAAAAAAGAATTAACAAGAAAATTCATATAAGGATGAAGAGAAGAAATTTAACTGATCACCGATTCATTGAAAAAAGATTGAATGAAGCAGTACGAAAAGTAGTAGAAGCTGTAGAAAGAAAGTTTAATCCTAAGGGAGGAAAGTATGATATTTGGAAAGGCTATCCTGGGGAAAATAATGGTAAACATGACATCGACATAGAAAGCAATAATGGAGCAAAATAATCGAGTTAGATTTAATGATGATTGTAGAGACCAAATACAAGGAAAAAGAATCCAGACCAACGTATTGTCCAGGAGCGGACAAGTTCAAGGGCAAAAGATTACATTATATGTGGTAGACCTCGCTACAAATCTTATTATCTAGAGGGACAGAATTCTACAAAAAAGCCGCAAACTGAAGTTCCAAAAACTAAAGATGATCTCAAATGAAAACTATCAATGCACACCATTGCTAAAGCATCGAGAGCTCTCGTGCAAAATTTGACAAAGTTGCAGCAAGGGAGTGAAAGGTTGACTAACCATTGGTTATTTATCTTGATTTTTTTTTCTTTTTCTTTTTTTAGCGCAACAGCCGAACACTGGTGTCATCTTATCTGAAAGCCTAAGCTATTCATGTGTCATCTGAAAGCCTAGGCTATCCATGTGTCCTAAAAATTGACATGGAGTTATCTTAAACTATTCGATCTTGATCTAAGAAACAACTGGAAAAATTAGCTTTCTCATTGCTATATGGAACTATCACCTTGCCCAGAAGAAAGTAAGAAAGGTACCCGGTCGCCTGCCATTTTCATTCTTATCTATCCGGAACTAGAGTTGTAGGTGCAATTCCTTTCTCTATTTGGTTTCTTAAGAATTTAAAAAGCTTTAAAAAGCTTTATGATAGCACATGCCAAGCTTTCTGGGAAAATGCAACTCCTGATTCGAGATGTTTTCTATCATCCCTCTTAGTGCGAGTCTTATTTGCATCCAGGACTATTTTCAATGTAGAATCCTTAGTTGGCATGTATAATAAGTTTGAGCATCTCTTGGAGCAAGAAAAAAGTTGGATTCTACCTTGAATTATGTAAGAACTCAAGATAAATTCGTTATGAGGGCCAATTGTTTCCTTTTCTTTGCCTACTTTTTAACAAGCAATTAGCAATATTTACATGGCTACTTGGGAACATCGGATACCTCGCAACCCCACTGGACCATTGCCTCTATCTGAGTATTCAGGATTATGTTTTGTTTCTCCTTTCTGTGTTATACGTCAGCACTTCGTATTTTTCTTTTGGCCTTTTATTTGACCTTCCATACAATGTTATCAGAATCTCTCTTTCGGAATGGGTCTTATTGGCAATTACTGTATTTGGTGAACAAGTACCAATGCTTGTAATTAGAAACGGCCATGAAACTCCCATGAGAACTGGCAAAACTATCTTAATTTCAGTTCATTCTTTTGCTATTCTAATCTTGATTCCAAGTAGGGCCCGTGGTCTGAGCCATATTTTTTCCAATATATGCTACAGCCATGGCAATTTGAATGTTGTGTGTCCTCTAATTTTTGAAGCTGTGAAGCTTGATGCATATCCTTTCCATCTGTATAACAAATTAAGGAGATTGGGTCCAAGAATTGTTTGGGTGAATGTCAGATCTGGTATGTGTTATTCATTTGTTATTTTCCTTGTTACTTTATTTATTAGATGAAATAGATCCAGAGTCTTCCATCAATATACCTTAGAACTGGTTGTCTGTAGTATCATACCATCATCAATATATCTTAGAACTAGTTGTTTGCAGTATCATACGTTTATAGCTTGCAACATCATACCATTATAGCTTGGCTGAAGGAGACAAAAAGCGTCCATGGAAGTAGAATTGAAACCAACATAGTTACATAAGCTAGGATGTAAGATTCCTCTAAACCATTTTTGTGGCATTTATGTAGAGGAATTGGTTCGATGATTATTGATTGTAAATGCTCTCAGACCCATGCATACTGAGATAGGCAATGTACCATTCTTTATATGTAATTGCTTGGGCTGATTTCTTCTCAATGTTGCCATTCTAGTATGTAATTTTCTTTTCCATTTGAAAGTTAGTGGTTAATATCATCCTTTAGCGATTTAATGAGAATCAATGAGCATACTCATAGTACTTCATATTTTTCTCAAATTATTTACTCACATGAGGAGATTGTCTTTGAATGGCCTGCTATTGTTATTGTGCATAGCAATAAGAGAATAAATCTTAAGTGACTCCCTTCTTTTTATTACAATATCGCCCTTCTAGCTTTGGAAGAAACATCTTGGTTACTTATTGCAGGCTATGTTGAACAAGGATGTGCAGAGAAGATATAAAGTTGTCTTGAACAAATGCATCTGGAGGATATGCTACTTGATTTGTTTGGTGCTTGAAAGCTTGTGGTGTTATTCGATCCATAGCCAAAAGTTAAAAACTACATATTGAATCGCATAGCAGGCGTGAGAAATAGATGTCTCTATAGAAACAATTTAATTCACATGTTTGCAAAATGTAGATCAATTTTAGAAGCTTGAGAGGTTTTTGATGATCCTTCCAGTTCAGGAGGCCGCGGTGCTTTAATTGCACGATATATTGACTCTGGCCGGGAAGCTCTCCTCTGTCGAGCAAATGCAATTGGAGTGCATTATCCAGATTCTCTCACAGTTAATTGTTGCCTGGGTGCTTGCAGAGGTAAAATAACACATGCTGGGGTTGCACAAACAGTATATGAAAGTCTTGGCAGCTTCAGATTCGTAATTCTTCGGTGGAGATCATTCGTGGTCAAAAACCCATATGGGCAGAAACAGAAACCAGAGGTTCGGCGACAGTCAATTCGTTTCTCTGATTAAATAGATTCAAAAAGTGTTTGAGACTTCTTCGTGGTGGGTTCAACTGAAGAAGCTAAAAGTCTTTTAGAGATAAATCAATCGCGTAGATCCAATTGTTGGCAGCTGTCTAATTAACTTATATGCAAAACATGGCGTGTTGATAGAGCCATATATAAAGTATCTAATAGGTTGCCAATTCATAATCTCATGTCATGCGATGCGTTAATATTAGGATACGCAGAAAATAGATTTTGTTTTTTTCATAGAGACCTCATCATTGACATTTATTTTGAACTTTGATTTTCTTTTATGACCTGAAGTCTGTGACTGAAGGTAACTCCTATTCAGCTATTATTTCTGTCATTTTCGTTATGCTTGATAAAATCAATTTTAGAGATTGATCCTTTCTTGATAGTTAAAATTTAGATATCTCGCACCATGCATGTAGCCTCTTACAGCATCTAGATAATCCACTGGCTGGAGCGTGTTTTATTTGATTTAATTTGAATCTATGAATGCCATGTCATGAGTTCAATACGGTGGATTTTGTTTTTTGTAGTAAAAAGCAATAGGGAACAATTTTGTGGATCGGTCTTATGAGGCTAAACTACTGTAGCAGTCAAAAAATTTGATGGGCCATTTATCCTTGGCGCATCATTACAGAGGACACTTCTCCAAGCAGGATGTACTAGATCAGACATATCATTAGAGGATTGAGGACAATAATGTTATGGCTCTCTTTTATTAAGGCATTCTCTAGCAATTTTGAAGATGATGGAAAAGTACTGAGGCTAAGACCATAGAAATCTTGATAAGAAGATTGAAAAGTACTTAGGCTTGCCAAGAGTGAGCATAGCATGCATCTTCAAGATCTTCCAGTTCATTAGATAAACAGAGACTTATAATGTCTTCTTTGATGATTATCAAAAGCCAAGTTGATTTAATCCCATCGATCCGATTTGTTGGTTTCATGCGAGTCCCATTCTAGAATGTGCCCGTCTTTTATTTTGTTCGATGCCTTCCATGTGATTATTATCTTATATTTCCTGAAATCCATCTTTGGTGCTACAAGTGGTAAGTAATTTGACATTGCTAAAAAGGTTTGCCATAACTTATTCCAGGTTAAACTGTAGTAAATTACCCGGCATTCCTTAAGCATTGAAGGTAATACTCAGGTTTTATAGCATCTTACATAGACATTCGATCTTGGCACTTTTCTCTAAAATTCAATATCGGCATTCTAGGTAGAAACATTTACCATGGTGGACATTGGCATCCCATGAGACCATATCACATTTCTGCAAAATGTCAGAGACTTGTCGTGGCTCTTCCAAGAACCTCTTCAAGTTAGCCAGAAGAAATTTTTATAGTTCTTGAAAGCATCTAATGAAATGGAGTTAGTTAGGATCATCTGAATTAGCCCTTGCAGCATGCACTACCTTGTAAATATGATTTGAAAGAAAGTATGTAGTTTTTATGTGGTAAAGTAAAAACATATCAGAGAATTCCTTGTCTTCCATTATGTATTTAATGTCATCAAACCTTCCTTGGATGCATTGTTTAATATTTGCCTTCTCTAGAGGTTAGTAGAGTTTTCCAGAAATTCCTCTGTTTTGAGAATGGATAAATCTATAAGTGCAGCGGCGTTGTCCTAAAAAATGAAATAAATCTATTTAATCATAATTTCAATCTAGCCCTAGCGTTTCAATTTAATTAGTTTGTCTGGTAGATGCTTTCCTAATGAGAAACTGAATCCAAGCCTAATACTGCCCAAGCCCACTGTTGCGCCTTTTTGCTCTTCTTTTTCTGTTAATATTTGCATGGGCTGCGTATGATTGCTTGTGCATGTGTGTTTAATTATCTAAATGGAATAAATATTATTTATTTGAAATCTTTATGCTCAAATAATTACTTCCTAATGGAATGGAAAGTACCTTCTTATTTGAATACGGAAGTCTACTTGAAGGACTAAAAAGAAACTACTTTCTTGTTAAAGTGGGGAAGCTTACTTGAAAGACTAGAAAGGATTTATTTTCTTCTTCAAGTAGGGAAACCTATTTGAAGGACTTGGAAGGGTCGGGAATGCCATTACTGAAAAGGACAAGTAGGGATGTCTGCTTGATGGATCAGAATGCGACATTGGGGATAAGATTAGTCCCGAGAAAAGACGAACTAACGCACTTAAGTTGATTAAAGATCAACTTTAAAAAGGAAGGTTTGATGGTTTTTTTTCTTCCAGGTTAATGGCGATTGAGGACAATTGATCGTGAGAAAGACAAGATTGATATAGATCCAACACGAAGAAGCAGTCCACATCAAATGGGCTAGAGAAAATATAGCAAATACTATATAATTGCTTTTTTCTAATGATTTTCAAGAGTATATTTAAAAGGAGCCTCGAAAAGCATTTAAACCATTAAATTATTCGAGCATAAATGGCCATTGGAATTTTGCAAAGGAGGCATCCTAATTTTAAAGGATAACTCTATCCCAAGAATAGAATTGAACTAATCTTAAGCATTAGAAAGGGTCGGGCCGAGGATGTTGTTGCGACACAGTAGGGAAGCGAACACCTTTTCTCACACAAAGGTACCTTTTTGACAATTCAAGGTGGACTTCGATTATGTAAGGAACGATTATCATCCAGTTTAGACCATGGACCAGCACAGAACCAGACTTGGGATTAATTTTTGACTTCTGCAATCAATCGCGGAGTCTCTTACTCATTCCGACTTCTTTTGAAAGCTCAAATACTCCACGGAAGCTCATGCAACCTTTCTCGGTCGTAGCCAGAGTTTGATTCCAATCTCCTATTCGTAATTCTCTCTAAGTTGATTGTTAATCCTTCGATCATAAACTACGCGGAGGTAGTGGTGATTAATCCATAGTTTGTAGATTTACCATAATCCAGCGGATCCGGTTGGGTGGTCAAGTTGTATGCTCGTATCAATTTGCTTGAGATATTATTTTAAATACTTGATTTTGATTGTCAACCATCTCTTTCTTTTTACTTATTCTTCTCTTGAATATTTTTTTAAGATCTTCGATTAATATAAATTCTGTAGTCCACATCAATCAGCCTGCACTAATAGTGATAACAAAAAAACAAGGACTTAACCAAGAAACAAGGACTCTCACTTTAGACACAGGAGTTTGATAAGAAAGAAAGAAAGAAAGAAAGAATGAATGAATGATTTTTATTGTCCAGGGAGACCAATCGACCTATGGGACCCAATTAAGGAGCGCATCAAACTTATTACTGTCCGGGTTAAAAAACCTTCACCCCGAAGGGTTTTCGAGGGAAAAATTGTGGTAGTAATAAGAATGCTGTCAAACTGTACAGGTATACATCATCATGAAATATATGTATATATACATGTCATGTGTATGCCTGAGGACATAACTGATCTCGCATATCCATGACCTCCTGAAGGTATGATCCTAGCATTCGTACGGAAGCCTTGCTCAATGTCACATGTAGCGGCTGGCCAAGCCTGACCAACTTAGCATAGCGCGTCCAAATTTGATCATATGCTGGCCAGCTTTGAAGGGTATGAGATTCATCCTCAATGACTCCCATTTGGCAGCATTGACAAAGCCTATTTTTGCGTGGCTTATCAATCCATTTGCCAGTCTCAATTCGAAGATGATGTGCCCCTGTGCAAATGGAGATAAGGAATCTGCACCTTTTCATAGGCAAATGGGTACGCACATAGCATTGCGGGCCCCATTCTAATGTGGAATTTATGTGGCACTGGTAATGTGCTATTTTGACCCGTTCAAGGGCACTGGCATTCCAGAGCTTGCTGAGGAAGAAAGCGTCAAGATATTGCCTCAAGCTGTGGCGATCGGCCTCTGTTTGCACATGTATGCACCTGTGCTCCTGTACATTCCATCTAGCGAATCATTATGGAGACGAGCATCATCCATATTGACCATCTTCTGAAAATAGACAATGTGGCAATCAAGGGCCGCCCTCTGAAGAGGCAAGAAAGCCGTCTCTTGCAACAGAATTTGATATGGGACTGTGGACTTCACCCCTAGTGCTCGTACAAAGAAGGCTTTCTGCACCTGCTACAAGTCATTCCAGGTAGCGAGGGATACTACTAGGCCACATACTTCAACCTCGTATAAAAGGACAGGCTCCAGTAAGACTTTGAACAGGTGCAACTGATGGGCCCAATTATACAGCTCCACTGTGTTTATTGTTCTGCATTGTATATAGTGCCTTCTAGCCCGCCGTCACTCGTAGCTGCATGGATGTGTCCTAGTGCATAGTAGAAGGAAACTCCACTCCCAAATATTTGTATGTGGGTGCCACTTCCACATTTTGGCCTCGGCAACTGAAGGAGGGGATCCTCGGCTGACATGAGGATGATATGAGGACCACCTTAGTCTTGGCCAGGTTGACGCGCATATCAGTCGCTTGGCAGAATGTGTCCAGGGCATCGAGATGGCATTGCATGTCTGCTGGAGTGTAAGCTAGGAGGTCCACATCATCAGCATATATTAATTGCCTGATGATCCAAGGTGAGCTCCGACGCCCCCATTATCAGCAAACCAGCTCTCCAACTGATCAATGTAAAGCCCACACAATGTTGGGGAGAGAGGGCAGCCCTGGCGAACCCCGATACTACTATTAAATGGTTGGCTTGTCTGCTGCAACCGACCTGAGCATCTCTCATATAACCTGTACACTGCATTCTGCAAATCTACAGGAACCCCCAGCTGTCGCAATCTTGCCCATAGCTTTTCCCGAGGCACGGTGTCAAAGGCCTTTGCAAAATCCACGAAACAACAATATAGTCCTGCCGGCGTTTCCTGTTGTCTTCAACTAGAGTCCGCAATGTGAAGATGTGGTCAATGGTTGAGTGCTAGGGCCTGAATCCTGCCTAGGTGAGGGCCCGCACCTCTACAGCCTCTGCCCAGCCCGTCAACTGCTGCTCGAGAATCCCAGCGAGCAGTTCAGGTTGAACAAGACGGTAAGCACCGGTACTATGGACGACCCTGGCCACTTGAGCAATTCTGCTTGCATAACATCCAGATTTGGCACTTTCCCATTGGCAAGACGCTGTAAGGCTTGGTCCATGTCTAACTCTGTGATGTCCAGCATTGGGCCTTCTTGCAGGGATAATGTTGCTTGTGCACCCTGAGGGTCGTATAGCTGTTATAAGTATTGCCTCCACTGCCGGAAGTGATGTTCCCTATGGGATGTACTGGCTTTCTGAGAACCCTTTGCCAGAAGGTCCTGGGGCAACGTTCCAGGAGATAGAACATTTCACATTGATGCACTACGATATACATGGCTTTCTTAGCTTTAAGGAAGATGCGGTACTGTCTGACTGCGTGTGGGCATAAAGCAGGGTCTGTGATCTGGCGGAGCCATCGTTTGTGTTCCTTGCACTCTACATTAAACCATTGATTACGTGAGAAGGTTGTGGTCCTGGAGGTCCGTCGAGGGCGTATCCCAACTGCAGCAGTCCTAAGCACGTCAATCAAGTTGGCATGTTGCTCTAGAGTAGGGTACTACAAATTTCCTGCCAGGTCATCTACAAGCATCTAGACATAAGCCCCTATATGTTCATAATCCAATCGCGGCTGAGGCATGTGAGGAGTTGTCGCGCAGGGGGTTTGCACAACCTGCCAAGCCAACTACAAGTAAAGCGGTAGGTGGTCTGAGTCGACCTCTTCATCCCTATTAGTTGTTCCCACCTGGAAGTGCTTGACGATATGCATATCCTACTCAGGCACCAGCACACTTTACACACAAGAGTCTGACGAGGAGGAAAAGCCCACATAAGAACGACAAGTATATGAGAAGCTATAGAGCAAGCCATCATCGGCAAACTGCAGTAACAAGTAGTGAATTAGGTTAAGCTTGATATAAAAGATATATTCAATATCAAATGCTGGGGTCATGTTGCTGTTGGCAAGTTAAACTTAGCGCAGTTTGATGGATTTCATTGTTGTTATGTGGTTTCCGAATACAAACTTAGCGTAATACATGTGCTCATGTGCTTTTGGAAAGTCGAACTTAGTGCAATACGTGAATCTCATAAGCTGGGCAAACACTTCAGAGGAAGTAAACATTAGAAAAAAAAAGGGGAAAACTACAAAATACCCTTATATTTTGACAAATTTTACCACATATCCCTGAGTTTTGATAATTTTTTGAGATGCCCTTAGTAGATATTTGGCTTATAAGGCAACATAGGTTTCTTGAGCTAGAGAAACACTTAGTAAGGCAAAGCACCGATGCTGAGGCAAAGTGGAGGGATCTTGTTTATGTACAATTGTTTGCAGAGCTGATGACAGCGCCATATAAAGGTGATGAAACATACGCATGGTTTTTACGGGGATGCGAGACACCAACACTATGATGTTTGTTGATGTGTTAATAACCAAAGACGTGTTATATTTCTTATGTGCTCTGTGGCTGCTCAAGGTTGCTTGGGATGCATTTGCAGCAACCTTTATCAAGGTTAGATAGCAAAGTTGTTTGGTTTGCATGCCCATTATTCTTAGCTGGACGCTGTTGCCATGATATGATCTAGCTGTTGTGGGCAGACTTTATCTTGTTTTTTCCAAGTAAATGATCAAGAATGTGGTGCGCGCAGGCAGCACTTATTACTCTTTTTCATCTACTAAATACTTACTACGATGTTAAGTACTAGAATCACCATAATCAAGATGTTACACTGATATTAAAAGAGCATAGAAAAACTCATCATTGGCTCCTTACCTTATGGATTGATTTTCAGCAATGCAAAATTACGTCATATTTTGCCTCAGATTAGCATATTGGCACATTCATCTTTGCCCAATGTAGGCCGGGTAAAATTACCTCGGTGCGCAATTTCCTACATAGGCTCTATGCTATGCTGTCATCATTGGCTATCAAAAGAGAAAGATATAATGCTATATTTTAGGGCTACAGCCTAAAAAATGCCTTTACTTGTTTGCCTCAGATAGGCATAATGAGGCAATCATTCATCTTCGTCCTAGGGCTGTCTGTTCAAGTCTGTCAACATTAACTACAGGGAAAAGAGAGAAATATTGATATGCTATAGAAGTTAGACATTGAACTACACTACAACCAAGTAAGAGCATACATTGCCCACTGCAGAATCTCTTAAAGAAATATAAGCTCTTGAATTGCAGTCCTGCATGTATTTCTACCTCAGATTAGCACATTGGCGCATTCACCTTTGACCCTGCAGGCTGCACAATTTCCTCCAACACATTCTGTTATCGTCATAAGTGAGAAACATTGCATGCCAGGAAGCAGTTGTTTCCATTTGTCACCAGCAGCCAATCCAATGCCACAAAAAACTATCACGCAGTTAAAAACATTATATAAAATCCCATACATGTTACCTCTTATTCATATCAAAAGGGGGTAAAAGGAAAGGTCATTTTGCCTTCACTGCTACCAGCTTCTTAAGGAGTTCAGCATTTGGAAAATTTTCCTCATCAACAAAATAACACTTATCTTTTGCAGCAAAAGTCACAAGAGGCCGCTGAGTCTCAGGTGCGCGAATGTCAGAAAGATGTACTATTCTCCGAACTGGGGTACCAACCAACGACAATGTATGAACCTCAACCTCTTCAGATGCAGGGACCCAGCTCATTCTGTGCACATAAGGGCTAGCAAACCAATGTAGTGCAGCAGTTGTAGAAGCGCTGAGCATCATCATTGTTGCAGCAAGTGATGCTTTTATAAATAAGGACACATCTGGGTAAGTGTAGAATGTAACAAAGGGACCACCAGTTATTGACAAAGAAAATGTTGTAAAGGACAACAGCTTGACACGACGTAATGCTCCAGACATTGGGCCCAAATACACAACCTTCTCCTTTTCCTCCACATTCTCATCTTGCCTGGCCTGATTCCTCTCCGTTGTGGCCAACTTAGCTGCATATCTTACATGCTGTGATGCAATGCCTAAACTCCGGCGATCGCCAACAAGCCTAGAGCATCTGAAGCCTATATTAACATTAATTAGACCCTAGACCTTCTTACTGAGCGCCAGAAGTATGGTAGACAAGGGCTAAATACCTGATCTCAAGAGCGCCATACCAGCCATCGGTGCTCGCTCATTCCGGCGTGGGCTTGAAACCCTAAATCATGCTGGAGTAATAAACCCTAGCGTCCAACGTGGAAATTCGTTTCTTAAAATGTCCCTTAGGGCATTGTTTTGCGGCTTCAGATTCCCCGCGCAGGATCTTCTCCTATGGTTGCCTTATGTCATATTTCCGCCCCCTATTACAATGCTCCATATTTGAATATCCCTACTGCGCCAGACATCCATAAGTTGAAACTGCTCCTATGCAGCCTTCAAAATGCTTTATCTTCTGATCCCTTTACTGACGAAATTGCTCCTCCATAGCCTCAATCTGACAAGTGAACCTACACTAGTGGTCAATGGGTTTTACATGAAATGCTAGTTCTCCAGGCTGCCAAAAAGGAGCAGCAACATAATACCATCTTTACAGGGTCTCATGAGAAGTTTAAGAAAGGTTTAACTGTAATTGAAAAACATATATTGGCAAAATGGAGTGAAAAAGACACTAAAGGATGCCATATGAAGTGGGATATAAAGATCTCACAGATTACACCAAAAGGAATTTCTCAGCGGGCAAGATTCGTATTGGCAAATGTCCAATTCTGATAGGAAAACACGACTTCTACCAATAAATTTCCATGAAGAGTTTTACAATGCTATGGATATGTGGCTATGTAAGCGATCATCTGTCCATCCAACACATACCATTCCTTCAGTGGGTAAGATGCATTTGATTATCACTTTTTTACTAGTTTGATTATCTTATTTGAGTTGCTTGCAAGGCTCTGCAGTAGATTTTGCCACCTAGTGCTCAAGTAGTGGCAATGATATTAGCAATGGTAAGAAGCATCAACGAACTCTACGAGGCAGTGGTGGTTTGATTTATGTATACTAAAATCTGAGGAAGCAAAAAAGGAATGGTGGGCCAAACAAGAGGTCATGATCATGGAAGGTAGGAAATTGACGTAGGATATCCACAAAGAGGACTCCTTACAATGAAATAAGGTGATTGTAGTGGCAAGAACTACTGCCAATGCTTTGATCAGCATTAGGCCATCTCACGCATGTCGAACATGCCCATAAGTCAAGGTATATACCATTTTGTTAGCATAGGTAGTAATTTAAAATTTATTTTGCAGTTTGAATATTATGTGGAATGAGTGCTGGCACACTGAACAATATCTAGCATTATAATAGGGGGTTGTTTTTGTATTTTTGTACCTTTTTTCCTAAGGTTTTTATATGATTTGATGATAGTATTCCATGAGACGTACTAATCGGTATATCTAGAGTGCACATACGCTCACTTTAATTTTCGTGACACTTTCTAATGGTTGAATCCATAAATTTTGATATATATTTTTTATAATTTAAGGTTCTATACGAAGAAAAAAGTATTTTTTCCTTGCTTTACATGCAAGGCTCGAGACCCCTCAACTTAGGGTTTTGTTCTGCCCATGCCGGATCTGGTCCTCTGCCATATCTGATTCAATTTCTATAACTATAGAAGGGGCTGTAGATGGTTCCGAGAGCCCCATGAAAAGCAAAAATCTGGCAGAGGGAAATGGGTCGGCCAGAGGTCTGGTGGGTTTAAATGATCTCGACCTGGAAAAGGTTGAAATCGAGGACCCGTGGTTTCTGGATCTTGGGGTTTTGGAAGTTTTTCCCTGTTTTCTATTTGGATAGCTTGGTTGAACACGAATGGCGGTAAAAGCTTTTTCTTATTTGGTTCATGTGCAAATGCATTTGGAGTCTGAAATAGTGATATTGATGTATGCTTGATTGTTGATGAGGAAGATCCAAATAAAGTTGAGCTTGTTGTTCTGGATGGCGATATCTTGGAAGCTAATGACATGGCAAGTGTTCAGTCGGTTTTTATTAACAAACAAGATCCTCTAGTTTCATTAATAAGAAATGCATAGTCTCTTGACAAAGGGTTCTTCCGTGCATTGACTCATGCACGGTACCGGTTGTGAAGTTTCTGAGAACCATTAAGTGGAATATCATGTGACATTTGTGTTAACAATATGCTCGTTTGTAGTTAATTGAAATTGTTGCATGACTATGCAAAAATTGATGTCCGGTTGTGGCAATTGGCTTTCATAGTTAAGCACTGGGCAAAATCTCGCCAAGTGAATGAGACGTATCGGGGAACTTTATCTAGCTACGCGTATGTCCTTTTACATTCTTCTTTGGCTGTTGATATCAGAAATATCATTATATATTGCGCAGGTATGTGTTAATGTGCATTCATTTCCTTGACAAGAACGTCGTCCCCAATTACGCCTTGTCTCTAATGGTAACTCCCATGTGACTTGGAAATTAGCAGCATTTTAAAGTTGGAAAAGGGTTTTCACATTGTCAGCCATTGAAAGAAGTGGCAGATAGAATCTTTAGGAGTAATAAGCTGCCAGATTGGGGCAAGTAATGTCCAATCAGTATTTTGGAACGTAGCTACTAGTCATCTGAATTTTGGAGCAATATTAAGGTTATATAAAGGCATTATGCAGTTAAAGAAAAAATGTGAGGAAATTGCAAAATTGGAATTCAGGGGAAAGAGTCCAATGTTGGTCATTAGACCGGTTTGGTCTTGAGTCAATTTGTATTTTGTGTCCTCCATATGCCCCCTTCCCATGATATTTACAACCCTTTTTGTTGCTTTTTTGGCATATTTATGCCATTTAACAATATGGCTCCTTATTGAGGCATATCCCCAACCATAACATCGATTACGACTAGGCGGATGAAGATAGCCACGAGCTCAACTTGCATCGATCATCTTTGGAATGCCACGAATTTGGCAATTTCCATGCGAGATGCCTTTGTCCATTTTGTGTATCCTCTCGATGGCATCTTAGCTTTGTCACATGAATAATTATGCTTTATCGATCAAAAATTGACATTTGAGGGTTTATGATGAGAATCATTCATGCAATGGAAGCAACCTACCACGTGAAGGTGAAGCGATATCTCCTGTGCATATTATGATCAAGTGGAAACATTAAAAGATTATGGCAAACAAAATAATGAAACACTTGGGGAGCTAGTCACTTTTTTTTTTTTTGAGTATTGGGCTTACAGACACGACTATAAGAAAGCGAGTGATGATTTCGGTTCGAACTGGAGGCTTTTCGAGGTTATTTCTCATTTCCGATCCAAATGTTTAACTAATATTTACCTCATTATCATGGAAAGTATCATGGTCATCCATCGCGTTCATCAAATATTCAATTGAAGAAAGAATTTTTAGGCTGCTCTGCATTTGATCGCCAGCCTGCTGGAACTTGTTTGGAGTTACTCTATGGATACATGGGCGGGATAAGGAGATTAACACCCTTTTGTTCAGACCTCATTCCGCCTGGTTTTGGTACTTTATAGCTGAAGGTTTAGGCAGTTCATTTTGGCAGCAAATGTGTTATTTTTGTTGAATCCGGCAAAGCAGTGGTCGCTGAAAGGAAGAATAGGATCTAGGCATGTCATTTTGGCAGCAAAGGAAGCTTTATTCTCGAATAAACTTGCTCGATTTGCAATCATCTCCAGTTCTAAACCTGTTGTGGCAAAGCAACCTGTCGGCAAGCAGAGGTCGTTGAAGCAGAGGTACGAGTTTGTGCTTCTATTTGCAGCTGCTGGAACAGAGATCCCTGGAACATAGGAGTCTTTGAAACCAGACTCGAGCTCTAAATCTTAGTTTTTTTGCTTTCTGTTTGCAGTTGTTGAAGCATAAGGGTCACTGAAGAATAGGTTATTGGTGAAGCAAATGATTGGTGAAGCAAAGGATTAAGAATTGGGTGCCAGTTTCCTGGATTTTGCCACAAGACAGATCTATCTATTTCTTTTCTCCTCCAGCTCCATTCGTTTCTAGCATATAGATTTACGGATGCACACAGTTTTTTCTAGAAATTTTAGCTTTTAAGCAGAGGAACAAGAACTCTGGTTTTTGAGCTATGTCGAGCAGAGAAACTGGTGTTCTATGCCAGGCGAAAATAGACAGGTCGGATCCGTTGGCATGCCGGTTGTATACAGATTTGCCTATTGCTGGCTACAGAGGCTACAGAATCCAGACTTCTGGATTTGGGGATTTCGGCTGGCTACAAAAGCATTGATTTAGGGTTAGCTTATGCCCAAGATAACACAGCGTTTTTTACCTTAAAAATGGTCGAATCTGTGATGGATACAGTTTTGGAGCACATCGATGGTGAGGTTCCTTCAGGTAAATTTTTTTGGGTTGTGCTTTCTTTTGCCGTGATTGCTTCGTTCCTCTAGATCAAGGTAAAAGACCTCAAGCAGTTGATGAACATTAAGCCTCTATCATATGCACCTGTTTGCATGCAGTCCCTTCTAAAACCTGGAGTTGCTCGGGCTGTTCGGCATATTCTCGGCCAGTGAGCCTTCGCAGCCTGTTCAGAAATGTGATTCTTCCCGACCTTTAGAGAAGCCTTCTCAGCACACGAAGTATGAGTCTTTCTTCCTGGCATCTTCCTATGTTGCTAAAATTCTGATTAATTTTTCTTTGTATCTGGCATCTCTCATTATTTGTATATGTATCTGGAATTTGCAGATGCAAGTTTTCTGTTGAACACAGGCAGCTGCGGTTGAACACATGCGGTTGAACACAGGTAAAATTCTCCCAGCTTTTTATTAGACATTCTCATTCAATCCTTATCTTCATCAAACAGTCACTGCAGACGTTAAGCTTTAGGTCCATTTTTACTATTTGGTTCACAATACGGACTGGTTTAGGGTGCTGCCTGGTTGCAATCATTCAATCAACCTGTTCAAATTTTTTTTCATATTTGATTGATGACTATTTTAGAAGAGCAGCCTTCTATGTCTGATGTGTTCCTTCTGATATGTTCCTTCTCATGTCTTAATTATTTCATGGTGGGTCTGGGTTCATAAATTTGTTGTTGGCTTGAGGAATAGATGTTTAGGGGGCTGCCTGGTTGCAATCATTCAATAAATTTTCCACATTTGATTGATGATTGTTTTAGAAGATTCTACCTTCTATGTCTAATATGTTCCTTCTCATATCTGATATGTTTGTTGCCCTTACTTTCTTAGTTGATTGTATCCCATATGGAAAGAATCCTCCATTAACTCTTTAAATTGCAATTGTTATGTAGCTGGGTATCAAGCGGTGCAGTTTGTTCTCAAGTATTTGCTGCCTATGATCAAGGTCTCATTGATTTACTACCATTTCTTGTCTTCCGCAATAATCTTGACGCTTTTGATACTATTGTGCAAATTATGAGGTCTTCCTTGAAAACTTTTGAGGGCTTGCATCGAGAGAGCATAGCAAATAAATCTATATCATCTTAAAGGTAATCGTGGTGAAAACTAAATTGCTAAGAATTATAGAAGTTGCCTATATATCTGGTCTGCTATACCCTTTTCCCACCTTAAATACTGCCAATCTTATTGTGCAAAGCATGCTTATCCAACAGAAAAGGCTGGTTTGTGGCTGATATAGAGGTTAAATTTTCCTTATATGTTTTTGCAAAAATTGATGGTTGCCATGATGAAAGTAGTCTTATAGGTATCGATTATTCCTCTCCATGTATGCTACAAATAGTTTGTTCAGGCTTTATCAACACTTTTTCTTTTGTCCATTGACGTGTGTCCTTGACATGTCATTTCTCTTGACTTTTCTTCTATCACTCCTAATGAAAAGAGAAAAAGAGGGATGTCTTTGTTTTAGTGGAGAGGACAGTCAATTGATGGTATAGTATGGAGCATTGAAATATGGATCTATAACTAATATAATTTGTCTTATCCTCATGGCACCATATATTTCTTTGTTCTTTTATTTCGTTTGATTTAGAAATAATGTCATCCATGACTTGAGGAACAAATAGTTAAGTATACATGGATTTTGTACTTAACCAGGTAGACGGAGGTTATGTTGGTGACTCAAGGCTAGGGGAGGTATATGAAGTTGCATAAACGCACCCAACTTCAATATATCCAACTCCACATATCAAAAGAGTATTGCGAATTTGCACCATAAACACAAATGAAAGAAGAAAATCTATGTAACCGATGTTGCAAGAGCTGTTTGCATATATCACATCAAATATCACATCAAAAATGTTGCTTTCAAACGTCTACAAAAATGAGGCATTCATTTTAATTCCCCAACCAGCAATCTACAAAAATGAGAGGCATTCATTTTAATTCCACACATAGCAAGACGTCTTGCTTTGGACAAAAACAAGACGTTCTTATATAGCTAAGCTTTGGACAAAAGCAAGCAATTTTGCTATGCGCATATATTAAAACCTGGGGCTCTGGGGCTCAAAAACATTGGAGCCTTCTTCAGATGCTAGAATTTTGATATAAGAAAAAGATGCTGCAAGGTGCATTTTGAAGGAATAAAGAAAGGCGGAGGCATCCCGGCTATGGCGGATAGCCTTATGTCGGCTATGGCACGCCAATGCCGGGCATACTTATTTAAAATGTTTTTAAGGCTGGAGCTAATGCTTTTTCCAGTGGGGCTCACATTTTTTCCGGTATTGCTAACGCCGAATTTTGAGATTTTGGCAACTTGCTCTTCGAGGATGGTTTTACGGGATGGAAGGGCTCTGAACGTTTTTTTTGGGTTGCCCCTAGGGGGGGCAAACCCTCGTTTATGTGGGTATGTGGGCATATTCAAGTATATGCTGGCATATACCTAGCATATGCTGATGACTGCTAAAAACTGGCTGCTGCCTGTAAATGCTCGGTCAGCTTCGTTCCGGATGGCGCATGTTCTAACCGGGTAACTGGCAGCTCCATTTGATGAACATCTCGGTTCGACCCCTGAGCAGCTGCCAGAACTGGCGACTGGCTTCCTTTGAAGAAAGAATTTTTAGGCTGCTCTGCATTTGATCGCCAGCCTGCTGGAACTTGTTTGGAGTTACTCTATGGATACATGGGCGGGATAAGGAGATTAACACCCTTTTGTTCAGACCTCATTCCGCCTGGTTTTGGTACTTTATAGCTGAAGGTTGCCTGGCTCTATAGTTTCATTATGCCAAACCGGCTTGTTGCTTTTCCAAAAGGTTTTCTGCTGGATTTGAGAGTGACGGCAAGGGGTCTGTAATCCATGGTGATGCATGATCTTTTAACAACGATTTGCCAAGGGTTAAGAGTACTCTCCAAATGGAAGGCTTCAAGCGGTCATCTAGGGTAGTAAATATTTTCTTATATTTTGGTTTTGACTTGGACCTTTTCACAGTTTCAGAGAATATTGGCTACATAGGCAGCATCAGGTGCATGAGGTAAATTCTTGAGTAGATTATTAAGATGTGTTGGAATATAAATATGCTGACTAAGCATAATGTCAAAACAAAGCAGTGATGGTTCAAAGACTTAGCACACAGTCTTTGAGAAGGTGCTGAAAATGTCTGGCGGGCAAAGACTTTGTCAAGATCGAAAGCACCGACCCTAAATCAGTGCCGTAATTAGTGGGCGGTGGTTAAATGGTAGACTACTAATCTTAGTCTCACCGGTTGTATATATTGATTGTACGTTATGTACTATGCAAATGCTCAGAAGTAGAGATTGTATTTCCTATTGCTTTTCTCAATAGATTTGTTCTTGTCTTCTATTCTATCTCTTGAGTCGATCTTGCGGGTTTGTGCTAGTTTTGCACTAGTTCTATCATGGTATCAGACGCTTTCTTGAGGGAAGAATAGAGCAAGCTATTGGAGAAGCATCCAAATTGGATTGGCCATCGTTCTTTGGCTGAGATTTGGTGGTGGAAAATCTCATTTGCAGCATTGGAGAAGATTCTTGCTTTTTGGCCTGGAAGAAGTGTTTTGGGAGAGTGATTCGGATTTTCCAGCAAGTTCTGGTGTGAGATTCGAGTTTTCCAAGACCTTTTTGGCGACAAAATTCAAGATTCAAGTTTTCTGGTGGGTGCTTTATTTGGTGGCGAATTTGTTTTCTCAACCATCTTTTTGGCTGCTGAAAACAGGAGAAACTCATGGATCCATTCAAGTTCTCACAGAATGCGAAGCTCACTAATAATAATTACCATTCTTGGAAGAAGTTCATGGTGAATTATTTGATATTTAGTGACATGGGAGCGGTGTTTGATAAAGATTTTATTAGCACTAAGTCAGCAGATGCTGGCAGGATAAACCAGAAAGCTTGTGCTCTTGTCAAAATGTTGGCTGAAGAGACAATTGGTCATGAAATCAACCATTTTACTGAGTTTAAGGAGATGTGGTCTCATTTGGAGAAGTCTCTTGATAGCAAGGGTATGGCTACTCAAATGCTGATCCAGAACAAAATGAGACATGCCCAATTAGGTGATTTCAAATCTGTCACGGCATATCTTACTCAGATGAAGCAATGGCGCTTGGATTACATGGCTGCTGGTGGAGTGCTGTCTGAAAAACAGCTGATTCAAGATATCTTGGTTGGTCTTCCTCCTTCGTATGATATTATCTCTTCGAAGATCAGGTACAAGGAGAAGATTGATATAGCCAAAGTAACCATTCTACTGCAACAAGAGGAGTTGGTGCAGAAGCAAAGGGATGGGAGAGTAGACCATGCTACTTTTGTGTCTACTTCTCGGGCTGACACCAAGAAGAAGTTTGCTGATAGCAAAGACTCTAGGAAGTCAGAAAATGTGAAGTCTGAAGGTAAGAAATCCAAGGAGTTCACGTGCTGGAATTGTGGTGAAAGGGGTCACTACCGTTCGAATTGTAAGAAGGAGAAGAAAAGCTCAAAGGATAGTGACACGAGAAGCACAACAGTCAACTCTAAGGGAGAGACAAGTGCTGTTGCATGTGCCACTTTTGATGCTGAATACCTGAATCTTGCAGCAGCAGCCAGCACCTTACAGAAGGACTGGATTTTGGACTCAGGAGCCACGGTTCATCTTACCGGAGATTCAGATGTGTTTTCTGAACTTGAACCTCGATCTGGAGGTGATGTGAAGATGGGTGATGGATATTCTCTTCCTATCACAGGAAAGGGGATTGTAGCTTTTCAATTACATGGACGTGATGTAGTTAGTAAGGTGAGGAATGTCATGTTTGCTCCCGGATTACAGTCTAATATCATGTCTGCTGCTGAATTTGATAAAGCAGGCCATCACATTGTTCTCGGAAATGGCAAAGCCTATCTGCTGGGCAGGAATCCACTTGAAGGAATTGACTTGAAAAGTCTAAAGTTCATGGCACAGTGGACGCTGCAGAATGGCTTGTATATCTTTGATGGTTCAGTTCATAAGACTGAACATGGTCTTGTATGTGCTGATTTGACTGCTGAGCATCTGTGGCATGCTCGTTTTGGTCATGTTGGAGGCACTGCTGTACATGCTTTGTACAAGAACAAGATGGTTACAGGTATTCCCTCTCTAAAATGTGTCAAGCTTGAGTGTGCTGCATGCCATCTCGGAAAGCAACCTCAACAGCCTTTTCCACAGCAGGCTATTCATCGAGCAACTCAACCCCTTGAGCTGCTGCATTCTGATTTGTGCTATATGCCCGATGTTTCACTCGGTGGAAAGAGGTATTTCTTGACCCTGATTGATGATTTCAGTAGGTACACTTGGGTGTATACTTTGCACTGCAAATCTGAGGTGCTTGGCAAGTTCAAGGCCTTCAAAGCAGCAGTCGAAAAGCAGACAGGGTTAGTAATAAAAAAGTTGAGAAGTGACAATGGAGGTGAATATGTTTCTAATGCCTTTGATGAGTTTCTCATGGAAGAAGGTATTGAAAGACAGTTAATCATTCCTTATGCTCATCCACAAAATGGTGTAGCTGAAAGGAGGAATAGATCTTTGCTTGATTTGGCAAGATCTATGATGAGTCACAAGCAACTGCCTGAATCTTTTTGGGGAGAGGCAATAGTGGCAAAGAAACATATTTGGCAAATAGGTAAGCCTACTAAAGGCAGTCCGGGATGTGACTCCTTATGAAGCATTTTGGAGAATGAAACGGATGTGTCTCATTTGAGGGTGTTTGGATGCTTGGCTTATGCTTCCATACCGCCGAGATTTTGAAAAAGTATGGGAAGTTGCATGACAGGGCTGTCAAAGCCATCTTCATTGGGTATCCAGAAAATCAGAAAGGTTACAAGTTGTATGATCCTTCCAACAAGCAGGTCATTGTAAGCAGGTCAGTTCAGTTCGTTGAAGATGCCGTGTATGATGGTATATCGTCTAGTGATTCTCCTGCAGTTTACAATGACAGCAGCTTGGATGTTGGAGATCTGATAGCAGCTGCTGGTAGACCTTTCTCTCCCTCTCTAGTGGTTTCTCCAGTGAACTCGCATTTGCCTGAAGTAGTGGCACGGGATGATCCCAATCCCACTCGCCCTATGGTCCATGAGCAGGTTGGTTCCTTTCACGGGGAGTCCAACACACATGAAGGTCTGTAGCACCTGATCCAGCACCTGTTACAGCACCTATTGTAGCACCTGCTGTACCTTCTGTTGTTGAACCTAGGAGATCAGCACGTCTCAAGGAGAAACAAATTGTTGCAGCACCTGTTGTACCTGTTGTTGAACCTAGGAGATCAGCACGTTTGATGGAGAAACAGGAGAAGTCTAATGGATCATGTAACCTTGCCTTAATGGCAAAGGTCCAGGATCATGTTGATCCACAAACCTTTCATGAAGCAGCTAGTGATCCGCAGTGGCAGCATGCAATGGAAGAAGAATACTCTCAATTGCTGAAGCAAGGCACATGGGAATTGGTTGAACTCCCAGCTGATAAGCACGTTATTGGCTGTAAGTGGGTGTTTAGAACCAAATTTCATGCTGATGGGACAGTGTCAAAGCACAAAGCTAGACTTGTAGCCAAGGGTTTTGCACAGAAAAAAAGGCTTAGATTATGATGAAGTCTTTGCTCCCGTAGCCAGAATGTCCACTATTAGATCAGTTATAGCTATTGCTGCGATGAAAGGTTGGTTAATGTTTCAAATGGACATTAAATCTGCTTTTTTGAATGGTGATTTGGAGGAAGAGGTCTATATGACTCAACCTCCAGGATTTGTTGTTCAAGGGAAAGAGCAGCTGGTTTGTCATTTGAAGAAAAGCATTTATGGCTTGAAGCAGGCTCCAAGATGTTGGCATGCGAAAATTAATGCTTTCTTTCTTGAGCAGGGGTTCAGCAGAAGTGCAGCAGACCCCAATCTTTATTACAAATCACAGCATTGTGGTTTTGTATGAAGGAGATGCTGATGTGCTAATTGCAGCACTGAAGTTGAAGTTATCTTCGTCCTTCGAGATGACTGACCTTGGCCTTATATGCATTATTGTTTAGGTGTAGAAGTGTGGCAGCACTCAGATGGCATCTATCTTTCTCAGCAGAAATATATCAAAGAAATGTTACAGCAGTATCGCATGCAAGATTGCAAGGCTGTGGCAAGTCCTTTTGATCCAGGCACAAGGCTTGAGCTTGATTTCGATGGTGAGGAGTGTGATCCCACACTCTATCGAAGCTTAGTAGGGGCGTTGATATATCTCACAGTCACTAGACCTGATATCTCTTTTGCTGTGGGAGTGCTGAGCAGATTCATGAGCAATCCCGGTCGCCTTTGGAAGGTTTTGCTAAAAAGATCTGGCGGCATATCGAAGGGGACATCACGGGGAAGGTCTCTTTTATCAGAGGTCCTCTGATTTCCAGCTGAAAGTCTTTGTTGATGCAGATCATGCTAACTGTCATGATAGCAGGAGGTCCACAACAGGGATGGTCACGTTCATAGGGCCTAACGTGCTGACTTGGTTGTCCAAAAGACAGTCTACAGTGTCAATCAGCACCACGGAGGCAGAATTCAAAGCACTCAGTGTTGGGATGCAGGAATTGTTGTGGCTTAAGCATTTGTGGACAGATCTGCAGGTACCTCCATCCTCGGCTGTTATCTTGTGTGACAACACAAGTACCATCCATCTTGCCAAGGATGCTAAGTACCACCCAAAGACAAAACCCCTTGATACCCACTTGTGTTTTGTCCGTGAGCAGATCCAAATGGGATCTTCTCAACTTGTTCATTGCTCCTCACAGGATCGATTTTTTGATGGCTTTACCAAACCATTAGTTGGATCTAAGTTCGTCAATGTGAAGGAGAGCTTGGGCATGAAGAAATTGCGGTGAAGGGAGAGAAGGATTACCTTGGTTTGGTGATTTTCTTACGCTTAGTCGACAACATTTAAGGGAGAGTGTTGGAATATAAATATCTTTGACTAAGCATAATGTCTCAAACAAAGTGATGGTTCAACACTTAGCACACAGTCTTTGAGAAGGTCTTTGAAATGTCTGAAGAAAAGACTTTGTCAATGCGAGCACCGACCCTAAATCAGTGTCGTAATTAGTGGGCGGTGGTTAAACGGTAGACTACTAATCTTAGTCTCACCGGTTGTATATATTGATTGTACGTTATGTACTATGCAAATGCTCAGAAGTAGAGATTGTATTTCCTATTGCTTTTCTTAATAGATCTGTTCTTGTCTTCTATTCTATCTCTTGAGTCGATCTTGCGGGTTTGTGCTGGTTTTGCACTAGTTCTATCAAGATGTGCTTTCCATAAATAATGGCGTAGATGCTATCGAAATGCTTATGTCTCCCGATTTGCCAATGCGGCATCAAACATAAGGAAAATGATCCGCCCGTGTAAATTAGAGGACAGGTCATTGTGGATCCCCATGGCTGTAAGATCTTGTTGAGTGGCAAAGGGATGGTGTTCTTAAATAGAGAATCCAGAACTAACTGGGGAATCTAAGCAAGTTAGCAGTACAGTGCAAGACCAGATTCCTCCTACGGGAAAGGGGCATGCGCATCATGCAAGCAGGATAGATGAACTGCAATGCAATCTTTCACATCTACAATTGGAGAACTTTAATCTCCAAGATCTAGCAGTAACTAGACTCGATGAAATAACCAGGCTGAAGGAATTACACTGCAATATTCAAGATGAAAATAAGGCTCTTAAAGATGATATCTTGTTTAGTCTCCAGCAAATAACTGTCCTACAGCGAGCACTCCATGGCATAGATGTGAAAGGGGAAAATGCCATGAGACAGGGCATGGTAGGTTTTGGAAAGGACTCAGGAAATGGTTTGAAGGGAGCTAAGTCGGGGGAGACTACCAAACTTGTAGATGCGCTAATGAAGGTTAGTGATGACTTGTTTCATCTGCAAGAGACATACCAACATGAAATATTAGCAAACGATAGTCTAAATAGGAATCTGGAAACTAGAATAATTAATTTGCAACAAGAGATGGACAATTTTCAAGAGAATCTGAACAGGCTTGAAAAAGAAAATTGTGTTCTTACAAAGGTAACAAAGAAAATATTATTCAGAAACACCAGGAAGATATTAACATGCTGGAATCGCTGCAGTTAAACCTAGAGCCAGCCATCAAGCTGAAAAGCTTATGACAGAGTTATAGACACGGATAGAAAAGGTGCAGGAAGAAAATTTAAATTTAAAATCAGAAATTGGCAGGTTAAAATCGCAGTATCTAGGTAGCTTTGAGAGGATGGAAAAAGAAAACAGGGGTTTACAACAGTTGAACAAGAGATGGATAGGAGAGCTTAGAAAGATTAAAGGTCTTTATGATGCTGATTTGACCATGGTGAAGGATTTACTAGCTGAAATGATGTATTTTCAGAAGCAATGTGAAGCACTTCAGAAGGAAATGAATGGTGGAATTACATATGCCAAGGAACTTGAGAACGATATTTTGAGCCTGAAAATTGAGAAGGATCTCTTGGGATGATTTCACCTGGCTGTTATATAAATTTCGTGAGGACTTATCTCGGTTGCTTAGAACGAAAATGGATCTTGAAAAAGCATTGCAATACGAAGCTCTGGAAACTCATAGCCAAGGAGAGGAGCTAAAAAAGCTACAAAAATAGCTTGCTTGTTTCCAGGAATCAAAGACACATACAGATGCCAAGTATGTTGATGAATTACAACTTGCTAAGGTGCAAGTGTTAGCCTAAAACCTGGAATTTTAGCCTAACCTCAAAGGAATCTTAAACAGAACGGTTAGAACCTCCAGATCACTTAGGGTGATCAATCCTTGTCATATGAAACCAGAAAATTCATTTTTGAAGTGCTAGTTTTTTCAAAATCACTAGAGTCCCTGAAACTGAAAAAACTGTCAGAGCAAAAACTGAACTTGCAGACACACCTTGAGAGATTTTGAAGATCTGATTGGTGTTATAAGTGGTCAACAAGCAGAGGAAAATGGTGGAGAAGATTTGACTTGTTTTGAATAAGGGAGGGTCAAGAAAATCGAGGTCAAAGGCAGGTCAAAAAGTTGGCCAGTGCCAAAACAGAGAGCCAAATTTTGCAGATGGAGTTTGATGGGAAATTTTGGGTTGGGATCTGTGCAGACAACTTCAAAATAGCCTCTAGATCACGTGCAAAAGGTTTGAATAGCAAAAGGATGTTTTAGTTTTCCTGTAAGTAAACAAAACCTCAAGAAAAGAACAAACTCTGTAACAGTTATGAAAAGAAATCTTTTTATATGTTTTCTCCGAATGTATAGGTTTCTAGGATTCCTATAAGGATGAAATACAACTATCTGAAGAAGATATAATCTCTGAGTAAGTGTTTTTGGTCTTGTTTTTGGTTTTTTGCTTTTTTTAAAAGAGCAATGCAGAATTACAAAAAATGGATGTACAATGATGAAAACGATTTTTCAGGCAAAACTATGCATTATAGCAATGTGGTATGTAAAAGTTTGATAATGTCAATGGGTATTACCAAAGTTTCGAAAATAATAATGCTTGAGTAATAATGCTTGAGAGCAATTTCAAAGGCTGTATGAGTCTTCGAGGGCTTCAAAAATACCAATGAAGTAATATGGAATGATTATTTAAGTTTGCAATCGAGGTGCTTCGATCTTTGAACAGTCTATGAACTGGGACTTCAATCTCGAAGCGAAATAGAGCTGGAATCTGGCGAGGCAGCGAGCAAAATGATACCAAAATATTGAGTCGCCAAAATCCGAGGTATATCTCTGAGGGGCGTGTCGATTTGATCTGGAATGCTGGTTTAAGAACTGTTTTTTCCACAAAACTAGCTCGGCCGAGTGATTTAAGGCCCAAATTGAGCAATTTCTATCAAATCAAGTGCCACAGAGGATCACCGAGGTCTCGGAAAAGGTTCAGGAGCTGATTTCGGGAGAAAATTGGCGGGATTCAATCAAATTATGGCACGAATTGGCGGATTTGGTTGAGTTTCCCTATTTCTTAGGGTTCATCGAAAATTCTTAAGGATGATATATCCCACAGGCCGGAGTGGTTCTGGAGGCTCAGGTATATAAGGAAAAGTGCTGACTCAACTATTAACTGTGCGTGCCACGCAGAGGGGACACCCAGCCCGTGTCTGGCCCCCACGCCCTGCTGCCACGTGGAAATGAGATGGAAATGGGGGGGTGAGGTGGAAATAGATAGGGTAGATAGGCTAGAATAGGTTTTTTTATTTTTTTGGCACGCATCCCAAGAATCCAATTTTGAAGGCCTTCCCAAGGGTTTTTTTCAAATTTAAAAAGGCCAAATTATCTCTTTTTTGCCAAGCTTTACATCTAGAAGGTTTTCAAGTCAAACTGAAACATTTGAATTTTTGTCCATTTTGACCCATGGTCAATGAATATTGCAACATAGGGATGGTGAAAAAGTCATGGGAAAAAGATGGGAAAAGGTCTCAAAAGTGGAAAAAAGGGTGAAAGAAAGGTTATAAAAGGTTCATAGGACATAAAAAGGTGGATATGGAATGAAGACAAGATGGGTACCTCTGTAGCACTTGATTTCATCTCAGATTGTCTCTAATGCTCAAATCATACCTCATAGTGAAAATACGTTTGCTCAAAGCCTAAGGGTCTTCCAAACTTCTATAAGGGTCTTCCAAACTTCAAGGCTAGAATAAGAGCACATTTCACTTCCAAGATGGCATCCTCATGTGTGTGACTTCAAACTACTAATGCAACTCAAGCAAAAGGTTGAGCTTTGGTAAAAAATCTTGTGCTTCCTTGATAAACTTGCTATAGCCTTTGCACGATCTTCAAATCAAAGGAAAATGTTAAACAAATGGGAATGTGTCTAGAAGGTGTTTTACCTCAAGGGAAAGATTAGGCTATAAAAGGAGATCCCCAATGTCTTCCAAACTTGGTCAAATGTCTTCCAAACTCTAATGGGATTACAATAGCCTGAAACTTTTCCTTAGAGGAAATATAGATGAAACAAAGGTTTTGATACATAGATGCTGGTCCATGTTGCCAGAAATGGGCAACATCTCCTCAAAGGAAAGAATATTTTGGTCCCCTCGGCCCTAACAGATGTAAATTTAGTCTGAGGATCTTCAAATACTGGTGCAGGTGACAGAATGATGTAGAATAATGAAAGTGAGTGGTATGAGTGTGAGATGAACTCTGCTGTGGTGGAAATGTGGTGCAGAGCATTGTAGGGAATGAAAATAAAAGGATAGAAGGCTGAAATGGGATGTAAGGCAACTTATAGGCAGATGAAAATGGAGGAGAAAAGAATGAACCTGCATATGACAGTAAATCAAGGTTAGCATGAGTGCCAAGCAAGATGTGGAAACTTATATATGGATAGCACTCTAAAACTCCAATGGAGAAGCAAGGTCTTATGAAGAATAGGCCAGTTTAGAAGACGGATGAAATGTTTTAACAAATGGTCCGGTCATGACAACATAGAACTCATTAGTAGGTAATAATCAAAGTCTTATCTCCTGTGGACACATCCCTGCAGCTAAACAGAAACAAACTATTAAACCTCAAAGGAAATATGCTAATCAAAAGAAATATTAAAACCTCAACTTTGAAATTATAAACTAACCTATTCTAAGCTAGATCAAATGCTTATACAGAAGTGAAGAGGCTCAAGCGAGGGCATCTTTGAGGCCAATATCTTTTTAAGGTGTTGAATATTAATGGGATTTGGCGGCTCTAATCCCTGTACCAAGATCAGCCAACCTATAAGATGCAGCAAAGCATCTCCTAAAATCTGATAGGGACCTTCCCAGGGATTTTCAAACTTTGAAAGCTTTCCTTCATCTGCAGCATTCCACTTTAAAACTAATTCCATAGGTGCAAACTTGTCTTGTAATTTGTGAGCAGCCTTGAAAGCTGCTGCACTCTTAGCCTTCTTCAGCAAGTTGTAATTCTCTGCAACAAACCTTTCTTCATCTAATTTTAACAGAACTTCATACCTGTGCTTCAAGGCTTCAGAAAATTCCAACTCAAGCTTGAGTGCCATCCTTAAAGAAGGTATCTCTAACTCGACTGGAATGACAGCCTCTACTCCATATACCAAACTGAAAGGTGAAGCATTAGTAGCTGCTTTAGAAGTAATTCTATGAGCCCAAAGAGCATCATATAATTTCAAATGCCAATCCCTTTGGTTTTGGCAAGCAGGTTTTACTGAAAAAAATACCCTTAAGCACTTTGTTAGTAGACTCGGCTTGGCCATTACCTTGAGGATAATAAGGTTTGAGCTTTTCACATGCTTGATCTTGAGGCTTGAAACAAGAAAATTAATCACCTCATTAATAAAAGTAGAGCCTCTATCAGTCAAAATTTTAAAGGGAATGCCAAACCTAGAGCAAATATTCTCATGCAAAAATCTAGCTGTAGTATGGGCATTTGCTTTCCTCAAGGGTGCTGCTTCTGACCACTTAGTGAACAGATCTGTAGCTACAACAATGTATTCATGCTGGGCTGAGGATGGAGGATTGATAGGGCCAATGTAGTCCAATCCCCAAACTTGAAATGGACCAGGGGAGACAATTCCTGTAAGAGGAGCAGGGTGCAAGATTCTTTTGCCAAAGATCTGGCATTGATGACAAGTCTTTATAACATCATAACAATCTTTAAATAAATGAGGCCAAAAGTAACCAGACCTCAATATTTTCTTGGCAGTTGTGTCTGCTGCAAAATGACCTCCACACACACCTTTGTGATTTTCAGCAAGTACCAGGGCAGCTTCATCTTCATCAACACACCTTAAGAGTACACCATCCCTGTTTACCTTGCACAAAATGTCACCAACCAAGGAGTAAGTCAAACATTTTAACTTAAACTTGTAAGCTTGGCTTTTTGAAAATCCAGAAGGTATCTCTTGATACTGAAGGAATCTCCTGATAGGTTGTTGCCAACCTTGAGCTTGTATATCTGATAGGTCCTGCTCATTTACGACAAGGTTAGTCATTTCCTCTTCTTGTACAACCTCTTCATAGCAGGTAAGTATAAACTCGGGTTGTTCAATACATGAATGACCTTTACCTTTAAATCATAAGATTGGAGCCTACAAGCCCATCTATGAAGCTTGGTTTTTCTAATTTCTTACCATACAAAAAGGCATGGGGTTACTTGCATGTAGATAGTGGCTTGGAATTTTTGTAGAAGATGTCCTTGTCTTTCTATCAAAAGATGAGAGCGGCAACACTCCTTTCTATCTTAGCATACTTCTCTTGAGTTTGAGACCATTGTTTGCTTGCAAAAGCAATAGGGTGCCTATCCTGCAAAATAGCAACTCCAATGACCTTTTTAGTAATAGTTATGTAAACTTTAAATGGTAATGAAAGGTCTGGAGTTTTTAAAAGTGTAGAATGACAAATAGCCTCTATGATCTGCAAAAAGCTTTTTTCACACTCATCGGTCCAAACAACAAGGCCTATATTTACTTTCTCTTTTACTAACTTGGCCTACTCTAGTCAATTTAGAGATGGGACTAATAAGGTGAGAGAAATTAGGCACATACACCCTTAAGAAAGAGGTCATTCCCATAAATCCCTTGACTTCTTTAATTGTCACGGGTGTTTGAAGCTTTTTAAAGCTATGATCTTCTCTTGACTACTTGAAGGCCTTTAGCGAAACCTCATGGCCTAAGAGCTGGCCTTTGGATGCCAAAAAGATGCACTTCTTTGGGTTTAGATTAACTCGTCTGTCTGCGCACAATGTAAATATCCTTGTTAGCTCTGAAATATGATTACTTGTATCAGTACCTAAACATAAATCATCAAGATAAACTACGAATTTTCGGGAGTCATGTTTGCAAAGAGCGGTATCCATGGCTCTCTGAAATGTAGCGAGGGGCATTCATTAAGCCAAAAGGCATCCTTTTCATTGCATAGGTTCCCCATGGAGTAATGAAAGATGTCTTTGGCTGATCTTCCTTTTTGATGCTAATCGATTAAAACCCGGAGAAACCATCCAAAAATGAGTACATAGACTTACCCGACCACTTTGCATAAAGGATTTCTTCCAAAAAGGCAAAGGGTAACAATCTTTATGGTAGCTTTATTTAGATCTCTATAATCTACACATATTCTTAGAGAACCATTCTTTTTTTTGGGACAATACAAGAAACCCAAGAAGGGTTCACAATGTCAACTATCAAACCTGATTCACGCATTTTGAACAATTCTCGCTTGATAAGATCTAAAAGTGAGGAATTAATCCTTCTCAATCTCTGCATAACAGGTTTAGTATCTTCACGAACTTTTATCTCAAACTCACAAATGCTTCTATCAACCCCTTTCAATTCCTTGAATATTCCCATGCAAAAAACATCCACCCAATCTTCAAAGTACTTAATCATTTTACCTTTGCAATCTTCATCATATAGATCTCCCATTTGCAAAGTCCACGGACATACCTCCCTTATGCCTTTGCAAGTTCTTTTGTGTGATTCCTCTTGTGCTAGGTTGATGGTCAAGATAGGATGGGCGAGAGAGTTCATCTTCATCTAGGACATCTTCTTGATAGCTCCCTCGGAGAGATGTTCTAAGAGTGTTTTCTGCACAAAGAATCAGCCTCAAAGTTTTTAGACCTTGGAATATGATAAATTTCCCAATGAGCAAAAAATGTTAGCAATTCTCGAGCTTGTGTGTTCAGATCCTCCATATCTTGATGTTTTGTTTTGTATTCTCCCAAAATCTGTTTTGCAAACAAGTTGTGAGTCTCCATAGATAACAATATGGGAAATATTCATGAACCTTGCTTCTGTAGGCTGCAATGAGGGCCCTATATTCTCTTTGCATTAGAAGAAATATTAGGATGAATTCTCCCTATCTTAGTCATCGGCTTAAGATGCATCCTTGAATAGCGGCAGAAGAAGCAATCCCTAATTTTTTAGACATACCTCCATCAAACCAAAGGTAGGCCTTGTTTTCTTTTTGGATCAGGGAACTCTACATGAGCAAAGTTGATAACTTACGCATTCATATCAACATCTAGACCTAAGCGTAAACTCTAACTCTTCTTCTGCAAAATATCCACATCTATGAATCTAATGTTAGCAGAAGGGTCAGTTTTGTTTACCAGTTTAATGGAAGTTGCTCCATTTGAAATAGTGCAAATGCCTTCAGACCATATAGGCCTAGCATCTACTGTTTTCATCCACCTTCTTCCCAATAATAGATCATAGATGTTAGCATGGTTAACATTCTCAAAATCAACAACCACAAATGTAGCTAAGACAATGATTCCCCCAGTATAATTGAGACACATTTCTCACCACTCCTTTTGGTACTACCTTAGCATTGGAAAAGGATTTTAGAACAATAGAAGTGTTGTCTTCTACTTTGAGATTTAGTGTTTTCATAACATGATAAGGCATGACATTTAGGGAGGAACCTCCATCCAACAATACCTTATCTAAATGGGAGGTACCTATAGTAGCACTACAAATAAAAGCACCGGATCTTGATTGTGCTCGGGTAAATACTCTGAGAAATGTTGTTGCAAGTTTTACGCAGCAATTTCTTCAACATTTTGGGTGTTCTTGATAAGCTTTTCCCTGTATGATGGTGCAATCCTTAATAAAGTTAGTAAGTCTACAGTAACCTTGGAGTTTTTCATGAGCAATTCAAATTCATCAAGCTCAGAATCTTTCTGTTTATACCTTTGAACAGGGGGAGGAGCTATATCCTGAGGATTTGGCTGAAATGTTACCTTAGGAGCTGCAATTGGTGGGACAGAACTTGCAGAAAACACTGAATGGAGCCTATGCGTGTTTGCACAACCATAACATCTTGTTCTTCTTGTTCTTGGCACAAGTCTCAATAAAACTAACATTGGACACTGTTTACCTTTTTTCTTGCTTTGCAAGGTAATTCTTAATGACTTTGCGAGAACTTCTCCTCATGACCTATCTCTTTGCAAAAAGAACAAACAGGACATTCTCTACCAAAATGGCCCCTTTTGTGGCATTTAGGACAAGATCTTGCAAAGCAATTTTCAGCCCTATGATAGGGTTTACCACAGTTTGTGCATTCAGGTATATGTGAGCTAGAAGAAAGAGCATTATTACTATTTTTTAACTCCATGAGTTGCTTGGTAACTTCTAAAAGAGCCGGATACCTTACTTATCTCAGATTTCATTTTCGAGCACGAGGGTCTAATTCTTGACTTTTGGCTTCTTCTTTTCTTGAACTGCATACCGCGAGGGGGCAGCATTAGCATAATGTAACTCGTGCTCAGTATCGTGATGAGGAGGGTAGAAGGGATCTCTGATTTCTTCGTCAGGCAGATAGCTTAGCATTTCTACTAAATCTACAGCCTTTACAAATGTCTTATGGATAGAATCTAGCTCACCAAACTTTTGAAGTTTTAATAACTTTCTATAAATCTTAGGCACGGACATCAAACCCTCGATAAAGGAAGCAACCAGATGCAAAGTTGGATGGGAAACATGGTTCCTATTACACACCAAGCAAATAAGAGTTAAATCTTTCCACATCTTTGTTTCACACTTTCACGGATTTAATAGAAAAGGAATTGAGCTCAAAAACAAGATCACGGGGGTGAAGTAGTCTTACCAAACCTTGTGAGAAACCTTTGTTCCAATTCATCCCACTTAGTACCTATTGTGATTCGAAATCCAACCAGGATCCGGCCTCATCACCTTTCATGCATTTGATAAACTCAAAGAAAAACTGGTACCTTTCTTCTTTCCATGCTCCTCATAATATTCTTCAAAATTCTTCAAGAAATGGTTAGCATTCATGGAAGAATCATAACAAGGGAAGAGCAGGGTATAGTGAGCTCAAATTGGTAAGGAGCTTGTGGAGGAAAAGGCAAATGAAACATTTGTAACATTTCTTTGTGGGAACTGGTAGCCACTTTCATGCTTACCCCTACTAGATCTGGTTGACTGTTATCTCGGGTTGTTCGGCGAGCTCAGTGAGTCTTTTTCTTGGTGCCATGGAGTTCAACTTCGGTGAAAATCTGGTAGAACCTCCAAAATGTTAGCCTAAAACACGGAATTTTAGCCTAACCTCAAAGGAATCTTAAACAGAGCGGTTAGAACCTCCAGATCACTTAGGGGTGATCAATCCTTGTCATATGAAACCAGAAAATTCATTTTTGAAGTGCTAGTTTTTCAAAATCACTAGAGTCCCCAAACCCAAAAAAAAGCGTCGAGCAAAAACTGAACTTGCGGACACACCTTGAGAGATTTTGAAGATCGATTGGTGTTATAAGTGGTCAACAAGCAGAGGAAAATGGTGGAGAAGATTTGACTTGTTTTGAATAAGGGAGGGTCAAGAAAATCGAGGTCAAAGGCAGGTCAAAAAGTTGGCCAGTGCCAAAACAGAGAGCCAAATTTTGCAGATGGAGTTTGATGGGAAATTTTGGGTTGGGATCTGTGCAGACAACTTCAAAATAGCCTCTAGATCACGTGCAAAAGGTTTGAATAGCAAAAGGATGTTTTAGTTTTCCTGTAAGTAAACAAAACCTCAAGAAAAGAACAAACTCTGTAACAGTTATGAAAAGAAATCTTTTTATATGTTTTCTCCGAATGTATAGGTTTCTAGGATTCCTATAAGGATGAAATACAACTATCTGAAGAAGATATAATCTACGAGTAAGTGTTTTTGGTCTTGTTTTTGGTTTTTGCTTTTTAAAAGCAATCAATGCAGAATTACAAAAATGGATGTACAATGATGAAAACGATTTTTTGGACAAAGACTATGCATTATAGCAATGTGGTACAGAAAGTTTGATAATGTCAACAGGGTATTACCAAAGTTTCGAAAATAATAATGCTTGAGTAATAATGCTTGAGAGCAATTTCAAGACTGTATGAGTCTTTCGAGGGCTTCAAAAATACCAATGAAGTAATATGGAATGATTATTTAAGTTTGCAATCGAGGTGCTTCGATCTTTGAAACAGTCTACAACGAACCAGGGACTTCAATCTCGAAGCGAAATAGAGCTGGAATCGAAAGCAGAGCAGAGCAAAATGATATCAAAATATTCAGTGCGCCAAAATCACAGAGGTATATCTCTGAGGGGCGTGTCGATTTGATCTGGAATGCTGGTTTAAGAACTGTTTTTCCCACAAAACTAGCTCGGCCGAGTGATTTAAGGCCCAAATTGAGCAATTTCTATCAAATCAAGTGCCACAGAGGATCACCGAGGTCTCGGAAAAGGTTCGAGGAGCTGATTTGGGGAGAGAAAATTGGCGGGGATTCAATCAAATTATGGCGCTAATTGGCGGATTTAGCAGGTTCCCCTATTTCTTAGGGTTCATCGAAAATTCTTAAGGATGATATATCCCACAGGCCGGAGTGGTTCTGGAGGCTCAGGTATATAAGGAAAAGTGCTGACTCAACTATTAACTGTGCGTGCCACGCAGAGGGGACACCAGCCCCGGTAATCCCCCCCCCCACGCCGCGTGGAAATGAGATGGAAATGGGGGGGTGAGGTGGAAATAGATAGGGTAGATAGGCTAGAATAGGTTTTTTTATTTTTTTGGCACGCATCCCAAGAATCCAATTTTGAAGGCCTTCCCAAGGGTTTTTTTCAAATTTAAAAAGGCCAAGTTATCTCTTTTTTGCCAAGCTTTACATCTAGAAGGTTTTCAAGTCAAAACTGAAACATTTGAATTTTTGTCCATTTTGACCCATGGTCAATGAATATTGCAACATAGGGATGGTGAAAAGTCATGGGAAAAAAGATGGGAAAAGGTCTCAAAAGTGGAAAAAAAGGGTGAAAGAAAGGTTATAAAAGGTTCATAGGACATAAAAGGTGGATATGGAATGAAGACAAGATGGGTACCTCAGTAGCACTTGATTTCATCTCGCATTGTCTCTAATGCTCAAATCATACCTCATAGTGAAAATACGTTTGCTCAAAGCCTAAGGGTCTTCCAAACTTCTATAAGGGTCTTCCAAACTTCAAGGCTAGAATAAGAGCACATTTCACTTCCAAGATGGCATCCTCATGTGTGTGACTTCAAACTACTAATGCAACTCAAGCAATCTTCATAAGGTTGAGCTTTGGTAAAAAATCTTGTGCTTCCTTGATAAACTTGCTATAGCCTTTGCCTGATCTTCAAATCAAAGGAAAATGTTAAACAAATGGGAATGTGTCTAGAAGGTGTTTTACCTCAAGGGAAAGATTAGGCTATAAAAGGAGATCCCCAATGTCTTCCAAACTTGGTCAAATGTCTTCCAAACTCTAATGGGATTACAATAGCCTGAAACTTTTCCTTAGAGGAAATATAGATGAAACAAAGGTTTTGATACATAGATGCTGGTCCATGTTGCCAGAAATGGGCAACAGCAAGTGAAGGAATTGCAGCAAGAGATTTGTCATCTAAAACAGAAAAATTCTAAATGTCCTAATAGAGCGATTCATGTGTTACCTGCTGAAGACGAATCGCATGCTGCTAATCTTGATGCTCAGCTTGACTATCCAATAAGTGAAGATGAGTTGCAACAAGAAATTCTTAATGAAGAAAAAAAGGTGATGCGTAATCTACTCTCTATTACTAAAAGGATGTGCAAACTGGAAGAAAGAGTATCAGATCTTCAACAAGAGAAGGAGAATGTAGTCAGAAGTCTTGAAGCCCGTGACAGACAAGCAAAACACTTATTCGTGGCCTTAAGGTCCATGAAAAAAGAGGAAACAGATGTTGTTGAGAAAACCATACATCTTAGGGAAACAACAGCCGCAAGGTTTGAAAGGAAATGGAGTATGAGATAGCATACAAAGCTATCTACTGCTCTCATGGATGGAATGCATGGGAAACTTAGGATTGGAAGTGTTGAATAATTAATATTTACCTGTATGCGAATGTTCTTCATTTGTTCTTCCTATCTTACTGAGAAGATCATTTGAAGGTGTAATATAGCGCTCATGTTGACTTCTTATGTTCTGAAAGTAAAAAAGGCTGAGTCCTGAATTCTTACCTTCATTTCAGAGTTGTCTACAAGGTTCTCAGTCAAAATGCAGGTAAAGCGACCATGAAACACACCAGATACAAGAGAAATGTTTTCCACCTTTTCAAACCGAAATTCTTCTGGGCTACATTTAATTCTGGAAGCCCGCTGATGCGAATCGATCGATTTGCATTCATGTGGAAGATGCCCGATGGAAATCTCTATGGTTAGGGTATTGATTAAGTGTTTTATATCATATACAAGTCACTTCCATAATATATCCAACTTTGATAAAGATCCAAAAAAAGTAAAAAGTTCATGCCCTTCCATTTTGTGTGTCAGCCCTTTTGATGCCAAACACATCTTTTTAATCCTTTGTCCATGTGATCGTGTACCTTAAGCGATCTGATGTCGGCTGAACCAACAAAACTCATCTAAATGTGGGAGAGTACAAGATGCAAAACAGGCATTTCAGGGTATGCATGCATGAAATATTATATTATGGTTCATAATGGTAGCTTGCCTTTGTGGAAAAAATACAAAAGAAAAGCTATCATACTTTCCAAATAGATGGAAATCGAATTATGCATGCATGAAACATTATATTATGGTTCACAATGGTAGCTTTCCTTTGTGGAAAAAATACAAAAGAAAAGCTATCATATTTTCCAAACAGATGGAAATCGAAAGAACAGCCAGTTGAGTCTAAGTGGGTTCCAATCTCTTCCGCTTTTTTTAAAAGTCGTTATAAGTAGAACTACGAAGAATGCACACTTGCAATATCATCATGCATGATTTAAAAAATGATTTAAGCCACTTCACCCTCCGGCCATAGAGGGCAACCCTCCGTGCGCAGCACCTTGTTTTTTGTATAACAACCAATACATAACTACCACTAACATTAATTAACACAACCATTGGATCCAACATATTTAAATTAAAATTCCCCTTAAACCCCCTTTG
Organism: Isoetes taiwanensis; assembly: GCA_021234155.1. NCBI lineage: Eukaryota > Viridiplantae > Streptophyta > Lycopodiopsida > Isoetales > Isoetaceae > Isoetes > Isoetes taiwanensis. The sequence goes on from JAJEKV010000021.1 coordinate 8,124,053, forward strand.
GTTTGGGTGTTTATTCACACGGGGGGTGGCGTAGGGCAGCGAGAGCCCTTGTAATTATATTTTTCACGTACAAAATCAACACCATCTTGTTATACGGTATACCAATTTGTGTACTTGCATACCCCACAAACGAGGAACTTTACGTACGGTGTAGATTAAGGAATAAGGGTTGAATATGCCTATCCAACAGCTCTCGTTGCCCGGAGTCACCCCCCGTGTGAATAAGCACCCAAATCAAAGGGGGTTTAAGGGGGATTTTAATTTAAATATGTTGGATCCAATGGTTGTGTTAATTAATGTTAGTGGTAGTTATGTATTGGTTGTTATACAAAAAACAAAAAATTGGGCCCTTCGGGCCCTAAAAAAAGCAAACATACGTAAGAACATGTAAAACATGCAAAACATGTAGCAATATGTGATATCTAATATTAAAAGTGTATTGGTTAATATAATAAAAACAATTTTTGGGCCCTTCGGGCCCTAACAAAGCATGACATAATAAGTCTTTGAATATTTGATGAACGCGATGGATGACCAAGATACTTTCCATGATAATGAGGTAAATATTAGTTAAACATTTGGACGGAAATGAGAAATAACCTCAGAAAGCCTCCAGTTCGAACTGAAATCACTGCTCGGTTATAGTCGTGCCCGTAAGCCCAATATTCAAAAAAAGCTGTGACTAGCTCCCCAAGTGTTTCATTATTTTGTTTGCCATAATCTTTTAATGTTTTTCTATGATTTCGTTGTTGTATTCGTTGAGGTGTACTAAATAGTATTTCTAGAGTGCACCCTTTATGGGCCGTTGATTTTCGTTAGTTGGAACAATATGAGGGTTGTTGTCTTTCTCTGCATGTGTTTGTGCATGAACACTGCGCATGTGTATGCATGTGCATATGTGTGCATGTGCACGTGCATGTGCATGTATATGCATGTGCATGTGTACTGTGCATATGCAAGTGCATGTGCATGTGTGCATGTGTGTGCATGTGTGCATGTGCATGTGTACTTGCCCTCTTGGATTCTTGTTGCCAGAGTGGATTTTTGCTACCACGAGATGGATTTTTTGCTCACACTTACAAAGGTATTTGTTTTTCAATGTTTCTTCAGTTAGCATAATGTTTTTTTTAACAAGGTATTGGTTTTCTGGTTCTACAATGTAGTGCTGCAAAACTTCCTTTTGTTTCCTTCCCTTTATCTGTCCTAAGATCAAAAAGAATTTAGAAATTAGGCCCTTTGTTTGCTTCCAACTCTTGGATATTCCTGACCTGCCGGATTGTTCATAGCAGCCAGCCTTTAGCTTCAATCAGTAAACGGATTCTTGTGCACACAACAGGCGGATTATTCCACGCCCTTTTCCGAGTCACGCAGATCAGTCAAACAGTGGCCACAAGAATGCATTTATATTGTAGGTTTGGAACTTTAATCAAACCATAAGGTGAATCATGCATTACCTTTAAGCTAGAGATGGAGCTTTCAAAATCATATGGATTGATAAATAATGGTTTCATTGTGAAAGAGAAATAGTTGTAGCTGAAGTAACAATATGTGGAACACTATCAAAGCAAGCTTGCTTCAAAACCTCTATCTTTGATCTCGCTTCACCGACCGTTACAGGAAACCTACTCCACATCACCAAACTGGCTGATTCTCTTCACCTATTAAACCAAAGCCAGGCAACCCGTGAGAAAGTGTCACTGGTTCTTTGTGAACCTCACCAAAATTTACTGCAGAGTGATGTTGATGTTCATGCAATGTTTGTGAATAAAACATTATTGTAGAGCATATATCAATGTCAAAAGCTTTTATTTGATTTAATTTTATTTCGGTATTAAAGGTTTGTGAATAAAACATTATTGTAGAGCATATCAGTGTCAAAAGCTTTTATTTGATTCAATTTTATTTCGCTATTAAAGTTCTATTTTCTAAATTAATATCAATCTAACCAATTTCTTTCCTTTATGTTAATGCAGACTATGGAATCTCCCAATCCATCAATTCCACATGACATTCCTCCGACACCTGAAGTCAACACAATATCGATCCAAACATTATTACTGTACTAGAGAACCCTATAAATGAAGATCAAGTTCAATTAGTCCCGCCACCATCAGCGCAACCACCACCTGCACATGGCGAAGACCCTAGTGATGTGCTGTCATTATGGTTGGTTAGATACATCAACTTTCTTCATCTATCTCTACACCATCCCCAAGGCCCCGAAGGGGCCAAAAAATTTGTTAATTAACACAAACCATTACATCCAGCACTTTAAATTAAATTCCCCCTAAAACCCCCTTTGATTTTGGTGTATATTCACACGGGGGGTGACTCCAGGGCAATGAGAGCCCCACATGCTATGGATTGAGACAGGTAGATGGGAGCGGCTGCAATTGCCGCGAGAAGCGAGACTATGTGCCTGTTGCCAGTTACAGGTTATCGAAGATGAAAGCCATACTCTTCTGAGTTGCCCTGCTTTTGAGATAGTCCGGAATCATTTTTTGACCTTAGCATTCCATTCCACGCTTCCACAACTTCTTAGAGCACCATCTGTGCATGACTTGGCATTATACATACTTGAGGTTCTAGATACACGTCAGCAATTACTGAGCCCTCAGTAGTCATTATCTCCGCTTGTATAGTATCATCATTACTGCAAAGGTTTTTCCCTTGAAAACCTTTCGAGGCAGGGGTTTTTTAATCCTAGTAGTAATGATTGTACTAGCCCATTGTATGGGTCCCATGACCTATTGGTCTCCGTGGACGTTAAAAAAACTATTCTATTCTATTCTATTCTATTTATACCCCCCAAAATAGTATAATACATGCATGAAATCAACACAATTGAGTACATTGCCTCAAACCTTATAGTATCTCGCAACTCTCATTATATTGCAGCTCGGTGGATCCGAGCCCATGGTTCTGAACCATGAAGTCAAGGGTATGCATGTACAAAATTAACACCATTAAGTACATTCCCTAAAACCTTATAGTATTTCGGAAATGTCAACATACAGTATACATAAACTTGTACATCCATACCCCACAAACGAGGACCGCTATGTACGGTCCAGATAAGGGAATAAAGGGCAAATATACCCATCCGACAGCTCTCGCTGCCCTATGTAACCCCCCGTGTGAATACGCATGAACCCAACGGAAGTATGCACACTGGTTGATATGCAGATCTCTAGGTTGTAGGTTGCCAGGTTGCTAATTTCTTTGTGAGAACAATTTCAGGAATTTCGTGTTTTGACTTTATGTAACAGCATCCCATCCAATGTACCTTAGTTTCATAATGATCCAGGGCTGATTTTATTCAATATGTTGTAACCTCCAATTCATGACATATTTGAAACGTGTTGCTGCCACTTAAATAACTAATTTGTTGGTAGAGGAAGAATGCATAGCTCATGTAGTAGGCTGAGCAGGAGATGCATCAGGCTGTGATTATCGATGTCTTGAGCAAAGAAGTTAGTTATATATTCCAGGTTCCAGTACTTTCAGACTATCTTGGAACAATTTTTTCTTGTTTCTTAACTAGTTTTCTTCTTACAATTTATGTAACTATTAGGAATTGGAAGGGAAACATAGTTCTTTCGAGCGACATTGACTAAAGAATATCAGTTTGAGATGGTAGTACATTCAAGTCTGGTTTTTTACCCTTGGCACTTGTGTTTTTAACTTACAAATATCTTAAGCTTCTACATACAACAATTTGAATTTGTTGTCTTGATGTCCATATGCATCTTACCCGTCTTATATGGCCCTACACGCAAGGAAAAACAAAGAACACGGGCGTAAACTAAAAGTCACTACAACATATATATACATCACCACATTGGAAGAAGAGGGAACAAAAATAATGTCTCAAAGAATAAAATAGAATAGAATAGAATAGAAAGACACGGGAATGTTGACAGCAAAGGCCAGATAATAATATTGTTTAGAAACCTTGGTCGTCTAAGAAAATAACAAATGCACATACACATTCTTTAATAATATTGAGCAGCGGCAGCGGCTAGGGCGGTGGCTGAGGTGAGGCTACCACCGCTTCACCTTGCTCTCGGATTAGCAGAGAGGCAAGGGGTAAAGATCTGGGGCCGGATGCCATGCCATATAATGCTTTCTAAGCACAAGATTGAATATCACAGTTTTTCTCCAATTTTTTCCAGGGATGTAATCTGTATCTTCAACTTTGGCTTAGTTTTCGGCATATTTTCCCACTCTTTCCTTGTAGTTCTCAAAGGATTTAATTCCTTGAGGCTGGGTCGATCTGGGATGCATGGGATTTATGCAGGTTGATTGGCTAATTGAAGCAGGCTCATGTTCTGGTTTAGTACTGGGTAAGCTTCATCTGAAGAGGCAAAGTCTTGCAGTTCTGTGAAGTATTCTGGATTTACTCTTATCCTTTCTTGCTGGCGGAAAGACAAAATGTGTTTTAAAGAACAAATTAGGTACTCAGGCACTTATGGGGCTTTCCAGTTTTTATGCAAATAAACTGCAGGATTTGATTTGAATAGAATAGCCGAGCTAGGGATATGACGTAGGCAGGAAGATTACACATCTTACACCGGGCTTTTTGAGGGAGGAGTCTGGCAGCTGGGCATATTTTTTGTCTAGCTAGCTTCAATTTGATTGCCTACCCTGACAATACAGCATTTTATTTGATACAATTCACGTGATTTATTTTGAGTAAAGCGGAGACACCAGAATCTATAAAGTGGTGGCAGCTTCTATGAGCAGAGTGGCATGCTGCTCTTCTTACACCGTTTTGTTTTCTTTATTTCACTTCTTTGTATCTCGGTAAGAGTAAGTTATGCATTAGCAGCAGTATTGAAGTTTCAGCAGTTGATCTTATTGATGTGGACAAGCTTAGTCCAGTGAAGATGACTCACTATGCTTCCTCTTCAAAAGCAAAAAAGAATGATGCACCAGATGTAAGCATGATGGCTGCTAAGGTAAAGTGTTAGTAAATGCTGGATAAGTGCTGTATTATTTTTAACTCTATTTTTTTTCTTTTGTAGTGACAACAAAGGATCAGCAGGATTTGGTCCACAAACTTAACAATAAAATGAAGTTAGTCCGAAAAAAGGTAAAAAACTTTATAACAATATATTCTTTTCCTTTTACACTTCTTTCCCTCAATTTGAGTTATTTTTGTTTTGCAGCTGAGTTTGTTTCCACAGATGATGGAAAAGGTGTTAGTAAGGACCAGGATGCAAATTTTGAAGAGGACGTGATTCCAAACACTGACATAACACTTGACCAAGTTGATTGGGCTGCTGAATTGAAGAAGTATCAGGCTCTTGCAGCCAAGATTGATGAATGATTTTTCCTACACTGCTGAAAGACTGCTGATGACATACCAGCTTGACTATTTATGATATAATTACCTGCATAATGCATTTTGTAATATAGTCCACACTTGGGGACGTTTTTGTAATACAATGAAAGTTAATGTTTTATTCATAATGTTTCATGGTTATACTGCATTCCTTTTTTTGTTGCAACTTTAACACAAGTCCAGATGCTGGGTTTTAAAGAATGTATAAAAATATTTGAATTGAATGAAAGTAATTTTTGTACCAAAATCAACACAAGTCCAAAAGCTGTAGGTTTTAAAGAATGTGTATATTGATTTGAATTGAATGAAAGTAATTTTTGTATACATCACTGCTACAATTGTGTTGAATGCTAGTTTATCAATTTTTTCCTTTTCGAACGTTCTTGCCACTTGTCGAAGTTGTTTTGTTTGCAACAATTTTACTCGACTTTGCAACATCTCTTTCTTGGTTTGCTGCTGTCCTGGCTTTCTTGCTATTTTTTTTAATTCTTTTTTCACTATTTTTCTTGTTTGTCTTGCACTGACCTTGCTTGCAACCTGCTTGGTTAAATTTCCTACAACCTCTTGCTTGCCTGCTGTTTTGCTGTTGTTTCTTATTTTTCCTTTTTCCACTTTTGTTGCTTTTCTTGAATTGGCCTTGGTTGTTGCTCCCCCTGGCTTACTGTTTTTTGCTGCATCACACTGGGCTAGAATTGAAGATTGAGCTTGCAAACTTTCTAGAATGTGCTCATGGATCTCCTCTTGTAACTCATACATGTTACCTCCCATATCTTCCATCAAGAAGTTGCATGATACAACCAAATGACTGTACACATTGCAGTCTGGTTCATGTACACTTTGCCTATTTACCAAAAGAATCTGCAGCCAAACAAATGAGTTCATAAATGTTGTTTACAAATACAACTATGAATACAATATTTACCTGTGCTTATCAGGATTACTGAAGTGTTCTTGGCAGAATATTACAACATCATGAGCATTTCTTAAAGGTCTAGAATTCCTCTTCAACATTTCATGTGTAAGTGCTCTTTTAATCACTGCCCCTCCCCCATCATGTTCACCTACAAACAAAAAAGAGAAGCTTACTTTGGAGACATACAATTGAAGTAAATCTGCAGTGCTGGCATACCTTTTCCATGCACACTCACCCCGGTTTTTGGTCCACTGTTGAAAACATCAGTTTTGGTAGGTCTACATGTCCTGTTTTCAAAGAATCCTACATGTGGATTTGTGGAGGTATGGTTTTGTTCGATAATGGTGTTCTTTTTTCAGTGGACTAAAACATCCACTGTTGTTTTGTAGTTTCTTCTATTGTGACATGTCATTTTATAATACAATCCACTGTAGGAAAGAATACTTGAATTTCTACATGTCTAATAATTCTATTGTCACATGTCTTTATAGATGTAGGAAAGAATATTTGATTCTCTACATGTCCTATACTTCCATTCACATGTCTTTATAGTAGTACGACAGAGTACTTTATTTGCTAAGGCATTGTAGGAAAGAATACCTGAATTATGACATGTGTAATACTTCTATTGTCACATGTCTTTATAGAAGTAGGAAAGAATACTTGATTCTCTACATGTCATATGCTTCCATGTCACATGTCTTTATAGTAGTAGGACAGAGTACTTTATTTGCTAAGGCATTGTAGGAAAGAATACATGAATTACGACATGTGTAATACTTCTATTGTCACATGTCTTTATAGAAGTAGGAAAGAATACTTGATTCTCTACATGTCCTATCCTTCCATTCACAGGTCTTTATAGTGGTAGGACAGAGTACTTGATTTGCTACATGTGATGCACGTGCACGATCACATGTCCTTATACTAGTATTCCATGTAAGACAAGTTACTTCAATTACTTAACACCTATTTTTGCATAACAAAACCATCAAGAATTTGATTTGTATTCCTTGAGGGGGTGCAGGACCGGTGCAAAAATGCAATATCTCATCTATTGTCCCTTTACCCCTCATGCTTATAGAAAACTAGAATGCAAAGGCATTATGAAATCCCAAAATTGAATTGAACTGAATTTAACTTTAACATCCATGGGAACCAACAAGTCTATCGATCCGTGGTATGCGTGCGTGCGCAATGAGAGAGAGAGAGAGAGAGAGAGAGAGAGAGAGAGAGAGAGAGAGAGAGAGAGAGAGAGAGAGAGAGAGAGAGAGAGAGAGAGAGAGAGAGAGAGAGAGAGAGAGAGAGAGAGAGAGAGAGAGAGAGAGAGAGAGAGAGAGAGAGAGAGAGAGAGAGTTTTGCTTTTTTATGCCTCAAATCCATTTTTTGAGCATATGCACATGATCTCAGGTCCCAATCAGCTCAAACATGCCAAGGTGGCTCAAACATGCCACCAAGGTGGCTCAAACATACACAAGGTGGCTCAAACATGCCACAAAGGTGGCTCCAACATGCCAAGATGGCTCCAACATGCCACGCGGGCTCTAACGTGCCATGCAGGCTCCAATATGCCAACGTGGCGCAAACATGCCACGTGGGCTCCACCATGCCACCTAGGCTCCAACATGCCAAGGTGGCTCACAACATGTCACCTAGGCTTAAATATGCCAAGTTGGCTCAAACATGCCACCTAGGCTCCAACATGCCACCTAGGCTCAAACATGCCAAAGTGGCTCAAACATGCCACGTGGGCTCCAACATGCCACCTAGGCTCCAACATGCCAAGGTGGCTCAAACATGCCACCTAGGCTCCAACATGACAAGGTGGCTCAAACATGCCACATGGGCTACAACATGCCACCTAGGCTCCAACATGCCAAGGTGGATAAAACATGCCACGTGGGCTCCAACATGCCACGTGGGCTCCAACATGCCAAGGTGGCTCTAACATGCCACCTAGGCTCAAACATGCCAAGGTGGCTCCAACATGCCACTTAGGCTCCAACATGCAAAATGGCTCAAACATGCCACTTAGGCTCCAACGTGCTCAAACATGCCACGCAGGCTCCAGCATGCCACCTATGCTCCAACTTGCCAAGGTGGCTCAAATATGCCACGTGGGCTCCAACATGCCACCTAGGCTCCAACATTCCTAGGTGGCTCAAACATGCCACATAGGCTCAAACATGCCATGCAGGCTCACTTAGGCTCCAACATGCCAAGGTGGCTCCAACATGCCACCTAGGCTCAAACGTGCCAAGGTGGCTCAAACATGCCACCTAGGCTCCAACATGCCACCTAGGCTCACACATGCAAGGTGGCTCAAACATGCCAAGGTGGGCTCAAACATGCCACCTAGGCTCCAACATGCCACCTAGGCTCCAACATGCCAAGGTGGCTCAAACATGCCACGTGGGCTCCACCATGCCACCTAGGCTCCAACATGCCAAGGTGGCTCACAACATGCCACCTAGGCTTAAATATGCCAAGTTGGCTCAAACATGCCACCTAGGCTCCAACATGCCACCGTGGCTCTAACATGCCACCTAGGCTCAAACATGCCACGTGGGCTCCAACATGCCACCTAGGCTCCAACATGCCAAAGTGGCTCAAACATGCCACCTAGGCTCCAACATGACAAGATGGCTCAAACATGCCACATGGGCTTCAACATGCCACCTAGGCTCCAACATGCCAAGTTGGCTCAAACATGCCACTTGGGCTCCAACATGCCAAGGTGGCTCTAACATGCCACCTAGGCTCAAACATGCCAAGGTGGCTCCAACATGCAACCTAGGCTCCAACATGACAAAATGGCTCAAACATGCCACCTAGGCTCCAACGTGCTCAAACATGCCACGCAGGCTCCAACATGCCACCTATGCTCCCACTTGCCAAGGTGGCTCAAATATGCCACCTAGGCTCCAACATGCCACCTAGGCTCCAACATTCCTAGGTGGCTCAAACATGCCACATAGGCTCAAACATGCCAAGCAGGCTCACTTAGGCTCCAATATGCCAAGGTGGCTCCAACATGCCACCTAGGCTCGAACATGCCAAGGTGGCTCAAACATGCCATCTAGGCTCCAACATGCCACCTAGGCTCAAACATGCCAGGTGGCTCAAACATGCCAAGGTGGGCTCAAACATGCCACCTAGGCTCCAACATGCCACCTAGGCTCCAACATGCCAAGGTGGCTCAAACATGCCACGTGGGCTCCACGATGCCACCTAGGCTCCAACATGCCAAGGTGGCTCACAACATGCCACCTAGGCTTAAATATGCCAAGTTGGCTCAAACATGCCACCTAGGCTCCAACATGCCACCTAGGCTCAAACATGCCAAGGTGGCTCAAACATGCCACGTGGGCTCCAACATGCCACCTAGGCTCCAACATGCCAAGGTGGCTCAAACATGCCACCTAGGCTCCAACATGACAAGGTGGCTCAAACATGCCACATGGGCTTCAACATGCCACCTAGGCTCCAACATGCCAAGGTGGCTCAAACATGCCACGTGGGCTCCAACATGCCATGTGGGCTCCACCTAGGCTCCAACATGACAAAATGGCTCAAACATGCCACCTAGGGCTCCAACATGCTCAAACATGCCACGCGGGCTCCAATATGCCACCTATGCTCCTTGCCAAGGTGGCTCAAGCATGCCACGCAGGCTCCAACATGCCACCTAGGCTCTAACATGCCAAGGTGGCTCAAACATGCCATGTGGTCTCCAACATGCCACCTAGGCTCCAACATGCCAAGGTGGCTCAAACATGCCACCTAGGCTCCAACGCGCTCAAACATGCCAAGGTGGCTCAAACATGCCACGTGGGCTCCAACATGCCACATAGGCTCCAACATGCCATGTTGGCTCCAACATGCCAAGGTAGCTCAAACATGCCACCTAGGGTCAAACATGCCAAGGTGGCTCCCACATGCCACCTAGGCTCAAACATTCGAGATGGCTCAAACATGCCAAGGTGGGCCCAAACATGCCACCTAGGCTCCAACATGCCACCTAGGCTCAAACATGCCACGTGGACTCCATAATGCCACGTGGGCTCCAACATGCCAAGGTGGCTCAAACATGCCACCTAGGCTCAAAAATGCCAAGGTGGCTCCAACATGCCAACTAGGCTCCAACATGCTGAAACATGCCACGCGGACATGAGCTACTTTGGCGCTTCCGGGAGCAGGGGTGGTCTTACGCCTACCTAAACTTGGTCTCGAGGGTAATGTCGATGTTTCGAAGTCCGTTGGCGCAGATCCATCACGATTCGGGGTGGGAGAGTTGCCCGTCCAGTGGCCAAGGACCCTCCGAGAGAGGACCTTTGGGGACGAACTTCTTCTAGAAGGTTTTAGGGCTCCATCTTCCGCATCAATGCCCTCCCACTACCTCATGACATTGTGCAAGATCCCGGTCCAACGGCTGGGATATGGCCTCGAAGCGTAAACCACATGCGTTGCTAGGTTATTGTATGGTTTACGTTATGGAGGTCGAAGTTTTATTCGAGTTGCACTTGAGACATGGTGAGAAGCTGCAGATTGAAAACAAGAAGCAATAGAAACCGCCGAAATGGGGTTTGGATTTACCGAGGCAAGGCTTTCCTACCGGTGCTCCGGGGAGGGCAAATGCCAATGCCTCCCTTCCCGAACCCGGTTTCCCTATCCGACCGTTGAATTCTCCATTCAAGTAACTTGCTTCGAAGCGTGCTCAAGAAAATTCAAGATCCGTAGGAGAACATATCCCTCCAAAAAGTGTCCCGCAATTAACCGTGTAGAAACCCAAGTGTTTTGTCGTTCGGGCAGTACAAAGGCTCAGGAATGGAGATTTGACTTCGCCATGTCGTCCAAACAAATGAAATTACCCTAGGGACCAAGTTACACCTGGTCATTTTTGCAGAAAAAAACACGAACCCTCTACATGGCAAGATTCTCGCACCTCCGCTAAAGGCCAATTCACTACTGAGCGTGTTGGACATGAGCTACTTTGGCGCCGGGAGAAGGGGGTGGTCTTCGCCCCCTAAACTTGGTCTCCGTGGTAATGTCGATGTTTCGAGTCCGCTGGGCGAGTCGGATCACGCCCGGGGGTGGGAGAGTTGCCCGTCCCGGGCCAAGGACCCTCCAGAGAGGACCTTTGGGGACGAACTTCTTCTGGAAGGTTTTAGGGCTCCGTCTTCTGACATCAATGCCCTCCCACTACCTCATGACATTGTGCAAGATCCTGATCCAATCTGGCTAGGGTATGGCCTCCAAAACGTAAACCCTGTGCGTTGCTAGGTTATTGTAGGGTTTACGTTATGGAGGTCGAGTTTTATTCAGTTGCACTTGAGACATGGTCGAGAAGCTGCAGTTGAAAACAAGAAGCAATAGAAACTGTCGAAATGGGGTTTGGATTTACCGAGGCAGGCCTTCCTACCAGTGCTCATCCGGGAGGGCAAATGCCAATGCCTCCCTTCCCGGAACCCGGTTTCCCTATCCGACCGTTGAATTCTCCATTCAGGTAACTTGCTTCGAGTAGGCTCAAAAAAATTCAAGATCTATCCGGTAGAACATATCAAACCGCAAAGTGTCCTGTAGTCGACCGTGTAGAAACCCAAGTGTTTTGTCGTTCGGGCAGTACAAAGGCTCCGGAATGGAGATTTGACTTCGCCATGTCGTCCGAAACAGCGAAATTACCCTAGGGACCAAGTTACACGGTCATTTTTTGCAGCAAAAGAAACACGAACCCTCTACATGGCAGTATTCTGCACCCTCCGCTAAGGCCAATTCACTACGAACGTGTTGGACATGAGCTACTTTGGCGCTTCCGGGAGCAGGGGTGGTCTTCTGCCCACGAAACTTGGTCTCCAGGGTAATGTCGATGTTTCGAGTCCGTTGGCAGAGTCAGATCACAGTTCCGGGGTGGGAGAGTTGCCCGTCCGTGGCCAAGGACCCTCCAGAGAGGACCTTTGGGACGAACTTCTTCTAGAAGGTTTTAGGGCTCCGTCTTCTGGCATCAATGCCCTCCCACTACCTCATGACATTGTGCAAGATCCTGATCCAATCTGGCTAGGGTATGGCCTCCAAAACGTAAACCCTGTGCGTTGCTAGGTTATTGTAGGGTTTACGTTATGGAGGTCGAGTTTTATTCAGTTGCACTTGAGACATGGTCGAGAAGCTGCAGTTGAAAACAAGAAGCAATAGAAACTGACGAAATGGGGTTTGGATTTATCCTCCTCCCAGTGTCGCAATTAGAAGTCAAGAACACATTTTGTAGTAGCAATTTTTTTTAAATGATTCGGGATCGCCAATAGATCCAAAGTCTGTTATTTCAGTTGCCATGGCTCCGCATGCATGTTCGAAAAAGGTACACCAGGTCCCAAGTGCAACTGACCACGTTTTGGCCTCCATAACGTAAACCCTACAATAACCTAGCAACGCACAGGGTTTACGTTTTGGAGGCCAAAACGTGGTCGACTTCTTTGATAACTAGGTGGACCATTTCTAAACATGCATGGGGAGCTATGAGAACTGAAATAACAGAGTTTCGATCTAGTCACCAATTCGAGTGACCCCAAACAATTTTGCTACTGCATAAGGCGCTCTACACTTTTAATTGCAAAACTAGGAGGAGAATAAATCAAAACCCCATTCTTGCAATTTCTACTGCCTCGTGTTTTCAACAGCAGCTGCTCGACCATGTCCCAAGTGCAACGGACCAAAGCCCGACCTCCATAACGTAAACCCTACAATAACCTAGCAAGGCACAGGGTTTACATGCCATATCCCCACCCGGAGTGCCTAGATGGCATGCTTGAGCCTAGGTGCCATGCCTGACCCACATTGGCATGTTGGAGAACTTGACATGTTGGAGCGTATTTGGCATGTTGGAGCTGATGTGGCATGCTTGACCCTAGGTGGCATGTTAGAGCCTAGGTGGCATGGTGGAGCCACGTTGGCGTATTAGAGCCTACGTGGCATGTTGTTGCGTGGGGTGTAATTTAGAATGGTAGGCTAATCTTAGGTATTCGAGATTAGTTATGTTGGCTTAATTTTAATTTCTAGTTATAGAAAGCTAGGCTAGTCTTGATCATTGTTATTTAGCCTTGCAAGTGGAAACTGTTGTATCTCCGAGTGAAATTTAACTTCGAGAATAATGACTACATACTTAAATATAGACCATACATCATGTACCCCCTAACCTTGTCGACGATTTTATTTTTCCCATATCAAGATTAGTGCAAGAACTGAGTCCAGATGAAACTTATAAGGAAGATATGGATCTAGGGTAGTTGGTACTCGTGTTGGCAATGACATCCCAGGCGGTAGAAACTAGGCCTCTGATTATATCAATGCATGGGCTACTACCTAGGCTCCAACATGCTCAAACATGCCATGCGGGCTCTAACATGCCACCTATGCTCCAACTTGCCAAGGTGGCTCAAACATGCCACGTGGGCTCCAACATGCCAATTTGGCTCAAGCATGCCATGCGTGCTCTAACATGCCAAGGTGGCTCAAACATGCCGTGGGCTCAAACATGCCAATTTGGCTCAACCATGCCATGCATGCTCTAACATGCCAAGGTGGCTCAAACATGCCACGTGGTCTCCAACATGCCACCTAGGCTCCAACATGCCAAGGTGGCTCCAACATGCCAAGGTGGCTCAAACATGCCACTTAGGCTGCAACGTGCTCAAACATGCCAAGATGGCTCAAACATGCCACGTGGGCTCCAACATGCCACATAGGCTCCAACATGCCAAGGTGGCTCAAACATGCCACCTAGGCTCAAACATGCCAAGGTGGCTTCAACATGCCAAGGTGGCTCCAACATGCCACCTAGGCTCAAACATACCAAGGTGGCTCAAACATGCCACCTAGGCTCCAACATGCCACCTACGCTCAAACATGCCAAGGTGGCTCAAACATGCCACCTATGCTCAAACATGTTGGAGCCTAGATGCCATGTCACCCAAAATTTGCCAACGTCACCCCATGAAAAACCAAAGATGTACATCTTTTCATTAATGGCCTAGTCAAAACTTGACATTGCTTACTTGGCATGCCATGTCACCAACTGGAGGGCCACATCATTTTTTCCATGCCCTTTGCTGTTGTCACATGTGGAACGACATCAAGATTCCATTATAAACATTTATTACCTATGGATTTTAACTTTGTAAAGAATGTTTCTATGGTTATCCAAAGAATCATTCTAGAAGTACAAAGGACCAAGGATTGATCATATCATGGCCCACAAGTTTACCTTATGATATATGGCGCCAAGTAAAAAATGCTAGAAATGCATATGTAGCATTTCCAAACTCTAGGCACCTAAAAGAAAATGCATTGATATTACCCACAGGAAAACATGTCATAAGACTTACCCATAGGAAAACACTGACTTTGATACTGACTTTTGACGAGAGATTTTCAATTTCAACCCCAAAATCCCAACACTCATTGAGAATGAACAATATGTTCCAGCCATATTATTGGCTATGGCCATATGGCTTGTTGAAGATTGCAGGAAGTAGATTGCAGGAAGTAGTTAGGTTGAAAACTAAAATTGAGAATTAAAATGTGTGGTGGAAAAATGCCCCATCAAATATCAAATGTGAGAATAACGGTTCAGATTTGATGAAGATAAACGGCCCAGATGGTGATCTTGGTACTGTCAGCTTATTGGCTATGTTTTTAACGCTTCAGATTTACTGACAATAGAGATGGACGCTGAAGATCGCGATCCTCGCCCTATGATTTTATTGGCTACAAAATAAAGGGCTGAGATTAATGGATAAGATTCTTATCACAGCCATTGCTTTCTTTCTCCCGCTTTGGCGCATCTTTCTCCAGCTATGGCTATGGTTCCAGCTATGGCGATCCGGATGGCTATGGTTCTAGCTATGGCGATTTCTGCCAGAGCATTTCCGCCCAAGCATTTTACTTCTGAAGCCTTTGAAGTTTCTTCATGGCCGGCTCTGCAGCTCTGTAACGCCATCTGCCTTCATTTTTTTTCTACAACTTCTTCAAATCCGGTTGCCTATTCATTCTTTTCTATTCTTTTATCTCCTCTAGTCTTTCTCATCTTTAAAGTCAATCATGCCTCTGTCTTTCCGCGAGGTGTAGAATGCTCAAAACTTGACAAATCTGCGAGCTTTTCTTGCCTGGATGGGGCAAAGCGGAGGCCTTGCGGGAGCTCCATTTGAGAAATCAGGAGCAAATTTGATCCCCTGGCTACTCTTTTTCCAGTTAGGGCTTCAAGCACCTAGGGCAGCGGATACTGCCGCGCCTGTTTCTTGCAGAACAAAGATCTAGAGGTTCTTTTTTTTTCGTTTATTTTCTATGCACAGAGACGGATCTAAGTTTTTGCATGATAGGTTTGGTCGGGCCGACCACAAAGCATTCGTGGCTGGTTAGGTTGAAGGAGTTGAAGGAACTATGGCGGGTTAGTTAGGTACTGAGCGGGTTGAAAAATATAGCAAAGAACTATGGCGGTGTAGGCGGTGGCGGGGCCGATTTTGAATCTTCTCGATCCGGTTAATTCTTATTGTATTTAATTTCTGGTAAAAGCTCAAAATCCTGAAGCAATAGGCCTCTTAATGGAGCTTGGAGCTTGCCACTCGACCCTTGGGTTCAAATCCCATACTGACAGTGCAGGCAGAGTACATCATACCTTGAACCTTTCAACAGTTTCATGTCTTTTTTGCTTGGATAATGCAAATGGAATAAAATGGATCCGGAATATTTGTTACAAGATGATTTTTGTTGGCTGTGCTAGTGAGTTTACAAGCAGAGTCCAGATATTGATTTAATGTTGGTTTCTTTACTGAGGCCAGGATAGCCATCGCCTGAACTTGGCTTTTAACACAGTAGAAGCTGATCTGTGGTACTGAAGTGTAAAATTGAATGTAAACATTTGGAATTCTGGAATGTAATCTCTGGTTTCAATTGTTAAATATTAAAGATATGAAGTTCTTGTATTGTAAATATGAAAGTAATTTTAATTGATTGTTTTCTATAGTTTTAGTTTTATAAGTGTCCACTCTTGTACCATTGGAACTTAACACTTAACACAAGAACTTATGATAAAAAATTTGCCAACCTTAGATATGTGGCATAAAATAAAGAATGTTTGTGGAATCAAGCACTTAGAAATAATGGTCAAAAACAATACTCGATTCCCAAAAAAAATTCATACCGAAAAAATAAAATATGATTATATTGGCTTTAAATTGTGATTTGTATTAATTTTTTATTTGAGTGTGCCACGTGTCAATGTTTGATTGGTTATTAGATATTAAAAACAATGCATTGTTTTACTTGTGACATTGTTTCTCCGCGTAAACAACACATTGTTTTACTTGTAACATTGTTTCTACGCGTGTAGTATTGCTTTATCTACATGTCAATTTTTTTTCTAATTATGTGGTTTTTAAAATTTTGATCCAAAAACAACGCTAGAAATGAAAGGCCATGTGTGGTTTTTTTTTTTTTTTCCGCAAAAACAACATTTGAAAACAACTATTTAAAAAAATGATGCGTCTACTTTCTACTTTCTACATGTCACATTGAGGAAAACAACATTTGAAAACAAATTGTTTTTTTATGCAAAACATGTGGATTTCTTGAAAATTATGTATATTTTTTTGGGAAAACAACGTCAACTTAAAAAAACTACAAATAGAGAAAAAAAAAACACACAAATGGAAAAGAGAAAAACAACTGTCTTTTTTAGTTTTCCACGTGTACTAATATTCGAACCTACATGCGCTATTTACAAGACAAACAACGCGTGGCTACTCCAAAAACAACAGTCAAGAAGGAAAAAAATACACGTTGACAAAAAAATCACAAAAACTACGTCAATTTTTTCTATGCGTGGTTTTTTTTCTGCCAAAAGACCACCGTAGGATTTTTTTGTCAAAAAACCACTGTCTCTTTGTGCAAATCCGGATAAACGGGCCACGTGGACTTTTGGGGCCATTTTGGTGTTGTTTTTGGCATAAAACAACACTTCCGTACAACTAAAAAACAACTGTGGACCAAAATTCGGGGTCAGTGTGATGGTAAGAGGCAAAGTAATTCCAGTTAAATGGAATACCAGAGGTCTTAAAAAATCTACCAATGAAGAAAAATGTTCTTGCACCCTTGAATTGATGTGAGCAACCATCAGACCACATCACATGGTTGGTGTACTCCATACCTTTCATGTATAGAAACTGAGCATGCTTATTAAGGCAATGTTGAACAAAGAGAGTATCATGTTCTCTGTCATCTGAAACATAAAAGTGAGTCTCTTTGATCATGTTCCTCTCACACTTACTTAGACAATTCTCTTGAACCTCTGCAGCAGTTGCATGTCTATATGTGATGTGCACCAGTATTGTGCATTGATCATTCCTCCAATGCAAACTTTGGATCTCTTGCTGTATTTTGAATGTGTAATTCTCAGCAAAGTCTATTACTGATACAACTGTGTCTTTTGGAAAAGTGGCTAAGCAGTCCCTGAACTGTTTAGCCTGCCATCTGGCTTCATAGTTGTGAGGAATAAAATCCGTCAGTACATTCTTTGCATACTCCAAAATATCAGCAGTAGTATTGTCTTGTGCACGAGCTTAACTATTGATTTTGGTACTACTTTCAAAGCTCCAGTTCCATTAGGTTCAGTAGATGGTTCAAAAACCTGTAACTTTACATAAAAGTCATTTACTAATGAGTATGAAAGATTCTGAAATACAACAACATACTTTAATCTCTTAAGGGGAAAGGGAAAAAGAAAAGGGGGGAAAGGAAAAGGGAGGAGGAAAGTGAAAATGTGAAAGGCAAAAAGACAAGGAAAAAAGGTAAAAGAAAAGAAAGGAGAAAAGGGAAGGGAAAAAGGGCATGAAAAAGGGAATGAGGAAAAGGAAAAAAAGAAGGGAAAAATAGCATGGAAAATAAGAAAGGAAAAGAGAAACGTAAAAGGGAGGGAGAAAGGGAGGGGGAAAAGGACATGAGAGAAAGGGAAAGAGGGGGGAGGGGGGAGAGGAAAAGGGAAGGGAAAGGAGAAATAGGAAAATGGTGAGGAGAAAAGAAGCAAAAAAGGCCATGGGGAAAGAAAAAGGCAAAAGAAAAGGGGAGGGGAAAGGGAAAAATAAAACGGGCAAAAAGACAAGAGAAAAGGCGAGAAGAGAGAAAGGGGAAAAGGGCACGGGAAAAGGGATAGCGGATAGGGTGAAGAAAGGGGAAAAAAGAAGCGAAGAAAAGCATGGGGAAGAGTGAAAAGTTGAAGAAAGGGGAAAATGGATGGGAAAATGGCATTGAAAAAGGAAAAGGGAAAGGTAAAGGAAAAAGAAAATGTCAGGGGAAAAGGGAAAGGGGAAGGGAAAAAAGGGGAGGGAGAAAGGGAACTTGGGAAAAATGGCACGAGAAAAAAGGGAAGAAGGAAACGGGAAAAGAGAAGGGGAAAGGGCATGATGAGAAAGGGATGGGAAAAGGGAAAGAGGAAAAGGGTGGAGAGGGGAGGAAAAGGGAAGACCGAAAAGGGAAAAAGGGGAACAGGAAAAGGACGGGAAGAAGGGAAGGGAAAAAGGGCATGTCAAAAAAGGAAAAGAAAAGGGAAGAGGGAAAGGGTGAAAGGGAACTTGGGAAAAAGGGAACACGGAAAAGGGAAAGAGGGAAAGAGGAAAAGGGGAGAAGGGGAATAGGGAAAGGGTGAAGAAATGAGAAAAGGGAAGAAAAAAAGAGAATGGAAAAAGGGAAAGAAAAAAAAAAGGGAAGAAGAAAAGGGTGTGAAAAAAACAAAGAGGAAAATGTGTTGGGAAAAAAGTGGAAGGAAAGGGAAAAGAGCACGTTAGAGGGAAAGGGTGAGGAAAGGGACAGAAAAATAGTACATCAGAAAAAGGAAAGTTAAAAAGGGTGTAAATAAAGGAAAAAAAAAGGGAAAGAAAAGAAGGAAACGTGTAAGGAAAATGAGAAAAAAGGAAAAAAAAAAGGACAAGTAGGAAAAATGAGGAAAACGGAAAAGAAAAAAGGGTAAAAGTGGGGTAGAGCAATAGGCAAAAGAAAAGAGAAACGGTGTCCATATTTTAACAATAGAGTACTTTTGGGTTATTCATGCTCTCTTCTCTCATTACTACAATGTATCATTCACAAGTTCTCAGCTTATGCCCAGCAATGCTGGGCACCGTTCCTAGTATACCTTAATATTAATTACAGACAGACGTTCTTCATTTATTATTCATAACCTTGTTATAACATCATCTAAGTCTCGTTATTCCCTTAGGATTTGTGTAAGACATACATAATTATATCCTTCTATTATATTTGACTATGTGTTTAAATAGCTTTCCCCTTTTGCGTATCTTTAATGTTTCCACATTCACACTCTCGATCCATAGTTTACACTTAGCTGTGACTGATAGCCAGACCCCCTTAGAAAGTGAGACTACATTGTTGATTTAAATGTTGGTTTAATTTCAAATAAAGTTCTAAGGTGTAAAACTCCAATTGCTATATTGTTGGTTGCAAGTAACCATGGGTAAAACCTTTGCGGAGCTAAATCTAAAATCATGGATCTAAGGCTTGTATCTGATAATGCTGCAAAATAGAATAATAGATGGTTCCTTAGGTTAATTGACCAATGGAATTTCGCGGTGAACTAATACTAAAACGAGCTTTACCTCACATGAGCACACATATTAATTCCTTAGTTATATCTATAAACCATCATCCAATTAAATTGGGATTATGTCAACTCCAAAATCACGCCAACCTGCTGTTGTCTTCTAGGGGGTTTTTGTTTTTTTTAATCTTTTTTTTTGGACTTCAAAAATAACATAAGGTTGCGATTCACGTGTGACGTTTCATATGCGAATTGAAATATGCAAAAATGAAGAGCAAGTTGCTAACATAGATGAGACCAAAATTGAAGAGCATTTAGATGATAATATTAGGTTTGATAATAACACATTGCATTATTTGCGAGGCAATTCCAGACTCGAAATTATCGATACATGGCACAAATATCATACAAAAATATCATATATTCCAATAAAACATTAAGGGATCAATCCATGTTTTTCCACGTATTTAACAAGGTGTGGTTCCATGTCAGCCGTTCTATCCAGTTCTGAGTATGAATCTAACACTTCACCCACCGTCATCCCCATGGCCAAATTATGCATAATAGACACAAACTTCACCGTAAAATCATCATCTCGCGCAAAGTTTTTGGATCGTAAGATGGTGGATTCGTGGCCCTGCGTTTGATTGTAGAAGCATTTGAGAGCATCATCATCCACTATGATTATATCATCCTTATTCTCGATACCAAGTTCGCCCATCATGTTACTCAAGTGTTTGATCAAGATAGGTTTTGCCTCGTTGGATTGGGATTAGTGAACTTCACACATTTGTTCCGATCCCAAAAGGTCAACCAATGTCTCACGATTTCCCTGCCTCCAAAGTATCCTTGATGTTCCTTAGTTCCATGGATGACCAAATACCAACTCAAAATAACCCGAAGTGCCTCATCTAGCATCTCCTTCAAGCGCGCCGCGATAGATCCACTTGGTGTTTGATTCTACCGGTGTCCGATGAAACCGATCTCTAGCCACTTTATTTTTCGGGGAAAAGTCTTGCAAAGGACTCCGCTTAGGTCGAACACCACAACCTTCTTAGAAACGCAATGGAAGCTGAAACATCAAACATGTATCCGGGCCAACAAGATACGATAACACAAACAATACAAACGCCGCCAAGCGTGATTTGAGATAGTCTTAACCAAATCACGCCGCTACGTGATTTAGTTTGACAACGAAAATAATCAAAGACGCCCGGGCGCGATTTAATTCAAAGGTAATACAAATTAAATCACACGCGGCACGCATTTCGTGGGCAAGGCCATACCTATCATCTTCGGGCCACGCCGCGTCGGCTCATTCTCCCCTTCACCACCCTTAAATCGCGGGCTTTTCCGACTGTTAGAATTGTTATTTTCTATTAGTTCCATCAAGGCCCTTCACAACCGACATTATTTTACTATTGATTTGGCAAACCCGCGGAATCACTAGAGTCGCCTTTGGTTGCCTTCAGGGCCGTTACCCCGTCACAATTAGTTCATTGTTAACCCGCGAATCTCCTCTATTGTTGCTTGCATCACCTGAAGGGAGGCAAGGATATTCCCTAAGTTCGATCACATTACTTTGAGCAGCCGTTTAGCAGCTATTTGTTCATTGCTTTCCTTTTCAGTCGCGGATTACTAGTTCCCTCACCGTAACCATCGCCCACTTTCGAATTGGACAAGTCCATTTAGACTTTTGATTGCCGATGATTTCAGGTTGCTATAAGGGCCTTTAGGAGATTTGGCAAGCACATGCATGAGGAATGGTTCAAGAAAGTCTTTGGCCCGCTCATCACTCACAAAGCAAAGGACATCTTCTAACACCCATAAGAGCCTCTCGGCCCAAGGTGTTGTATCAATTGAGCAAATGCCTCTCGACGAGGTAAGCAGCCATAGACGGGGAAATCCATTTTTATTTAAGAGGCCCTTCTCCTTAGTTTGTAGCTCGTGACTTGATTTCCCCACTTAGGAGGGGGTCCCGATCCTCATCCTCTTCGACTCATCCCGTTTCCGAGTGATCCCGATCCGTATGATAGAATATAGTTCTTAAGTCCGATCATCTAGAAGAAAACATTCCCATGCACCGCTATTGTCACCCTTGGCCTTAGCAATATCATATTCCTCGCCCCGACAACATGGCTATCATAATAAAGATCACATGTGCCATCTTCCGCTCGCTTCGCGAGCTCATTATCTTTAACATCATATATTAGGCATCCCTCCCTAATAACTTTGACGCACTCCGGATCATGAGCAGCCGGATAGTGCATGCAGATGTCACTCACCAAGGACAAACGATGACAATAGTGAAGGACCCTCAGCTTGTCAATCCTATACAGCTGGTAAAGAAGCTGCCGTAGTCCTTCTCGTTCATGCCCATATCTCCTCTCCACCCCCTACCCGCCCAACACAAAGAGTGATATATTTTTAAGGCAAGAAGTTGATTCTCGCAAGAGACCTTTGTACCCAATGGAGACCAATACGGATGCTGTCTTCTTCTCCAAGAATCTTCTTCACAAGGGTCACTTTTCTTCTCAACTCCGGCCAAGATCTTAGGGGTAGAGTCTCCTTATGTTTTGTATTTTTAGCCTTCCAATTCTTTAGGAAGTCCTTTGACCAAAGATACAAACTTCTTGATGTCATCATTACTGACCTTGTATTTGTCCAAAGAATCCAATTTCGGGATAATGCCACATCCCCCGATAGTCTTTGTAACTCAGCTCCTACAAAATGACTTCATTGCACGCACATCCTTCATATGGCTGCAAGACTCAACGAAGGACATCCTATCCTTAGTGAAAGCACTCTTCTTGTATGACTTCCTTCTTTTTAATCGGGTCTAAAACCCAAATGGTCTCGCCGCCTAGCCCCCGAAGTCTTTTTCTCATCTCGGTCACATTCAAGTCAAAGATGCTTACATCAACAGAGGCACCCTACCCATAGTATCCGGGCAGCTTTCCCTTGTGCATAAGCGCCCCTGCATTCATTCCACTTTTGCCATATCGCCTCCTTACAAAACACAATCTTATACGAAGTCTGTTGGGCCTGACTCGCTAGATGAGCTTTCGAATGATCCGCAATGTCATCACCACCTTTTTCTTTGATTTTCTTGCGCTTTCTTTTCTCCTCTGATAATTGTTCATGACATGAGTCCGGCTTCAAAGAGTTTTGAAAGCCTCGTGACTTTGACCTTTTTCGGTGGGTAATGGGCAGCCATATTCCACCCATCGCTGATTTCGGCATGGCGCAGTTTGCTCCAACGCATGGACTGCCAAAAGTACAGAAACACGGGCGCTGATTTCAATAGAAAAGATCAACCTCAAAGCACGCTCGTGGGTGAAATGAATTAAATACCAATGCAATTCACGCCGGGCTGGATCATCGGTTAATTCACGCCAGTGCGTGATTTTCAAATGAAACCAAACACGCCAAGCCGCTTTCAAATCAAACCACCCACGCCAAAGGCAGCTTTTAACATTTCACCGGCGCGGAATTGATTTGATTTTGAAAGCACGCCGGGCGTGATTTGGTTTCATTTGAAATCACGCCCGGCGGAATTGGTTTCATTTGAATGAACGCCCGGGCGTGAATATTAAAGTGCTAACATCCTAATGCGCCAATTACCTTTTGTATAGAAATGTCTTCCATTTCATTCAAAGTTGCACTAATCTCACCCAAATCCGCAGTGAAGTATTGCCATCCAAGAGACGACACCTCCTATAATGCATAGTGATTGTAGAACATGGTTTGACCTGTTTGTTCTGCCTGCCTGATGAGGGCCTTTTGTGCCTCAACGGAATGCTGCCCGTCGATGATGACGAATTTAATATCATCATTTAATAATAGCTCCTCGACGTTCGTCCATACAAGCAGCTTGTTCGAGATCATATCCCAAGGTAACACATCCACGGGCATAGGCATTTGACCTGGATTACTAATCATGCTCAACAATCTCCATGGCATGTTTTGGATCATATCTTCTCGCTAACATAAATGGAGCTTGGTGAATGGATGAGGGACTTCACATGGATCGCAAAACTTTCCTTAAGACCCAATGGATAATGGTCACGTGACTTATTTAGCTTGTTCATGGCCTCTAGTCAGCCCCCCCGCCCCCGCTTCATTCTCAAAAACAAGCCTCCATGCCTTCGACAACCGCCGGGTTGAACATCCTTCCCTAGATCTAGGACCCTCCTAGAAGCTTTCAAGTCAGCTAATTCCCTAGCTTGCTGCAAATAGTGACTTGGTGTCGGTTTAGTGAACATGCCTCTACGCATACAGTAACCCCTTGGCAAATAGATATTGGCGAATCGCTACATTGGTTGGCCAACCATACTTAAAACATGTCTCACCGCTCAAATCTGTCTTCATGAACGTATCCTTGTATGCAGAGCTCTACATGTGAGTAAGTCCGAGCTCTTTCTTTTGCTTGTGTAATCTCCAAGAGCAATTTGCGGTTGGTGTCATCCTCTTCCTCACAAGAGATTAGGATCCCTTGTTTGGTCATCTTGTTCCGCTTCCTTTTTCCTCGAGAAGAGAGTTAAGTCGAGCTTGCCATTTGTCTTGGCAAGGTCAACGAGTACCACTCGGCACCCTCGCCCATTTCCTCTTCGTATGCATAGGTGGTCGGTTGCTATAAGAATCGGCCCTTCATCATCTAAGGTGAGATCATATGGTACCGTGATCCGGGTCGCCTACCCTTGCTTTCTTGGCGTGAATAGAACCCGAATTATTAGTGGTTTTCTTCCTCTTGGGCAATCGCAGAAAAAGAAGATGAACATTTTTAGAGTACTTTTTAGAACAAGAGATCACGCTTTGGCGGCATTTAAACCTAAATTAGTACAATTCACGCCATGCGGTTGGTAGCTCCTATTATTGACCATGCTATGCGTGGAATTTGAAACTAAATTAGTTTGCATCCACATTTTAAGCTACATACCCTTTATGAATCCATATTTCACACTATTTAACCTCATTGAACATTGCTATCTCCAACTGCCTAACACTCGCTATATTCTATAAAACAGAAAGCAAAAATTATGTTTCTACAAAACGGACAATCGAGCATTAATTGATGGTAATATTTTTAAAATTCATGCAAAGCATAATAACTCAAACTCATGCAAAGCATATTAATCAAGGCAAGGAAATATCTCAAATTCATGCAAGCATAATACTCTCCACACAAGGTGTATTCTCGTGGCAAATTAAATACCTTGAATAGGGTTCGTGGTATTCGTGGTATTCCGATCAACGTCCAAAACTTGAGAAGTGCCGGTTTTGAGATTCCTCTTCCACCGCTTCCTTCGCCTGGCCCCGCCTCGACCTCGATTCATTTTAGAAGACATCTCCTGAGTCGCCTAGTAACAAGAGTCGGAAGGTCGCTTTGGGATATGGCCGAAAGCCGTCAAGAAATAGCTTTTTCTACCTGACGAGAAATAGTGTTTTCTACCCGCAGAGAAATTTGAATTTCAAGAAAACACAAAAAAAATTCAAATATTCTTGACACATACAAATAATAATGACGTAAGACCCGTCCCGACTTCTTTCATTGAGTTTTAAAACCAATCTACCCAAAATGTATCCCGCCAAATTTATCCCGCCAAAATGTAATTAACCTAAGCTTTCTTGTAACTCTCGAATTTTCCCCGACCTGCGTTTCCATAGCCGGTGGATTTCGGAGAACTCGAATCTACTTCTCAAGAATGGCTACGTAATTCGGGTAAGCATCTCATTCCTATAGCCTGCATAATAATTTCCAAAGAAAGGTGTCTGAATAGGCAATTGTCTGCAAAGGTCGAAGATGAATGTTTCATGTTAACTACAAATCGAAAAGGAAAGTAGGATTATGCAAGATCGACTCCATCGATCCGACCGCGAAACCGTCATGGAATTCCGCCGGGGATAAGTATGTCCGAAGTTACGCTGATTAATCTTTGCGCTTTACGGATGAAGCTTTTACCCGCAGACACCCGGGTGGGGATACGGTTGGAGAAAGTGTTGGAACATTTGTTGCATGGCCAAGAAACCGCTTAAAAAAGGTATATAACATGTATTACATTGTAGAAATATAGAAGTAGACAAAATTTGTTGTATTCATTGGAAAAAGTTTACAATTGTATATAATCTGGATAAACTGGATAAACCAGACAAAATCTCAGACTACTGTTTCAAGCCCAGTCTACTGAGTAGCTGGGCTATCGATACTCCCATTTCCATTCTAGGGCATAGTGAATGGATCAGGTCTGACTGGGTAAGAATTGGTCCTCATGCTTCTGCCATTTGATTTGAGTCTAGATCAGCATTAGGTAGCATCTAGCAAGCATTTGAAAAACGGTTTATGCCTCAGAGCTTCAGCATCAGGTGCTTGTGTGCTTAAGGTCCAGCTGTTTTTCTTTTGTTACGAGATTTTGAACAGTATATAAGCTTGGTCATTCAGTTCTGGCTATCGTCCAATGTTGAGTACTACGGCAAACTTAGACTTCATGCTGCACTCATTGCAGAGGAAGGCTGCACTCTTGCGGTTTGCAACTGCACTTACTGCAGTTATAGAATCAGGGAATGCCATTATATCCTGGAATACCGGAGCTTTCGGGTTGCTTGCTTTGATATTATTCAAAATCTGACAAGAACTGTAGATTACCTTGGCTTTGTGCAGCTTAATGTATGGGAAGAGTGGGATAACTAATGATGGATTCATATGCCTCTAGACATATTAAGCTGCCCTCTTTTGAAACATTGAAGCCTTCATAGTCACTGGAGCTGCAGATCTTGTTGGCTGGGCCTTCGAGGGACTTAAGAGGGTGGAATCTTATGGAATATAGGTCTGTTGGGTCTGCCTTTGGCTGTGATATTGTTTTCTAGTACTTTGGAGTGTACTTTGGTTGAGCTATTCTAGAGTTCGTCCATCCCTATCCCAGCTAGGGGAGATTAGTATCTGCAGGTAGTGCAGAAACAGATAAGTACTTGGGCGGGAGACCTTGGTTCCTTTAATCATACTGCAGACGTGGCCTATGCCAGTGTGTGGAGGAGCATTAGAAGAGCAAGTAGACCACCTCCTTGAGGTAGACCTGTATGAGTTCTTGCAAAGCAGGAAGATGGAGTCACGAACTCACTCCCTAGTACAGGATTGGAAAGGGGTGCCGAGCTCTTATAGTATTGCAATGCAGGATGACTTCCATGTCAAGTTAACGCATGGTATGACATTTTCTCGCCTAAGCTCTCCATTTGCTTGCATTTGTCGGTGTTGGAGCTTCAAAGGGCCATGTTTGTAGAATTTATAGTGGCTGCATTCTTGCTTGAAATTGAAGGGACATCACTACTCTTCAGACTCTTATCTTGGATTGGTGTGTTACTGCGACTATTTTTCCGATCTGATAGACCATTGTTCTTGCAAATATTTTTATCTGGCCTATTGTAGAGCCTACTCCAATAAGGTCGTGTACTATGTTTTTAAGATTAATAGAAAATTAAAAAAGCTTGCCTACAAAAAAAAAAAAAAAAAGGATCAGGTAAAACCCCAGCAAAAACACCAGGCTCTAGCTCCACCTCCCCCGCCTGCTACACCTCCACCACCTGCTCCACCTCCTGCTCCTCCTCCTGCTCCATCTCCTGCTCCATTGGTTGAGCCATCTCCATTGCATCGTATACCGCCTGTGGTAGTGGTCCGTGTTGGGGCATCCGGGCATAGAGGCTAACCACTAAGAAACCAGCTCCTCATTTTGAATCTCGGTGACGGATGCGAGATTCACTCTCGATCAATGCATGTATTGCGATTCTCAAAGTGATTAGATAAGAGGGCCAGCCTCCGTGCGATTGCAAGGGCCTCGAGCCCGTGATTTATCATTGCCCCAGCCTGGCCGCCATCATCATTACTTGATCCAAGTATCTGCCGGGGGTTGCAAGCCCGGTGCTCCAAATGGACCGGTGCTCTACCGTGGTTCAACCAGGACTAGAGATTGGTTTTAAACCCGAGTCGGGTCTGTGTGATTGCTGCCCCAAATGTAATTCCAATGAATCTTCGTCCAACCGAAATGTGATTAATGTAACTTGGCATCTATCAATAGGAAGTGAGCTTTTGATATCGATTCACGCTGGCGTGTTATATTTATTTATTTGTAAACTTAGATACTAAGAGACACGCCTGGCGTGTTTAACTTAAAAGTTGAAACTAGGGATAAAATTGTTTGCACGCTCAGCGTGTAAACTGCTATATAGGAAAAACTAGCGTGTACATAATTGCCTGGCCTTTATCTATTTACTTATCTATCTGTACAGTTTTTTTTTCTCCCTCTCTGCTGAATACACGCCGAGCGTGTATTCATATTCAAGGCTAAGGTTAGCATGGAACACGCTTAGCGTGTTTCAAATGTTATCTTTGAGATTTTCCTAATGCTTTCTACTACACTTATTCATAATAGAAACTTGCATGCAATAGCATGATTAATTCAGGAAGAGAAACTCAAGAATTTACTCGAAACAAAAAGAAGCAAATGAAATTTATAAAAAACTATTCTGGTTTTCATAAACATCATCTGCTTCCTCCGCCTCGAGCAAATGCAAAAGCTTGTCTTCTTGGATTAAAAGCCGCCATTGAGATGCGACTTAAAACTAAATGAAAAACTAACCTTGAGTTCGAGGTCGGAAGGATTCAAGAACGGAGGACTTTGCTTTTGGTTTTAATTCGAGGCTTTTGATTCATGAGACCTTAGTCCTCTCGCTTTTGGTTTTAATTCGAGCCTCCCATGTCCCTCCGCTGAGATGCTCTGAGAACAAAAGGCTGAGTCTTTTAGTAAGTTAGAATTGCCGAAACCAAACATCTAACATTGTGAATATAAATATGCTCACCAAGATTTTAGGAGGGCGGATCCAAACACAACGTAGTTTAAAACCGCAAATCGTATGAAGGAAGGAAGAAAATGCAGGAACTTTGAGAGCGTGAAATGGATTTATATAGGCATAATTAGAAATAAGTTAGCGTGAATAATTGATTGCTTGAATTAACATGCCTGGCGTATGGTCTTCCCGCCAGACATGACATGTATATGGTATATATGGAGAATATTGCATTTTATGCAATAAATTCTCACGGCATTTTATTCCATTTATTGCATTTGAAAAAATAGAATTTAGAAATTTTATATAGGCTAAATTAAAAATGATTTTAAAGGCAAAATTATCAAGGCTAAAAAATGACTTGTAAGGTTGGGGAATTGTTTTAGGTCGTATAGGAAAATTTCCTCTGGTTACTGTGATGAATCAGAGATTTCTCATGTGGTTGATTTATAGTGTTCCCGAGACTTTGTTGAGACAAATGCAGAGACAAAATTTTAGAGAAAACAGCTTGGAGACAAAATAATTGGAGAATACAGTTTGATTTAATTCAAAAAAATTTTATGTACAGAAAAACTGTTTGAAGAAAATTGTTTGAAGAAAAAGTTTATGAAGAAAACTGTTTGATTTCATTAAAAACAGTTATATGTACAGATGCCCGAAGGCTTGTAAGCAGCTGCCCGAAGGCTTTTCACAATATTACGGAAAAAAAATGCCCGGAGGCGTGTCCAAAACTTCTGTAAGAAAACAAACAAAAAATGGGCCGCCCGGGATCTGCATCACTCTTCTTCCACGCCTGCAACAAAGAAGAAAGAAAGGTGTTAGAAAAGAAAGAAAGGTGCAAAAACAAAAAAAAAAGCAAACATGCAAACCTGGTTCATCTCTCAACCACTCCAAAAATTGGTCGAATTGTCGACCCCCCTCCTCCTCCTCCTCCTCCTCCTCCTCCTCCTCCTCCTCCTCCTCCTCCGACTCGGCTTCAGAGAATTCATTCTCTATTTCAGGGTCAAGCCAACCCTGAAGCAGAGCGGTCATGTGCTCTTGCAAATCCAACTCCTCCTCTTCCTCCAACTCCTCCTCTTCCTCCTCTTCATTAGAGGAGGAATCAGAGGAGAATTGGGAAAGAAAATCAATGAGGGGGGGAGGAAAGGGGGGAATTGAGGGGGTTCTTCAACCCGACGTCTCTTTGAGGAGACCTCGGGTTCTTCATGAAGGTCGAGCGCTGAGGCTGAACGCTTCATGGCGGGCAGAAAAAAAAAATTTTGGACAGAATGGAGGTCTTGAGAACGTGAACCGGATTTATATAGGGTTAATTAGAAATTAGCGTGAATAATTGATTGCCTCAAATAACACGCCAGGCGTACGAAATTCCCGCCAGCTATATCATCTAGGGTATATTATTATGGATAATAAATTCTCACGTCTATCAGCTATATGTCTTTTCGTAATCATATATCCAAATTTTCGATAATTAAAATTTGGATATATTTATATAAATGTCATTTCCTTTGTTGTTGCCATTTAAAATTCTTGTTTTAAATGATTTCGCTTTTACACCCATTGTTGTTATTATATTAAACCTATTTCCAAGGAATTTCTTGCTTTTAAAAAATTTGATTTACCTCTACATATTCCATAAATGTACGCATTTTTTTTTTATCTTATGGTGTAATAATTTTTTCCTACTCATTGACTAAAAAGGGTGCAATTTGCCTAGGTCAATGGTACCTCTCCAACTCAAGATGGTGTGCAACATATTGAAAAGAGCAATATCAATGAAAAACCAACTCCTAGCAAGAATGTTGAAGAAAAACAATTAGTCCTCTATAGTAGGGTGCAATGTAGGAACAAGAAGGTGAGAATCATGCACAAGTGCAACAAGGAAATAGTAGGCCAAGGAGTCATTGTGCTAGCGTGATCCCGGTCAAGCTGTTAATGATGAAAGGCTAGGGAAGACAATATTGGTATTGCAATTTCGATGTTGGAAGACAACCGAAAGGTAAAGGTTTGGGTGACAAGGAATGTTTTGGTTGTGTCAAGCAATTGAGGTTCCTTGCATCATGGCATGGCCTATAAGTAGTGTTCAATTTGTGGAGGATTATATTTTTTCCAGAGCCTCGAGGTTGTTGGGGACAATGATTGTCTTGATATTGATCCATTGGCGTTGGAACTCTAAACCTAGGCAAAAGGGGAGAAGTATCGGTTGCCCGACATTATCCTAGCAAAGCCAAGTTGATTAGTGACACCAAACGTGAGACAATGGTGAAGGTTAGGGGCTCGGATTGTTGTTGGAGTGCTTGTATGCAATTCTTTACAATAGAACAATTGGTGGAAGCAAGAGCCACTTTTCAAGAGTACAATCGTTGATGAGAGGAGGACCTACATGTACACAATCTTCGAAAGCATGCACTTGGGATGAAAGAAACCCAAACAGAAAAAGATACCCTTTGCTAGGCAAATGGATATGTGCAAAAGCATGGCGACTATCCATGCAATTCCAACTTCTTCATGGCATAATTGGCAAGAAAAAAAGCGAGGAGGGGAACAGGATTGCTTTACATGGAAATAATGGTTTGTTGAGACCAACAGCTAGGACCTTGGTCGCCAGGAGATATTTGAAAAATATATTGATTTCAATGCGTAGTCTATGCCACACAAAAAAGCAGTAAGGGATGAAAAGGGAAGAGCAGGTTGTTGAGAAAATGTTGCCATCACATTGTACTCAAAAGAGTATTTTGGAAGAAGTGAATTCCCTACTTGAGAATTGGGAATTCTTCCAATATCCCAACCTAGCTTTAGTAGGTTATGGAAGAAGCATTTCAATCATGTCACCATAGCAACTTCAAACAACTTTGCAAAGTGCAATTTATGTGCTAAGTTGAAGGAGACTCTTGATAAGATCAGGCAACCTAGTCAAAGGGCTAGGATAAGGGAGCATATGAAGGACCATATGATGACCAACTATCATGTAGATCATGTTATTGGATGTGGAGGACATTATCTGCATTGGAACCCAATAACTATTTATGTATTATACATGACAAGATGGACCAGCAAAAGACTTGTCTTCCACAATTCAAGTACATACCAAAGTCATGTGGAAGATCATACCCTTTACAGATCTCAATGATGGGGGCAATCTTGCATGGGCGTAGACTCAAACCTACTATGGCCATTTTAGTTTGGAGTTGTGGAGTGATGGTCCAGATTTTCATATTGGGAGTATCATGAGGTGTTTGAGAAACTATGAAAATGGATACAATGGTCACCTCCAGGACCCTACAAATTAGGGGCACTACATAGAGCATTGTTAGATGGAAACCCTAACAATATTGAAAAGTTCAGCAAGGCAAGGTTTAGGAAGCATGGGTCTAATGAACATGTTGGAGCTTCAACTTCACGTGCTAGACCTCAAGATCTACCCAAAAGGTTTCTCTTGCAACTTGATAATTGTCTTGGCCAAAATAAGAACAGTGGATGTTTTCTTTCCTATCCTACTTAATGTTTGTGGGGATATTTGAAAGAGTTAATTTAGGGTTTCTTATGCCCGGGCATACCCATGAGGATGTGGATGCATTATTTGGCAAATATAGTTGTATACTGAAGCAGCAGACAGTGACCAAGGCTAATGGAAATCTTGCATGAATGCACTACTCCAAACCCTATAGGTTCTCTCATAGAAGAAGTGCCCGATTGGAAGAGCTTTGTGGATAGTTATACATTGGATCTTGAAGGTCATTCCAGGCCTCTGCAGTTCACTTTTTGGGTGAGAGATGGGATTCCAATCTTCCAATGGAAGATGAGACCTTCAAAGGATGAGTGGAGAGGAGGGGAGGAAATATGGCGTAGAGATGAGAATGGCAAGCCTATGATACCTCCAGGTCAACCAAAAGCATTAAGACCTACTAAAGAAGTGAAGCAATTGGGATTGACTAAGGAAGGAATCCAGGACTATATAAAGCATTGGCAAACCAATCCAGATGACACCAACCGTGCCTTGGTGGCTTACTGGAAGAAGGTGATTAACCTCTTGGGGGAGATAGACACATCCTCAGATGAATTGAAAGAAGGGTGGTTGCCTAAAACTAGGTGGAAGACCTTAGCAGGTGCTGAGGATGTTGATGACACTGTAAGTAGCATTCGCAAGCAATATGCTCCTCCTCCTTCTGACAAACACTACGTTGGTCCTAAGAACAATAGGCCAAAGTTTCTAGGCATGGATGCTTATGAACCTTCCATCGACTTGGAATGCCACCAATTTGTGGTAGTAAAGCCACAGATTTAGATACATATCCAAAGGTGGTTGGGGTTCACTATCTTTGATATTTGCAAAGAAGAAGGTAATATTAACTTCAACCATGTGCGGATGGAATGGTGGTGTCCAAAGGCATCGCTTGACCAACGATCGGATAAAGAAAGGTACTCGATTGTTGGACAAAGAGATGGAGGAGAACCGAAAGTGATCCCGATCTTTGGCTAGACTATGAAAGTGTTTTGTACTCATGGACTCCAAATACTATTCCAGCTAGAAATGCGAGAATTACAATACCTCAGGATGTCAGGAAGAAGGCTATGATATCATTGGGGGTGCTTGAAGAAAGTTGAATAACTATGTAAATTTTTGTTATCACGTTTTTATGATATGGTGCTATATTGTGAAATATTGACTATTTTGTAAATAACATGATATTACGTTTTCATAATTTTGAGGTGAAATGTGTGAATTTGAATATGCTACTAAAAACATGCAATATGAAATTTGTCCCAAAATTAAGACATAATCCCAATTTAATTGAATGATGGTTTATACGTTTATTAGATATCTAGACATTCGTACATTGACATGGCACAGGTACGACGGAAGTATAGAAAGCATGCCTGGTGTTTCTTGAGGCTCTTACTTGAAGTAGAAGTGCTGAATGATGGGAATAAGGAGTGGTAAGGTATCCTTATTTTGGATGGATACTGGAGAAAATTGATATGACGATGTTTGTTATGCGATTGAAGCACTAGACCTAATAATTACGACGATGGATTTATCATGCAGCATATATATTGCCATTCAACGTAGAAGGAGACTGGATATAGTACCATATATCTGATGGAGAAGTGGTTTATGATTATCTACCGTAGACCACGTTAAAGGGGTACTATAGTAAGGTGGAAAACTGGATTATAAATACCCACAATGGTGGTGAAGGTATAGAATGTCGACCTACTCGAGTTGAGGTATGATTCGCGGAATGGTAGAGAATAATGTCGTATGAGGATGTTGATCCATAAACTATGGATTATAAAATTACACATATATTGTGTTTGGTAAGGCACCCAAAATAAAACTATTACGGGTTTTTTCCTTGGTTATACATAAAAAGCCATTCAAAGAAACCAATGCATCTTTGTGGGTTGATATCATTAAAAACATTACATGGCTAAAGTATGTGGTTTCTTTAGATGCTTTAATAAAGTGGTATTTTGACAAAGTAATTATTAATGGTTTAATTATGGTGCTCAATTATATGGTTTTCTAACATGTTTATTCGCCATTGTTTTATATCGTGGTTCATGTGTATGGTTCATAATGTGGTATTAAGGTAGTGGTAATGAGACTTGTTTTAATATGGTGTTATGTAATGTGGTTCTTAAAGTATTATGATAAGTTTATATGGTTCTCATTGTGTTAAAAGTGAAAGAAGCTGCATGTGTTTAATGGTCTAAAGACTTTCCTTTTGTGCATGCAAATCATATAGGGTTTTTAGTAAAATGCTACCCATTTTGTGCATGCAAAGCATCTAGTGTTTTTAGTAGAATGCTACCCATTTCGTAAATGCAAACCATATAGTGTTTTTAGTAGAATGCTAATATAGGGTTTTTAGTAGAATGCTAGTGTGGTTAAAGTTAGAGAGCACTAGTGGTTTATTGACCAAAGCATTTAAGTTAATTTATTAATACAGTATCACTTTTTCTCATCATTGCATGCAGTGGTTCTTGTGCTAGCTATGTAGGGATTTCATAGTGCAAGCTGTTTCTGGTTAACATATTAAGGCATGAATAGTCTTTACTATTGGTAATTATAGGAAAAATGAATAGTCTTTACTATTGGTATTACAGGAAAATTTTCTGCCGTGACAACAAATGGTAATAAATGAAAGTAGCTCCAAGGATTCGAACCTTGGTTAAACCATTATCCACACTTATTCAGATGAATAAATAGAGCCTAGTAACCCTAAAGAAGCCACTTCAAAAATCACTTTCAGCTTTCAATCTTTCCAGCAAACATTAAAAAAGCTACTATGTTACTTCAATCTGAAACTAACTACTACCAAAAATCCAATTTCAGTTTTCACTATTCATGAAACTCTGAATCCCATAACTTGCATCCACTGCCCCTAAGTCCAACTAAAATCCTACTATAGAGGAAACAAGGGTAAGAACACAGGTACAACAGTGTGAAAGAAAGATAATGATATATTCACTGTGCCACAGCTTATTGACACACAACAGCTAAATATATAAAGGGATTTGATAACGATTATTGCTAAGTTCAAAGGAAAAAGTTGGATATCATGATCCATCCATTTGATTCCACGAATAGACTCCATTACTGATTCTGCAAATATTATAACTGCTTCTCCAAATGAATCTAACACCAGCAAACTCCAACATCAGACTCCATAAATAATTCTGCCAATATGTTGACACTGAAAGAATATTTTTACTAGTGCGCGATCTAGTCTATAGCATCAAGCCTCCAATGAAACATAACAACCTTACTTAGACATTTAGCATATAATCTAATATAGAGCAACAAACATAATGGAGCAATAATGTTCTTGTAGTGCAGAAAATCCAGACTTTTAACATTCAGCAAAATAGTAGTAATATAATGCAGAAGCCAGGCTAGATGTTGTAATAAGATGGCTAACAAGGAGAGCTTGATCTAGATAAAAGGGTAAAAGAAAATATAAGAAATACCACAACGAGCTAGCAGGCAAAATCCACAGCATCGGTCGTCAAAGGAACTAAACTTTGTTTATAAGCTGGCAATGATCACCAAACTGTTTTTTTATGGATGATATCTTCCGGACTTGAAAGAAGATGCTTCATACCCTGTGGGTCACAAACAAAACATGTTACAGTGCATATAGGCCCACTTTTTCTTGATAAATGGAAAAATAAAAACGTTTTGTAACCTGTTATGTTTATGTCATGGTTGTTCAAGCTCCATCCTATCTTGCTACTAAGCCAGATCAGCCTGATAACGCCAGAGCTCTCGGCTACAGCAGTTCGCCACTTGGTTCGGGAAACTTCTTATAACTCCATGGAAAATTTCATACACTAACAAAACCTGCTTAAGACGTTTTTCCAGCCCTACAATTGCTACAAAAACGAAACATAAATGCAATTTTACCAGATAAAACATTTTAAACTCGGCCCCTTCGTCCTTAAATCTTCAAAGAATACTTGATTGCAGCAGCTACAAGAGGAGCAGGTGCGTCGGCTTCATCGAATCTGCCTGCTGCTCATATGAATCTGCGAAAAGAATGTCATGGGTGCCGTTTTTTTGCTTTCCTTTGCTAACCTAAACCTAACGTTTAAACCTAAACCTAAGGTTTATCTTTTTCGTTTTTGTTCTGTTTTATTCATCGAAAATAAGTTAAAAATATAAAAGCATATTTAACTAAAATGGGCTCTCGAAAATTCGACAAATAAAATAGGTTTGTGTATAACCCACTGATTTTCTTTTCCATGGATAAAATTTAGACCGCCCCACATCCATCTAAATTGTTGCCAGTATGTCGGTCAGAGGTTTTATAACCTTTGCATTTCCCAAACAAAAGTTCGCCATAGCTACAAGGGGAGAAAAGCAAAAAAAGAAATATTTGTCAGTAAAGAGGGGACATGTTTAGATCCAAAAAATAGCAAGATGGCTTACTAGTTTATTAAAGGTCGGCAGGCCCTTGCTAGATGTGTTGATTCATAATTATGAAGGAAAAAATGGAGCCTAGAGATAGCCATGGCTAAAGCTCAAATTTGTAATGTTGCATAAAGCAAGTAGCTGTGGCAAGAGTTGCAAATGTTAGATCAAACCTGCCGAGGGAGCAAGGGGGGGGCTAGAACTTATTGTACAGTGTCGAATCTTTTTTGAAACTTAAGCCACACAAATGTAAGTATCCACAGTGATGAGAATGAGTTCAAAATTGTGAGAAAGACTGAAGAAGCAATCACATTTACTTGTCCAAGCTTTGTCCGTCACTATAATTTGTCACTCGCCCTCTAAGCTTTTGTCCACAAAATACGCCCTAAGAGTTTGCCATAAATGAACCAAATAGTGAGATTAATGGAGACGCAGTACAAAGATACCATCTATTTTGTGAAAAAAAAGCTTACTTTGATAGCATGCTGGAAATCCTGCATGTTGTGATAGTCTCCTGCATTTTTCTAGCTGGATGAAATGTATTTTGCAGAAAAAGAAGAAGTAGTGCTCAAGTGTGAGATTCTAACAATTTGTATATGTTGTTAGTAAGGTCAAAAATAGTGTTAAATGGCATTAGCAATTATTACCCTTTAAAATATTATGCAGAAGTAGATTATTTTTCGGGTAAGACAATAATTGAATAAATGATGTGATTAAATATTATCTCTGACTTGGAAAGGGAATTAGTAGCAAGAATGATGCATTTGGTCTTCTAGTTGTTGAGCAGTTTACTTTATGTGAAACATTTCGAGGAAGGGGGCAAGGTGCATTGAGTATAGTAAGAAGCAAGATGGCCTTGATTTGGAGCATTACCTTGAAGTGGTAAACCTCAAACTATTTGGATTTGCAATAACTTTTCGTCATTGAGCATAATAGGTGGATTTTGCAGGAGACTTGTTATTTTATGTCGTGAGAGAAAGCGTGGTGAAGGAAGATCAGGAAAAAGCAGGATATCTAGCTGCCACTTGTTATATGAGGACTAAGTGTCATAGGTGGCAAGGGATGTGGACCACCCATTTGGGGAGGACCTTAATTATGACATTTGTTCCTTGAGTGTCTTACGAGTAACCATTATGAATAGTCACACCATTGTAGGTGAGAACTATGAATAATTACCATGATAATTAAGTCGGTATTGAAAACCATGCTATAAACCACAACCATTTTATAACATGTAGTGTTATAATAGAAAACTAGCATGAATAACTGCCCAGGCATTTAAATTGGTATAAAACCATGCTGTAAACTACTTCGCCTTCTCTAAGCTATGCGACAATAGAAAACCAACATAAACAACCATTGCCATGTTAAACAAATGGTGTTGAAAACCATGCGACAAAGCACTGTCGATTTAATAAACCATGATACGTTAGAAAACCAACATGAATGACCACCATTGATGCTAGAAACAATGTAATAAACCAATACTAGTTTTACTAAACCATGCTATAACATAAAATCAACATGAATAACCACGTACTGGTTATGAAAACCACTATGTTATGTGGTTTTTCTTAGGAATAATTTTTTTAGCATAAAAAACCACATCTATAGTGGTTTTTTAGTGGTTTATCATAATGGTTAAACTTTTGGGTGCCTTGTGTATATAAAGCATTGGCAAACCAATCCAGATGACACCAACCGTGCCTTGGTGGCTTACTGGAAGAAGGTGATTAACCTCTTGGGGGAGATAGACACATCCTCAGATGAATTGAAAGAAGGGTGGTTGCCTAAAACTAGGTGGAAGACCTTAGCAGGTGCTGAGGATGTTGATGACACTGTAAGTAGCATTCGCAAGCAATATGCTCCTCCTCCTTCTGACAAACACTATGTTGGTCCTAAGAACAATAGGCCAAAGTTTCTAGGCATGGATGCTTATGAACCTTCCACTGACTTGGAATGCCACCAATTTGTGGTAGTAAAGCCAGCAGATTTAGATACATATCCAGTGTGGTTGGGGTTCACTATCTCTGATATTTGCAAAGAAGAAGGTAATATTAACTTCAACCATGTGCGGATGGAATGGTGGTGTCCAGTGCATCAGTTGACCAACGTATCGGATAAAGAAAGGTACTCAGATTGTTGGACAAAGAGATGGAGGAGAAATCCGAGTGATCCTGATCTTTGGCTAGACTATGAAAGTGTTTTGTACCGCTATTCGCAGGCTTGGTATCTCCAACTCAATTGGTATTACTGCTTCAAGTCTATATACCAATTGGAATGGTGTGGCCCTTGTAGTCACCTTGTAGGCCGTACGATATGCCCATAAGGCATCCAATAATCTTTGATCCCAATCGGTTTGACTAGCGGAGCAAATCTTTGTCATAATATTGCATAAAGTCTTGTTTGTTCTCTCAGCTTGTCCATTCGCTCGTGGATGGTAAGGACTACTCTTTCGATGTTTTATTCGATACATGGTCGTCATTGTCTCAATTAGCTCGTTCAAGAAATGCTTACCCCGATCATTTACCAACTCCATTGGACATCCAAACCTGATTATGATATTTTCGTATAGAAATGTTGCCACCGCTGCTCCATTGTCTTCCCGAAACGCCTTAGCTTCTGCCCACTTTGTCACATAGTCTGTACAAATCAGTATATACTTGTTTCTGCATCTCTTCAAGATTCACTTGATCACCATCTCCCAAATCATCTGCTGGAACTTCAGGAGGATCTTCATGCAGCTCTATGTTCTTCACTTTGTTCTGAAACCTTTATGGTTAATATGCTTATGCTAGAACATTTAAACAAAGCGCACAATACTATTGGAGTCATTAAGCAGGCTTGTACATTGATTAAGCAGGCTTGTACATTGATTCAATTCCAATGCTTAAAACCAAGATCCAAGTGCAGACCAAGATGCAAGTGCAGACCAAAGTCATAGTTCTGTAGCTTAAACTGCTTTGTTTTTATCTTGGAGGAATGATGTCTACAGGAAGCCAAATTTACAAAGCAATCACAAATACGGGTAATTACAAATACACAAGCAATGCATCTGTCATGGGTTGAAACTGATATTCAGAATGGACTGTCAGTGAAAGCCACTGGTACATGTATTTATCTAAGCTCATAGGATTCTTGAAAATTAACTATGATATGCTTAAACAAACGCGTCTATGCAGATGCACTAGTGACAGGTGTCCAGTCTTGAAGCAGAAGTCAATTTTGATGAGGCGCAGAATGTCAATCTTCATGAGGAGCACTAGCTTGTTGTTGGAGATGACATGGATTGGGAAGAAAATGAGAGGGAGGTGGAAGATCAGCAGCTTGTTGGTGATCATGTCACTCCTCCTTGGGCAGAAGAAATGATGGAGGAGGGCTTGTTGAACAAAAATGTCTTTGAGGAAGTTGCATCTGCTACTCCTCTTCTGGCAAAGAAAAAGGAATTGGGTGGTACTTTGAAGAAAAAGAAGAATGTTGCCACCGAAAAGAATTGCAATGGATCCATTCTAAAAAAGAAAGGGAAGAAGGGCAGAGGCATCGGACGAAATCTGAGTCCAGATTTTGGGGAAGCCACTGTAGCTAGGAATATTTCCAAATATAGATCCATTCAGAGGGGCAAATGATTTTGTAGGTCTGAAAAAATAATCAGGTAACCATCTTAATTTACTTATATGTTTTTGTTGGAATTCTAGCTCTTAAGGTGAAAGAAAAGTTGTTTATGCTAACTGATTTGTTTGGCTGCAGGTAGACATTTGGGTGTGTTCATTGCAAGGCAGGACTGATGTAAATCCTCCAGTTCCAAGTCTCTATTATGAATTAGAGCTGTTTTTTTCACACTGGTCAAGATTTCAGAATTTTCAACTTCTGAATTTACTGAACCTACAACTATATTGCTCTAAAAGCAAGCTTTTTATGATGAACCACTTTTTTATGCTTTTAATATTAAGTATTCAGGTGTATTGCTTATGCAATTATGTGGAGTGTTTTATTTAAAGCATATGCTCTAAATGAGATGCATGTTGGATAATTTGTTGCTAACTTTTACGTAGATTACACTATTGTTATAAGTCTCTTTGTGTCTAAGAAGTATAAGTCCAGTTATAAAAGGTTGGACTAGATGCTGGATCAGTTTGGAGATTCTTAAGAAGGGCGTTTAAGAATTAAGTGGTAAGAAATTGATTATCTGTTCTTATTTGAGCTTTGGTCAAATTGCAAGAGAACAGGGTAATTCTCTCTCAAAGAGAATAAAATGGAAGGATATATCACCAGAGAAGCAAAATGAAGGGCCATATGCCTCAACACTTGAGAATTGGATGACTGGTAGGTAATGGTCTATTAAGTACTTTGTATGTGGTCACATGTTGTTCCGAACAGTATCCTCATTGTTTTTGTTTTGTACACTTCTTGGTTGCAGGTACCAAATGGA
This sequence comes from Isoetes taiwanensis, assembly GCA_021234155.1. Taxonomy (NCBI): domain Eukaryota; kingdom Viridiplantae; phylum Streptophyta; class Lycopodiopsida; order Isoetales; family Isoetaceae; genus Isoetes; species Isoetes taiwanensis. The sequence goes on from JAJEKV010000021.1 coordinate 8,165,086, forward strand.
AGTCTGGAAGATACTGAAATTAAAGAGGTTGGGTGCTGTAAACTTCTCTTGTTGTACTAGTCTATTGTCTTGTTGTTTAGTTCTTATTTGGCTGCAGATCAAGTTGCAAAGAGAAACCATTTCACTTTCTCCGGTCTTCACTGCACGTCTTCCGCATTTTAGATCTGATGGACATATGATGCAGACTGGATACATACGGTTGTCATCATTTTCTCAGGTTACACTCTAAAGACAAGGATGTTGTTAAAAGTATAGAGTTAGCCATTTATATGCAGCATATAATTTATGAGGTATAGAAGGAAGCAGGTCCATGCGGACTACCAGTAATTTGGCATGTTTATTTTTAAAGCTAATCACATGTGTGGAATGTCGTATATGACTAATTTGTTCTTGTAAGGTGGTTTTTATCTAGCTTTATGGGAATTCTTAGGATTTATTCATTACTGTATGGAATGCTGCCGCAGATATGAGGAAAGCTATTTCAGAGCTTGAGAATGATAAAGTGGAATCTTACATCCTTGACCTGCGAAACAATCCTGTATGTGTTGCTATCTTTCTTCATTGCAAGACCAGTGCATATAATATGCCTTGTACCTTTTATTAGGGAGGACTTGTAAGAGCTGGACTAGATGTGGCGCAAATGTGGCTTGATGGAGATGAGACACTTGTAAATACTATTGACCGAGATGGCACTACATTTCCAATTGATATTGTAAATGAGCACGCTCTTACACATGACCCCCTCGTTGTGCTTGTAAGTGCTATCCCATGTTTTTTAATTTGACTTGACTCAATGCAAAATATATAACTCAGTTATGGACCTCATAGTGTTCCTTATTTGGCAGGTAAATGAAGGAAGTGCTAGCGCAACAGAAATTCTTGCAGGAACCTTGCATGACAATGGACGTGCCATTCTTGTTGGTAAAAAAACCTTTGGGAAAGGAAAAATTCAGGTAACATCCCATGAACCAAACTAAAATATCAGTAAAGTTGAACAGTGATCCTGGTGTTTGCAGCTGCTAACTCTTATTTTTTCGATTCACAGAGTGTATCTGAACTGCGTGATGGTTCTGCCTTGTTTGTGACTGTTGCTAAGTATCCATCTCCCTCATTCCACCAGATAGATCAAGTTGGCATTGTTTATTACAATCTTGAGGATAATTCTGCAGTGGGGATGCTGATGGAGTTGTAGCAACACTAGCGACTCAATTTGGATAAAGCAATTCAATCTAACAATTGTGCAACCATGAAGATATGAACAACTTAGGTTTATCTTTGAGGCGAAAAAGAAAAGAAGAGGAATGAAATAAAAAACTTAAGATCGGGCTCGAGTCCTTGGCGCTTAAGATCGGGCTCGAGTCCTTGGCGCTTAATTGCTGCTACATGTTTAACAGGTTGGAGGGTGGACTCAGATCTACGAAGGATTAACATTTGCATCTGTTAGAGGAGCTGGCCACATGGTGCCTTCTACCAAACTTGGACAGGCTTTCAAGCTTTTCTTTAAACTTTACTTCTGTGTTACTCCCTTGATGGCTTCTCTTCACAACCTATTAATATGTATAGTCTCTCTTTCCCGATCAAGAGAATGAAATAAAAAATGACTTTGAGGCAAAGACAACAGCAAAGCAGATCTTTATAAATGTAGCAGAAACAGGAAAAAGGTAATTAAGTTCATGGTCTTTGCATGCTCATTTCAAGCTCCTTCGATTTTACACAGTTCTTCTTTTCAGGTACATTACAGTAGAGGATTTCAAGAGATTCATGCCAGAGGAAGATGCAGAAAAAGCTTTTAGCATGTTTAATGGTGCAATAGAGACTGGGAATATCATGAAAGGAGCAAGCCAGAGATTTCTTGGCATCCCAAGTCCAGTTTGTCGACATATTTATACAATATATAAAAGCATCTCAGCTGCATCCTGTACATTGTTCCAATAATTTCATCGTATCAATAAAATGACTATTTTGGTACATTGCAATGAATGTGGCACTATAGCTTTAAAGCTCCCAATTTGGTGCACTTCCTAATTGCAAATATAATTCTATTCTTAATTGCACCCATCTCAACAGCAACGTAAGAAAAACCAATTAAATGCTTCATGGAGATTATAGCGACGGATTTTCTGACTATTACCCCGACGGAAAACCTGACACAAGTAATGACGAAGACTCTAACGCTTTATCTGACGTTTTTTGTGATGCTTCTTGTGACGATTACTTTGACATATAGCGTCAGAAAAAGCGTCGAATCTCCTGACGATTAACCTGACGCATAGCGTCAGAAAAAGCGTCAGAGCTTTCTGACGATTAACCTGACACATAGCGTTGGAAAAAGCGTCAGAATTTTCTGACGATAAACCTGACACATAGCGTCAGAAAAAGCGTCAGAAATTCTGACGCTTATCCTGACACATAGCGTCAGCAAAAGCGTCAGAATTTCTGACGATTTTTCTGATAACCAATCGTCAGATAATATTCGTCAGACAAATCATCAACCAATAGGCTCTGGACAGTTGCCTGTTTTATGAAGACCATCTGACGATTTTTCTGACAAAAAATGCTCATTCTCTTGTAGTGGCAGCTTCTCGGCCAGGTCCCAACTGCAACAGACCAAGACTCGGCCCCCAAAATGCAAACCCTTCTAGAACCTGGCAACTCACAGGGTTTACGTTTCGGAGGCCCTCTCCTTGTCAGATTTGGCCGGGACCTTGCACCGTGACTTGATGTGGAGTGGGGGTGTTGACGCCAGAGCACGGACTCTAAAATCCCCCTGTCGCTTTGCCCCGGAATTTCTCCCTAAGGCCCTCGGGACGGGCCAGGCGACCTCCCTCTCGGGAACCACTATTTGGCTCTGCCAATGGACTCGTAACGCCGACATTGCCCTAGGGACCAAGTTACGTGGCCAAGACCAAAACTCCGGCCCCCAAAATGCAAACCCTTCTAGAACCTGGCAACTCACAGGGTTTACGTTTCGGAGGCCCTCTCCTTGTCAGATTTGGCCGGGACCTTGCGCCGTGACTTGACGTGGAGTGGGGGTGTTGACGCCAGAGCACGGACCCTAAAATCCCCCGAAGCCGCCCCGAATTTCACCGGGGGCCCTAAGGCCCCGGGGACGGGACGGGCACCTCCCTCTCCGGGAACCGCTGATTTGGCTCTGCCAATGGACTCCAGAACATCGACATTGCCCTAGGGACCAAGTTCTCGTGGGCGGAAGACCAAACTCAGCCCCAAAACGCAAACCCTTCTAGAACCTGGCAACTCACAGGGTTTACGTTTCGGAGGCCCTCTCCTTGTCAGATTTGGCCGGGACCTTGCGCCGTGTCTTGACGTGGAGTGGGGGTGTTGACGCCAGAGCAGGGACCCTAAAATCCCTAAAAGCCGCTTGCCCCGACCAGTTCATTACAAGTTAATTATGCCATCCATGTCAAATAGCTTTAGGGAGCAAATCCGCTGAACAAGGGCATTCTCTATCCATATGCCTTTATAATCAAACACAACCATCATCACAAGCAACCAAATCTAATCCCCCCTCCCCCAAACCCACAGTAGTCTTTTTGCTTTTCTCAGAATCATTTATCTTCATCCTATATTATAATGTTATTGTGTAAGTGTTGGACCCAGCCCTAAATCCAAAGGTCGAGATTTGATCATTTTATTTAATGGTTGAGATTTGATATGGTTGCCTAGCTATCTCGATTAGGGTTCGATGCACAAGGGATTTCGGGTGAGCAGGAGCAATCGCACATGTCGCCTACCCTTGTTTTGCTTAAGAGTTGGCCGCTTTGGTCCATGATCTTTGTTAGATTATTTTGCGAGAAAAACAAAGAACAGACGACCAAAGTTCGTGAGGTCGTGTTCCAGCCAGATTTAAAAACGCGGTTGATTAAAAGTTCGTGAGGGGAGTAAATTTGGCATTTGCTTTTATCACCTTAGAACTGCTTTGAAGTATGCGTAAAGCGGCTTAACCTTTGGCACAAAGACAAATCTATTGGTCATATTCGGCAGATCTTAAGACTTACATTTGAAATTTTCGCTAAGAGAGATTTATCGCTTTGAGTTGTTGCAGAATTTGTATCCTCATTCGGGCCTCGGGCGATGAGCTAACTCAAGCAACTATGGCATGCAATTTATTTCAATCTATGAATGCTTTTGTTGATTAGAAGCCCTTTCTTCCCTCATTCTCGACGAAATTTTTTTGTAGGGCTCAAACAGAAAAGAAATATGGCCAACGATAGTCGTGAAAATCCCACTTAATCTCTTCATTAATATTGCGAAAAGTTGGAAACCATGAGCACACTCCCTCGCTTGGGGTCCCGCTCTGATCGCCGAGGGATGTGATCTCCGTGAGATCCGCGGAAGTCCTAAGCAGGCAAATCCCCGTGACACTCTTTGTCACGCTGGATTTTGCTAACAGAGGAAAGAACAAGAAAAACTCGATAAAAACAAAGAATGGCAATACACAATGAAACACACAAGACACTTGTGGAGAACACGAGAATCCATTGATCAAAACAAGTGTACAATGAAGGCTCAAAAGAGCGCGACAACAAAGCGACCAAGATGTCCGCCTGTAGTGACACAAAAGAACACTCGAACCCTCTTTGAAGGAGCAAAATGCTACAATATATAGGAACACCGGAGTGGCCTACGGCCCGAACCTGATCCTCATCATGACAACGCTGCGGCTCCACTACTTGGGCACTCGAACAGAAGAATTGAGCCGCCCGCCGTGCACAGACAAGTAGTGGCCCGTGGGTCCTACCTTTGGGTCTTTCGCTTGGAGGAGCTTTGACCCGCCGCGGTGGCCTCTTTGTGGATCCCTTCTTGGACACTGCGGGCGGTGGGGGCCTAGCCCTCATGCAAAGAAGTATAGACACAGGTGTCACAGCATGTGGCTAACACTCCCCTACCAAACTACACTTATTGGCTAGAAAAGGGGGCATGAATTCCTGGGGTGGGAATCCTCGCTCCTCTTCCTCGATCTTGAACATAGAGATGAGGGAGGCTCACCATCAGATTCACCGAAAGTGTTGTTCGCCTCTTTTCCCGATTTGCTTGAGTCCCCGATGCCAAACATCTGGGCCGCTCCTATGAGAAAGCCTTCGAAATCATGTTCTCCAAATAAGTGGTGGATCTCGATGGAAGATTTGTGATCTCCATGTATAAGACAAGGTCCAACCCAACTTTCCAAAGATTTGCATTGGGGTTGCAAAATGGATCCGCACTTGCGTTTCGCATACCGGAGTATGGTCATGAGTGCCGCATTGCACTCGCTTATTAAAATACGATGGATCAGCTGAAGTTTTGGCCTTGGCAAGGAAGGTTACAAGACCAGAAATTGCATTTCGGCGCCTTCCACTAACACGCATTGGGCATGTATATCCGGTTGTTGGTGTTGTCCAAAGTTTCATCCTCACGCCATTTTTGCGTCGCGGATGAAGCGTGGGTCCCAACGCTTGTCCGGCCGCAGAATTGCCGTGGGTGTCCAATCCGCATGTTCTTTTGACTTCAAAGAGTCCAGAATTTTGTCTCCATGCCGGGAATTGACCTTGATCGAGGTGGGCATCCAAAGCTTGCTAGTGTACCGGTTGTTTGGGGGTTGGTGCCGGCCATCCCGCGATCCTGCTCTTGGAATTCCAATAATATCTTCTCGTGTAGTCGTTTGGTAATCGCCTCCCATGCATCGGAATGTACATGTGCCGCCACTGTATGCTGTGGTCCCACTCATCGTGGAGGACGCTCGCGTTTCAGCTCCGTGCGCATCGTGCAAGGAAGCATAATGTTGTAAGAACAACTCAGGTAAAGGTCAAGTTCTTGTTCGTGAGTTGTATAGTGTCCGAAGGAGCGTGCCAAGTTCAGCTAGCCATAGCTCCACTTCTTTTCTCAGAAGAGGCATGTATTCCGAGGTAACAGCTTTGCGTAAATTTTGTGTCTTGGAGGTACTTGTTCTTCTTGGTCAAAAGAACCCGCCATTGTGTATCTCCTTTAAAGTTCTCGGTCGCGTTTATCCGGATGAGCCCCGAGTAACATGTGCCGTAGAAGTCGCGGCATGACATAAGCCGTGGGGCTATGGTGCCGAGAGCGAAATGGTCGAGATCCGCAAACTCAGGATATCAAAATTGACGAGAGCACAAAGTGTGCCTCGCTCATGGACGTATGAAGGGCCATTGTCGCTCGATATCAGCTACTGATCCGGGGACTTGTGGTATCACCCTTGTTTCTCGCCCGAATAAAAGAAAAGTGTTTTTCCTTGCTTGCACATAGTCATGGTAACCGGCTGGCTTCGGATAGTCCAGTGGGGAATAGTAAGCAAGCTGATAGGTTTGTTCCGCTTTTTTCTTCTGATCATCGGGCCGTCGCCAGCCATCGGAAAGCGTGATCTTGTAACCGCAATGATATCTTGTTGCTCTGGAGAGACTGGTCTGCCAGTTCCCGGACTTTGGCGTGTGAGGTGCCGGACTTTGTCTGAGAAGTTGGGAATCGAGGAGCTTGAAGCTCCGAGTGGCTTGCAAGTCCTGCTTTGAGTGCAGCTATTTCAAGAGCATCCGCAGCTGTGTGTTGCCGCGGAGCTGGTCTAACTTGCCTTGGAGAGATGCGATGTGAGCATCCTTATTCGCAAGGTGGTTTCGAAAGTCGCGGACCTTGGACTCAAGTATCAAGTTGGTCAACGGCGTGTCTTTTGTTCTCGGCCGAGTAGCATTATTCGTGACGACCAGATTGTTGTAGCGGTCTCAAGATCAGTGTACTTGGTGTCGCTTTTGTTTGAGGGACTCCTTGAGTTCCTTGACAATTTGTCGGGATTGATGAAGGGTTTCTCGATGGATCATGAATTGATTGTGCAAGGCTTCTTCTCGGCCTCACAAAACCCATCGGCCTTCGATGTGATGACTTCGCTTGAGTTGGTCCACGGACTCGTGGTCGCCCCCGGGTGGCTGCTATGAAGTTCCGTGATGATCACGGAGGGCATCAAGGCACCGAGGACAGCTTCATCGTAGGTATCCACGTGTGAGGAGGTGGATGGGATGGCTTTGATCCGTCACCCTTGTTTATAGATCCTTGGTCATTGCTTTGGAGTGTCCTTGTGAGTACCGTGGAGATCAATGGGAGTTTTGTTGTGTCGCCATTGTTTTTTTTGCCGGGCGCTGCTGAGTCCGAAAAGTGGAATTGTTGCACAAGGTTAACCGGTGGTTGTTCCGGGTGGTTGGTTATCAAATGTAAGGAATAGGTTTTAGAGAATTGGAATTTACATGTGAGGTGGAGGCGTGCGGGTTGTGAAATATTTCCCTGGAGTTGGCCGACGAGATTGACGGTGCCGAAGGAGGAGAGTTTGGTTGAAGACCTTCAAAGCATCAATAAGGTCGGGATGTTGGCTTGGTGGAGAAGGGGCATGATGGCGCTGTGGGGTCCGATGATTAATGAAAGCCTCGAAGTGGGCTCCCATGGGGCACCGAGGAAGAGTTAGATTTTTTCTCGAAGTCGTCAAGTTCCTCGTTGAAATCTCCCGATACAGGAGTTGAGTCCAATTGATTGTTTTCAGTGGTGTTGGTGAGGATATAGTGGATGGTAGAAAACATCGTTAATAGAGGTATTCTTCATGGAGTAACCCAAAAATTTCCTCCAAAGAAACTTGGTAAAGGCATCATGTTGCTTTGGAAAGGTGGACAGCTTTGGTTTGTGCAAAGATTATAAGGAATAGAGCAGAATTTGAAATATCATATTTACCAATGTCAAGGTAAGACAAGGCATTGGGCGGATTGGGTAGAGAAAAGGCAGAGGCTATGGTTTGAGGGTTTAGGAGTATAGGGTTTCCATCGACTTGGGAGGCATATCCATCTTCTCGCCACCAAAGTTAGCCACAAATTGTCGTGAATTTGTTCTTGTTGGGAGCCGGGAGTTCCTGTTGCAGAAAATGAAACAATCCGAACTCACCAGAGGTTATAGGTGATGCCGATGTGGGAGCCGGTGCGCATGAAGAAACGAACTTGATATTTTCGAATTGCGCCGGATCCATTGGTGCGCCAAGCGTTGAGTGTTGAGTTCTTGGAGGTAGAAGCCATCTTGAAGGTCGAGGTCACGGAGTACCTAAGCCGGAAGGACGGAGGGAGTATGAGTGAAAAGTGAGGAGTGGAAGTGACGGTTGGGAAGGGTTTTTTTTTTGAGTCGGGGGAGACACGGTCGAAAGATCGCGGACGATTGAGAATCTCAAGAGAGCCTTCGCACTCAAGATGCGGAGAGTTTCCGGGGAGAATAAAACTTTAATGGCGACGTGATAATCGGGCCGGCGCTTGTCGTAATATTAAAAAGAGGAGTCGAAAAGTTTGCGGTGTACAAAAATATAATATTGGGGAATGATTACGGAATATCTGGTGGAGGTGACCTTTCGCGGAACAACCGCTAGGGTTGGTATTCGCCTATAAATTGGAAGTTGGGTTCACGAGAAGAACCAAAATTCGTGGAAGATGGAGAACTCGATAACAAACGGTCCGTGAGCTTCCGCGATCGATTACATGCAAGATGGACGACGCCGACCGCGGGCGTCTGTGGAATCGCCGGATCCCTATGGATCCTTGGTTGAGGCACCGGCCGCCAACCCGAGATAAACTCGACGCCTCGAGGTGATCGCTCACCGAGTGGTCGCGCAAACTGGGGCTTCCGTGATCCTCCGAGTGGAGTGCCCCCAGAGTAAAGGGCTTAGTAGCAAAGATGATAGGGTTTTCCCAATTTTTGTTTAGTTTAGGACTTTTCGGGTGAAAAATCCCACAAATAATTGTAGCCTTTCGGCAATTTTGTACATAATAGAAAAGTGTTTCTCATAAATTTGTACAAGTGGTATCTTGTTGTAAATTTTGTTCTTGAGCTAAGGATGCCGCAGTTAGGGTTTGAAATTTCTTGAGTCGAAATCCATTGACTAATGTAGGAAATGGAGTGCCATTCAATTCTTGTAATTGTAAAACTCCGTGATGTGGTATCTCGAAATTTTGTATGGTCCCAAAACCATCCGAGCTTGAGTTTGCCGTGATGTTGTTGATATCTCGAGTCGTAAAGAAGAACTAAGTCGCCAATTTGAAAAGTTTTGTTTTTGATGTGTTTGTCATGCCATTGTTTTTGTAGTTGTTTGCCTTGTTGAAGTCTAAGAAAAGCATCTCTTCAAGTTCATCCAGCTTGTTCCAGCTTGATAAACTCGTTCTTGCAAAGTCGCCTGATGGATTATGTTCTCGCTGTTAACCGAAATTTGAGTGAGGGTAAAATGAACTCAAAAGGCATAAGAGCCTCTTGGCCATACACAAGTCTAAAAGGTGTTTGACCAGCTTGCTACTTTGTATGTTGTATTGTAAGCCCATAAAACCAGTAGGTAACTTATCTTGCCAATCTTTTCTTGTAGGATCACAAATCTTCTTCGTAATGTGGATAAGCACCTTGTTTGTGCTTTCAGCCAAGCCATTACCACGGGATAGTAAGGCGGCTTTTTCTCAGGATGAATGTGCGATAGTTAGTGAGTTCAAGAATAGTGTGATTGATGAAATGAACTCCACGATCACTAACTAATTCTAAGGGACATCCAAATCGCGGATGATGTTCTTGTAGAGAACCTTAGTCGCATACTAGCAGCCGTGGTTGTCGTAGAGCACACGCCAGCCCATTTGGTTGCATAGTCCGTGAAGACTAGAATGTAGCGTGCCCTAGTGTTGATTGGGTGTGGGTCCATGGGACCAACAAAATCCATACCCCATTTGGCAAAGGGGAGAGGCGTGGCTATTGGCGTGAGAGGCAGAGGCCACGGGCCGCGGGTCTACTAAGCCTCGACAAACATCACACGGCGTGTATTTGTGAGCATCTTTGAAAAGCGCGGCCAAGAATACCCAAAGAAGGAGGAGTTTTTTGTCGTGGTTGTCTCCGCACGAAATGACCAACGCCAAGTCCTTCGTGGGCTTGTTTGACTAGATCGTGGACTTCGTGGAGGAAGAACACATCGTCTGAGCACATTGTCTTTGCCACATTTATAGAGATGGCCAAGAACCATCGTGATAATCTCGCATTTGGCTAAGGAATTGTTGTTTATGCAGAAGTTGTCTTTCCGAGAGAGCGGGGTCACTTGATCGAGAGTGCCCGCGGAGGAGAAAGCGCTGATAGTCGCGGGTACCAATGAGGCGGCGCTGACTGTGAACAGCTTGAGCATCCGAAGGGCATCGTGAACTCCTTCCGAGGGATCATCCCGGTGTATGCGGAAAGATAGTCGGGGACCGCGGTGAGCGCCCCGCTTGGAATAATGTCAAAAGGGCAAACTCTTGCAATATCAATATCCATCGAGCAATTCGCCCGTGGGGGTTTGGCTTATTGATTAAATATAGAAGAGCTTGATGATCCACATAAAAGTTTAATTTGACTACCAAGAAGATAGTGTCGTAAAGCGTTGTACACAAAAAGATAAGGCCAAGGGCTTCCCTTTCCGCGGGTCGAATAGTTGCGCCGCCAGATTGAGTTTTCTCACGGGCGATCCCGATGGGCTTGTCCCGATTTGGTGCATACTCTTGAGCTAGAACAGCTCCAATCGCAAAGCCCAAAACATCAACATGGACATGGAATGGTTTGTCCCATTGAGGTGGTACTAGCACGGGGCTTCGTGAGCTTGACTTTGAGTTCTTTAAAAGCTTGATTTGCATCGATGTCCAAGTCCATGTGTATGGATTTCCAAATGGGCTTTGTGAATTGGATCGCAAATTCGGCGGTAAACTCGAATAAAGGTGGCATAGAAGTTGACTTTGCCAAGAAAGGAACGGTGTCCTTGATGTTCGCAGTGGATATGCTCGATGACACAAGCCGGATTTTGGTTGGGTCCGTTGTAATGCCGCGGTCGACTCAATGACATGTCCTAGAAGTACACCCGAGGTGACAATGTAGGTGCACTTTTCCCGGATTGAGGCTAATTCCAGATTCATCACAGCGCTGAAAAACTAGTTCAAGTTTTACCAAATGGTCCATAACGTGGGGTGTAAGTGGAGAAGTCATCCCGAAAGACTTGCGTGAAAGGGATGAACTTGCATGTACTCTGAAAAAAAAGAAGCATAATGCGCTTGAAATGTGGATGGTGAGTTTGACAATCCAAAAGGAACGACTTTGTAAGCAAAGGTACCCCATGGAGTAGTGAAGGTAGTCTTTAGTTGATCTTCTTCGAATGGATATTTGATTATAACCGAGAAGCCGGCCCATGAAGGAGTACATCTCGTGGCCTCGCTACATCTTCCAACACTTGATCCGCGGAAGGGAGAGGGAAATGATCCCTTCCGCGGGTTTGATTGAGTTTTCTATAATCCACACAAACGCCTAATTTTTCCATTATATGTTTGAGGGCAATAACAATAGGACTTACCCATTCTCAATGTTTGACCTCGTGAGATAAGTCCAAATGGGCCAAAAGTTTTGTCAATTTCGGGCTTTAACCTTTTCACCGGTAGTTTGGGTTAAGTTTGCATCGCCGCTGTTAGATGGGTCTAGCATCCGGGCTTGGTGGGGAATCGAGAGTTGTCCCAATTCGCCTTGATACCTCGGAGGTCTTTATAGCTCCAAGCAAAGATGTGCTTGAAACGCTTGAATAGCGCAAATGGCTTGCTCCCCAATGCCGGGCGCGGAGGTCGCTGCGGCCAATCGGATTGGTTGATTTGTTCCAATATCAATTATGTCTACCGCAGAGTTTGAATGTGTGGAATGACTTGATCATCCCGAACAATGGGGGGCTGGCTCACGAGTAGGACAGATGTTCATGTTGACCAATTTTGAAAATAGTGGCGTGCCACCAGGAGTTGGTGTGGTGTCTTCTTGAATGTGAGGAGGAGCCGGGGTACCGCCTCCTCATGTGGAACCAATGTGACATTGTTACAAGGTGTCAAATAGGGGTCAACCAGCGTTGCTATGCCTTTATCAATATCCATGTCTTCCCATGGTTGATTGTATTCGGGTAAGCCGTGAGTGGCAAACCCTTGGCTTGTAACCGATAGGTGTTGCAAACTTGTTCGTGAGTCACCGTCCCGATTCCGCGGATTCTACGTAAATGATCCGCCCGTGGTCGATCCATCGCGGGCGTTGAGCTTGCCATCCGTGGATAACAAGTTGATTCGGGCCCAAGAGTGAATGCTTTTAGCTTGTCTCAAAAAGGGTCGCCCTACTAACATTTCATAATCTCCTGGATCTTCTCCTCGCCTCCAAACAATCAATTCCATGGTAAATTGTAGATCTCCAATATTGACCGGTATTGGTTGTGTAACTCCTTGTGGTCGCTGATATGGCCATTCAAAGCTTGATGTCATAAGGGGCGATGGAGCCCCTTTATGCCCAATTGTCGCCCGAGATTATCGTAATAAGATTGATCGCTACCGCCACCATCGATCCAACATGGTGAACAGCTTTTGGCCCACGCGGTGCATGCACCGTGGGTGTTGATGTGGCGATCGCGATTAACAGTGTAATACGTGTTTTGTAAAATGTGCTCAGAGTCTTTGGACATAGTTGTAGGATAGTCGTAAGGTCGAGAGGAATTTTGATTTTAGCAAGTTCTTGTTGAAGTTCGTGGAGGGATTGCGTGTAGTTGTGGTGGATCCGTGGGTTGTTGTTGCTCAAAGAATAGATGTCGCTACCTTGTTGAGGAGGTCGACTTCAGCAAAGAATGTTGAGTGGTGGTGCTGCGTATGTCGGGCATTCGTGGTCGTGGCTCCCCGATCGCGGGTGGTAGCATTGACAGACTTGAGTGCCTTACCTTCTCGCGACGCTCGATGAGTTGAAGCAGACTTTTGCGCGGTTTAGGTTGAACATGAGGAAGTAGTTGATCCGCATTGGGTGCAAAATGAACAGATTTGGTTGATGGCTCACCGGGTACGTAATCGGCTGCAAAAACTTGGTGCACGGGTGCTTATGGCGTGGGGAATGAGGGAGAACCTCAATCCAGCTTGGAGGATTCAAGGCTGGTGTTGATTGCATGGTAAATTTCTTCTTGGAGTTGATCATCCAATTGTTTTTGAGTTGTTTGTCGTTGGCTGGTTGTTGTTGTGGTGGCCGTGGTGGCCGCTTTTGATAATCGGGCGGCCTTGCCTTCCCTTGGCTTCCCATACTTGAAAAGGTGTAAGACGACCGCCGCGGGTTTGATTGGTGCCGTGAATTTGTATTTGAACTTGAGGAAGTTGAGGACACCGCAGATCGATGACCCCATTGGTCACGCTTGAAACATTGGGACTTGCTTGGATCAAAAGTGGAACGAGGAGGTCCACGCTGTGGTTGCCGTTGTTGCCGGGTTGTTGTTGTTGTCGGGGGCGGCCTCGCGGTCCGCGGGTTGAGTTTGCGTGGGTACCTTCTCGCGACTTGGTGAACAAGACGCTGTCGATACGGATTTGGTCGTGGATTTGTACATTCTTCGCTGGTGTGGTTCTCGCATGTTGCGCCGCTTGCAATGGATCATGCTATCCACGAGTTACACCTCATTCGCCGGATGTCCCGAAAGTAATCGCAAATAGTACACCAAATGTTATTTTGGGGAACCGCCGCGGAGGCGCCGAGGTGCGCTGCGGGTGTAGCCGAGGGAAATGGGAGTATCGTGGGTTTGATCACCGCCTGGAGGAAACATGAACAGAGTGATTGACTAATTCAATGGCTTCTTGTAATGTCTTGGGGCGCAAATACTACCATAAATCGGATGTGAGAGGGTAAGCCTTGAAGAAACCACACTAGAATTTGGCTTTGGGTTGGAAATTCCTTCAACTTGTTGACTAAGATCCGGCAATGGCCGCAAAGTCTCTCGCAGATTCTCCCCGGTTCCGCTTTGAGTGTGTTGAGGTCGCTCGCCAGCTTGTTGATCATCCGCAAGGGTGCCGTGAATGGGAAAGAAAAGAGGTCTTCATGTGTATCCAATCTTGTTTCCAAAGTGGCTTTTGTTTGCCATCACCATTCGTGGGGTGCTCCACGCAGTGGTCGCCGAAAAGATGTGGAATTTTAGTTTTGGATCGGAGTGACCATTGAGATCCGCAAGTGACTCAAATTCATCCATGTGAGCCCGAAAGCACTCGGGTCTATGTGTTGACCTTTATCATTTCCAAAGAGTGGATATTGGAGTTTTAAAGCATGTGTAGGAGTCGGCGCATGAATGGGTGTTTGCATTTGTGGAAAAGAAAAGACAAAAGAGGTGTTGGGTGCCGATAGGTACCAAACCCGCATAGGTTGTGTGAGATTAGTAAAAGAGGTAATCAAGCAGCTTGTAGTGGGAACAAAGGTTGTGATGTGCATGAACAGCTGCGGTGGGGAACAGCGATTAAGGGAACAGATCGGTAGGGGAATTGACAAAGGTGGAAGCGGTGGTACCGGTTCCTAAAGAAAGATTACCAATAGAGAAAACATTTTGCAGATGTTCCCAGAGAAAATTGGCGGTGGTTCCACGATCTTGAGTTGGGGATTCCGTGGAGTAAATTCAAAGGGTCGTGGTAGGCCTCTACATGATGTGGCTTAACGGTGGAACTGGACAATGGCTTACCTTCCACAGGGAGGCCTGGGTCCGAAAGTTGTCGTGGTGTAGGTGGAACAGATTGCGCCTCGCGACAACGAGAAGAGACAATCGAACCGTGAGTGTATGTGGACATATTCGCGGGAGGCGTCGCGCAGTTCATGGCGACGGCGTCTTGACTCCATCTGGTGTTGAATATCGTCGGGAGTAAAGAAGGGATTGAACATGGTATCAATACAGCTTTCAGAAGTGAGCCCGGCAACAGGCGCCAGTGTTTGGGGTCCTGCTCGGATCGCCGAGGGACAGATCTCCTCGTGAGATCCGCGGAAGTCCTAAGCAGGCAAATCCGAAGACACTCTTGTCACGCCGATTTTTGCTAACAGAGGAAAGAACAAGAAAAACTCGAGATAAAACAAAGAATGGCAATACACAATGAAACACACAAGACACTTGTGGAGAACACGGCAATCCATTGATCAAAACAAGTGTACAATGAAGGCTCAAAAGAGCGCGACAACAAAGCACCAAAGATGTCCGCTCAGAGTGACACAAAAGAACACTCGAACCCTCTCTTTGAAGGAGCAAAAATGCTACAATATATAGGAACACGGAGTGGCCTACGGGCCTGAATCTGATCCTCATCATGACAACGCGTGCTCCACTACTTGGGCACTCGAACAGGAATCTGAGCTGTCCGCGGCCGTGCTAACAGACAAGTAGTGGCCCGCCGTGGGTCCTACCTTTGGGTCTTCTGCTTCTTGGAGGAGCTTTGACCCGCCGTGGCGCCTTGTGGATCCCTCTTCTTGGACACCGTGGCCAGTGGGGCCTCGCCCTCATGCAGCAAGTATAGACCTGTGTGTCTGCCAGGCACAGGGCTAACACTCCCGAGCTTGATCCGCTTCCCTTTCAGCAAGGCTCTCATACATCGTTGCAGAAGCACGTCATCTGGATCCAAATCTCTGTAAGTATAATGTTTATTGGCATGCCTTCATGATCATGATATTTCTTTCTATAATTTATCCAAATCCCCCCTAAGGGATATATGCTCTGCAGTAATGCCAAATGATCCTTTCAGCTGCATTGCAGCACATACAAGGAAAGTACCTCATGTTATCTCTGAAATTTCTCCACATGGTATTATCATTGCGTATAAGCCAGAGATGGTTTTCAACCTTGGCATGCAAGCTATTTTTCCCTAACATTGTCATGTACTCTTTCTACCGTGTGAAGATGTTATGTTATTACTGTCACTTTGGATACAAAATATAAAGTTGGATAGCGATCGCTTTTAATTGATGGGAAGGAATCAACGATTGCGCTAAGGCTTTGTGCTCCACCAAAAATTGCCAAGAAAAATAAGCCTCGATGTCGAAGACTTGGCCCCATTGATTTTCTTCTACGTTATGTTGCTTGTGCTTTCAAAGTTCTAATTGTCTTATTCTCTTGGAAGTTGGTAACATGACTCCCTTTAATATCTGCAGATCTCCTTCTTTTCGGTGAGCCCCTCCATTGGATCATCTCTCTGTTGTGGATCTCCACTAGCGTGGCAAAAATGTTCTATGCTTGCCTTGGGGCTTTCGGACAGCTTGATACTTCTTTCTTCATTAATCTTTGTAGTGAGCGTAAGGTGTAAAGATATCGAGACTCCACCATGAGTCTGGTGAAAATACACTCTAAATTGTCCCATCGAAACCTTACCTTATTTGGAAGGTCAATATTAGATAGCCTCGGTTCTGTAAAAATGACACCATCACCGAGTTTTTAAATTTTCTTATAAAGTTTTCTTTCGAAAAGACAACTCTGCGAAAGGTCCTACGATGTTTGAGGCATAAAAGCATGTTGTATATAAGTTTAGTTTCATATTAGATGTTTGTTAAATTGTAATGAAATGTAGTATCTTATCCATTGATAAGCCCATATTGAACAACTAGCCATCGATTCGGGCCCGCTATGTGATCCCCGAAGTTGTGTAGCCTCAATTTGTTAGGGTTTAGCATTATTAAATTTATCATGAAGCATAGAATTCGTGAGCAGTAAGTAAAATATTGTGAGGCGAGAATGCTAGAGCCGCCCTTTGTATTCTTTATTTTATTTGAAGAAAGGTCGGTCTTCGCAATAAAAATTGGATTTCTTGGGCTGTGGTGAGTTTCTTCATTTGTGGTGGGCAATTGCCGTTGTTAAATGGGAAGAATGGGCCCATTTGCAATCATTTGCGGCCTGGTTTGACAAGTTTGCATATTTTGACCATTTTCCTCACTATTGAGTATATCGATTTGGCAGAGCAAATAAGTACTAAGCGATTGAGTTAACAAGCTCTGGAAAAGATCTCTCATGAGCATCCAAGTGCTTGCTTGCTTAAGTTGGTCGAGCTCTTATGGTCGTATTGTCCTACCTAAATTTCTTTTCTACATGTGTACAAGTAAGTCTTATGAAATTGTCATTATGACATGGATTCTTTCTTTGTACTAAGTCGTTGTTGGCATTGTATTTGTCAGAGAGCAGCTGTTTCTACTGTAGGCAGCTTACATCCGATTCTACTGATATTGTGATGATGGATGTGCCCATTTTGACAATGCTTTTGCAAAGCCAAGATTCATAGTTACCATTAACAACATTCTTTTTACTTCAAATATTAAATCTATTTTAGACATGACTCTTTGAACTTTGGCTGCATATCAGGTTGTAGAGCATGCCTCTATGTGTCTTACACGTATTGCAGATTCCTTTGCGAATTCGGCAGAAAGAATTGACCAAATTTTTCTAAAAGATAAACTTATTAGCCATTCTGCACATTCAAGAATGTTTTGTTTTGACAATGTCCAAAGCTTTGAATGCATCATTTTGTAGAATATGCAATGCAAATTGATCCAATTGTTCCATCTCTCTCTTCTCTATTTTAAGGATGGGACGAATGAACCCTCACAGCCTAGGAGCTTGCTGATGCTATATAGTCTTCGCAATTGAGTGTGGTCTTGCAATCCAGTACTTGCTGCTCTACTGCATTTGAGTTCTCACATGGCTAACAAATGAAAAGACATAAACTGGTAGCAGATAAGCTAGGCCTATATCAATTTGGAAGCCTATATCAATTTAGAGGTGGTACTGCTTTGGTTCCTCTATGCCAACCTAATCCTTTTATTTTGTAATTTATCAAGGAGCTATAATATATCCTATCCTTTTTTTTTATTTTCCTTAGCCCTGTCTGCTCAAATGCCTTATTCGTTGTGTGTTCAAATGGTAAGAGTGTTCTCATACAAACAAGCAGCCCCATTTGATGTTCAAATAACGGGGTTGCATCAAGTTTGAGAATGCATCAAGTTTCTAGACAGGACAGAAGAAAGTAATAAGCAAACTATGAGATATAGTGTTTGCAAACTCTTGCTTAATGCCATGTTGGTTCTCACTCACTCTTGCTTAATGCTATGTTGGTCTCACTCACTAGATTCTAATTCCAAATGTTGCTTATAATGCCCCAAGGAAATATTCAATGCATGGGAATTAAACAATGTCGTCATATGTTAAACATTCTAGACATGTTAGACATTCTAAACATGATATGAGGCCTTTGATGACATTCAGAACTTCAAATTGAAAACAAGAAAAGAACTTATTTAGCTCAGAATTCCCATTAGAGATGCCATATATGGATGCTCTATTATAGTATGCCACCTCAGATATTTATAAATTATTCTGTGTACAACTTACCTCTGTGTTTTATCCCGTGTACAACCTACTTCCCAAGTCTTTTAACTTCTCTAGACCAAAAGTTAAAAAAGTTGCATTATTACTGCATGTTTTATTAATTACGACCAAAACATGTATAGGACTCCAAGTTATGCCTCATTGCGACTAAAACATTTATAGGCTCCCTTATGCCCAGCAACGCTGGGCACCATTACTAGTTCTATTATGATGCTTTTCTGTAATCATTTATCTTCATTCTAATAGTTATGATGCTTATATTCTCAATCCAACCTTAGACCAAGTATAACGTCCAGCCAGCCAAGGTCAACCCCAAGTACAACGATCCCACAAACTCCATTCCTTTGACCTTAGCTAACCCTTTGACCTAGACCTTCTCCGAAAATTCCGAAAATTGGGAACATTGTAGGCCGGAGATGAATTAGGAATCCAGCTGGCAAAAAATCAGAATTTATTTTCGTACAATGCATTAATTACGAATTTATGCGACCGGGACCTTGCGCCGTGACTTGATGTGGAGTGGGGGTGTTGATGCCAGAGCACGGACCCTAAAATCCCCCCGGAAGCTGCTTGCCCCGAATTTCCTCTCCCCAAGGCCCTGGGGACGGACGGGCGACCTCCTCTCTCGAGGAATCGCGATTTGGCTCGCCAATGGACTCGAAACGTCGACATTGCCACAGGGGACCAAGTTCCGTGGAGAAGACCACCCGACCTCCAAGAAGCCAAAGTAGCTCACTTCCATCACACTCGTAGTCAATTGGCCTAGGATGTGGATGCGGATCTTGTCGTGGAGGGTGAGTGTTTCTTTCTTTTGCAAAACCGACCTTGTAACTTGCTCCCTAAGGTAATTTTCGCCATTAGGACGATTTGGCGGGGTCGATTTGCCATTCCCGAGCCTCCCGGTGCGTTCAACGATAAAACATGCCCGGTTTATACAAAGCCCGACCTCGGGGGCCGGGGTTTGACAAGTTCTCGGGACCGTCACGGAATCTTTTGGGCCTTCCCGAAGAGGGGCCCCCGAGCGGAGGATCCAGCGGGCCGGATAGATAGGGGAACAGGGCTCAGGAAGGGTGGTCATTGGCGTGCTTGACCCTCTCCGGGGGCTTATTTGCCGGGGAAGGGCTGCCTCGGGAACTTTCTCTTGGGGTGGGACTCTCCCCTCTTGTGAGGGATCCCCCGCAAGGTCCCGGCCTCGCTTGACTTGGGGAAGGGTGCGGCTTCGGTTTCCATCGCGAACGGGCTGCCCGACCGTTCTAATGCTAACCCTTTGACCTAGACCTTCTCAGAAAATTTCTAAAATTGGGCTGTGTCTTTGGAGATGAATTAGAAATCCAGTGGCAAAAATCGGAATTTATTTTTGTACAATGCATTAATTTGAATTTATGAATGTCTTGCCACTTTGAAAAGCCCCCGACTTCTACTTGCCACATCGGGAGGAGGGCCGGGCCCAAACTCCGCCCGTCGGTTCCCCTTGCTCAGTATTCTTGGTCTGCGGCTTCTTAGCGGGGTCCCAAGTGCAACGGACCAAGTCTCGGCCCCCAAAACGCAAACCCTTCTAGAACCTAGCAACCCACATGGTTTACGTTTCGGAGGCCCTCTCCTTATCGATTTCGTAGGGACCTTGCGGCCGTGTCTTGGCGTGGAGTGGGGATGTTGGCCTTGCGGAGACCCTAAAATCCCCCGGCCGCTTGGGCGAATTTCCTCTCCCCCAAGGCCCCGGGGCCGGCGACAGCGATCTCCCCTCCCGAGGCAGCGATTCGTCTCTCGCCAATGGACTCAGGACGTCGACATTGCCCTGGGGAGCAAGTTCCATGGCCAGAAGACCACACAAGTTCACCCAACTAAGAAATGAGTTTTTCACGTTGCCAGATATCGCCGCGACGCGGCGTATTGTCAATGGTCACCGCCAGTCACCTACGACTTGGCGTACACGTGGCAAATACGCATCGGCGTGTCATCCATTCCCAGAATGTCACGCCACGCCGCGATGCGGCGCCACGCCGCAGAACATCCACCGGGCGTGACACACGCCGTCCACCCGGCCCCTACCCACCGGGCGTGACAGATAGACCAAGTGACGCTGACGTCGCGATGCGGCGTGACGCCGCGAAATGTGGCAAACCGCCGTCCACTTGGCACTGACATCCACCTGGCGTGATAGATCTGCCAGGTCACGAGTGTCAGACGTCGCAGTACACGTCGCATGTGACGTTCCTGCGACGTGACGTCGCATTGACGTCGCATGGTCACGTCAATTGCGACGTCAGGTCGCAGGAACGTCGCAAGGCCACGTCGCTAAATTACCATTCTCTTGTTGTGTGCATGGCAGTCCCTAGTTGGTTGGGCGAAGAAAGATCCTTTCTCTAGAAATGAAACGAGTCAAGGCGTAGACACTAGAGAGAAACAACGTTAATTGTAATTATGTCTATAAGATATTTCTTAACACTTAATATATAACATTGAATAAGGTCTAGTATAAAGCATATGGATTGAATCATGGCAAGGCTCGAAGGAATTTTGTTATCAAGGCATTTACCAAAGGAAAAATATTTAAAACTATAGGTCTAGGAACGTCGATAACTGGACATTATTATCATCGCCTAAAGAATATCAGGGTGAATAGTGGATTAGAATCCAACTTGGAAGTTTCTATCTTACTCAGAGGAATTTTCTTCCATAAATTTCCAGCGTGAGCATTATGTCGATATGGTTTTAGGAGACATTCGCAATGATGTAATAACTCCTAAGTGATTTCTAGCTCACCATGGTTGCACAAGTCCGGCGGAGTTGTTACCACCACAGCGTTGGTTTAGAGAAGAGTGATGGTAGACAGGAGTCTTTCTAGAGAACCAGGGATACTATTGGTTAAGTATAAAACGAGACTATTATTATCACTAAAAGAAGGCTTTACCGTGTTGGTAAAGGGTTTGGTGTGTCTTTGGGAGGTCAAGGATTCAAGTATTGCGTAGTACACTTTTATATAAAAGTTGCTATGCAAAAGAAAACAAAGTATCACAGATGTATCACAGATGTATAAGAAATATGTGAAATGTACATATTACATTTAAGAGAGCTTGGTGTGGTGGTAAGCATCTAGGCTTGGAGTTGAGAGGTCATGGGTTCAAATCTGGGTCGAGGCGCCAAAAAAAATATATGTATATATAAAGAAAAATACTAAAATTTTATACGGAAAAAAACGTGTTTTATATGGGCGCGTAGATGGCATTATCGTGCTTTCGAGCTTGGTGTGGTGGTAAGCATCTAGGCTTGGAGTTGAGAGGTCATGGGTTCAAATGGGGTCGAGGATTCAAAAAAAAAATATGTATATAAAGAAAAATACTAAAATTTTATACGGCAAAAAACGTGTTTTATACGGTCGGGCGCCGATGGCATTAT
This sequence comes from Isoetes taiwanensis, assembly GCA_021234155.1. Classification (NCBI taxonomy): domain Eukaryota; kingdom Viridiplantae; phylum Streptophyta; class Lycopodiopsida; order Isoetales; family Isoetaceae; genus Isoetes; species Isoetes taiwanensis. The sequence continues at coordinate 8,186,660 of JAJEKV010000021.1, forward strand.
ACGTGCTCCTACCGCGACTGTAAGTTGATGGAAAGCAAGCGGCGCCCGAGTTGACTTTCGGGCCCCCTCCTTGACCTTTTTCCGCCTGCCAATGACCCTCCTAGGGTATTTGGGTATGCCCGATCCATTGGAACCACTTTCTCCTTCATCTGAACTACCTACAAAAAGTTATAGCCCCTCCAAACTTGGATCCTCCAGTTGCCCTAAACCTCTTAAAACTTACAATCTACTACATCAATCTAGCACAAAACCAAACATCAAAGAGCTAAACATTCACACTAGCTTAAGCTCCCACCTAACTACCGAACTAACGAGTTAGGGTTTGGTCAGTGCTATGATTTGGTCCACCAAAATCATGGCTCACGATACCATTTGTGGCGGCTCCCACGAATATATCAAGGCTCGGACGTATACATACAGGGACTTCCCCCTCCCATGGCAATCAGCTCACCATGAGCAGGGCCCTCCGTCTAACTCGGGCCATCCGTAGAGAGATGCTTGGGTGAAGGACACGGAGGTGTCATTCGGCCCACGCCTTCAATGGGACTCCTAAGTTGCGGAAGCGTGAATACATGTTAGCACACAGCATAAATCATATATAAATAACCACCACGAAGGGTGGCACATCCATCCAAGTACTAACGGCAAAGAATATGCATCTAATCCTAAGGAAAACACCCCAAACCCCAGGTTCTACCCCGGCTCGAGACTCGGTGAGGATCGTGGCGGCTAGGTCTCAAGAGATCGCCGGGCCAATCTTGGCATGGCGTTGGCTGGCATAGAACATCGACTAGGGTTGTCCACTCCATACCCTACCCCCCTCGTGACCGGCTATCGGGCCTAGCCCACTTGTAGGAGTCTCGGGAGCCTTTTATGTTCGTGCAAGACCCCACCCCCACTTCACCCGCTTGCGTCCCTTCTGCGGTGCTAAGCAATTCCATAGCATCCCGACTTCGGTGGTCTCTTGTGCCTGGGCGTAAGTAATGGGAATACTGGGGGCTCTATCTAGGAGCATACTACAATACATGGGCTCGAGAGGTCTCTACCCCGTAATCCCCCATCTCGGGAGTGCTAACTAAGCAAAGAACTACTAAACCATCAACCAAAGCACATCTGAGACTAGACTAGAGATAAGAATACTCACCATATAAATCAGGGGTTAGCCTAACAGGTAAACCACAGAGAAAACAGAGAGAGAGCACACCACAGAGAGGCGCTATGCTATAATCATCAAGGTAACCTACTGACTAACCGTCAAATCGGTCTTGGGCTGCTCCATCTCGACTAACTGAAGGGCGCCTGGCGGCTGCTTCTCCTCCTTTGCTCCTAATTCGAATTGGGGCACAAAAGCCCCAATTTGGGTGTCCCAAAATGGAAACCCTGCCTTGCCCAATCGATTTGGGCCAAGTGGCATGTTATTAATTAACTAATTTGGTATTTTAGCCCTTTTTAATATTAGCGTAAGCCCTTAATTTGAATTAGGGTTTTGGGTTAGGTTTCCACCTTTATAATTTAATTATTAACATAGCTAACCTTAGCTTATGAATAATTAATGTGCCATTAATTATTCATAGTGACGTGTCATGTATTTATACTTAAATTGGCGTATAAATATGTGGAACGTCACAATTTGGAGAGCATGTCATGGATATAGCGACGCTGAGACATGATGATCTGCCTTCTCCCCCTGTCTCTAGTCACTTCTATCCCTAAACAATAATGTAACTCTCCAAAATCTTGCATTTCAAACTGCTTGCTGAGCTGATCCTTTAACCACTGAATTGCAGACATAGAATTACTTAGGATGATACGATCATCAACATACAAACAAAGTTTAAAATGAAACGCACTTATTTGCTGCAAACGCACTTCAAAAGGAATCTTTGAAAGATTCCCTAAAATTCCCTTAAAAAAGTCCATTTTTAAGAATTTTTTGTGACAGGTGTGACAATTTAAGTAATTTAGGTACCATTTTTGAGGGGTTGATTGAACATAACTTTCATGCAAAAATTTTAAATAGCAATTTTCATCCTCCTAAACTAGAACAAAAAATAATTACTTTTATAAAGTGTAGCAAAAAAGGGGCAATAAAAAAAATAGCAAGGGTAGTAGAGTGACAAAGAAGTGATATATTCATGGTTGTGAAAATTGTACAAAATTATGAACAAAATTGTCAAAAATATAGGACATTTTGATGAGACAATCATCACCGCACTTTACGTTTCTTTACATGTTCGAGTCATCGGACAAACTTACATTTTGCGGACAAGATCGGGATGCATCTCATCCTCCAGACTCATTTAATCCCACGATCACTTGAGCCTTCATCCTCGGCTTCACTCTCAAAGCTGGATGTACTAGAGCGATCTTCTTCCTCACTTTGTCTACAAGTGAGTCCTCATCATCATCTTTTTGGCCACCTTTCTAGGTTGTTTGTCTAATCCACATGCCGACCTTATTAAAGTTTGAGTGACCATACGTAACTTATTAGCGGCCGGTCGAGAACAAAGTCATATGCAAGAACCTTTACTTCAGCTAGATCTATGGCGGCGGTGCTTGCTTTGGACTTTGCTCTCTTTCCCACTCTGTTTTTTACCATCTCCAAAGTATAACTCCCACTGAAACCGGCGGCATTTGTTCTCATCCGGTGCACTTTTAATTGAGTGGGAATTCCATCCTCTCTTGTTACCTCCGGTACTTTAGCTAGCGAGCGGCTTCCCAGTTCATCATTATCAATTTGGGACAGCTATGAGCATTCCTTTTCGAATCTCACGAGGCCGAACCGGATACTCGAGCAACTTGTTGTGTCTTTGTGCGTCTGGGGGCGGTGTACATGACTCTGTCATCTTCATCCGAGCTAGCCAATATCTCTACATGTTCCTCTTGATTCTCAGTTTGCCTAGATGGCCTAGATTGATTGAATAAGCGGTCTTCGACCTTGTAATGAAGCTTGCAACATGTCACGTTGCCGAGAAAAAAGCGAGGCCACCATAAAGCATCTGCCTCCCCAAAGTGGTTAGAAACACGGTGAATACTTGTCTCAATAAAATCCAATGATTTGTCCGAGTCAAATGCTCTTCCCTCCTTTTTACTCTTTGTGATTTCTTTTTCAAGCTTTTTTAGAGGCATTTGCTCTGCTGAGAGAGCATGGAACTAGTATTGGGGATGGTGCGAATGAATTGAATACCTGCTGCTGGTACATACTTTGCAAGGATGTGGCATATTTCTTTCCTTGTAAGATGGCCTTGCCATCTACAAGTGAAATTTTGATCGATCTTTGAAATGTAATGTTTCTCAAGGGCTCAATAGCACGGTGACCCAGTTGATCTCTCCAGAAAAATCCATTCTTTGAAATCATAAGTTTCTTCCAATAACTTCGATATGCGGGCGAGGATTGTAGGAATCTTGGATAACCTCAATCATTCTTTGGTAGGCTGAGCTTTTTTCGAGCAAGGCGTTTAGAGAACCTCTTGAACATCGATCAATTTGATCGTGTGTATGACCAACAAGCGAGGAAACCAATCTTCACCTTCTTGAAGATTTGTTTCTCTACTAACATAACACGATAAGCAAACAACGCCTGATTCTTATTTTCCCTTGTCGTGTTGTCTAGTGAAGATCTGAGAACCGGTGGTATATGTTCTAGATTGGAAAGAAGCTTATTCAATATTGTGATAGTGAGATTTGGATCAGCATGAATATTTGGATAATTCAAAAATGCCTTGCAAGATAGTTTTCCATTAAATACCATAGCACCAACAACATGCGGATGTATGAAATCTTCTTGACATCCTTAGGCACATTGACAAAATGTGGTAGGGTGGTCTTCTTACGGTCCATTCCATCAATAACAACCGATATGTAGTTGAGTGGTTGTTCGGTGCTTTCTTCCTATGTTTTGTCAATTTTCTCCTTTCCAAAGATTGTTGTTCTCTGTGCTTGTTCGGTTTCTCCTTCAATGCATCGAAATGAAAATATGTTTAGGAAAGAACCTACTTTTAAGTAGAACTAGGCAAGAACAAATCGCGTCCAAAGCTTACTTTTAGTGTGAAGTGTCCTTGCATTTTGTCTCTGAGCTTTTAATTGAGCATGTAGCACAAACAGACATCCTATGCTTTCTAGGAATGGACGCGAGAAAACTCTTTTTCGAGCACGATAAAGTAAGAGTAGCGGAACAAAGCGTTCTCGGCCTCAACACACATCTCCTTATAATTATCGTAGACTTCTTGTTTTATTGAAATTGTCACTCAAGTGGTACATAGGGCTGTTAGGGAGTTTCTCACAAGACTCCTTAAAGAAACCTTCCATCCGGGGAAACACATTGAAGGGCATGAATTCTGGTTATGCCTCTGAATGGCGGTAGTCATTGATGCATGGATTCTTGTCAAGCCTTTTCTTGGCGGTCAAGTCGTGCTTTGCCTAAAGCATGAATCAATTTGAAGGCCGTTTGGTGGAGGCGGTGTGGCCACCACGGCTGTGTAAGTAAACTTCTCACCATCATCGGCCTAATATTGAAGGCTAAGTAGCCCCTTTGGTCTAGCGAGTCATTGAGCTGTAACTATCACGAATCAACCTCAATTCCTTTAGTCAATCTTAAGCAAACAACGTTGAGAACAACGATGCTTTGTATGTGTTGCCCTCAAGTGAGCCTAGATCCATGAGTTTCTTTCTTCTAACGGTTGTACATGCTTTCTTGTGTAAGTTACGCTTAAGATTCTTACTTGCGGGGGCTTTGAATTCGAACATAGAGTCTTGTGGCTTTGGTAGGTCCCGTCGAGAGATCAACATGAGGTGTTTCTTCGTCGAGAGATCAACTTGAGGTGTACTTGTAGATCTTGAGAGGTTTGGTGTGGGCAAGTCAGGGGGAGGTGCTTTCCCTCTCTGGGAAAAAGTGTCGAGGTTGGTGGCGTAGTTGACCAGCCCCCGAAGTGTCGTAGAACCACGGGGAGTTGCGTGTCGTATTTGCTCCCACTTGTTGTAGTACCATTTAGCGAAATGGATGGAGTTGGCGTGATTTGCCTCAGGGGATTTAGCCCTCACGGTGGACTATGGGCTTAACGTACTAAAATGAAGTGGAGGAGGTAGTCGACCTCTCTAGCTGTGTGGTTTGGGGTAAAACGCATTGGTGGGGCAAGCGGCGTTCGGGGAGGCGGGGTGTGGTGGAGTAAATTGAACTGGTGGTGGAAGCCGAGGTGGTGGTGCGTCTTTGGAGTAAACTCAATAGAGCTGGGGGTTTGAATGTCGGAGGCGAGAATTTTTGAGGCTACTTCCGGTGTGTCGGTTGAGGGGGTGTGAATGTGATTGCGGGGAGGAAGCACGCGAGCGAGGAGTTGGAGGCTCTGCGGTTCTTTTTCTCGAGCCATACTCGAGAAAAGTTAAGCGTCTGCTTGTATAAATTTATCTGACGAAAAAAATGACGGTAAAAGTTTACACGAGGGATGGTATAAATTTATCTGAGAGAAGGCAAACTTGAAGCGGCGGTTGTCTAAATTTATCTGAGAGATGGTATAAATTTATACTGAGGAGGAGGGCAACATAGAAAAAAGCGGTATAAATTTATACGAAAACTCACACACGGTTGTATTGAAAACTTTATGGAGGCTATCTGAAAGCGGCACTTAGCGAGGTACTTAAGCCCGGCCCGGCCACACTATTTTCTACATCGGCTGCTAGGAGTCCAAGGCGCTCGGCATTTGCGCCTTATATACCCCTCAAATTGCTTCTCAGAACAGCTATAAAAGCGAATCCATCACGACCATGGCCAACGTAAGTCTACTATCCGTCTTTGTTTTAGTTTCTCGTTTTTGTTTTAATCTATTTAGAGTGCAAGCGTACGGTATAAATTTATACCGATATGGTTCTCAGGTGGTATAAATTTATACCGCTTCGAACACGCAGCGGTATAAATTTATCTGCGGCTGGGTTCTGGAGCGGTATAAATTTATAAACGGCGGTATAAATTTATCCGTTCGCAATACGATTGGTATAAATTTATACCATGTGTTATTGGAGGCGGTATAAATTTATACCGCTTCGAGCTTCTGGCGGTTTAAATTTATACTTTCGAAGACTGGCGGTATAAATTTATACCGCTCGAACACTTGCGGTATAAATTTATACCGCGGTTGAGGCGGTATAAATTTATACGCTTCGTGCTTTCGAAGTCATTATAAATTTATACCGTTCGAAACCATTTCGGAATCTTGATGTCTAGTGCTTAGCGAATGGTCGAACCTTAATATTTTGGTAATATTGTTGTGTTTTAAGCTTAAATGACACAAATAAAGTGTTAATTTAGAGTGGATTTTATGCCCTTTCAGCCCTTTTTTTTTCTTGTTGTTGTGTTTCAAAAAGTCGAAAAGGTTCGATTTCTTGTATAAAAATGGTTTTTTTGGCGTTTTTCAGCCATAAGATCAAGTTTCTACTTGAGGGTCATCATCAAAGGCTACACCACGAGAGACCACGGACTTATGAACTAAAGGAGCAGGACTTGGTATGCGTCCACGGGCAAGAGAGAGCAAACCCAATCGAGGCGTACCTTTACTTGTGCCATCAATCGGGGAAGGGCAAGTTCAAGTCGATGATTATTACCTATTTGGCGAAATTATAAACCTTGTTACTCTGAGAGAGCGATGATGAAGTTTTGATGAAGTGCAATAATGACAAGGGGAGGTCTACTATGTTACGAATAGTAGAATGCTTAGAATAAGCATGTGCAAGCCCAAAAGGCGTGTATGATTACATTGCGGACAATTACAAAACGGCTTTGTAAGTTACTCTTAGTTGCTTTCCGGGTATAAATTTATACAGTCATTCTCTAAACTTAACCCCCGCATTACGGGGACATAGTAGAAATTTTAATGTCATTGGTCTTTGTGTGAAGAAAAAGGGTTGGTCAAGGGTCTATGGTACCCCCGTAATATCGAAGAGGAAGAGAGGGAAGAAGAAGAAGAGGAAGAGGAAGAGGAAGAGGAAGAGGAAGAGGAGGACATAGTAATACCAAAGGGAAAGGGTAGGAAGCATTCCTTTGGTAGTAGATACACGACCTCCTACTAAGAAAAAAAAACTAGAACCACAAAGCCCTTGGCGATAGAGGAGTGTGAGAAGCTCTTGAAGGCTCACGGAGGCGATATCGTTGTGAAGCCCTTGAGATAAGTCAAGTGCTATTCTTAAAGCGGGTTAATGAAACTAAAGCTGCTCAAACAAACAATTTCTTTGACATTGAGCACTATTAAGAGCCGCCTAAAAAATGAAGATGGGGTCAGAGTTCTTCAGGTCCGGAAGCTCTACGCGGCACATGTGGCTATACTTAAGCAAAGAATGAGAAGAAATCCTCATGCCCATGTGTCTCCACTAGTTGTAATGGTTGGCGAGTCGGTGCAACCAATTGAAAGATTTCAAAAGGCTAACCGAGGATTACACCTACTTTGTTCTTGGAGGCACACATAGCTACAAAGCAAGGAAGGAACTTTCAAAAAAGAAGAATCCGTAACGAGGTTTGGAAGAGTGTGGAAGCACATATCTACGTTGGAGTCCACAGACGAGGAAGCAAAGGTCATTGCCGTGAGTCATAATCTCGACAATGACTTCAGACTAAAAATGAGTCTTATAGACAAGATCCGCTTCATGCACCGGGAATACGTAGAGTTCAAGCAAGTGCATGGAGAGGACTTCAAAAAACAAAAGAACAAGCTCCAAGAACTTGAGAAGCTTGTGTCCGCAGTCTTTGCCTCGGCTATGATTGGATAAGAAGCCCATAATGGGCGTGAAGCGATGCGACAATTACTTCGGCTTGCTTTGAGGAGGCGGTCAAGTAAGTAAAAGCTTTAATTTAGTTCTCGTAGTATGAACTTTGTAAATGCGTACCAAGGAAGACCGAGCCGCGGTATAAATTTATGAGTGGCACGGTATAAATTTATCACGGTGCCTGCACCGTATGAATTTATCTGGATGCTGGTCTTCCATGTGCAATTAAATAGTAGCCTTCACAATAATCGCTTTTTCGCCATTCAACACTAAAATACTTGTGTTTAATCGTTGACAGGTTTGGGATCTTCAAGAAAGAATATTTTGTATGTTTGAAGATGGTGAGCTGAAAGAACAATCTAGCTCTCTTGGGAAAAAAACCAAAAAAAGGTGGTGAGGGAAAACAAAAAAGTATGAGCATTGTACCACGGGACGCGACTCTGAGGGTTTAAAAAGCAAAAGAAATTTTTGTAAGACTTCGGAAATAGTTGTGGCCAAAAGAATTCACTCTCGACGAAATGGCCAAAGAAGCTAAGGCGTAAGCCACATTTTTCTTATCTCGTGTTCTTTTTTCCTAACTTTGTCGACCACATTTTTCCCTCATGATCAAGGAAAGACATTGTCACTGCCGAGGCGAGTTAATGAAGCAACTAAACACGGAGGATTTGGGAAGAGTGCAAGTCTTTATATCCAACTTCTACTACTGATTCTATTATCGAGAAACCATTTGTTAACCCGATTAATTTGGGTAAGTTGTGCGAGAAAATACCTTTTGTTTTCGTGCCTTTGTCTCACGGTTTTCTTCTGAGAATAAGAAGAAAAGGCCTACCAACGGGATTTTTAAACCTGGGTTCGTAGAGCCAAGGAGGAGGAAAGTAGGCCCGAAAGCAATTGAGCAAGGAAAGGAAGTCATCACTAGCGGTTTTGATACTACTTACGAAAAATTTACTACATTTGGTCAAGGCGTCCGGATGGGGTTATTGAGGGTGATTTGCACAAAAGGGGGGAGTCTTTTAGACAAACAAAACTTTACATTATGCATTGCGAGATATTCCTTACGGCTTCAAAATCAAGGATAGCACGTTTGACGAGGAGGCTTTTACTCACTTGCAAATCCGTTCTTTCTTGGATGGCCTAAAAAAAGTCCACGACATCGAAAGCGGAGGGTCATCATTTTTCATTCCGACTGCCGGGCGATGCCGGTGCTTAAACCTATGGGGGGGCGATGCATGCTTGCGAAAAGCTGCGTTTGGTAAGCATTATATTTAGCAGCTTTTTTCACGGTAACTCCACGGTATAAATTTATACCACATCGTCTTAAAATTTTGGAACAACCGTGGTATAAATTTATCTGACAAGGCAATAATCGTATAAATTTATCTGACTTCGCCGTGGTATAAATTTATCTGACAAAGAAGGCAAATGGTATAAGTTTATACCGCTACACTCTTTTGGGCTAACTTGTTTTCCTTGTTTTCTTTCTACTAATTTGTAATTTCTTTGCTTGGCGGGGCTTAAAACAAGCGTCAAGGGTCATGGTGGTGGTCGGCGCTTAGTGAGTTGTTTGAGCATTTTCATATAGGTTTTCTGGTAGCGGACGCCAAAAAACCATGGTTCATTTTAACACGCATGAGAATGAAGACTCCTCCACTGCAATGCATTTTAGGTTCCAATTTGTTTTGCGAAATTGAGAGACCCACAGCTGACAAATTTGTGGTGTCCCATATCGAAACCCCGCGGCTTATTAATAATTTGTCTGATGGTTTTCGCCACGGAGGCTGGATCCTAGATGCCTTTTACGGATCGGGCACCACGGCCGATTTCGCCCTTAGCGAGGGACGCAATGTCGTCTCCGTCGACATAGACCCGGATAAAGTAAGTTTCATCGGGACCGGGATAAGCTCTTGCGAATCCTTTCATGATAGCGAAGCTGGGAGCAAAAAAGCGGTGCCGGCGATGTTAAGGGGCACTTGCAAAATCGACCTCCACTTACGGGGAAAGAAAAGATGAGGAGGTGGAGTTTGTTGACTTGGAGAACTGTGGTGCCGAGCGGAGAAACCGCTTTGTGCCAATAGGTTTGGAATCGAGGAGGGGCGTCTCTGCTGTTGTAAGCTTCGCAAGAGCAAGATCCCAAAAAGTGCGAGAGTCTGTGGATTTGGGAAGAGCCACCTGTCCCACCTCTCGTATAAATTTATCTGAGACGATGAGTTCTTAACTACTACCATTGTAAACTATATAATTATAATTTATTTTGATGAGGATTTTTAAACTGAAAGCTTTGTCTCTTCAACAATGCTTGATTGAAATAACTCTTTCTTGCTCTATGATTTCACACTCTTTATCTTTCCAATGTCTGACTTTCTTAGTACTTATATTAAGCTTGCAAAAAGACAAACTATATTTCCCTCTGTTTTTAACAATAAATATTTACTGAGTTATCAAAATTAATGTCTCACTCCTCAAAAACAAGCATTTTTTTTTTTTGCCCTCTTTTAAAAATGAAATGGCTTTAAAAATGTTGCTTTTTTGGGGGTGTCCCGAATGCTAATTGCTCAACAATCTATTTTTGCTCCCTATTTTGTGTGTTTTTTTCAAATTCTTAATTTTTATAAAGGAATCTTTCAAACGCACTTCTTAAATAAGTGCGTTTCATTTTAAACTGCATCCTGTACATTGTTCCAATAATTTCATCGTATCAATAAAATGACTATTTTGGTACATTGCAATGAATGTGGCACTATAGCTTTAAAGCTCCCAATTTGGTGCACTTCCTAATTGCAAATATAATTCTATTCTTAATTGCACCCATCTCAACAGCAACGTAAGAAAAACCAATTAAATGCTTCATGGAGATTATAGCGACGGATTTTTTCGACTATTACCCCGGACGGAAAACCGACACAAGTAATGGCGAAGACTCTAACGCTTTATCGGCGTTTTTGTGATGCTTCTTGTGGCGATTACTTTGACATATAGCGTCGAGAAAAAGCGTCGAATCTCGACGATTAAACGGCGACGATAGCGTCGAGAAAAAGCGTCGAGCTTTTCGGCGATTAACGACACATAAGCGTTGGAAAAAGCGTCAATTTTACGACGATAAACGACACATAGCGTCGGAAAAGCGTCGAGAATTCGCGCGCTTATCTGACACATAAGCGTCGACAAAAAGCGTCGAAATTCGGCGATTTTTACGATAACCAATCGTCGGATAATATTCGTCCCGGACAAATCGTCAACCAATAGGCTCACGGGCCGGTTGCTGTTTTATGAAGACCATCGGCGATTTTTCGACAAAAATGCTCATTCTCTTGTAGTGGCGGCTTCGGCGGTCCCAAGCTACCTTGAGACCAAGACTCGGCCCCAAAATGCAAACCCTTCTAGAAACGGCAACTCCGCGGGGTTTTACGTTTGGAGGCCCTCTCCTTGTCGGTTGGCGGGACCTTGCACCGTGACTTGATGTGGGTGGGGGTGTTGGCCTTGAGGAACGGACTCTAAAATCCCGGGCTGCTTGCCCGAATTTCTCCCTAAGGCCACGGGGGCCGGGCCGAGGCGACCTCCCTCCGGAACCACTATTTGGCTCTGCCAATGGACTCAGAACGTCGACATTGCCCTAGGGACCAAGTTCTGTGGCGGAAGACCAAAACTCGGCCTCCAAAGCGCCAAACCCTTCTAGAACACGGCAACTCCGCGGGGTTTACGTTTGAGGAGGCCCTCTCCTGTCGGTTGGCGGGACCTTGGCGGTGACTTGGCGTGGAGTGGGGGTGTTGGCGCCCGAGCACGGACCCTAAAATCCCGGGAAGGCTGCTTGCCCGAATTTCCTGTCCCTAAGGCCACGAGGGGCCGGCCGAGGCGACCTCCCCTCTCCGGAACCGCTATTTGGCTCTGCCAATGGACTCAGAACATCGACATTGCCCTAGGGACCAAGTTCTGTGGCCAGAAGACCAAAACTCAGCCACCAAAACGAAAACCCTTCTAGAACACGGCAACTCCACCGGGGGTTTCGTTTGAGGCCCCTCTCCTTGTCGATTTGGCGGGACCTTGCGGCGGTGTCTTGACATGGGTGGGGGTCTTGGCCTTGAGGCGGGGACCCTAAAATCCCCGAAAATTTGCTTGCCCGAATTGAGTTCATTACAAGTTAATTATGCCATCCATGTCAAATAGCTTTAGGGGCGGATCCGTTGAACAAGGGCATTCTCTCTATCCATATGCCTTTATCTTTGAAACACAACCATCATCACAAGCAACCAAATCTAATCCCCCCAACCCACGGTAGTCTTTTTTTTTCTCGTAATCATTTATCTTCATTCTATTATGATGCTTTTACGTAATCATTTATCTTCATTCTAATAGTTATGATGCTTATATTCTCAATGCAATCTTAGACCAAGTATAACGTCCAGCCAGCCAAGGTCAACCCCAAGTACAACGATCCCACAAACTCCATTCCTTTGACCTTAGCTAACCCTTTGACCTAGACCTTCTCAGAAAATTCGAAAATTGGGGCCGTGTCTTTGGAGATGAATTAGGAATCCAGGTGGCAAAAATTAGAATTTATTTTCGTACAATGCATTAATTACAATTTATGCGTAGGGACCTTCGCGCCGTGACTTGGCGTGGAGTGGGGGTGTTGATGCGAGACCACGGACCCTAAAATCCCGGAAGTCGCTTGCCCGAATTTCCTCTCCCCAAGGCCACAGGGGACGGGCCGGGCGACCTCCTCTCTCCAGTCGCGATTTGGCTCGCCAATGGACTCGAAACGTCGACATTGCCACGGGGACCAAGTTCCGTGGGCGAAGACCACCCGACCTCCAAGAAGCGCCAAAGTAGCTCACTTCCATCACACTCGTAGTCAATTGGCCTAGGATGTGGATGCGGGATATTGTCGTGGAGGCGTGAGTGTTTCTTTCTTTTTGCAAAACCGACCTTGTAACTTGCTCCCTAAGGTAATTTCGCCATTCGGGGACGATTTGGTGGGGGTCGATTTGCCGATCTGGAGCCTCCCGGTGTGCGAGCGATAAAACACTTGCGGTTTATACAAGCCCGACCTCCGGGGCCCCCGGTTTGACAAGTTCTCCGGACCCGATCACGGAATCTTTTGGGCCTTCGAAGAGGGGCCACGAGCGGAGGATCAGCGGTCGGATAGATAGGGGAAGGGCTCAGGAGAGGGTGGTCATTGGCGTGCGACCCTCAGGGGCTTGGCTGCCGGGGAAGAACTGCCGCCGGGAACTTTCTCTTGGGGTCAGGGGACTCTCCCCTCTTATGAGGGATCCCGCAAGGTCCTGGCCTCGCTTGACTTGGGGAAGGGTGCATTTCGGTTTCGCAGCGGGCTGCCCGACCCGTTCTAATGCTAACCCTTTGACCTAGACCTTCTCGAAATTTTGAAAATTGGGTACGTGTCTTTGGAGATGAATTAGAAATCCGGTGGCAAAAATCGAGAATTTATTTTCGTACAATGCATTAATTGCGAATTTATGAATGTCTTGCCCTTTGCAAAAGCCCCCAGAGCTTCTACTTGCCACGCCGGGGAGGAGGGGCGGTATACAAACTCGCTCCGTCGGTTTTCCTTGCTCGTATTCTTGGCTGCGGCTTCTTAGCCGGGTCCCAAGTGCAACAGACCAAGTCTCGGCCCCCAAAGCGCCAAACCCTTCTAGAACACGGCAACCCACATGGTTTTACGTTTGGGAGGCCCTCTCCTTATCGTTCGGTAGGGACCTTGCGTCGTGTCTTGGCGTGGAGTGGGGATGTTGGCCTTGAGGCGGAGACCCTAAAATCCCAAGCTGCTTGGCGAATTTCCTCTCCCCAAGGCCCAGGGGGCCGGCCGGGCGATCTCCCCTCCCGGAACCCACGACCGCGTCTCGCCAATGGACTCGGGGCGTCGACATTGCCACGGGGAGCAAGTTCTATGGCAGAAGACCACACAAGTTCACCCAACTAAGAAATGAGTTTTCCGTCATTTGTATCGTCGCCGTGACGCGGCGTATTGTCAATGGTCACCGCGGGGTCACCTACGACTTGGCGAGTACCGCGTGGCAAATACGTCTTGGCGTGTCATCCGATTCGCAATGTCCGTCACGCCGCATGCGGCGTCACGCCGAACATCCACTGGCGTGACACTGCCGTCCACCCGGCGCCAGTCCACTGGCGTGGCGGATAGACCAAGTGACGCGGCGTCGCATGCGGCGTGGCGTCGCAAATGTGGCAGCCGTCGTCCACTTGGCCCGACATCCACCGGGCGTGGCGGATCCGCCAGTCCGCAGTGTCGACGTCGCGATTACCGCGTCGATGTGGCGTTCTGCGGCGTGGCGTCGCATTGACGTCGCATGGTCACGTCAATTGCGACGTCAGATCGTAGGAACGTCGCAAGGCCACGTCGCTAAATTACCATTCTCTTGTTGTGTGCATGGCAGTCCCTAGTTGGTTGGGCGAAGAAAGATCCTTTCTCTAGAAATGAAACGAGTCAAGGCGTAGACACTAGAGAGAAACAACGTTAATTGTAATTATATCTATAAGATATTTCTTAACCCTTAATATATAACATTGAATAAGGTCTAGTATAAAGCATATGGATGTAGTATAGATTGAATCATGGCAAGGCTCGAAGAAATTTTGTTATCAAGGCATTTACCAAAGGAAAAATATTTAAAACTATAGGTCTAGGAACGTCGATAACTGGACATTATTATCATCGCCTAAAGAATATCCCAGGTGAATAGTGGATTAGAATCCAACTTGGAAGTTTCTATCTTACTCCGAGGAATTTTCTTCCATCGCTCAGCGTGAACGTATGTCGATATGGTTGCGGAGACATTCCGCAATGATGTAATAACTCCTAAGTGATTTCTAGCTCACCATGGTTGCACAAGTCCGGCGGAGTTGTTACCACCACAGCGTTGGTTTAGAGAAGAGTGATGGTAGACAGGAGTCTTTCTAGAGAACCAGGGATACTATTGGTTAAGTATAAAACGAGACTATTATTATCACTAAAAGAAGGCTTACCGTGTTGGTAAAGGGTTTGGCTGTGTGCTGGGAGGTCAAGGATTCAAGTATTGCGTAGTACACTTTTATATAAAAGTTGCTATGCAAAGAAAACAAAGTATCACAGATGTATCACAGATGTATAAGAAATATGTGAAATGTACATATTACATTTAAGAGAGCTTGGTGTGGTGGTAAGCATCTAGGCTTGGAGTTGAGAGGTCATGGGTTCAAATCTGGGTCGAGGCGCCAAAAAAAATATGTATATAAAGAAAAATACTAAAATTTTATACGGCAAAAAACGTGTTTTATACGGTCGGGCGCCGATGGCATTATACGTGCTCCTACCGCGACTGTAAGTTGATGGAAAGCAAGCGGCGCCCGAGTTGACTTTCGGGCCCCCTCCTTGACCTTTTTCCGCCTGCCGATGACCCTCCTAGGGTATTTGGGTATGCCCGATCCATTGGAACCACTTTCTCCTTCATCTGAACTACCTACAAAAAGTTATAGCCCCTCCAAACTTGGATCCTCCAGTTGCCCTAAACCTCTTAAAACTTACAATCTACTACATCAATCTAGCACAAAACCAAACATCAAAGAGCTAAACATTCACACTAGCTTAAGCTCCCACCTAACTACCGAACTAACGAGTTAGGGTTTGGTCAGTGCTATGATTTGGTCCACCAAAATCATGGCTCTGATACCACTGTGACGCTCCCTGAATATATACGGCGCTCCGGACGTATACATACAGGGACTTCCCCCTCCCATGGCAATCAGCTCACCATGAGCAGGGCCCTCCGTCTAACTCGGGCCTTCCGTAGAGAGATGCTTGGGTGAAGGACACGGAGGTGTCATTCGGTCCACGCCTTCAATGGGACTCCTAAGTTGCGGAAGCGTGAATACATGTTAGCACACAGCATAAATCATATATAAATAACCACCACGAAGGGTGGCACATCCATCCAAGTACTAACGGCAAAGAATATGCATCTAATCCTAAGGAAAACACCCCAAACCCCAGGTTCTACCCCGGCTCAGACTCCAGTGAGGATCGACTGACGGCTAGGTCTCAAGAGATCAGCAGACCGAATCTTGGCATGGCGTTGGCTGGCATAGAACATCGACTAGGGTTGTCCACTCCATACCCGGCCCTCTACGTGACCAGCTATCAGGCCTAGCCCACTGTAGGAGTCTCAGGAGCCTTTTATGTTCGTGCAAGACCCCACCCCCACTTCACCACTGCGTCCCTTCTCTGGTGCTAAGCAATTCCATAGCATCCACGACTCGGTGGTCTCTTGTGCACAGGCCGCAAGTAATGGGAATACTACAGGGCTCTATCTAGGAGCATACTACAATACATGGGCTCAGAGGTCTCTACCCCCCGTAATCCCCCATCTCCGGAGTGCTAACTAAGCAAAGAACTACTAAACCATCAACCAAAGCACATACAGAGACTAGAGATAAGAATACTCACCATATAAATCAGGGGTTAGCCTAACAGGTAAACCACAGGGAAAACAGAGAGAGAGCACACCACAGAGAGGCGCTATGCTATAATCATCAAGGTAACCTACTGACTAACCGTCAAATCGGTCTTGGGCTGCTCCATCTCGACTAACTGAAGGGCGCCTGGCGGCTGCTTCTCCTCCTCCATCTCCAATTGCTCCTAATTCGAATTGGGGCACAAAAGCCCCAATTTGGGTGTCCCAAAATGGAAACCCTGCCTTGCCCAATCGATTTGGGCCAAGTGGCATGTTATTAATTAACTAATTTGGTATTTTAGCCCTTTTTAATATTAGCGTAAGCCCTTAATCCTTTATTATAAAGTTTTAGTGTATGTCGTGCATAAAACCCTAAAATTTTGACGGCTCAGATTTGATCTTTAATTTAGTTCGACGGGCCAGATAGCCCGTTGTTTTTCCTTCTCGCTCTAGCCGTTTAGGGTTCAATGGCTTTTCTCCCCCTTTCCACGTTCTAGGGCCCGGAATAGCGCCCATATGGATTTCGTACCTCGGCTGAAGCAGTTGGAGAAGTTGGAGCTTTGTTCGAGCTTTGGAGGCCACAGCTGCACAACAAGTTTTAAAGATTTATGCCTTAGACTTTCTCTCGGGCTGCCTTTAGCCGAAGAGCATATTAGCTACAATCTTCAGAGCTCGGCTATGGCGCCCTATAGCGAGCTATGGGAAAAGCTTAGAAAGATCTGCAACACTCTTCTCTTAAGCCATAGCAGGTTAGA
Organism: Isoetes taiwanensis; assembly: GCA_021234155.1. NCBI lineage: Eukaryota > Viridiplantae > Streptophyta > Lycopodiopsida > Isoetales > Isoetaceae > Isoetes > Isoetes taiwanensis. Next base: position 8,203,620 of record JAJEKV010000021.1, read on the forward strand.
ATCATTCATCTTTAAGAATAGATATGGTGTCTGTGCAATTTGAAAGGCCTATGATATTTGAAGCTGTGATTTAAACGCACTTCCGATAGGTCCTAAACAACTACCAGCCACATATCAAAGAAGCTTGAATGAAACACTCTTTATTTTGCTGCTGATACAGATCTAGCATGTTGCAAATAAAATGTGAATACAGGGCAAATCGGTTCAAATATGCCAGTCAAATTGCTTATCATGGATGAATGCCCTGGCGAAATGGCCAACTGGCAAAATATGCCATTATGTGAGCAAGTCATTACTATTTTCCTGCAAAGATATCAAAAGCTCCATTTCTTTGGACGTGAGCAAATGGAAGAGAATATTAGGTATCCAAGCTCTTAGACTTGGCTATGGCATTACCCAGCTTTTTGGCAATCAGATATGCTAACACAACTGACCAGTATGAAGATTTCTTCCGCCATAGCCAGAAAGCCAGAAAGCTCTATGAACTTTAGGGTGTTGCACTGCTGCGGGTATGGTTCAAATGCCAAGGTTTCCTGTTGTTGCAGGTTTGAGTTGAGTAGGTAGCAGGGAGTATTCCAGGCAAGCATGAATATAAGCTTTAGACAGCGGCATAAGGACAGGACTAGGATTATCTTAAGATGACGCCTCTCCTAAAGCGTCTTGCTGCTCTTTTGAGATAAATCTCCACTTTGTATCATACTGGCCAATGCCAAACTAATAGGGTAGTATGCATATTGGTTGCGCGGATTTATTTTCCTGCAAGGAATTTACCTGCAATGAGAGTATTTATATTGGATCCGTACGCTATTTATAGAAGTTACAAAGTTCCAGCAGGCAATGACTTTCTTTGCATAACAATTCCAAGTGATGCTGCGAAGCAAAATGTCGAAATAACAATAATTATTGTGCGCTGAAATTTTTTCTTTTTTGCAGTTGAAACATTTGTTATGTTAATAGATAGGAATCATGCTATTGAGACTCTGAAATCTTTGATATTTCCAGAATATGGATGTCTGAGGAGAAGGACATGATTAGATCGTATGTTCACACAACCAATGAACAATAGCAGATGAAGATAGCAGAAGATCAATGTGGTAGATGTATGCTTTATTTGCAGTTGTTCATTGTGTATGTTATTTATTCAAAGTGATTTAACTGCAATGTTTTCAGAAAGCCACAACTGGGGTATTTTTCTTGCTGCCAGCAGATTGACTGAGTTGGAGAAAAAATGTGAGAAGGTCTTTGTTGTTGTGGGAGTAAATACTGCTTTTAATAGCTATAAAAGATGTAACTTTGTTCGAGAAATATGGATGCCCTAGGTTTTGCAATTAAATTGTATCATTACAATGCAGAGTTCTGAACATGCTTAGATTGAATATTTCTCCAAGGTGGATAACACTTGAACTAAACTTTTCTCAACTCCAGCAAAGTTCAGGAATAGTTTTTGCTATAGCAGTTTTGGCAAGAGTGCATGCAGGATTCGATTCCTTGCGGTCTGCTAAAACTAGGCATAGAATTTTCGGCCAGCCTAGGGAGCTGCTATGGCAGGCAGGAGCTCTTTCGGGGAGCCGAGAATCTGCATTCTAAGTCATGTTTGGTTTTCTTAGCTCAACGGTGCAGAGGCAAAAAACGTTCTTTCGAGATGGTTGAAGATAAACTTGCTTTTAGTCATCTATTTTACCTCAGTGCCATAGAAGCTGAAGCTTACTTCTTTCCTTTGCTCCCCTTCTATTTGCAGTGCAGCTTCGAGGAGAGGATCAAACTGAGCAAATATGCCTTGGCTGGATTTGGCAGACACAGTGCTAGAAGACCATGGTGCTAGAAGACCATGGTTCTAGAAGGCCATGGGGCTCATGTTACTGCTTCACCATTTTGCAGATTCTTCAGAAGATGCAGGGCAAAGGGGCATCCGTGGTAGATATAACGACAAATACAGGGCTGGACGTAGCGTCTGGTTGCGTGGATTCGAGTTGTTAACACAGAAAAACAGATGGTAGCTTCGGCACTCGAGGTGCTCTGGTTTCCTTTGCGACCTTTTTTGCTTGAATATATGCAGATGTTTTAACGAAAATGAACATATATTTGTTGGAATGATAGGTAAAAACTACCAGTGGGTAATAGACGAGGATATTTATGAAGGAGACACTCTGCAAGTATATTTTTTCGAGATAAATTGACTGCCAAGAACTTCTTCTTTCTATTGAGCTTTGATAATAAAGAAGGTAACGGATCAAAGAAAGAAGAGAAGGCAGAGCAGAAAGCAAAAAGAGATGGATGCTGGATTCTATGCCAACTTTTAAGGATGTATATATGCTCTTCAGCTTTTAGTAGAAAACCATGAAAGCTTTTGACTGCATCAAAATTCACTCTGCAGAGACTACTTAAACCTCTATTTTGGTGTTACCTCATTTATGCAATGTCCTTTGGTGTTCCAGAAGGCTGCAAATGGCTTGCCAATGGCAGATGGATGCAATTTGGGTTGCAAGGGGTGATCCTGTGGACTGGCCTGTGAACTTCCTATCCTAGAGAATTTGTTCATATTCCTCAAGGATTTGGCTCTATGCAGGCCCATAACTATTGTAGCCCAAGTGTAAAGAGTCCATGCCAAGGTTTTTCAATTACATGCGGATTCCTGAAAATCTTGGTTTTGTAAACGACTCTATGCTAAGGTTTTTCAATTATCATGACGTTAAGGGCCTTCAATCATTTGGTATAATGTCTTTCTTATATGCTGGGTATTGATATATTTTTACATTACATGATGCAAAATATTAATGATGCTACATCAAAAGATGTGAAATGAAATTACAACCATAATAAGCCGGTCTTCTATCTTGAGTTAGCATGGAACTCGAAGAAGTCTCTACAAGAAATACCATCATTTGCAACATTTGGAATTCATATTTGTAGTGCATGCATCATTTGATAATAATAGATAATTGTTTAATGCTTCATGTACATGACTGTTTTCTATGCGATAAAGAGCAACGAACCATAATAAGCACAGAAACTCAGCACATCACTAATAGTGGATACTTTTACATTAAAATTGGTAACCTTACTAGGCATATTGTATCCCATTTCACATGCATCTCAAACCCTAATAGTTGGTCACAATTTTGCATACAAGGTTCGTAAAATATGTATGAAATACACAATAAACATTCAAATACATATATATCCTTTTTCGTGAACTTTGTATGTAACTAATGATCATGTGCAAAAAAAAACTAGCAATCATGATGTGTTGGGCATGCAAGGATGGAATTAAAATGATGTGACACAATACGCACATCCCTTTGGCAGGATCATGCTTCAAAAGAGGGCATAAAAGGGACAGAGATGGGCTTTGTCATAGCAATGGTTAACAATCCCCGCATGATATTCGATATTTGTTGCAATATGACGTTCATACAAGAGTTTTTAAGAGATAAACAAACTTATGCCCAGCAACGCTGGGCACCATTACTAGTTCGAATTAGGGTTTTGGGTTAGGTTTCCACCTTTATAATTTAATTATTAACATAGCTAACCTTAGCTTATGAATAATTAATGTGCCATTAATTATTCATAGTGACGTGTCATGTATTTATACTTAAATTGGCGTATAAATATGTGGAACGTCACAATTTGGAGAGCATGTCATGGATATAGCGACGCTGAGACATGATGATCTGCCTTCTCCCCCTGTCTCTAGTCACTTCTATCCCTAAACAATAATGTAACTCTCCAAAATCTTGCATTTCAAACTGCTTGCTGAGCTGATCCTTTAACCACTGAATTGCAGACATAGAATTACTTAGGATGATACGATCATCAACATACAGCGCAACAATAAGGATATGCTTCTGATCAAGTTGGGTTTGATAGACATTGGAGTCTGCTGCATTACGGGTGAAGCCTAAGGATGCTAAATAACCATCAATCTTGTGGTACCACATCCGAGGTGACTGCTTCAATCCATACAGCGCGCGATGTAGCTTGCAAACCAACTGTTCTTCGCCAACTTTCACATACCCTTCTGGCTGCCTCATATAGATCTCTTCGTCTAACTCACCATGAAGGAATGCAGTGGTCACGTCCATTTGATGGACATGATAATCATTGACCGCAGCAAGACATAATAAAGTTCTTATAGACACAAGTTTAACAACTGGAGAAAAAGTGTCGGTATAGTCAATACCTTCAACTTGCGTGAATCCACGGGCGACTAGTCTTGCTTTGAAGCGATCAATTGAGCCATCAGATTTGAACTTCAGCTTGTAGATCCACTTGCATGTCACGGGCTTCTTCCCTGGAGGTAAAGAAACCAAACTCCATGTCTTGTTCTTGAGGAGGGACTGAAATTCCGCGTCCATGGCTGCCTGCCATTAACTTGCATAGGGACTGCGTACTACTGCAGCAAATGAAATGGACTCCTCTATAGTGTCATGAGCAAGGTACATGCGAGGCTGCTTAGAAGACTGCAACTCAAGGGATGCTTTGGCCTTTGCAGAGGGTTTGCTTACTCTTCCATAGCGACTAACATATGGTCTGATGCGCACACCTCCTCCATGCACATGAAACTTGGGCCTATGTTGAGAAGAACTAGCACCCTGGACTCCCACTGGCTCAGAATCATAGGGTACTAGTGGCTGCGCCTCAGGGATTACATGATCCATGGGAGGCGTAAGACTAAGGTCCTCTCCTTGCTGATCCACATGACCTTGTACCACGGGGACCCAATCTTCAGGAAATTCTTCTTCATCCTCTAAAATTACAGCATCAAGTCTATGTGCAGCAATAACTTGAATTTCCAAGAGATCTTTATAGAGAAGATGCTCTCGAAATACAACATCCCTGCTGTAAAAGATGCGGTGAGTGCGAACATCATACAATCTGCTCCCCATGGCACCTTCACCACACCCCAAGAAAAGAGACACTCGAGACTTATCAGCAAGTTTGTGGCGCTTCTCCTTGGGAACATGCGCATATGCTAGGCACCCAAAGACACGCAGCCCACTAAGATCCGGTTTCTGCCCTGTCCAAAGCTCCTCTGGAGTTCTGCCATGGATGGAAGCAAGGACTCGATTCTTCACATATGCTGCGGTGCTAAGACCTTCTCCCCAAAAATGTTTGGGTAACCCAGAATCTGCAAGCATGCACCGGGTAGCCTCAACTAGAGTCCTATTCATTTGCTCAGCCAACCCATTTTGTTCAGGGGTGTATGGATTGGTACGCTGCTGTGTAATTCCATGCATATGGCAGTAAGAAGTAAAGGCTTGGGAGAGATACTCACCACCACCATCCGTTCGTAAGACTTTGACACGCCGCTCAGTTTGAACTTGGGCTGCAAGTTGGTACCGCTTGAAAGCCATGAGAGCTTCAGATTTGCGGGCCAACAAGTAGACTGCAACCTTTCTGGAATGGTCATCTATGAAGGTGATGAAGTACTTCTTGTGGCCAATTGTCTCTTCTCTCATGGGCCCACATATGTCACTGTGAACTAAATCCAGCAACCCTTGTGCTCGCTCAGACTTCTTCTTAGGAAAGGATTTTCTACTTTGCTTGCCAAGAACACACGCCTCACAAAAGCCTATCTTTCCTTGCGTATGTATGTCCAGCCCACTGACTAGCTGTCCTTTCTGCATCTCCTTAAGAGCTTGGCAATTGTAATCAGCAAGATGTCTATGCCATAACATCAACTTGGAGTCACCTTCGTGCTCTTGAGCAATCATCATCATGTCTACGGGAGAGCATTGGTTGATAATACGAGCATTCAATCTGTATAGTGAAGCATGCCGCTCTCCTAATGCTACCACCCACATTTCTGGTGACAAAATTTGGCATCCACTACGGTTGAAGCACACTGTGTAATCGAGATCAGCCAAAGCCCCAACTGACAACAAGGTGTGCGCTATCCCTGGGACATAAAAGACCTTATGAATTGTCTTGTTACTGCCATTCTCAAGAGAAATCTTGATACTGCCTTCCCCTAGGATCACCTTGTTAGAATTGTCTCCAAGTATGACTCTCCTTGTTCCGCTGACAGGCTGCAGGTGTTGAAAGAACTCCTTCTTTGGACACATGTGTTGTGTAGCCCCTGAATCTATCCAAATAACAGCCTGCTCATGATCTGTTATACTATCATCCACACGTGCCATGAAGTTCCTTTCATCTTCTTCCTTTTCTGCAGCAAAAGCTTTGTCCTTGCCTTTTGCAACCCAAAGTGGACACTCTCGTGCAAAGTGCCCTTGTTGCTTGCAAGTGTTACAAGCACCTTTTCTCTTACCAAAAGGAACAGAAGATTTCTTGGCTGACCGTTTGTTTAGACCTCCCTTAGTCACTGGACTGCTGCTGCTGCCTGTTTCCACTTTGCCTTTGTTCTGTCTCACACCCTGCTTGAAACCTTGATTGGCAAACATTGCAACAGAAGACGTCTCTCCTGCCTTTTGTTTCCTCTCTTCTTCAAGCAAAGATGCAATATTCTGATCCAATGTAAGACTCTGGACAATCTGCAATGTGGTGACAACATTGTTGAATGACGATGGGAGACTATTAAACAAAACCGCTTTTGCATCTTCATCTTCAATCTTAGCATTGATCCCAGCCAATTGGTGCAGCAGGAATCTCATTTTGTTAATGTGCTCAGCCAAACTTGCACCTTCCTGCATCTCAAGATCAAAAAGCTGTTTCTTCAGAAGCACCTTGGAATGCTTAGCCTGCGCTCCAAATATCTGCTCCAATGTATCCCAGACTTCTTTGGCATTCTTTGAAAAATCCACATGATGTATGTGTGTATCTCCAAGACCAAGGCCAATCATAGCCATGGCTTTCTTATTTTTCAACTGCCACTTTGCTAGTTCTGGAGCATCTGTAGGCTTCTTTTCTGATTCATCTACTGGGTGAAAGTATGCTGGTGGGTATCAAATAAACGCGGTGCTGAACCCAGCACCAGCACCCTTCATACTATTTTTTTCCACCCTTCACCAAATGAAGTCTAACCCTGCCTATGCCCGTCACTTCACATAGGGCGTACCCGTTTCAATCATAACCTGCTTACCGCCCACCGTAACTAATGACTGTGACCCGAAGGGATTTTTGAATTTGTAATTTGCAACCGTGCTCCCCACCTTTTGCTACTCCGGCCAAATAGCCCGCGGAGAAGAAGCTCGAGAATTTCCGCATTCACTCTAGTATTCCAAAACTCAAACGCACTATGGTGAAGAAGGTTGTTAATCCGCCGGCTCAGCCAGCAATTCCAATGGATGCCATGCGCAGGGTAAGCAAAATGCACTGCCAATTTTGATGGCTTACGATGCCCTGTTAATTTGTTTTTCTTGATTTCTTTCAGCCCAGAAGGAACGTGCCCCTAAGACCGGACCTGGCTGATTGCCGAACTGAGGAGGACTTCCATGCTTATGCGGGTCTATCAAACGAGGGTGTGCATCCCTCTCAATTTCGAATGGATGTGATATCTGCAGCGGAGTATAATGAGGTTTGGGACACCAATGGTGTCATTCCCAACAAGACATCTATCGACAAAGTAAAGCCAGAGCATGAAGAAGCTCTAATTGAGCTGTTGAGCAAGATATACTCAGAAGGGTTGAAGAATAGAGAAGTAAGGAAGACAGTTTCCTTTTTATTTGCATTCAACAACTGCCAGAGGGCCAAGCAGGATCCCGAAAATTTCAAGGTCAATTGGGCAGCAGTGGCAGCAAAAAGCAGAGCCTATTCGAGCAAGGTCAAGAGTGAACCCAGCACCAGCGGCCCTGTGAACACAGCAGAGCCCAGCAAATCACAGCAGACAACAGCACCTGAAAGCATAGCAGAAAGGCCAGCCTCAGCAGGCACTGCTGTAAAATTAGAAGGGAGGTTGTCATTCAGGAATACTGCAATGTGTCCAGCAGCATTCTCAGCTTATGGGGAAAATATTTCCCGTCTGGAAAGCATGATCCAAGATATGCAGGAAGCCCTAAAAATGCAGCAGAATGACCTAGTGTCAAAGAAGGAACAGGCTGCACAATCTCAAGCAAAGGGAAGCTTCTTCTCGGCTGCAGAGGGGAAGTTGAAGACCATAAAGGATAATTGGGTCAAAGCATGGAGGTGGGGGACACTTTTTGTGTCAGCGACACATGGTGCTTAGGGGGTGCTTTCCGGAGCTATTTTCTTTGTATTTTTAAAAAATATTTTTCTTTTATTTTTTTGTTATTTTTCCCTAAAACGCATTCATATTACGCCTTGGAATACAAAATTTCAGCTTCATCGGAGTTATAAAAAAAAGATAAAAATAAATCAAATTTCCCCCATTAGGTGCTTAGGGGGTGCTTGGCTGGCGCAAAAATGACCCCCAGCTCCATGCTTTGACCCAATATTGCACGTCTTCAAGCACTGCCAGATCCTAATGCAGGTGTCTCTGCTGAGATTCATTCTTTGGAGAGGGAGAAAGATATGGCAGAATATATGCTGAAGTCCCTACTTGAAATGGGGGGTGGGCCAATAGATCAAACCTGTGTAGAAAAGGTGGCTGCACTAACTGCTGAGATTGCCAACAACGAGTCCCTCCTTGCAAAAGCCCAGCAGCACTTACAGAATGTCACCAGGCTGAGGGAGATGACAAAGAGAAATGATCAGCTGGTCAGCATCACTCCAATACCATTAGGTGCCAATTGGAGATGAGGAGAGATGCTCCACTGTGGTCTTGCATTCGGATGATTACACCCTCAACTGCGGATGAAATGTGGACATCATTATCATGTTAATTTTGCACCCGGTTTGCTCATGGAAAAAGGATGCCTCGAAAGTGCGCAGAGACCATTCCCTGCTGGGGTTAGTGCAGGGGAAATAGGTAAGCTTATCTGAAGAAAGCGGGGAAGTGTTGCATCTTTGGAACATCTCACAAAACCGAGAAGAAGATAATTGATGTTGATGAGCATGTAGCCACAACTCGATAGCGGGGGAAAAGGAAACAGTCAACACACCAAAAAGTAAAAGGACCCTAGGATCGCCAAGCACAAGTCCACAAGGGTTCACACTACCACGCCAAGACATGGGAAAAAAGGTACATGCCCCGTTTTGGGGCTCGATTTTGAATTGGCGACATTAGAAGGTCTTTGTAGACATTGGATGACAAACTACCGCCGATCTTGAGATCTTTACTGCGGCAAACACTGGCAAAGACAAAGGTCTTTGGAGACACCAAAGCATGCAGAATCCAAGGGAGATTCAAGTAGTACTGATGGTGCCAACAATTATATTATAGTTCCAAATTCTGCAGCTGCCTCTACAAAGGCCTCCTCTAACACTGTTGCTGCAGGGAAGGAAAACGATGGCGAAGATGTCGGCAATCAGATTCAGACAGTCGTTAAGCAGGTGAGCAGGTTGACACGGTCAAGGGCCAGGAAGGTTGTGGAAGAAGAAAGTGAGGGTGAGTCAGAAAATGACCTTGATGAGGACGTCCCTATAGAAGTATCATTTGGAAAAAAAAAACAAGGCTAATGTAATTTTGCCTTATGTATTTCAGGCCAGCAAACCTTGATTTTGCAAGACAACCCTAAACCATCAGCCAAAAGGTTTTTGTTCAAACAATTAATATATTTGATCCCTGTTTTATTCCACCTTTAATGTGCAAATTTTGGTTTGGATTATTCATTCAACTTAGGCTTCGTAAAAAACTTGCGAGAAAAAGAAGGGCAAAACCCAATGGTTATAATGAAGAAGACAATACGATAAAGAAGTGCCAAAGACAAACTCTAACATACAAAAGGTGCATGTTATCCTGTTACATTTCGAATGTGTATTCTCTACAAATTTGAGTTGTTAATTGAGCTCATCCTTGCATGCGGGGAGAACAAGGCAGTCGCGGAATGAAGAAACCGAGGACAAAGGCACCGCAAGGGTTACTGATAGCCAGGAAACACCCATACATTGGGGGCAGGGAGATACTATTAAGGATGTATCTGACTATGGCTATCAGCACTCTCCATCATCTGGTAGCAAAGATAAAGCGAGTCCAAATAGGTCGCAACAATGTCCAAAGACCTCCCGATAGCTCCCAACAGAGTCCAAACACATCGCGGGTAAAGATCGCAAACACGATGCAAAGACACATCGACAGTGGTTGAAAACGTCGAGGGATGGACACCCAGACGGAAGTGCATGGTGCTTGACATAAATGGTGTAATCGCATGACACATGAGAGGAGAATGAAGCGGGAAAATCTTGCCTCCACCACAAAGCGAAGCATGTTGTAAAAAATGCGCAAGTAAGTACCTCATTTGCAGACCAAGGTATCATGAGTTTGTGGAGTGGGCACTGCAGAGGTTTGATATTGTGATTTGGAGTGCTTCTCTACTTCGGAATACAAGAGATATGGTGGATGCTTTGTTCCCTGATTTGCAGACCAGATTCTTGAAGGTATATGGGCAAGAGCATTGCTATGCATGCGAGCATCCAACCAGCACAGAAAAGCAACTTTATTTCAAGGAGTTGAAGGTTGTACTTGAGGATTTTCCTCAATATCATGGTATGATTTTTTTGGTTGATGACAGCCTACACAAAGGGTTTCTAAACCCTGCACACACAACCGTTCCTGTTATGCCTTTGAAGGGGCAAGAAGAGGACAACTTTTTGCAGAAGTTTGTGTGTCCAGCTTTGGAATACTTGTCTTCACATACAGTACAGGAAATCTCACAAATTGACATCTCTGATGCATGGTTGGACAAGGAGACAGTTGCAGTGCTGGATTACTGCCTCAACAACTATCTTGTCTCGGCCTACTATATCCTCAATGCTCCATTAGAAGTACAAAGAAAGCTGCTGGGCACCCTTCCTGGCGAGGAGCATGACTCTGAAGACTTCGATGACTCATGAAGTAACCATTGTACACTACTTTTTTGTAATATATATGTATGATTACTTTGTCTTATCTTGAGTATTGAGTGATCTTGAGTGATGTCTCTAATCTTGAGTGTACAATTTTCTGTAATATATATCAAGCTTACTCTCCAATACTACAAGCATTGTTTCCAATACTAAAATACTCCAATACAACAGTCCAATACTACAAACATTGTCTCACAAACATTGTCTGCAATACAATGATCAAAATTTGAGACAAGTACACAAGTAACTACAGACCTGTTACAATGATAAAACAACTAGGTCAAAGCATATTCAACCTTCATATGGCGGTATCATCAAGGATCATCCGGTGAGTAGCTTTGTTCAAGGGAAAATCTGTTGGTGCCGGGAATCGATTCATCTCAAACTTGATAGTGATGCGTGATGACTATCTTTGGAAAGTCGGGGCCTTTGTCTTCAAGTAGCTCCCAACTACCATCCGGGCCGGACAAAGATAGTACAAACCAGCCAACACATGTTCATCCACATTGAAGGTTCGATTCCCCGACTATCTTGACAATTACATCAAGGATATGCCTTGGTTTAACACATTTGACCACATAGAAATCTGCATTCTCGATTTCCCTCCTGCGGCTACAACAAACAAAGTTATCACCTTCCTCCACGTTTCCACTAAGCCATTCTCCATCACCTTCAAAAATGCCTCATCGATTTCGTCTTGATTACCTTCACCGGTGAGACTTATCGACTTTAGTGTAACATATTTCCAATTCTTCAACTTTTGTGCTTGTTCACACAAGATGACCGGTTTCCTTTCAAGCGGTTACCACGCGAAACAACTTAAACACGTATGAGCCACCCTTGTGCTTGATTTGGCCAAGTAATAATAGGATCTTTGTGTATTTGCTTGGTCCCTTCCACCCACAGCCGATCCGGTGGTACATCCTATCAACATCATCCTTTCCAATTACCCGGAAGTACACGCAAAGGAGACAACAAGTATTGCATCTCACGTGGTGACATAATACAAAGATTGCTCATCACATTACAAAATAGTTCGACAAAGACTTCAAGCAGATGAAAGCACTATTCCAAACATTCTACGCTAGTTCTGGCGGCACTACTCCAGCAGAATCTGGCGGATGAAAGCATAATACCTTTTGATGTCCCCGTTGTTTGGAACCTTCATTCCAACGAAGGCGATTCCACAGGGCATCAGCCCGACACCCTAAATCTCACCCCATCATACTTGAGCTGCTCTCTAGTGAATGCCCCTTTAAGACCCCGCCTTTGCCCATCGTGCTCTCCCCTTACCATGGACATCCCAAAGAAATTCCATACTATTTCCTTCCCTAGCTCATGGTGATATCTTGGTAGGAAATAGAATGGCGAGCAGGATTTGAATTGGCTAGAACAACCATCGACCAAACTATATGCCCGGAGAAATCTACACCATTTGATACAAGCCATGAATTGTGCTTTCTAAGACAGTGCTACACAAAAAGAGTGTCATGAAGCTTGTCATCACTCAAGTAAAAATGGGTTTCCTTCAATAGCTTTTCGATCCAGGCCCGATGTCCATCCTATATACGTGATGTGGGACGAGAATTGTTATCGGTCATTGTGCCAATGCCGGCTTTGAACCTCCCTTTGTATTTTATATTTGTAATTCTCTGCAAAAATCAATTACGAAACAATGGTGCCATCTTGGATATTGTCCGGGCAACTCACGAATTGCATGGCCCGCCATCTAGCCCACAGTAATTGTGTGGCACGAATATCTTCAATGTGGAACACAGATATGAAATGAAATCCTTCACTGCCGTTCTCTTGTAAGACAATCTAAGGACCGGCTTTGGTCCTTTCTTTTTTTTCCCCTTGCCATTTGAGGTCTCGTCTTGTCTTAGACTTCCGTGATTTGTGTCCCACCTGACTTCCTTGGATTTCTTACTTTTGTTCCCCTTCTTCTCGGCTTTGTCTTGCTTCATTCGGTGGTCCCACCAACTACCTTGGATTTCTTACTTTTGTTTCCCTTCTTGGTGGCATTGGCTCTTTTCTTTTTCTTTGCCACCGGCACCTCCTTGGTTGGCGATCTGCAACTCCACCGGCCTCTTCTCATCTCCCTTTGGAATGCGTAACAAGGTGCGAGAAAGCATAAAAGCGTAAGATTAGCGCAAGTTGAAAGCACAAAAGCAGGTATTCGTGCGGATGACAAGACATATCGGCATGTTTCAAAGATGCAATAAAGAGAGTATTACCTTTTCAAACGTCTTCCATTCAAGCAAGAACTCATGATTCTCTCTTTCTCTTGGACATATAGGAAGAGTTTTTATGCCACACTTCTGACATGTCTGCATCAAGCAGTCATGTTTATGCCATTCTTCACCCTCGCTCTTGTTGCAAACCACAGCCCTCGAGCTCATTTGGTTGAGTCATAACGTATGTTGGTGGCCGACACTTCTCACCAGTCCACGGACCTCGCAGTGCACTTGCACTCTTCACCATGAAATCCAGCCACGACCTTAATGCATTCAGGGGCTACCCCGCATACTCCAACTTCATATGGTATATGCAACAACAGGTTCCCTTTCTGATAATTTCTTTACATAAATAGGCTTCAACTTCTCGAAAGCCTTTAAGCAAACAGGGTGTTCAGGATGTGCCTTTTTGTATTGTTGAAATAGCTGCAGCTGAATGGTGGCCGTTGGTTAGAAATATTTATGCAATAATAGCAAAGAAAAATTTGTATGGAAACTTATACCTGTGTGACCTCCATAAGGTGCAAGGGATAAGAAATTTGGAAGCCTGACTCTCCAACAGAGTTCACAACATCTTTCTTGCAAGGAGAGACTCTACTATTTTATTTCCAGAATTCTGTTATACTTTGCTTGCAAGCAGGGGTGAGAGAATCGCATCTCAACCTCCTTTGGAAGCTAGACCACGGACCATTTCCAAGGATCTGCCTCGATTTTCTTAATGCAAAGCAGTTGCAATTGTTGACCCTCATGCAACCTATCATAAGAAATATTGCACATTAATCAATGAACATATCCCAACCAAAGACATCACTCGCCAGATACAAGCACTTAAAAGCATGAAGAAGCACGTGCATGAAAGCAAGAATTAGATGTACCTAACAGCCACCGCCATAGTGGGAATTGCATCTCGATTTTTGTGGAAGAAGCCATCACCGGTGTTGAGGTTACGGCTATCCAAATATCATGGTTCCTTTGCCTCTTTGTGGCTGCCATTGTTCCGTTTCAAGTTGTTGAGCAAAGCACCCCACGCTTTGCACTCCTTTGGATTTGGCAAAATTCCAGGTTCTGAGATTTCCATTTCGTGGTGATGAACCACCCTCTTCATCACATCGGCCTTGAGTTCGGGTGAATGCTTTTTGGTGAGCTTGTTGAAGTAATCAACTACAAGCTTGGCTATTTCTTGCCTGCGCCTCGCGTGCTTTCGGATCCTCCCGTTCAACCGGCCGCTTTCCTCATCTTATTCCGTAATCAGTATTCTCTCTTTTCTCTCGCATCCAATTTCTTGTAAATTGCAGAGGAAACTGGATCTTCACGCGATATTTCCTGTGTTGCATTGACATCCAACAAATCTGGAACACTGTATTGGAATTCATTAGGCCGAAAGTCCAATGCTAAACGTGTGATTGCCTCCAGGCCGGTATCAGGAAGCGCCATGAAATTCCTGAGAGAGGGAGAATAAGTGAATTGGAGGGAGAATTTTCGCGGGCCATGAGGTCGTGGTAGTTCTGGGCTCGATCGAATTTGCAACGTACTACCACTCGCGCGAAAATCCAGCCAAAATCCCACAATAACCATCCAACCGTATAAACAAACATGAAATGCAAAATTCAAATGTCATAAGTTTTGGGTTGTTTGAAGGGCATACCCTAGGAATGGAGGGTCAGATTTCAAGGGTTGAACATGTATCTGATTGTTAAACATTTCTAATTTGGCGCGCAAAGGATATTGGAGTATTTTAGAGTTGGGGTTCTTGATCTGGAATAAGGTTGGCTTTCCAGATTTAGGGTTTCATGTGCTCTGGTCAATTTTGGAAGGAATTGTTATCGACCGAGCATCGTGACCTTCTTCTAGATTTGCTACCATCGCAGACCATGGAACCAACGGCAAATTTTTAATCGGGGGTGGTCCGTAACTTGTGCCCACGTTTTGGGCAATGTTTTCTTTTTTAAGGTTCCATGGGCATTATATGCAAACTTGGTCAAGTTTGATCAGAGGCTTGCAGCAGCTTTGGTGCAAAGCTAACTGATGTTTTTGTTTGCACATATTGGCCTCATTTTGTTCCCACTGTTTGTGCAGCTAGAATGCAAGGGTATCCTTCAAGAGAAAGATCCATAGAACCAATTGCTCTTTTGGGTTGATACAAGAAAGGTGCCTCTCACCTCTAGAGTAGGCTTGCAAATTTGCTAGCCATATAAAATTAAGATAAGGTTGGACGTAGATTTTGATTGAAAGCAACAAAGATTCATACCACTAGAATATTCTATAGTGTAAAGTACTACATTAAAAGCTTGTTGTCAAAAACATGACTCCGTCTACATATGGTTTTGTTCTAAATCTGAATTTGGATGCATCATTTTATAAAGGCACAATTGGGGCTTATAGTGGACTACATAAATCATAAAAGGGCTGCAAGGAATATGTGTACTCACAAAATGTTGACAATCGCCATAAATACCCAATATATTACTGATGGATGTAGTAATTTACAAGCTAGACCATCTGCATAATGCCAATCACACAACATTACAAAATAGCACACACACATTTTGGTTAGCAAACACGATTAGTAATGCCCGGCATCATCGGGCACATGTTAGATGAAGAAGTTGCATTTTGATATGAATCCTATATAGAAGTCGCAAAAAATGGCAGATTTGACATACGCTCATAAACACATGGCACTACTTTTTTTTTACAATGTTTTTTATTAGAGCTTGAATTTAGTAAAACCTTGCAATGCTTAGCAAAGGAATCTCTTGGAGAAAAAATGACTTGCTTCCATTTCTATAACTTCTAATTATTTCGTAAAAGGGATGAAAGAAAATGTGCGGTTTCAAATTGTGCTTGCTGCATGTTTGTGTATAAGATACTTGCTGGAATTAATAGCATTTCCAAGGGATTGCTTTTTCAAGAATAGTGCATATAAAAGAATAGATGCATGCCTCATATCAAGGTAAAAGAATACATAAAAAAAGTTGAAAATCTGCATCATTTTCTATCTACAAGATAGTTCATAAAGGTATAGTGTGACCCTGAATTGGTGCTAAAGGGATCTCTATCAGGGGATCCCACGCAACCACTACAACCAAACAATGGAAGATGCATAGATACCACCTTGTTTTTGTGCAATTATAGCATGTCATATGCATGTCCCCATCTTTGATTTTGAGTTGACATCATTAATCATATCATATCATATTAACCATTGATCATTAACCATTAACTATAGACCTCATTAAGTTATTAAGTTTTATACATTGTCCATTAGCCATTGACCTAAAGTTTTATACATGAATTTTATGAATTTTAGGATGTAACAAGTATCGACAGGCTTAACAAGTTCACATGCCTATGGATTGTCACCTGGGATGATTTTGCCACAACAAAAACTACGGATAGTACTAAAAGGATTGTAAATATTATCGAAACAAAGAATCGAGCATGGGGACGAATGCTGCTTCCTGATTTAGGCGGTGTGCTGGATCACAAAAACACAAATTGTTGCGTAAAAATTTGTTTGTAATCAAGGAGCAGGTCTGATGAATTTGCTTTACCTTTCAAAATCGGCGCAGATCTGGCACGATAATGAATGGATTAATTTTGCCATTCTGATGTATGCTGGTTTTGATAAGCAGGTTATTTATTGATGGCAATTGGTGTTGGAATATGAATGCCAAATATATATTGATTCAAGAGAAAATACAACTGGGATATAGCTGATACTGGGACTTCAAACGTATCAGACTTATCCAAAGGACTCAGAAGGCAAAACGAAGCTGCTACAACTGATGATTGACACAAACGGAGCATCTGAACTTATAGCAAAAGTAAACGCTAATCTAGGCATAAACAAAGCAATGACTCAAGCTAAAATTAGGTCCTGAAAGTCCTCCGTGATGTTGCCTGGAATACCTCCATGACATGTGCTGACGCTGCCTTCTATTTTTGTATCTCAACACCCCCACTCAGTGGCAGCACATGAGATCCCCCACTGAAGAGTTGCAGGCCAAGTAGATCAATGCATTGACTGTGTTTGAGACGACCCAAGGCTTTGGTGAAAATATCAGCAGTCATCTGATCTGTGGGACAATGGATAAGGTCAATAGCACCATCAAGAACCAGGTTGCGAACAAAATGGTACTTAATGTCAATGTGTTTGACGCGGCGGTGCAGAACTGGATTGCGAGCAATTGCTAAGGCCCCCTGATTGTCAACATGAATGAGAGTAGAAGAGGAAGGCATGAGGGAGAGTTCTGTACAGAGACGTTGAAGCCAGACTGCTTCACGAGCAGCATGGTTGAGAGCAACATATTCAGCCTCTGTACTTGATAGGCTGACACAGGTTTGTTTGGTGCTGCTCCAGCTGACAGGTCCGTGAGCAAGAAGGAAAACATAGCCAGAAACGGACTTGCGATCGTGGTGATCACCAGCCCAATCTGCATCAGAGAAACCATGCAGAGAGAGAGGAGTGGCAGCTGCATGATAATGAATGCCAAGGGAAACAGTCCCTGCAACATAGCGAAGAACGCGTTTAAGGCTGACACAATGGGTGTGCTTGGGAGAAGTGGCAAATTGGCTGAGTTTGCACAAGGAGAAGGCAAGATCAGGACGAGTGGAGATGGTGGCAAAGTTGAGCATACCCAGAATTTGACGATAGTGATCACGGATAAAATGAAGGGATGGAGAGGCTTCAGCATCATTGGGAAGAAGAGTAGTGCCAAATTCAAGAGGAGTGCTAACGGGATTGCAGGAGCTCATATGGAATTTGTGAAGCAGATCAGTGAGGTAGCGATTTTGACACAGATGAAGAATTCCTTTGGTCTGAGAATAAGATACTTCAATGCCTAGAAAGTGGTGAATGGTCCCAAGATCCTTCATCTTGAAGTGAGAGTTCAATTGTTGCTTGATGGAATTGAGATCGTCTGCATTGGAGGCTACGAGCAGCAAGTCATCAACATAGCAAATGATGATGAGAAGATGAGGTTCATTCCGAAAATATACACTGGCATCTGCTTGACTGCGCTGAAACTGCATGTTGAGCAATGTCTGATCCAACCTAGTGTACCAGGAACGAGAAGCCTGCCGCAAACCATAGAGAGCCTTATGAAGTCGGCATACCTGATTTCCAGCAGAGAACCCTTGAGGCTGTTCAAGATAGACCTCCTCCTGGAGATCCCCATTTAAAAACGCATTCTGGACGTCCATTTGGTGAACAAACATGTGTTGGGAGCAAGCATAGGCAAGTACAGTCCGAATTGAAACCATTTTGGCCACAGGAGCATAAGTCTCCTCGAAATCAATGCCTTCTATCTGATTGAAACCGCGAGCCACCAAGCGGGCTTTGAAACGAGCAATGCTGCCATCTGAGTTATATTTGAGCTTGAAAACCCATTTGCTGGATACCACAGGGTGATTGGGAGGACGCTCCACTAAAGTCCAGGTCCCTGCATCATGTATGGACTCCATCTCAGCCTCCATAGCCTTCTGCCAATCTGCTTTAAAAGGATCAACAATTGCCTGAGAGTAGGATTGGGGTTCGGTGGGAGTGGCACTAGAAATTAGACCATAATCTTGCATCCAAATAGGGGGCCTGCGTTGGCGAATGGGACGACTAATATCAGCAGGAGGAGGATCAACAAATGAAGGTGGTTCCAAGTGATCAGGGGAGGATGTATCAGGAATGGACTCTTGGATGGAAGCAGCAGATGTAGGTATTGGCAAAGGGCAATCAGAAGGAGACGAAGGTGGTTCCGGAATAGAGGCAGATTGGGGAACAAGAGCAGGATCAGATGGGGAAGGAGGCATTTCAATGAGGACGAAATCAGATGGCAAGGGTTTGGAATGGCATGGAGTAGTTTCACAGAATCTTGCATGGCAGCTAATGACAAGTTTTTGAGTGTGCAGATCCAAGAAGCGGTAAGCTTTGCTCTTATCGGAATAACCAATGAACATGCAGACACGAGCTTTGGTGGATAGTTTGGAAACAGGCTTAGAGAGTAGAACAAAGGCTTGGCAACCAAAGGTTCGAAGGTGAGATAAGCTGATAGGAGCAGAGGTCCAGAGTTCTTCAGGGATTGCATGTTCAATGGCGCGGTGAGGAAGGCGATTGATCAAGTAGGCAGCAGTGAGCACAGCTTCTCCCCAGAATTGAAGAGGAACCTGCATATTAATGAGAAGAGTGCGCACCATTTCAAGAACAGTGCGATTTGCCCTCTCGATTCTTCCGTTCTGCTCAGGGGAATAAGGCACAGATAGCTCATGATGGATGCCATTTTCTGCACAATAACTATGAAAAAGTTTGGAGTTGAATTCGCCGCCTCCATCAGTGCGCAAGGTGATGAGTTTGAGGCCCGTGCTCCTCTCAACCTGTCGATGGAATAGAAGAAACTGAGAGAAGACTTCACCTTTCCTTTCCAATAGATAAGGAAATAATTTTCTGGTATAATCATCTAGAAAGAGAAGCATGTACTTGCATCCTCCTGGTGTGGAAACAGAGAAAGGTCCACAAACGTCACTGTGAATCAAATACAAAGGCTGTGGAGCTCGGGCATCTGATGGTGAAAATATGCAGCGAGTAATCTTACCCTGCATACATGCATGGCAGAAGAAATTTGAACACCTGTGGGATGGAACGAGCCCCTTTGAAGCAAGTGACTGTATTCTGCCAGAAGATGGGTGTCCCAACCTGGAATGCCACAGTGCATATGAGGAAGAGTTGTCTTCAACCAAACAATTGACTTCGTTGGAGATGCCAGCATTCAGCTTATAAAGATTCCCAGAGCGAGATCCGGTAATGATCACCTTGGAGTGGGTATCCAATATTTGGCAATTATCTGCATAAAAGGTAACATGATGACCACCTGAAGTGATTTTGCTGACTGAAAGTAATTGCTTGTGTAAACCCGGAACATGCAGAACATTACGCAGTGCCTTGATCTGTCCAGAAGGAAGCTGGATTTGAACAGAACCTGTAGCAATGCCGCTTTGAGAGTTATGATCACCCATTTGGACACACCGAGGAAACTCCAGAGGTGTATAATCTGTGAAAACATGCTTGTAAGGGCTCATGTGGCATGTGGCACCAGAATCCAAATACCAAGCTTGATCTGAGATTTGGGAATTTGATACATCGATGGCAGTAAACAAATACTCAAGAGGTGCCTCCAAATTGTCTGCAGAATCATCAGAGATCTCTGGAATAACAGGAACAGTAACTCTTTCGGCAGCAAAATTGCCTTGCTCAGGGACTTCCTCTGCAACAAAATTGCCTTGTTCGCCAGAAGATCGCCGTGCTGAATCAGAAGAAGAACTGTGACGAGGTGCCGCCTTGACACCATTGCATTCTCGGGCCAGGTGACCAGTTTTCTGGCACCTATAACAAGTGATCTGGCTTCGATCTAATTTTGGTCGCCTAGGTGGTGCAGTTTGTGCCAGCATCAGGGAATCAGAACCAGATTTTGAGTTGCCTTGGCGCAGAGACTCCGCTTTGACTCTTTCAATTGCTGCCTCAAATGTATACTCTGATAAACGCCCCTCCAGATTAATGATCAATCCCTCAAAAGTCTTGGGAAGACTATTGAGCAATAAGCAAACTTTTTCATCATTGGTAATCGCTACTCCTGTAGCATCAAGATCATCCAACATGGTCTTGAGTTGACAAATGTGTTCAATCACATCTCCTCCTTCTGTGAGATGAAGATTATACAGGGCCTTCCTCAATGCAAGACGATTCCCCGCCGTCTTGGATGCATAGTGGTTATCAAGTATAACCATCATATCTCGAGCAGATTTGGCGCCCTTAACCAAACGTGCTGGTGTATCATTCAGACTGGTGCAAATGATCAACCGGGCCTTGCGGTCACGCTCTTTTACATCAGAGGTGTTGGCTGGAAGATCCAGTACAACCTCGATTGTTCCAGGTGTGGATGGAATTGGAGCAGCAATCCCCTCCCACAAATTCTTGTCTTCAAGGATCATTTGGAGACGCCATCTCCACATCTGATAGTCTTTCCCTTCAAATTTAGGGATGCTGGAAAGAATCTTCCAATCAGCAGAAGATATATCCATGAGAATAAGCAAAGATAAGCAAGAGAATATCGGATTCTGTTTGATGCGGCTTATGCGTTGACAGAAGATCTTACTGTGGGCCCATAACCTGTTGGAATATGAATGCCAAATATATATTGATTCAAGAGAAAATACAACTGGGATATAGCTGATACTGGGACTTCAAACGTATCAGACTTATCCAAAGGACTCAGAAGGCAAAACGAAGCTGCTACAACTGATGATTGACACAAACGGAGCATCTGAACTTATAGCAAAAGTAAACGCTAATCTAGGCATAAACAAAGCAATGACTCAAGCTAAAATTAGGTCCTGAAAGTCCTCCGTGATGTTGCCTGGAATACCTCCATGACATGTGCTGACGCTGCCTTCTATTTTTGTATCTCAACAATTGGCAGAATCAGTCAATCACAGTATTGAATCTATTGCAAGGTATATCCCATATTTATTGATGGCAATTGGCAGAATCAGTCAATCACAGTATTGAATCTATACTGTGATTGATTCAATACTGTGATTGACTGATTCTGCCAATTGCCATCAATAAATAACCTGCTTATCAAACCCAGCACACATCAGAATGGCGAAATTAATCCATTCATTATCGTGCCAGATCTGCGCCGATTTTGAAAGGTAAAGCAAATTCATCAGACCTGCTCCTTGATTACAAACAAATTTTTACGCAACAATTTGTGTTTTTGTGATGCAGCACACCGCCTAAATCAGGAAGCAGCATTCGTCCCCATGCTCGATTCTTTGTTTCGATAATATTTACAATCCTTTTAGTACTATCCGTAGTTTTTGTTGTGGCAAAATCATCCCAGGTGACAATCCATAGGCATGTGGGCAATCACGAGAAGTTGGAGGCTCTTTTGAGCAAAAATGCTACGACATGTCCATGCGCACAAACTATAAGCTTATTTGATGAAGACAGAGTTCAGTTTTATATGTTGAAGAAGGCAAGCTCAGGAGAGCTAGAATCAGTTCTCATGAACTCTAACTCCGATGCGATGAATAACTTTTGTGAGAAATCTGGAATGCATAATATATCAAATGAATGCGAGGGCAGCATTGTCTATTGCTTCGGACGTTCAGGCAACACTGGAGTTCAGTCTTCGGAACTTGTTACTCAGGTTCTGTATTCACAGACAATTATTTCTGACATGCAAGGTATGGACTAGTTAGAACTGAATCCACGTTTGTTTGCTATCCTGGGTTGCAGTTATTCTTACATCTGATCAGGTTTTTCTGCGCAGCATTCTGCACAAACAGAGTATATTATTATAAACTTCTTATAGCAGTAAACGCCATGAAGTGCCCAATTGGTAGAAATTGCAGTGATGAATCTGCCACATATGACCAATTGACGAGGTCCCTTTTTGCAGTTCTACAGGCCTTTAAGCAAAACCCATACAACACAAGTGATGAATACTACTGGGATGCTCCCTCCAGAATCTATCCAGATGCTGCTTCTACTCCAACTCTTTTGAACACAAAAAACATAGCATTCAAGATGGCTGCGAACTATAGCAAATTTGTGAAAGCATGCGACCCCCATTACTGTGATTTGGTTACTTATGTCAAACTGTGGCGAAGAATTCTCACGTCTGTGGCTCAGGTTGGGGGTGTTTTATCTTTTGCTCTTGCAGCCCTTCAACTTTTGATTTGGCCAATTCTTGTCTGGGCTCTTGCTTTGGATAAGAAATAGAATGCATGTGTTTGTACCTGCTCCAATGGTCACTCTCTGCTGCTCAAGAGTCAACATACTAAAAAGGCTATAACCACCAACTTAGAAAACCTAAATATCTTCCTGAATTGGGGGCAATATTCTTTTTAAATTTCTTTTTGAGCAAGAGGTACCACTTATGCCGCAATATGTTAAAAGTGTTAAATAAATTCTTTAGGAACTGTAATGCCAGTTGGTTTTCCCTTTCTTTTTTTTACCCACAACTTAGTACTATAATTTGGAAGTGGTATATGGCCTTATTTTGAGGCTCCAAAATAAGCAAGATAGGAAATTTGTTAAAGCACATGGTTGTTAAATAGGAAAAGTTAGCACATTTAACAAGCAATCACCATGGTGGAGGCCACCATAAGATGATGCCTTTGTATTTTGGCCAAGCAACCTTGACTTCTTCCTCTTCACAAACAAAAGGATATGAACATCCCTCTTATTCTAGCCAACCAATACTAGATGGCCTGGCTCTCTTCCCATCCATTGCAACTATATAGAAATTCAACTATATTCATGGAGCCATACGTAATATAACATTATATGTACTTGACATAGCACATCTTCAAAATAGGTAAATTACATTCTTAAGCAAATTACCCTCTGCCCTCCTCGAGTGGCATCCCCCTAGGATTGACCTAAAGGCCCAACTTTTCAAACTGAAAATTGGAGCCTTAGCAAACATTGCAACCAAAGTGTCTAAGGTTAAAACATTGTGGAGACTATGTGAGCAGCTTTAGTCACATGTTCAACAAGGGTAACATCGAAATTGATCTAAAGAGAGAAGCTTGGTTTGTGTAACAAAGGTGAATTTGATAAAAACGATATTTCTTTCTGTGTTGTAGATGCCAATATCTGGACAAAGACAATGTTCTTGTGCAATAAAAAGAATGATGCTGATGAATAGGAAAAGCATCATGTCTCAATTGGATTATGGGTAACTATGATTCCTAAAACTACAGATAGTCATGGTGTGCCAAAGCATAAGCTAAATGATTGTTTAGCTTATTAGACGGGGCAAGTGAAAGAATTCATTTTTGATCCTCGTTGTAAGACAGTAATGGAAATTCTTATGGTGCATGCATATACGATTCACATGCTATGGCAAAGGAGGACAATGCAAAGAAATATTCATTTCGTTTATTTGCATATAATTGCCCTTGTATTTGGGGTCCGGATTCGAGAGAGCCTGAAGGACGATCCTCTATGAGAAGCTTAGCATCCAACAAACAACTCCACAAGAAAATGTCTCGCGGGCTTTAGCAGTAACAAGAGAAATAGGAAACTAAGAAACAAAATCATGAAATGAGACACAAGTGAAAGAAGAGTGAAAATATTGAATGATCACTGAAAATACATGAAATCTCCAGAAGGAAGTGAGACAAACAAAATGCCTGAACTTGTCTAATCGTCTAAGTCTAAACTTCTGATATTATTAGTACAATGGCCTCTGGCTCAAAATGGCAAAATGGTTGCCATCTCAGAATTCTCGACTACCTAATCCCCAAATCATGCCAGTGCTCTGCCATAATCTCTAAAACCATTATTGCTGTAATTTGTGGCATTAAAGACTGATGGCCCGTGGATTCCTTTATGCCTTAGACTCTCTCTTAGTTGGTGTGGCCTTGGCTCCTGAAGTCGATGCTTGGCCTTTGCCTTTAGGCTCTTTGGTAGACCTTAGAAATAGTCTTGTGCCTCTGGGCACAGGACTCAGAGGAAAGAAAAATCGGGACCGTCTCGGAGGAGGGAAATTTTTAAGGTCATCAGCATCATCCTGGCGACTATATGGTCGGAATTGATTATGATATTGAGCAACCAGTTTCTGACGCTGTTGGAGTGCATCCTGCGTGGGCTGTCCAAAAGCAAGCGTGGCATCATTTAGGAACCTTGTTTGTACCATTTCTTCAAGAGCTTGATAGCGGGGACAAACTCGCATTCCATTAGAAGAAAAGTCTCAAATCAAAGGCACTAATACTAGCATTAGGATTGCAGTAGAAAATAGGGTGCCTTCGATTCAAGGAACTTGTGAGAATGCTTGTCTGTGAATGGAAGGATCTGGAGAGTGGTTATCTGGGTCAAGAATTGAGATAAACTAGCAACTGCATTTGCAGGCATTTTCCACGACTTCTCATTTGGAATGTATATCCAATTATGAGTGGTATCCAAAGTGTCATATCCTTCCGTACGTGCATGCAGACAAAACTTGGATCCCACAAGGGGATCCCATCGAAGATCAACTATGATATGCATGGGAGTCCATTTTGCGTGAGCAACTAAGGTGTCTATCCAGAAGGAAGAACGCCAGTCCGTAGTCATGTATTCACGCCACAGAGGAGCTCCAATAGATGCATAATGACTGGGATGAGGCGGTGGATGCATACGCTCATTCTGGGATTGCCGGCTCTAGTTGTTTGCAGAGTGTCTCCCAGTCTTGAGGCGGCATCAAAGTCTCGAGAGGGGATGGTTCTCATTCAAGTGGAATGAACTTATTCTCCAAATATGTGCGGAGGGTGTTCAGAGTACCAACATACTGGAGAAACAACTGCGCATAGCCAATGCCATAATCTCTCTATAAATCAGCTTGAGCACATTGAAGAGCCTCCTGCGCCCAGAGTGTGAGGTGTGACGTTCTAAAATACATATATTTCCAGGTCCGTCACTATACAAGTCTACCTTCATAGCCTTGTATACCATAGATTAGGGCATAGGGTGCATGACTAAGTTATTCATATAACTTAGCCAACCTTAGGTTAAGACCATTTTCCACGTGGCCTTAATCTATTGTGGCATTTTTCTGGCTCCAACAGTCTGGGAAATCTTTTCCCACTCAAAACTCCATCTCGAGAACCGTTTGCTGTGGCATAGCATAGCACAGCAGCCCCCAGAGCGTGTGCGCATCGGTAGGAGTGGGAGCTACTTTGACCACCTCGAAGACCATGGAGACGCCGGGAGTAGGAGGGAGTTCCTCAGGAGCAGGTATGTGGATTAGAGTTCTTTGTAGATCATCTGGAAGTTAGGACTCCAGATGCGTTAGCATTTCGTATCTCTAGTAGAGCCTTCTTAGACCCCTCAGTCTAGATCTTGAACCCTAATCAATGAACCCTGACTGTAAGTTTGATGTATATGATTAGGTTTAGATGCTATTCTCATTATTATCATGTTATGTGGATATGTAATCTTTGTTGATCATGTTTGCTCCTCTTGTATTGGGAAAGGGGGTAGAGACCTAGTAGCCATTACTTAGTGATGCTCCTAGTTTAGACCCCTTAGACTATTATTATGCGGCCTGTGCATAGGAACCCACCGGGCTACGGGGGCTATGATATGACTCAGCACTACATAACGGGGCTAGAGGCGAGACGGAGGGAGGGTCCCTGCTGAGCGCGGCTACTGGGGACCCCATAGCAGGCTAGGCTTATGTCTGATCACTTCGAGTGGGCCGGGCATGGGTCCGACACCTCCTGAGGCAATGTGTCGCCCTGCCTCTCAAGAGCTACAGGTGACGGCCTGGCTCTTGTTTTGGGGGGGTTAAGTCGGGGAAGAATTGTGTGTCACCACGATTCTCTAACCACCCGTGGAACCTCTAGACCCCGGGAAGGGGAGATGGAACCCTTCCTGGCTCGACGGACTAGGGAGATGCAACCCGGAGCAGTCTCGATGGGTGATACCATGAGATTGTGTGTCCGGAAGGCTAGAGTCGTACCAGAGCCTGATCTAGCGCATCTGCAAAGTATGCACAGGAGGGGCGGATGGAGTGGTCAACCCTAGCCATTGTCTCGAGCCAGCCCCGCCATTGTTATGACTCAGTCTGCTCTATCTTGTGGCCTAGCCGTCAGTCTACCTCCCCATGAGTCCGAGCCTTGGGTAGGAACTCTCATGTTTTATGGCATATGTTTATCTCTATTGTATCTATGGATGTATGGATGTACTACCCTTCGCGGTAGCTTGATGTATTGTTGTTGCTAGTTCTGGCGTTGTTTACGCTTCTGCTGTTATAGGAGCCCATAGGGGAAGGGTGCGCAAGACACCTTCGTGTCCCCTTCCCACACTAGGGATACCCTGGAGTGCGGGATAGACGGAGGGCCCGTGCGGGCGAAGGACCAGATGGGGGATTTCCTACGGAGTGTAAGGTCGGGGGTCGTATATTTTGTAGGGAGCATCACATGAGGTGTGATTGAAGCTTCGGCATATATTCATTTTGCAGCGTGGAGGTAGCAGTTGGACCAGAGAGATATCTGTTGTCCTTCTGGAGTAATAATATAGCAGACTGATTCCCCGTGAAAGCTTCCGGGTGGCCTTCATAAATTTTTGCTTGAGAATGAGCAAGATAAAAATCATGGAGGACGTACGCCATAGGTTGGACAGTTCAAAAAATGGAGAATTGAAGTTCGTCACAAGCAAGTAATTGGAAATTAAAGGCACAGACAACTCCTCGTTCTTCGATGATAAGACCAGGCCAGAGACGCGAGAAATCATTGAGCGTGATGACGCCTTCCACCGAGACTGATGCACTGAGTCGTCTAATACGGAAAAGATATCGTCGTGCTTTGACATAGTCCAGGTATCCTATGGGGATTGGATAATCCTGACTAATATGCGACGCTAGAATAGTATACCACTCGGTATTGATGTGAGCATCCTCTGTAGATTGTTCTGCTTGGTGGAGCTGGTATTTCATGTCCTGAATTTGATTTGTCTTTTCATCCACTATGTGCTTTAACTCTTTGGTCTTTCTATGCACATGAATAGCCTGAGAGGGAGAGGCACCCAACATGGAAGAACAAAGCTGGAGATCAGTGAGCTCTGTATCATCAATTATTTTCTGTTTAACAAAGTTTTGTTACTGGGTTTCCAGAGACTTAGACATGTATACGTGCAGAGTCACAAGTCCTTCCAATTCCATGATGCGGAGCTGTTATGGTACGCCATTCAGTTTGAAACTCTTCCTGAAGACTTCAATATAAAGAGTTAGGATATCCTGAAGGATTTGCTGCTTGATTGTCAGCTGTTCCGTAAGAGTTTGAACCCTGAGCCTGCAATGGAGCATGGAGAGCTTCTGATTGAGCCGTGGCCTCCTGAGCCTGCTTTAATTCATAATGGGTGGCAAGGAGTGCAGTATGTTTCTCTGTAGGTCATCTTCAAACTTAGTTTTCTGTGACATTCTCCTAAAATATACAGTATAAATATGTATATTTCTAGGCCATGTCACCATACAAGCCTACCTTAGTAGCCTTGTATACCGTAGAGTGTGGATAAAGGAGCATGGCTAAGTTATTTATATAACTTAGTCAACCTTAGGGATGGGACCATTTCCACATGGCCCCATCCTATTTTTTCCTTGACACGTTATAATAAAATTGTTACTAATATTAAAGCCCCAAGAAAGCAGAAGTAGAGACAGAACAAATACAAAATCTACATTCAACAAAATACAGGATTACTGGGCAACTCAAACACGAGCAGCACAAACATTGCAAATACACATCAAGACCAATCCTTGAAGATGGAGCTTATAAAAGACACAATGAAGCTTTGAGATTTAAGCAAACATCATCTCAATACCATGACTTTGCTCCCAAGGCCAAGGCCAAATGGGTTACCTGACGAATAGAAGAGATGATTAAACTGATCCGAGTCCCAACATCGACTAGCTTTTTTGCAGCTCGAAGACCCATATAAGTGAGAGGGACCTATACCTGGCAAGATACCAAACGAACTCGTGAATAAATGTATAAAACCTATACACAAATTGAGAGCTGTTGACATGGACCATTGCAAATCACTTGCAATGCATTTCTAGAAAGTAACTTGTCATATTCACGATTAAGTATAAGAGTGTTAAAGAATCTAATTATCAATAACAGAAAGTCAGCATTCAAGAACGAGCAACACACCACAATTGCACTGTCAATGTTAGAGAGCTCTGAGCCATTTCGTATTAACTCATCTACAGATCTTCCCCATGTAGTTAAATGAACCTGGTTGGCACCCTAGACAAAAGACTAACCTAATTAAGAACTCCTAGGCTGATCAGGCCTAGTCATTTTTCGAAACAGAAAATACCAGTAATAATACTACCATAATTACAAGATGCTGGCGGCCCATACCAGTTTAATGGCCTGCTGGGCTAAGACCCTTAGGCTTTTCACTTGGCATGGTATGCTTGCCTGTTTCAAGAGAAGAGGGTCGATGGTCACTTCTGTATAATTAAACCACATAAAAACATAAGCAAATTCCGTGCAAACATTTTTGTCCAAATCATGCATGCCATACAGTCTAGAAGTTTATATTACACAAACATTACTTTGCTCTTCTATTAAATGATGTTTAAATACTAGACCATGAAAAACGCCTGTAGGAAGCCATCTCCTCCATGCATCCAAGCCGAGTCGATAAACAGCCTAAGCTCTTGTTTACGTCCAGCTGCAGAAGTTCGGACCTCGCTTGCCCGGATGCTAAGCTATGTCTATCCCATTAGATTTCATCCAGAGCAAGGTTTAAAAAAGACGAAAGAAAAATTAGCTCTAACCTGGTAATTGCGCTACTCCTATCTAGCTTCAGGGCTTTGTCTCACTGGACGATATTTCGCCAACCAGAATGTCTAGTATGATATTTTTAAAGGTTAATATCATCTAGGATACCGGTTATTTTTATAAAAGTTAATCAAAGCATCAAATAGTTGGCGAACGCGATCAAAATTGTCTATTTGATAACAAACATATTGAATTGTAAGTCCTCTTGTTATAATCCCGACTACATGTTCACTCATCTTAGCACTTACAATTATACAAACAATTACTTCGAGAGAATATGAATAAAATTCACTGGCAGCTTTTCACTACTGGGCGTTTTATTTCTTATCCGATGCAATGAGAGACTTCAATCTTTTCTTTCATGGAGCATCATCTTGGTACTTGAACCAGGATAAAAATGCACTATCAATTAAACAGAAGCAATTCACGTAAAGAAGCTGATGCTTCACTGGAACATATTGAAAATTCAAAGCCTGCACGATAGGCCAAACTGCTCCTTCTGTCATGAAGGCAAGGATAAAATCTTGATTGATATCCTCCTTGAACTGAGAATGAAAAGAATGCAAGAAGATGCACAGGACCAAAGATTAGTGTATCTGCCTACTTGGCTTAAGCTTAAACTTGTGTTTCACCATGTACTCCAATCCTTCATACCTACATAATATAAAGAAGCTCCTATTAGTTTCCAGTAAAGACTGGAAACATCAGCTGCAGTAGAATAGGGGGCATGGATCACTTACCAAAAATGACCAAATGGACCAACAAAGCAAATGCCAAAAAGGTTTGTGGTTGCCACCCTCCTCCAATCTAGCAACTCAACCTCTTTCACCCGATACACAAGAGGGCACACAGGTGGTTACCTGTTAAACAACAAAGAGAAGAGATAGAACTAATCAATAGAAAATGGGTTGAGATGTACAAGTATCCTTAATCCATATGAGATAGTTATGGCGACAATAAAGTAATCTATAGCATAATTGAATGATCACCCTAACAAGTTCAGACCAGAGAAAAATATTCTAAGCACGCACTCATACCTGGGACCTGAACTGTGAATTTCAACCACCTACTAGCTCATAACTAAACATCTGAAACCTACAATATGGTAAACTTTAATGAATGATAATTTTCAAGGTGGATACGAAGGGCAGGAAATTGGGAGGCCCATGTCTCAACCTTGCCAGCATTAGATTCAAACTCAGAATTGGCCTGACGTGGTTTGAGCCATTCGTTGTGTTCCTCCTCTTTAAGGCCCCCTTCCCGACAACGAGCATCGAGAACGATGGCCAGCGAGCATCGTAGCGTTGGCCATCTTCCGAGCGTCGAGCATCCACGGCACAAGGCAGAGCCAGAAAGAGAAATGTTGTCTCGCAGAAGGTCGAAGAGGAATTTCTTTGAGTTTTCTGTTTTTCTGGACCGTAGATATGGAAAATTATAGATCTAACGGCTTATGTTAAATGTTGCTGACATGGCACGACACATGGCATAGCTAGAAACGCAGGAAAGTGGGCAGCTCGGGTTAGGCAACCCTGCTAGAAAAATTGTATAGTTACATTATCTTTGTTCTGATTATGAATTGTAACTTCAATTTTTGGAATAAAGGTAAATAATTTTCCAATGGTGAGGCTTCAAGCTACTTCCATTTCTAAATTTGGAAGGAAAACAAGGCTGGAACCAAAAATAATAAGTCATTTCTGGATCTTACTACAAAGGCCCAAATTTCCATACTTTTCAATTCAAAACCACGTCTTTTATCCACAAAAACAACACTTGCATATTTTTCAATTCAAAACCACGTCTTTTATTCAGAAAAATGACACTTGAAACTGCTTATTTTTATAGAACCATGTGTTGATTTATGTCAATCTATGTATCTAAATTCTTCTTCATGAGAAAAATAATACTTGAAAACAACAATTATTTTTGAGAAACCACATTTCCTAAAAAACACATATCATTTTTTTAAGAAAACAACACTTAAAAAAAAAACATAGTTAAAAAAAAAAACAACCGCATTTTTCCTAAAAAACACATATCATTTTTTTAAGACAACAACACTTAAAAACAACATAGTTAAAAAAAAAAAAAAAAAAAAAAACTACATTTTTCTTGAAAAATACATATCATTTTTTAAAGAAAACAACAATTAGAAACAATATAGTTTAAAAAAAAAACCAAGAAACTATGTGTAGGTTCTAGCAAAGTCGGACAAAATTCTATATGTAATATTTTGTTTTCTTTTTTTTTTTGTTTTTTTTTTTTGCGAAACAATAGTTAAAAACAACATGTGGATCTTTTAAGTTTTGTCAAGAACCACATGACTATTTTAGAAAAGCAACACATGTAATTCCTACATGTAGATAATTTTGACAAAAGTCTACGTGTAGACTTTTAACAACAAAACTACATGTACAAAAATTTGGCTAAAAACTACACCTAGTTTCTAGCAAAATCGGACAAAAATCACCACGTAGTTTTTTTATGTTGTTTTTTAGCAAAAACCACACAAAAAAAACAACATGTGGACCCAGTATTGGGGTTGTTGTGCCCTATTCTCTTAGTGGTTCTCGTTTGCCCCAATCCTTTTGGGGTAGAGTCCTTTTTCTCTTACCCTATGCATTCCTTCCTATCATGCTCCCATGAATGATTTTTATTTCTTTACCCAAGTGGAAAAGGGTTTGTTTGGTGTTCGTCTGCATGATGTTCACCTGGTATTCCCCTTTTCAGCCTGCATTTTGAATTTCCAAACCTTGTTGCATCATTTTGCATTTGTACATGTTGTAGTGGTTCCTACTTTCGATTGTCTTGCATTCTTATATGGTTTTGTTCTTCTTTCAGAGTGCATTCCATTTTTTCATGGATTCTTGATCTTAGCATTGACTCCATCCTCGCTGACTCTGTTGCATAGTCTACCTACTTTCTCAGTTGCCTCCTCTCAGTTCCATTTCATTTTGATCTCTTGTTCTTCTTTTTTCACCCTATATTTGTTCCTTTCCTCTTTTTTCTATTTTATCCCTTGAGAGATATCTTTGCTCTGCTATTGTCTTGACTTCCTCCTTTGTCTACCTCTTCATTCGACGTAGTCCTTCTTGCCTTGTTGGTCCAATCATCATGCCTTTTCTATGTTGACCCCTTACGAACTGGAAGAGTTGTTTGGTAGACGTCCATCTTGCATGATGTTCACACAACATTCGTGGCCTGCATTTTAAATTTCAAAACATGGTTGCATCATCGCACATTCATGCATGTTGTAGTGGAGCCTGTAATAAGTTGTCTTGCTTTCTTATATGGTCTCTGTTCTTGTTTCAAATTGCACTCAGTTGTCTTCATCCATTCCTCATCTTGGCATTGACCCCATCCTCGCTGACTCTGTGGCATCGTCTACCAGTGTTCTCAATTGCATAATCGTTTTGTCACCTTATGAAACTTTTTTGTTCTTGTATCTTTGGGTCCCTATCCTCTTGTTCCTGTGGGTTATGCTGTTTCTACTTTTGAAAGTTTGCTTGGACTAATTATACATGTAGGGTATATGTTTAGTCTTTTGTCCTTGTTTGTCGTAATGTTTTTTCGTTATAGTAGTCATTGTAGTTTGTTGCTAGTACGTTGATTCTTCAATTTTGGTTCCAAATGCTCTTTTTACCTTGTTAACTAATTCTGGTCTTCATGTCTTCTCTTTTTATACATTCCATGGTGCATGATTTTGATCTTTCTTATTTATTATTATGGAGTTTGCATTGTCTTCATGAAAGTTCGCTTGAGTCTGTTATGCATGAATGATATAGGTTAGGTATTTTTGTTACTTCCATAGCATCTTGTCATTAGGTATTCTCTGTAGTTTGTTGGTACATTGGTTCTAGAGTTTTTGTGCTTTGGTGGTTGCCATAATTGTTGTTTGTGTTGGATTTTCGTTCCTTCTTTGCCTTATGCAGTTCTGTTGTCCCGCCGTTTCTTGGGCCCCTTCCCCTCTATTTGCATTGGCATCCTGCCTCGTCTTATGATTGTTACATTTTTTCCTGGCATTGAGTTGCGCCTTACAATCTCTCGTGGCCTCAATCTATGATGGGGTTTGAGAGAGGTTCTTCTTTGTGTCGGATGATGATACTTGTGCATAAGGCCTTTCCCTAGAATGCTATGGTTCTCTTCTTATATAGAAGAGAACCATCATTCTAGGGAAAGAGATGCCAGTTTTAGCGCCAACTATTTTTTTGGGACCAAGCTTTCTTTGGCACAAGCCTGCTATAGCACAGGCTTTCTTTAGCCCTTTCTCCGATAAAAGCCTTGTGTCTTCCTGCATTCTTCATCAGCATTTCCTCTGAGCTGAATCTTGTTGTTGTATGGAGTTCCCTCCCTCCTACCTCTTACTCTGCTATATGGGTTTTACTTTTTGTTCAATGTCAGTCGATAGGTTTCTGCATTTTTCCCAGCATAGCACGTGGTGCTTCTGAAGGGCACCAAGGGGAAGCCCCTTGGATCTAGCCTATATTTTCTTATCTTGACGTAGCCCCATGGCTTCCGAGGATCCTCATGGATGATCTCTACAATTTTTAATATTGTGCTCTTATATTTCTAGTCCAACTTTATAGCTTGCTGACTCTTGGCTCGTGGATGGCTCTTAACACAGTTGCCAGTCACGTATGGTTAGGTCTTGCAGTTTGGAGCTCATCGATATGCATAGAGCTGCGTTTTATACACCTCTGGGTCGAGCCTATATCTTCCTATCTCGGCGTAGCCTTGTGGTTTCCGAGGATCCGCATGGATCGTCTTTTCCATTTTGATATTGTGCTCTTGTATTTCTAGTCCAACTTTGTAGCTTGCTGACTTTTGGCCCGTAGATGGCTCCTAATACGCATGTTGTTTGGTCTTGCAGTTTGGAGCTCTCTGATGTGCATAAGGTTGTTTTTTATACGAGAGGCCAAGAGGGACACATGAAGTGGTATCTTAGCAGGACAGATTTGAGTCACTGCTTGGATGGGTGGCATGATCTGACTATTGCAGTTGTTGCAGTTCGGGAGCATTATAGTATAGCAACTTTCTGAATGTTCTATGTGGGGGCCTGAGCTCATTATACACAATTATCT
Source organism: Isoetes taiwanensis (assembly GCA_021234155.1). Classification (NCBI taxonomy): domain Eukaryota; kingdom Viridiplantae; phylum Streptophyta; class Lycopodiopsida; order Isoetales; family Isoetaceae; genus Isoetes; species Isoetes taiwanensis. Next base: position 8,238,130 of record JAJEKV010000021.1, read on the forward strand.
TATATATCGGGTGGTCTAACTCGGGGTTGTGTTTGTTGTTTTACTCATTTGGGGTTTATCATTTTGTTCCCCTCTTCACTCATTTTGGGGTTCATCAATTTGTTCCCTTATGGGTCATTGTACTCATTTTTTCATTGAGATCAATGGAATACCACTTCCCTTCACGGATGATGATATTTGTGCATAAGGACCTTTCCCTAGAATTCTTCTCATTTTCTGTTCGTCCATAAGGTTTCTTCTCCTAATAGAAGAACATGCTCTCAAGCTAAAATCCATTTTGAATTTCTTGGAACTTTGGCTGGAGAACATATAATCCTGTTGCTCCTCATTGGTGTCTTCATCTTCCGATGACAGTTCAACTCTAGGAGTGACCTCTTCTGCCCTCAAAAGTGTGCTTGAAGAGGAAAAAAGACCACGTGAAGTTGTATCCAGATATATTGGAGCCACAATGTTAAATGTTAGTGATGGTCCATAAGAAGTTTTAGTAGCAGTTGTTGTTGCCGCATCATGATGAGGAGTTCTTGCAAATATCTCTCTTATAACAGACTGAAACTTGGCAAATCCAGGTGTCACAATAGTTGTGTGAAGAGTAGTAGATGCTGTAACATCAACCTCATTTGTATTGAAGTCCTGATGGGAGAAGTTGTGAAGGATCTCGCATTCTTCTGATCGTAGTGTAGTCCTTGTCTGTTTACTTGAAAAGTAGGAAGGAAGGAAGGAAGAAAGGAAGATATTTTTATCGTCCACGGAGACCAATCGGTCTATGGGACCCAATACAAAAAACGCAAGAAAGCGGATTATTGCCGGATTAAAACCCCCCAGAAGGGTTTTCGAGGGAAAAAGCGGGCAAAGAATCAGCCTGGCGACAAACCGCCCTAACATATAAAATGCAAAACACCCAAATATATACAGTCATGCACCGCACCCATAGTGCCTAATCACGGGCAGCCAAAGGGGCAAAAGGTGACCTCGCGAAAGTCCGATTACCTCTCGAATGTACGACCCGGGGCATGTAATCGGCGGTGTGTTCATCAGCAAATGTAAGGGCAAGTCCGCCGTACTAAGGGAGCGATCCGCCCTGGACCGATCGGGGAATCACCGGCAACGCCGAAAGTGTGAGACTCATCCTCAATGGCACCCGCTTGACAAAGACCGACAGAGCCTCGCCCTGGCGGGGCTCCCAATCCACCCGCCCGCCTCGAGCGCGAAGATGGTGGGCACCGCGGCGAATGGAGGCAATGAGTTCAAGCTTTTGGGGCAGTTTGGGAACGCAGGTAGAGCCGTGGGCCCCGGGCTAACACGGGTTGATAACTCCTTGTAATGGGTGGCTGTTTTGACTGGGCTTCTAGAGCCGGGGCCGGGGTCTTTTGCCAAGGGAAACAAGCTGCCTAAGTACTCCCCGCAGTTTGTCACGACGGGCCAGGTTGTGTGTCAAGACGACCGCAGGTTCTCGCGACGCTCCATCCGGGCGAACCCGATCTCTCTTACCCTCCAACAGGCCCTAAGCCAAGGACCCATTGCCACGCAGCTGTAAGCAAAAGCGGGAGCCGAAAGCATCCCATAGTAACCACTTTCTGAAAATAGACGATGTGTCTATCAAGGGCTGCCCGCTGAAGCGGCAAGAATCCAGTTTCCTGCAGCAGAATAGGGGAAACTAGAAATGGTGGGGGTAGCCTGTTCTGAATCACCTGTTGATGTGGAGCCTGTGTAGTTTCGGGTGATACGACAAAAGGTGGTGGAAGCTTGTTACGTAAGGGTAGTGATGGAATGAACGGATGCGGCAACCTGTTAACTGGGCTTGGTGACAGTTCAAAAAAAGGGGGTGGCAGTCTGTTATTTGCTGGACTGAGAGTGTCATCAAGAAGCAAGAGGGATGTTGTTGAGGTTGGAATCGGAGAAGCTTGAACATCAGCATTTTGTTCTGTAGCTCTATCTGATTCAGAGGAACTAGAGACAACAAACAGGGGTGGAAGATTGTTCACATTGCGTTTAAACATTTTCAACAACTGCAAAGAGCAAGGAAACGTAAAAAACACAAGAGAAAAAATTAGAGATAGTTGGACATTTGCTATTCAAGTATACAACAGCATTCAAAAAGAAGAAGCATGTGGAAACAAGGCAGAAGGAAACAAAAAGCTATTCCAGAATAGACAGCAAAAGGCAATATACAGAAGTTGTATTCCACGTTACATGGAATTGGTGAAGGGACTATATGCAACCTTTAAAAAGAAATTTTATCGCCTCACTTTTGTATTCCGTTCGAGTAGCTCGAGCTGCCAGTGCTAGCGCCAACGCCTTCGAATATATTAATATAAAGCTATATTCCGTGTTACATAGACAAAATCATGGATAGGTGAGTCTGAAAAGTACATTGTACTCACCACAGTCACCACATTCACCATACTCATTACAGTCAGTACATGCACCACAGTTCATCACATTCATCACATTCATCACATGCACCACATTCATTACAGTCACCACATTCATCACATGCACCACATTCATTACAGTCACCACATTCAGTCAAGAACATCCCACCTGAGGTTGTAGTTCATACCATTGATTTGAAACAAGGATCAAAGCAATCCAACAAGCTCAAAGGAGAATGAGTCCAGCTATAGAGGAACAAGTAAAGGGCAAAGTCATGAAGCTTTTGAAGGCAGGATTTAATGTACCCGTCCAAAATTCAAATTGGATCAGTTCTATTGTATCAGTGAGAAAGCCAAGTAACTCAATCCGAATATGCATTGATTATAAGAATCTCAACAAAGTGACCAAAAGAGATCATTTTCCTACACCATTTATAGACACTTTGTTGGATATTGTTGCAGGAATTCAGACCTATTCTTTCTTGGATGACTACTCAGGACATAATCAGATCCAAATCTATCTGCCACACCAAGCAATGACGACTTTTCAAACACCATTTGGCATCTATGCTATAAGATATTACTTTTGGGCCTCACAAATGCTCCAACCACATTTCAGCGAGCTATGACATATATATTTTATGACATTTTAGACTTTTTGAGGGTCTTTATAGATGACTTAACAGTGTTTTCTAATCCAAGACGGGATCACTTGGATCATCTTAGAAAAGTTCTTGAAAGTACCGACTATATGGTATAAGTTTAAATCCTGCTAAGGTTTTTTTTCACTAGAGGAGAGAAAATATTGGGCAATTATGTTTCAAAAAATGGTTTACAAGTGGATCATGGTAAGATTGCAGCCTTACAGAAGGTGAAACCACCTATAAGTGTATCACAAGTGAGAAGCTTATATGGCGAATTCAGCCTTAGTAGGAGATATTTGCATAATTTTGCTAAAGTAACCCAGCCACTTGTGGATTGTATGAAGCAAGGGCAGAATTTTAGATGGAAGGAGGACGTTCAAAAAGCATTTGAATGGTGCCTTGGACAATTGAAAGAGAGAACTTTTCTGATTCCTCTAAGAATGAGTGAGCCATTTCATTTATTCTTTACGGTTTGGGAGCAAGCTTTGGCTGTCACATTATGTCAAAAAAATCAGCAAAAGCATTATGATGTGAATTACTATATATGCTAGCAGGTTGCTAACTCCAAAAAAGCATAAATGAACTCATGTGGAGCATCTTGGATTGGTATTGAAGTGGGCCTTGAACAATTTATATATTATCTTCTTCCTTCACAATCGAATTCAGCAAATGTAGATTATGTTTACATTCCTATGGATGTGAACCCCTTGCCATGCATTTAAGACTATCCAAGATCCTAAATTTACAAGATGGGCCCTTATCATACATGAATTTGAGTTAAAGTATATTAAGATGGCTCAAGAAGCTCACAATCCAAGTGCCTATTTAAGTACTGATGTTGAAATGGAAGAGGAAACAGATAGCAAGTAGCATTTCAGGATAATTGAGTATTACAAGGGTTCATTGAGAACATGGATCTTTGGTATGCTAATATATACAGGTATTTACAAGAGCAAACCTATCCTTCCTCATTTTCAAACCAATAAAAGCATGCTCTTAGAGTACAAGCAGCTGGTTATGTGGTGCATGAAGCTCTTCTTTATAAAAAGACTATGGAAGGTCTCTTATTGAGGTGTGTTGCTGGTCAGCAGACTCATGATTTGTTGTAGCAAGCACATGATTATCAGGGGCATTTTGCAGCCAGAATAACAACTAGGAAGTTCCTTCATTGTGGTATTATTGGCCAACTCTTTACAATGATACTAGAGACTTTGACCAAATATGAAAAGTGTCAAAGGCATAAACAGTTAAGAGGCCACAATAATATACCATTCCATCCTATTTTGAGTGTTGGTCCGTTTCATATGTGGGGATTGGAGTACATTGGGCTTAACAATCCTCCTCATAAGTATATCTTGGCAGCCACATGTATGTTTACGAAGTGGGTAGAAGCAATTCCAGCAAAGCATGCTACAGAAAGTACCACAGTATCACAATTTGATTTCTCGGTTTGTTGTTCCAACCATTCTTTTGTCTGATCGGGGAACTCATTTCATGGAGAAAGTAGTAGTGTTCAACATGTGCAAGCTTCTGCTTATTATCCACAGGGAAATGGGCAAGCTAAGTTTACTGAAAAAATTCTAAAAGCCATCTTGGCTAAAACAATAAAGGATAATCAGAGAAATTGACATGAAGCTTTGACAGGCGTTTATGGAGTTTCAGGTGTACTTACAAGTTGGCTACAGGATTTACACCATTTGAACTAGTTTATGGAGTGTAAGCTGTTATGCCTATTCATTTAGACATTCCTTTGTGTTCATTTGTGGAGCTACCTTATTATGAGAATTTAGGAGAAGTTCCAACTCCAAATCAAGTGCATAATAGGATGGATGATTGGCCACAATTGCAAGAAATAAGACAAGAAACAGCACACTTTAATATGATACATAAACAAAAAGTAAAGCTGATCAAAGGTAAGTTACAGGTTGTCAATCCATTTAACGAAGGGCAATCGGTGTTGTGCAGGATCACTACTAAGCATCTATCCAAATTTCAAAGCACATGGGATGGCCCATTTCTAATTGATAAAGAGGTACCCGATGGGGCTTTCTACTTGATGACTCTAGAAGGGGAATTATTGCTTAATCCCAGAAATGGAGAGTTGCTATTCTAAGGGATTCAGCTTTGGCATAGCTCCAATTATAGGGAACTGGTGAAGAATTTTTAGGTTACAACAGATCGTTTTTCTGTAAAAACAAAGGGTGAGAATTCAATAATACATAATCTATCCTACATCAACAGATGTATTTCAACAATAAGAATCCAAGAAGCCATGGAACAGGTCAAATAGAGCTCTGGAACTCAAGATATCAGCTTTCAAGTTTTGCAACAGTTACAGAGACTATGTTTCGTCACAGTTGGACCAATTTGATTTATACCAGTTCTTTGGGGTTTTTTAGGGGGCTATATTTTTTTTTCTACACATATATGTAAAGGTGTAAAATTTCGTCCTCATTCTTTGTGGCTGTCAAGCTAACCATTTCTCTAGCAGAATAGTACTCGTCAGCCTTGAACTTGCCCCTTCCGGACTTGCTACAAAGGTAAAGGTATGCCTCAGTGGGCTAGCTACTTCTCACACCCCAGTGCACGTACCACGTCATAGGATTCTGGCTTTGTTGAAGACTGTTGGCCTTTGCCCTTGATGCCAATCTTTGCGCTACAAAGGTGTTAAAAATAAGGCTTGCGCATCATAAAATCATTAATTTAACTACAAATTTGTTCCTATTTATTCCCAAAAATGGTGGCGAAATAGTCCTCTAGGAAGATTTATTGTACCATTTTTTTAATAACTTTAGCCAATATATTACACTAAAAAAGTCTAAAGTTGGCCAACATGTTCCCTAAACAACTGGACTGAACGCACAAAAGATCGAATCGTATGATTTTATACCATTTAGGACCTTAGCATTAAAAATTTGCACAGAGCAAGTGACTAAGCAGTATAAATTTATACCGCGTGAGTTCTGCCTGGGTATAAATTTATATCGAATGTCTGGAGCTCTTCCACGGTATAAATTCGTACCGCGTGAGTGGCCCCTCGATATAAATTTATATCGTAAGACCACTCTTTCGGTATAAATTTATACCGTGTGGCTACCAAGAAGAAAAACACAACAGACTACATAGAAAGAAAGATCAATGCAGAAATGAAACGGTTCCAGGTTGGCTACTTATGTGACCATATCCATATACAAAAGTCTATAGCTGTTCGGATGAGCAAATAGGGGCGAGTATACAGCAGAGCTCGAGTGTCTTTGACTCCAAGCGACGTACGTAGAAAATGAATGTGTTGCCGCCGACCTTAAGTACTTCTACTGTGTGCTTTCGTATAGCAGATGCTTATAATGAATTGTATACAATAATCTGAACCTTCCGTATAAATTTATACCATACCATTACGTGACTGCTTATCTGCTTATGTTTTGTATAAATTTATATCGTTTGGTATAATTTATACCATCTCAGTTTTCGTGTTCACAATGGCCGGAGAAAAGCGAGCGTCCGAGCCACCCCATCCTATTCGCAGGCTTCCTCCACCAATGGTTTTCACACTTTGTCCATTACCACCGGAAGCTAATGCTAATCTAGATACTCTAGAAGCTAATGCTAACCAAGATACTTCTGACTGACATTCAAAGCATTAGCCTGCTCGTTCGTACACGTAGGCTTCCACCACCAGTACAGTTCACTCCACCACCTCCTGCTCCTGAGCGTCGTGCCCCCACCAATACAATTTACTCCACCACATCCCACTCAGTAGTGCAACCTTCCTCCTCCACACAAGAAAGCTTGTATATCACAGAGAAGGAAGAATCTAAGGGATGAGGGTCACTTGAGGGCAACCCATATAAAGCATTGTTGTCTTCAACGTTGTTTGCTAAAGATTGGACCAAAGGAATTGAGACTGATTCGTGACAACTATAGTTCAATGGTTTTATTAGACCAAATGGACTATTTAGCCTTAAATAGTAGGCCAGATAAAGGTGATAAATTTACTTACACAACTGGTAGCCACACCGTCGATCAAACAACTCTTAAAATAATTCCGGCTTTAGGTAGCAGACAGCTTCATCGCTGAAGAAAAGGCTTGACAAGAACCCTGGCATACACGACTATTGCCATTCGGGAAGTATCTCGAGAATTCATGCCCTTCAATGTGTTTCCTGGATGGAAGGCTTCTTCAAGAAGTCTTGCGAGATACTGCCTAACAGCCCCATGTGCCACTTAAGTGACAACTTCACGAAACATGGTTTATAATAACTATAAAGATTTTTGCATTGAGGCTGGTGATGACATGTATGCTACTCTTATTTCATTGTGCTATGGAAAAATGAATTTTTGCGTGTATCAATTCCTAGAAAGCACCGGATGTCTGTTTGTGCTACATGCTCTGAATTAAAAACTCAAAGACAAAATGCAAGGATATTGCATACTAAAAGTAAGCTTCCACGACATCCTCTTGCCTAGTTCTTTTCAATGCTAGATTGTTTTTCTGAATATGTTTTCTTTCCAGATGCATTGAAAGAGAAATTGAACAAGCACAGAGAACAACAATCTCTAGAAAGGAGAAAGTTGACAAAACACAGGAAGAAGGCACTAGAACAACCACCCAACTATAGATCAGTTGTTATTGATGGAATGGACCAGAAGAAGACAACTCTACACACTTTGTCAATGTGCCCAAGGATGCTCCTGAAGAAGATTTCATACACTTGCCTGTTGTTGGTGCTATGGTTTTTAATGGGAGACTCTCTTATAAACATTTCTGAACTATCCAAACATTCATGTTGGTTCAAATCTCACTATCACAATATAGAATAGAATAGAATACATTATTGTCCCTTGTGCCCTGAGGCCTCTGGACTTGTGTAGCGTGGGCGAGCTCCCTGGTGGGGGCTACTAGCTCACCACGTTGTTTTGTTGTAGCCTTTTCTGAAGGCTCACTTTTTCCTATTAATGCCGGCACCCTACTTTGTTCCGGCTTCTAGGCCGTGCAGGTGTGCGTCTATATCAAACAGCTTTAAGCTGTACATTTAGTGGGCGTCTATGATTTGCCTCTTGAGCAAATCATATCGTAAGCCCTTTTTGTTCATGTGCTTCCCGGTGTCTGTTCAGCATCTCCCGTATTGCATCTGCCAGATCTCCCATTGTTTCTGTCCTTGCCATTATGGTATGTACTGATTGTCCCCATCTTACTCTCCTGTACTTTTCTCTGATGTCTGTGTAAGTTGGACATTCATTAAGCATGTGGTTTTCGTCCTCTATTTCCACTCTGTCACAGATTCTGCATAGCCTGTCCTGTTTGTCTATTTTTCTCCACCTGTCCTTTTCAATTCTCAGATCATGACATCCCATCCTGAACTTTGCTAAGATATCTCTTCTCCGTTTTCCAAGCATGTTATCTTGGTACATTTGTTGTCCTATCATCTGCTCTGGATTAAATATTGATACAAGCCAGAGTGTTTTGGGTCCTGTGTGCTTTTGCTGACCATGCCAGCGCTTTTACTTGCCCACTCCTCATTCCATTGGCCTTCATCGATCAGTTCGCTCAGATTCAGCCCCATTTCTCTGGTCCATATTGCTACATCCCTAAACCATCCACTGCTTGTGGTGATGTGCGACCTTGCTGATTCGTTGATTGCGATGCTTGCTAGCTTCTCTGCCTTTTCACCTGCATTATTTCTTATGATGTATCTGATGGTCCTTTCCCATGCTCTCACTTCCATAGGTTTCTGACCTGTCTCATACACTATGGTTGTCAGTGGTGTGTTTGCTCTTAGTTTGAATTCCTGTTTATTATGTAGGCATCGAAAATTCCTTCTTGCTTTTCCCATTTCTTGTCACGTTAGCCCCCGGTCCCCTGGGCTTCCGCCCATATAGCTGTGTTGTGACGACTACCGTGCCAAATAGGTAGCATTTAATTTCCCAGTCTATTATTCTGTTTCTGTTGCAGAAGTTTTTCATGTTATAGTAGCTTCCTATGGCTGCTTGAAATCTAGCATCTGCCCCTTTCGCCCATTTCCCTGTGCCATGTGTATCATACCCTAGATACTTGTACTCTGTTGCTTCTTCTAATTCTGTCCCTAGGTATTTGAACGGCTTGTGATTATTCTGTTACCAAAAAGACTATTTTGGTTTTGTGAGATTCTTTGTTAGCCCCGTCTTTTCACGGAAGATCTCTAGTAGTTTCAATAACCCGTGCATTCCCTTGTTCTTTGTGGCCATCATGCCCAAATCATCAGATATATAGCATGATAGGTACTTTGGTTCCCCAGAGTGTAGGGGGCGTCCACATCCCTTTGCTGTTACGCTATAAAAAATCTGAGGGCATCTATATATATTCGAGCGATTGTTGGAGATAAGGGACATCCCTGTTTGACTCCTGTGTCACAATCTATTGCCTTTCCTTCTTCTTCTATTTTAGCATATACATTATAGTACAATCTGGCAATTGCCCCTACCATGTCTCGGTGCTTGCATGTCTACAAGCCTCGTATAAGCTTTTCCCTTGGTGCGTGTCAAAGCTTTTTCAAGTCCACAAAACAGCATATCACTTTCTTTCCGTGGCCTCTATTATGCTCTATTAGTATCCGGAGGGTCACTAGATGGTCTGTTGTTGAGTGTTCAGTGCGAAGCACGCTTTTTGTGCTCTCAAATTCCCTGCCTCTGCCCATTGCTTTAATTTATTGTCTAGAACCTTCCCGTACCACTTTGCGAAAATGGAACTTACCATTATTGTCCTGTAGTTTCCAGGTTCCTGTTTACTTCCCCCCTTGTGTAGGGGTATGACCCTGTTGTACGCCCATCTGTCCGGGAGCCCTGTGTGTATTATACCATTGAATATCTCTGTCACCTGCTTTACTATAATGGTATCTGCACATTTTAGTACTTCCACAGTTAATCCGTATAAGTCTGGGGCCTTGTTATTGGCCATCCCATTCAAAGCTATCATCACTTCCTGTACGTCGAAGCACGGTCGGTCCTATCTGCAGTTCAGGTATTGGTGCTGGGGGTGCCCCTGTCTTATATAGTTTTTCAAGATAGTTCTCCCATCCTGTTGTTGTTTAAAATTGTAAAAGAAAAGCGGTGTTAATGGATGCCTAGATATGTTTTATTAGTTTTGTTTTTGCTTATTTTATGATCACTAAAAATTTCATAGTCTCATTCAAACATAAGAGAAACTATCATTTGGTTACTCTTGAAAAGCAATAAAAGATCAATAGTGTAATTCATGCTTATAAAACACCTCGTCATATGGTTGTATGCATGATAAAAGGCTTATGATTTCTTCTATGGCCATGAAGGACCATGTAAAATAATTGAATGATATTTCTCATAAAATTACTTCTGAAAAGCAATGGAGTGACATTCCCCATATGCTAATATGAAAGCAATGGAGCGACATTCCCCATATGCTAATATGAAAGCAATGGAGCGACATTCCCCATATGCTAAACTTTATTTCTTATATACTAAGCTAAATGGAGTGACATTCCACATTTAGTTCTAATCTGATTATCTTCTGCCATTCTTCACAGGAAAAGAACAGGCATGGCAACAACATTGTCTAATGTTGTGATCAGCGGATATCCTACAGGTCCAAGGACTGTATCCATTTTTGATGGAACTGGTTTTCCTATCTGGAAAATTAAAATGATATTACTTTTTGAAGGTGATGACCTACTTGATATTGTGCAAGGTTCTTGCATTCGTCCCGTGCAACCGGTCGATAATACCGGTGCCAAAATCACACAAGGGACCAAATATGATCAATGGGTGCTTGAGACTCAAGCCTGGGACAAAAAGAATACTGTGGCAAAACGATATCTTTTATCTGCTTTAAAAGATTCGTTAATAATGGATGTTGTCTCTTATTCCAATAGTCATGATATGTGGGCCTATATAGAAAAGTTGTATCAGAAAAAGACTATAAATGAGCGCATCCATATAGGTCATCAGTTGGATGAACTTAAGTATAAAATAACTGAATCTTTGCAAGACCATATTGATAAGTTTAAGTCCTTGGTAGAACAATTGGCTGCAGCCGGTGAACCTGTTCCATCTAATAAATTACCTACTATGCTGTTGCGGTCTATGCCAATTGAATTTGAAACAATTGTAGTTGTCTTAGCTGAAAAGGACAATCCTGATTTTGATAGTATCTGTATATCTTTGCTTGAGCATTCCCGACGGATTAAAGACCGTGAAGAGCCATCCGATATGACCAATGTTGTTCTTGATAGGCGCTTTGTCTAATAAATTTGCTTTCGTGGTAGAGGTCGTGGTCGTTTTGTTTTCGTCGACCACGTGTTGCATTTCCTCCATGCCCTCATTGTGGTAAAACAAATCATCCTGTAATTGATTGTTTTCATAAACCTGACTATGATGCTAGATCTGATCGTGATAGATGCACTTATTGTCGTAAGTCTGGTCATCTTGAGGAAACATGTCATAAAAAGGCTTATGATGAAAAGCATGCTACAGCCATTACTCTTCCTGAGCATGCCAGTTGTGTCATGACAGATTATTCCAGAGTCTTTCATGTTTCTGATTTTGCTAATTTTCTCATTGATTCTGGTGCTACTGCCCATATGGTCAGCTCTACTCATTGGTTACAAAGTTATCATGTTTTGACTGTCAAAAAGTTTGTTTATATGGCTGATCATGGTACACAACAAGTTGTTGGTATTGGCAACATTGCTATTTCTACTATTGCAGGCCCTCGGGTGTTGCCGGGAGTTCTATACGTGCCAGGATTAGCCAAGAACCTTATTTCTGTGGCACGACTTGTTGATCTTGGTCTCAAGGTCACTTTTATTGATGCACAGTGTAAGATCAAACAGAATGGAAAGCTTCTTACTGTAGCACATAGACGTAATGATTTATGGGAACTCTCTATAGATGATAGTTTTGCATATGCTATTACCACTTCTAGTACCCCTGATAGTACTCTGTGGCATTCACGCTTTGGCCATTCCAATTTTCAAAGGCTTTTAGAAATGGAACGTCATGCTGTTGTCCATGGTTTGCAATTACAGCCATATGCCAAATTGGGTGTTTGTTCATCGTGTGCCTTGGGTAAGCTTCATTGTCAATCTTTTCCACATTTTGCCATTCGTGCTACACAAATTCTTGAGTTGATACATTCTGATATTTGTGGTCCTTTTCCCTTCTCTTTTGGGGGTTCTTCTTATTTCTTATTATTCATTGATGATTACACAAGGTATACCTTTGCCTATCTATTGAAAAAGAAATCTGAAGTATTTGATATTTTTAAAGCTTTCCGCAAACTTGTTGAAACTCAAATTGGCCTTCCTATAAAGATTTTACGTACTGACAATGGTGGTGAATATAAATCCAAAGCTTTTCAGGCTCTGTGCACAGAACATGGTATTCACCATGAGTTTACTGTACCTGACACACCACAACAAAATGGTGTTTCTGAGCGGAAGAACCGCACTGTTTTGAATTCAGTAAGGTCCATGTTGATTCATGCAAATCTGTCAGTGAAGTTTTGGGCTGAAGCTGTTCTCTCTGCTGTTTACATTCAAAATCATCTCATTACATCTGCATTGAAAACTATTACTCCTGTTGAGGCTTGGACAGGTATAAAACCATCAGTTTCCCATTTGCGAACCTTTGGATGCATTGCTTATATTCTTGTACCTCATAAAGATCGTAAGAAGCTTGATCCTAGAGGATTAAAGGTTATTTTTATTGGCTATTCTACAGATTCAAAGGCTTACAGGTTTTTTGATCCTGAGACACATAAGGTGTCAATTAGTCATAGTGCTATTTTTGATGAATCTGCAATGGGTGGTGATGCAGACTCAGTGAATCATTCAGGCAGTATTCTAACAGTTTTTCCAGATGACAATTTTCCGGTTTTACATGTTGCTAATGGCAATAAGCATGTAGAAGCACCTCGTGCTGATATTGTTGCAGAAAATGTTCCTGCCAATATAGAAGTGCCTCATGACATTGATAATGGTAATGGTGATGGTTTTAATGATGATGTTTTTGATAATTTGGCTGATGAAGTCATTCCAGAGAATGTTGAGCATAATCCCGAGAATAGTCTAAGGCGCACAACTCGCCCTTGGGTTCCTACTCAAAAGATTCTTGATTACCATGCGTTAGCTGTTTGTCATGATCCTGTTACATATGAACAAGCACTTGCTTCACCAAATCATGAGATGTGGAAAATTGCAATGCAGGATGAATATGATTCTTTGATCTCTAAAGGTACTTGGACCATAACTGAATTGCCTTTTGAGAGAAAAGCAATCAAGTGTAAGTGGGTCTTTAAGACAAAAATGTTGGCTGATGGAACTTTTGATAAGTTTAAAGCTCGCTTGGTAGCCAAGGGATACTCACAAATTGCAGGTGTTGATTACGAGGAAACATTTTCTCCGGTTGTGCGTTTGACCCTTTGTTAGGTGTCTTTGTTAGCCTTTGCAGTACAATTTGATTTGGAAGTTCATCAGATGGATGTAAAGACTGCTTTTCTGAATGGAGATATCAAAGAAGAGATTTATATGGAACAACCCAAAGGTTTTGCTCTTCCAGGAAAGGAGCGAATGGTTTGTAAGTGGAATCGTTCTCTTTATGGGTTGAAACAAGCTTCCAGGAAATGGTATGAGAAAATGGATGCTTTTCTATGTTCCATTAGTTTTCGCTCCTCGAATGCAGATCCTAATCTTTATAGTAGGATTCATGGCAAGTTATTCATTTTCATTGCACTTTATGTTGACGATAATATTCTTGTTTGTAATGATATGACACTCCTAACCACTGTCAAGCAGCAGCTAGCCTCAATGTTTGAAATGACTGATCTTGGAAATATCCGTTCTTGTCTTGGTTTCAACATTCAACGTGATCGTTCAAAAGGATGGATGCATTTGAGTCAGACGAATGCTATACTAGAGGCTGTGGACAAGTTTGGTTTATCACAATGCAAAGTTGTAGCATCACCTATGGTTGTTAGTCCAAAGGATTTACATTTGTCTAAAATTTTGCATTGTCCTCAAAGCGGATCAAGCGGGGATGCCATGAAAGATATTCCTTATGCGGTTTGGTTGGAGCTCTTCAATACTTTGCACATGCTTCTCGTCCAGATATTTCATTTGCTGCAAATCTTTTGGGTCAATTTATGTCCAATCCTGGTAAAGAACATTGGATTGCTGCTAAACGTGTTTTGAGATATTTGAAAGGAACAGCCAACTATGGACTTTTATATTGTAAGCAAGATGGTGAGCAAGGGATTATGTCTTTAACAGGTTATACAGATGCAGATTGGGCAAGTTCTGATCATCTAATGCGATCTAAAAGTGGGAATTGTTTTACCATTGGATCGTCTTTAGTATCATGGGCTTGCAAGAAACAAAATTGTATTGCCACTTCTACTACAGAATCTGAATATGTAGCTGCTTCATTTGCTTGTCGTGAGCTAGTTTGGTTACGACGACTCCTTACAGATTTTGGGTTTCCACAGTCTCAAAGGACAACTTTGTTTTGTGACAATCAGGGTGCTAATTCACTTGCGAAAGATCAAGTGTTGAATTCCAAATCTAAGCACATAGAGATACACAATCATTATGTTCGGGCAGAAGTCAAAAAGGGCACAGTTAAGATTGAATATGCTTTTTCTCTTTAAATCCACCCCAGAACTTACGTGGTTGTTTTTTGATTAGCTTGGCCAGTCCCCATTGATGCTGCATCAGATTCTTATTCCTCTTTGCTTTCAGTAACTTTAGGTATATCGCTCTTTCCTTTTGATATGTTTCCTTACCTCTGAGCGCCTTGACTTTCCTTCTCTGTTCTTTGCACTCATCGTCATACCATATTGAAGATTTGAAGGCATTATTTTCCTTTCTCTTCCTTCTTTTCCCGAAGATTTCTAATGCCACTTTCACTGTTATGTCATTGAGCGCATCTCCATTCTCGTCTGCCCTGTGCTCCTCCCATTTCCATTTTCCCATTTCCTCTTTGATTACTTGCACAAACGTGTCTGCGTGTTTGTTCTGGAAATGTATTTTCAGCTTTCCCCTGTCTCTCTCCTGTCCATGCTGTTCTTCATTCTTCGGTTGTTCCCCCACTGTAATTGTCAACCGCATGGGCCTGTGACTCTCCCTCCTCCCAATTGGCCATTCTAGGGTCACAATTTCTGATACTGTACCTGCTGCCTGTTCATTCATTATTACGTAATCTACTATACTTCTCCCATGAGCGTTCTGACTTGTGAATTCCCCTGATCCTGGCCATCTCTGAACCCCATTGGCTATGATGACCCCCCGTGGTCGCGTGCATACCTCGGCGATGGAGTTCCCCTTAGCATTGATCTCTGCCTTGTCCTCCGTTCGTCTATTCCATTCTTTTGATCTTGCCGTTTGGGTCCATTGTCCATTTGTTTCATCTATACTTGTATATTGCGCTTGCTCCTGACCTGTTCTGGCATTTAGATCTCCTATTAGTATCATTGGTCCCTGTTCCTTCCATTTCATCATGGTTTCCCCAATTCTAATGGTTCTAGTTTGTCACTACTCGATTGGGTAATATGCTATGATCAGTATTAGATCTTTTTTATTTTGCAATTGCATACTAAGTACCATGTATCTTTTATTGACATCTGAGTGTAAAATACATGTACCATTTGCTACATTCTCCTTGACATAACAGGCTAGGCCTGCACTCCCTCTTCCTACTTTGAAGTTCTTATCTTTCCAACAGGTGAATAGCTGGTAGCCCTCCTCCTCCGGCAGCCTCTTTATGTTGTGTTCCCATGTTTCTACTAGGCATATTATGTCACTGCTATGCGCTCCCTCCAGCCTCTCTCCGTCGTCCCACGGATACCCAGTGCAGTTCCAGTACCATATCTTCAGCGTCTCCTCCCTCACGGTTGCCCTCTCGGGGTTTCTGTTTGTTCTGCTTCGTTCACCATCCTTCTCGGAAGCCATATTGAATAAGAGATGATGATGAGACTGGGAAGCCATTCTGGTTGGCTAAAGTAGTGGATTCCTATTCAATTAAAAATGCACTAGATGAGAACAAGTGCTGCCAATACGTTTAGTGGGGGTTATGGTTTGAAGATGATAAAATCAGGAATGGGAAGGAGAGCAAAGACTAAAGCAAACACTGGTACCATAGACCTAGCTGAAGTAAAGGTGCTTGCATATGACTTTGTTTTAACCGCTGTTAATAAGTTACGTGCGACGACTCAAACTTTAATAAGGTCGGCATGCGGATTGGATAAAGCACCTAGAAAAGTTGTCAAAAAAGATGATGACGAAGATTCGCCAGTAGACAGTGACGAAGAAGATCGTTCAAGTACATCTAGTTTTGGGAGTGAGGGAGAGGATGAAACCTCTAATGATCAAGGGCTGAACGAGTCAGAGCATGATATGCATCTTGACATTGCTGCGAAATGTAAGTTTGTCTGATAAGATAAACATGTCAATAAGAAAAAGTATCGGTAATGAGGTTATGTAAAAGTTGTTGCATTTTCAATAATTTTGTTCATAATTTTGTAAAGATTTCAGAAACTTTGAATGCAACACCTTTTTATTGCTCTAGTGTCCTTGTTGTTTTTTTCATTGAAAATTGTCAAATTTATTATGAACAGACCTTGAAAATGGATTTTTTTAGGAAATTTTAGGGAATCTTTCAAAGATTCCTTTTAAAGTGCGTTTGGAGCAAATAAGTGTGTTTCAATTTAAACTTTGTTATGTGAGGAGGTGCTGCACAGAGGGTTCGAACAACCTATGAATCCAGCTGCAAGTAAAGTGATAAGTGGTCTGAGTCCACCTCCTGATCCCTGCTATCTGTTCCCACTCAGAAGTGCTTGATGATATGCACGTTCTGCTTAGCTACCAATACATAGTCTACCACACTAGATCCGCTCCCCCGATTCTCTTGCCTGCAAGTGCACTTGTGGGAGGGCGACCATTGTGCCAGTCCATTGCAAATCACTAGATCAAAGATACAACAAAGCAAAAGTAGCTGCCTACCACAGCGTGTGACTTGATTGTCATCGGATGCCCCTGATCAAGCTCCTTTTGAAGGGCGCAGCTGTAACATGTTGCCTGTCGAGGGGTCAAATCTCATAGGTTGTTCCGCGTCGGTTCATGCATTGAAGTCTCTAAGGAGTATGCGCCTGCATGCAGGTCTCCATCTCTGCAATTGCCAATTGTCCTCTATGCACGTGGAACACCAAGGTCTATACCTTCTATCAGGTCTGCAATTCGGGTACTATTGCTCTCAATTCTCGCCGCAAGTTTTTTTCCATGCCTACGTCAATGCCTAGTTTGCCGTCGGACCTGGGCCGCAATCATCTGCCTGTCGGGCCAACTTCGTTGATTGGGGCCTTCCTCGCGCCTCCCTCCTCATGGAAGAGGCTTCTCCATTGCCTTTGCCGTTTGGTCAGGGCCATTTTCGTGGTGCCCTGTCCACTTGGTCCTCCTAGGAGAGCTTGTCATGCAAGGGGCCATCAGGTTGTGGGTGTGTGTGGATATGAGGCTGGGTCTTGGGGTGTTGGACATCTAAGTTGGTGTTGGGGTGGCTACATAGGTACTGGTTGGGTGTGGGGAATGGGGTCTAGACAGAGGTCAAGGCAAAGTGGAAGTGTTGCTCAAAGATGTTTTGGACACTTAGAATTCAAAACAAGGACTCAAAAACATCGTTTGCACAACAATTTAGGCCCTGGAAGAAAAAACCCTAGTGGGAGAATAGGGAAGAGAGAAGTGTTCCCCAAAGGACGTTTTGGACACTTGAAAATCCAGATGAGGGCTTAAAGACATCATTTGCACAACAATTCGTGTCCTAGAAGCAAAGCCCTAGTGAGAGAATAAGCAAGAGAGAGGTGTTGCTCAAAGGAAGTTTTAGACGCTTAGAATCCAAAACGGGACTCAAAAACATTGTTTGCACAACAATTTGGGCCTCAGAAGCAAAACCCATAGTGAGAGAGTATAGGCAAAACCCTAACTGTAAAGAGAGAGTGACCCAAGGCGCTAGAGAGAGAAGAGGGAGGATTTCCTAATTTAATCAATTTCTAATAGTACTATGGCTAAAGTGAATCAACAACCCTCTTGTTAAAGTAAAGTGATGACTGGTTGGATCAATTCTTGCTATATTCTTGTTGAAAATGCTGAACCCCCTTATGCACTATTATGGGCCTTTGATATGTTGAGGATGTAGACTCTCTCCATTGTCATCTTGGTCATCCATCTCAGAAATAGATGGAGCCAAATGCTGAGCATGTATTTGATGTGATCGGACCAAATCCCCTTATTGGTCTGCATTGACCAAAACAATAACACGTCATGGAACAATAATTTGATCTCCCCTACTGCAATGATAGTTGTACATCATTTCAAATTACAAGATTTAATAGTGTGAAGGGTTTGTTGGATACTTTCTCCTTGGCCTCAGGCATTCTTCTGAATTGGGGTAAGTGCTCCGCATTATGGGCCCAGCTGACTCCGCCTCCCCCTTGTTTGGCTCTATTTCCCTTGGAAGGTGCTTCCATGTAATGTGTGTACTAAGCTGTTGGGTATTCCCTTTGGAGGGATGTTTCCATGGGGAGGGTGTGGGATGAGATTTTTGGGGTTTTGAAACACCTAAATTGGTGGAAGGGTAGCAAGTTGTCCATGGCGGTGGGATCACTATTGCCAAGTCGATTACTTTGTAGCACTCATGTGTATCTGACATCTGCGATGCTAGCTCCCGAGGGTAAGATCTGGGCTTTGGATAAGATTGTTGAAATTTTGTGTGGGGGGGATGATGAAGGGGCGGTTGCTAAAAGTGGCTTGGTGGAAGTGTCTCCGCCCCGGAGGATGGGGGCTTGGCCATTACGGATTTGGTATTTGCATAGTAAGGTGTTGGTCTCCAAGTTTGTTTGGAGCATTCTGCAGGATGGAGCATCTTCTCCTGTTTGCGGCATTGTTGTTGCGATCTCTTCGCCATTATGTGGCGTTTGGGAAGCCGTCATTGCATGTGGAGTTGCCACAGGCCTTTGTTGTATGGTCTCGGCCTTTCCCACATGCATCCCCTTTTCTCCGCGGGAGTGTTGCGGGCTTGGGATCATGTGCGTGTGCTCTTCGGCTAGATTATGCCTCGGTTTATCACCACTCTTCTCCTTTCTTGTGGGTTCCTCTACCCCTGGCAAGACTTGCCCTTGGGCGCCCTTGTGCATGCTCGGGCCTTGAGCCGTTGGAGGCGAAGCTCTTTGTGTTCACCTTGGAGGATTGGTATTGGGGTGGTCGGCTAGCCGTGGGAGTTCTTCGAGCTCGCTTTACCGCTGGGGCGTGGCCAGGGCTATCGAGAACTGCGTGGCGGGGAGTATTCCGCTACACATACCTATAGTCCCTCGGGATGATGTGGTGGTGCGGGGTTTGGAAGGTTCATCCGGATGTTGTGTCTTCTTGCTTTGTGCGGTCTTCTTACTGGGTCTTTGGGTATTCATGATTGGTTTGCCCCTTCCGGGGTGGTCTCTGCGGCTTAGGGTTCTCGATGGTGCTTTCGGTTTGGGCGTGGACATGGAGCTCACTTCCCCACCGAAGGTTAGGGTGCTTCGTGGCGGTGGTGCACCGTATGTATCGTGGTGAATGCCCTTGTGAGTCGGTTTAGGCGGGTGTGAGCCCTCAAAGCCCTTGTTGTGGCCTTCATCGTGAGACCGTGGAGCATTGTCTAGTTTTATGCCCTCGAAGGTGTGCTGCCTCGGGATTGGGTTAGGGCTTTGTTTGGTGAGATTGACTAGCCGCGATTCTTTCGCTTCATGTGTATCCGGTGCTTGGCGCTCTTATGACAACAAGCCTTGCATCCGTCGTGGCTTGGTTGGTGTGGCTGATTTGGAAGTGGCGGCGGTTGTGGATCTTCGGGGAAAAGCAAAGACCCGGCCAGCTGCCGACCCTCTCTCGATTCCTCGACTTCGGTACAAGCTATTTCAAAGCTTTCGGTGTTCCGGGAGTAGTAGAGCGGAAGTTTGCCATTTGGCGGGACTTCTTGGGTGTTGTAGATGGTGATGGTCGGTTTGTACAGCAGTAGAGTTGCAGTTTTTCTGTGTCGTGGAGTGTCGAGGTATCACTGTCTCTTTGGGGCAGTTCTCCTTCCTCCTCACTTGCTTTGTAACATTACCATTCTTTTAATGATGACACAGTTCTTCAAAAAAAAAAAAAAAACTAGCTAGATGAGACATCCGCACAGCATGTATCTTCATGAGAGAATATATTTTGATGTCTAAGAACTACATTGTAACATGCAAATGTAAAAAATAAGAAATACAGACACAAACAGTAGAAGTCTTGGGGTTTACGTGTTTAATCCTTTAAAATTCGGACATGACATGAAATGAATGGGGCAAGATGTATTGAGTAGGAATCGATAAATACACCTACAATAGAGTCCCTATGCTGCAGCTAACCACCACATTTTTGCTCCTTACCAATTGGTGTAGCGTGTGCATCTCATTACCCAATTCACTTCACCAAAGCTTAAAAACATGAGCGCTTAAGGGGATTCTCTACAATCTCCACCTTAAGATAGATGTCTATATGATAAAATCCATCTTTTACGCCACTAAGTCTTGTTTGTATGCTGCATATCAGAGAAACAAGTAGGTTCTTTATCCAGAGCAAAAAGCCAAACAAGAAATGGCCAAATCAGGAATCTAAGGCCTGCAAGAGCAATTGTTAAAACACCACCAATTTGAGCCACGGAAAGCATAATTCTTTGCCAGATTTTGATATAGGTAACCAGATCACAGTAGCGGGGGTTGCAAGCCTCCAAATAACTGGTATAATTCGCAGCCATTTTGAATGTTATATTCCGAAGCGTTGGATCAGAAGGTTTGGGGTAGAATTTGGAAGGAGCTTCCCAGTAGTACTCATCAGTTCTGTTATATGGGTCATCTTTAAAGGCTTGCAGAACTGAAAAAAGGGATCTCATCAATGGCTCGTATTTGCATTCATCACCCCTGCATTCTTGCACATCAGCACTTGGCCCTGTAACGTTGTTCATCAATGCCTCTGTTCTTAAAAGAAGCTTCAGGTAGAATAGCTTGTTTGAACAGGTACCTACAGTATTTGTCAGCAAAAAGTCCAAGTTAGAACATCTTTCAGACTTGATCTTTTCCTGTTTGCCTTTGAGGGCCGAAATCTTTCAGACTTAATCTTGCAATAGAGATCTAAGACTAAATGCTTGGTATTTGAGAATAGTTCTTCACCAAGTCGTGAACCAAAGGGTCGAATCAGGTAGAGATATGGCGAAAAGGTTTGAAAAATGAAATTAGGTCAAAAAGGAAACTGAAAAGGATTAATAAGAAGCTAAAAAGAAAGGGGTTACCTTGAACGGCTGAAATAAGCATCTCCAGAAATACGGCCGGAACCACAAGATTTTGAGACAGAGATTTGGGGGTTCTCTCTCCAAAACAGTATTGCATGCTGATTTTGCAAGCACCGGACCGAGTCTGCATCCCAAATGTGTTGCAAAATGAATCCATCACATCCTCATTTATCAGAACCGACATTTGCTTCCCCGAATCTGTCCTGCTCAGCATATAAAATGAGATATGATTTGTCCAATTTATATACACACTTCCTGCACACGGACACGTCGCATTTTCCTTGCTGGAAAGATCTGCCAAGCGCTTGAGATCGCGAAAATGCCTTTCTGTTCTAATCTGGGACTGTCTTGATAAAATCAGAGCAATCGCTAGCACTAAAAATGCTAAGAAAGATGTCGCAACAGAGAATCGTGCAATCGGACGAACTCTTGGACCACATTTTGGTGCCGCTCTATATCAGAACACCGGATTCAGCACAAAATTTTTGCTATGTGAAGAAATGCGATATATGTTTGCTAACCTTTCATAATCAGCGCAGATCTCAGAAGCTAATAGATTGATCAGTTTCCAGAGCTTGTCCATGTCGGAGAGCTTGGGGCTCTTGTAAGGCGGCAAAAGGATTGTGTATGGCGCCTTGCGGATGTGGTGTTTCTTCGGAGTCCTATATTTTTCTTTCAATTTGATTTGCTGTAGGTTTTGCGAGCACGAATATGCATCCCTTTAAGGGTCTGGTCACATAATGTTGACAGCAAAGAATCCAAGGGTCACGTGCATTCAAATGATAGGAATGGAAATAGGACTGGAGCCCAGAAGGGTCCTCCCCCCTTCTAGAAGCCCAACGCGATTCGTGGCCACAATATGGTATTTGGCTCACGATTTTTTGCATTGGGTTAATCTCGTGCTGCCATGTGGCAGACGATTCAATTGCAGAATGGTAGTTGAGTCTACCATTCTGCATCTCCGGTTTCTAGCTGGTTAACAATCCTCTGTTTCTTGCCAGTTAACAACTTTGTTAGTCTGTTTCCAGCAGAGCCAAGCTTGAATCCGACTCTATTCAAACCAAGACAGGGTCATTCGTAGTTTGAATCCATAGCTTTTTACCCTGTAAAAAGGGCCGTAGCTTCTTTATCATGTTCAGAGCAAGATGTCTTGAATCCATAGCTTCTTTACCCTGTAATGTAAAAACAGACGTAGCTTCTTTACCGTATTCAGAGCAGGATCTCTTGAATCCATAACTTCTTTATCCTATAAAATGGCCGTAATATAAAAGCATCTTATAGTCTGCTATCTAGCTCTGTTTTATGAAAAGGAAAATAAAAACTTCCAATATTTCACCTGCAAACGAAAATCTCTTCAAGGAGAAAGCAACTCCCAAGATCTTACCTGCAAACGAAAATCTCTTCAAGAAAAGAATGCGGCCAACAAGACCTTAAGATCTTTAATAGAAACACCGAAAGAGCAGAACAGCTCGGCGAGAGCAGGAGCACCAAACCTAAAGAAAATCCCTACCGAAATCCTAAACAGAAAAAACCTTGATTTCAGTCATAAGAAACTCAGATCAAGAAGTTATGGTGCCCTGCCATAGCCAAGATCCCCTGCACTAATGCCATCGCCGCCAAAATCGCCCCCCAAATACCATATAGTAGCTTCAAGGTTTTTGGTCGGGCATTCCGGCGTGGCCGGTGACCCGCTCCCGGCTAACGCCGGTCGCGGGACCCCGCTGGTCCACGCCGGAATGCCCTCCCAAAAACCTTGAAGCTATACGTATACAAGGGCCGTCAGAGGTCTCATGGAAATGGAGCATGCTACACCTCAGGCCTTAAATTTGACCCTAGTATTTCTTTGAAGGGCAATTTTTCAACTTGCCATTCAATTTGAAGGGCAAATTTTTGGCCTGCCATTCTTTGCACGTGACTATGGACCCCAACATCAAAATTACGGATAGTATATTTTAATTTTTAATAAATATATAACTACAAAAAAGGATCCAAAATAATATAGTCTTAGTAATATTAATATATTTCACATTGACATATTGCCATTGCCAATGCAAGAAATAAGGAAAAATATTATGTGAAATTTGTCATTGAAAATCGAAAGTCTTTATGCGAAAAAACAGAGTTGTCCATTCAAAAAATGAAAATCAATATGTTCAAGAGACGACATGCCTCGAAATTCCTCTGTTTTGAGTGGGCTCTAAAGTTGATTAGCTGAATTGATCAGATTTAGATCAAACTGCATCTCAAATTGCATGTAGATGGAGAAGCTCGACGCTGGGCAGAAAAGAAAAGAAAATAGGGAAAGGGAAATTCTTACCATTCTATTGTCTTTTTCGCATTTAGTTGCCTCCTCAATTAGCCAATTATAATAAATGCATTTGTTGAGGAGGAGATTGTTAAAAAATTTGAATATTAAATGTTGTTTGTTTTCGTCAAGAATAATAACAAATAAAACTGTAAAGTATAAACAGAAAAATATATAATATAAACAATATTTTTTTTTTCATAATCATGGCCATTCTATTGAAGGGCAATTTTTTCCTAAGCTTTTCTATTGAATGGTAACAATTTTCCCTTGCCATTCTTAAGATTCCTCTAAAAAATTTTAGCCGTTCTCTGCATGGTTAGAACCCCCAAGAATGGTATTGAACATTTCAAATTTAAGGCTACACCCTAGCTTGGAAGTCAAAGGCAAAAATTGCCTCATGGAAGCCGACTCTAAGACTTTCCAGGCACTTGCGTATGCCATGTAGCAAAGCAAGACCAGAAAATAGCATTCCCCTTGCAATCCGGGTGACTAAATTCATCCTACAAGGCAAAGGCGCCTTCAAATTTTTCAAAAGGTGGCAGGGACTTCCTAAAATCTCAAAACAGCCTCGGTTTGTCGTCTTCTATATCTTGCTTTGTCTTTTAGCAGTGGGCTTCTCTTCTTGAACGTTCTCAAGTCAAGAGAAACGATGTGGAATGGGAATCATCCTGGTATGAGGGCCTTCATTTTGCTTACATGGCGAAGGATGAGAAACTCGGTTTTGCTCTAATGGGGATGCACTCTGAGAGTGGTTTCTCATGAGATTGCAGACCTGATAAAACCCTATTAGGGTAAAAAATCGAGGCTCAAAATTGCGTTGAGAATACTTGGGAAATGGAAGAAGAAAATGATGATGACTTTGCTAATTGTACCTTTAGATACAACCAACAAGAGTTGGAAGTGAGTTAAATAGTATGTGGAATTTTAAAGATCAAATAGAAATATATTGGGCCAAAACAAAAGCATTTTATATGCAGGTAAATATGAATCTAGTGCAAATAAGATTTACCTGTGATTCTAGAATCCTGCCGAAAGAAATTAGATTATCTGGAAGTGAAGCAAAGAACCTAGAAACCGAAATGGAGAGGGGCGTCAACTGAAACCTAACAATTCTTCAGCAGAAGTGCTGATTCTCTCTATTTTGTAACTGCTTCTGTGGCTACGGTCACCCATCCAATTTGCTACCATCTGTGAGGCCAAATTGTAACAATACCTTGCAGCATTTCGAGAGGAACAGTGGGCGACCGAAGCTTACGAAATCTTTCTATCTCAATTGTAGCACAACTCGAAGGAAAGGCCAAGTGATTATCCTTACGTAAGCACTTGAGCAATGTAGGTGAATGATATCACTCGGGTTACATTGTAACTTTTATTATTCTTGAAATATATTTTGATCCTTCAACAAAACAAAAAAAATAAAAAAATATAAAAAGAAATGTATACAAGTTGCTTATTTTTGTGGCACCACTAAGACAAAAAGTTTTGGCTCAATGCAAGGTATCATGATCTGTGAAGAAGCTTTTTATATCAACATGGTTGATGCAAAGAATCACTATTTTTGCATGTCATCTCATGTAGTTGTCCTGCGGAATTGCTGTAGAATGATCAAATGCATAATTAAGGAGGTATATGCAAGAGAACAGTGACTTCTTATGCAGGAAAAGAGTCATCAACATCCAAATGTAAAGTATGAAGATGGAAGCTAGATTTCTCAATAGTTTCAACCATTTCTGAGGCCACACTTGTTGCTTGTATGGTAATCCTTTTCATAGCCTATAACAACACAGTGCACTATTTAAAGTGTTAAATTATCCAGAAGCTATTGAGCTTGGGATTCGAACCCAGATGAAACCAAATCTCAATCTCCTTTATGCATCCGCCTACAAATCAACTCTATAGCGCGATTAATGTTACTCTTAAGAGCAATGAGAGCCGGGCAATGAGAGCTGTTGGATAGGCATATTCACCCCTTATTCCTTAATCTACACGGTACGTAAAGTTCCTCGTTTGTGAGGTATGCAAGTACAAAATTTGCTATACTGTATAACAAGATTCACAAAATACTATAAGATTTCAAGCGGAATACTATATGGTGTTGATTTTGTACGTGCAAAATACAATTATGGGGGCTCTCGCTGCCGTACGTCCCCCCCCCGTGTGAATATGCACCCAAACCAAAGGGGGTTTAAGGGGGATTTTAATTTAAATGTATTGGACCCAATGGTTGTGTTAATTAATGACAATGGTAGTTATGTGTTGGTTGTTAATGTCAATGGTTGTTATGTGTTGGTTGTTATGTGTTGGGGGATTTAATTTTTATATGTTGGATGTTAATAGTTTGTGTTGCAAAAAAAAAAAATTTGGCCCCTTCGGGGCCTTAGGGACGCCCCCCCGGGTGTGACAAAAATTTTAGTATTCAAACTAGAAAAAAACTAGAATTCATTTGAGGCTTTCATCACCTGTAGCTTTTGAATTTCATCACAATAAAACAAATAGAACATAAGTAAAAGTTACCATAAGGATAGAGCGGATTGATCCCATTATTCTGAATGTCATAAAGTTTGCAACACCCATACACAAACATTTTTCAACTGGAATTTAACAGCAGCCTTTGGCCTCCATGGATTCTTGTGGTGAGAAACCAAAGTGGGAAACTTTTCTGCTTGTTAGCACAAGGATCTAGAAGCCTTGGAATTTACACAATAACTGCCTCAAAATCTAAAAATGCATGGTAATTTTTTGCAACCTTCATTCGGAATGAGCGATAAAACAATATCCAATAGCGCAATCCTGTATTAATCAGCTGGTAGGATGTGAAAGCCTACCCAAACCCGGCCGAAAAATTGCTGTTTTAGCATATATAACTTAACCAAACATATCCATATCATACACTATCAAAAAGATCTCGGAGAGAGCTTTCCAACGCAATAAAAATCATCTCAAACAGAGCTCTGGATCAAAAGTTATGATAAGAAATGTGTTGTTGGGTGGAAAACGGCGCACTACATGCGCCCTTCAAGCCCTTCATGTGCCCATTATGCACCACACACAAAAAAAGAGGGGTTTTGTTGTGAGCCATTGGTTGTTGACCATTATGCACCACACGCACAAAAAGAGGGCTTTTGTTGTGAGCCATTGGTTGTTGATCATTATGCACCACACGCACAAAAAAAAGGCTTTTGTTGTGAGCCATTGGTTGTTGACCATTGGAAAAAAAAGGGCTAAAATCAATGGCTCAGAAATGGTGCACTCTAGATGTACGCATTAGTACATCTATTTGAATACATCATGAAATCATAGGAAAACCTTAGTGAAAAGCGTACAAAAACACAAAGAAAACCCCCTGTTATTATGCTGCATATTCAAAAGAGAAATTATCTCATACAAGATAACAGATAATCCTACCGAGATTGTTGTCATGGCCTCATTGAAGCTATTTCAACATCCTCTACACCTTCTAAGTCCTATAAAAAAGAGGCAAAATGCAGTTCTCTAGATACTGTTGGGAAAAAACATACTTAAAGGCTTGAGAATTACCTTTAATGCCTTTGTCACATTGGGAATGCCTGCATCTAGAACTGTACCTTCTACCTAGATACAAAGACCTAACTATTTCAACATAAATAACATAAAGAGGACCATTGAATTCAAGATATCTGTACAACTAGAGATGAACCCCTACCTTGAAGAGCATGAACATGCTTTTGTTAGGATCATATGAAACGACATCTGATGTCACAGGCTCATTTGCCAAAAAGAAAATGAATCATCAAGATTTTTATTACCTGCAAAATCCATAATATGCAGATAAGCAATGCGATACCAAGCAAGCTCTCGCCTATTAAATCACACCAAAACTCTACGAACCGGGGCCATTAAACAACATAAAGCTTAAACCTGGGAAAGCTTTCCTTCAATTCAAACCCTAAGGGCAATCGGTTTTCTCAAGCAGAGGAATTGAACTGGCTCTAAAGCATGCCAAGGCCATTGCTGGCAATAGAAGCCTAAAATGCATTTGCATTCAATATTTGCACTCAATAATGACGGTAGATAATATCCCAAAATTGACTTGTTACTATGACTTTGACAATGGTTTAGCTAGAAAAAGGGGAAGACTTCATTTTTTTTCCCCCGTTCTCAATAGCCTTGGAAGGGAAGATCGATATGGCAGATAGGCATGGATGTTGCTTTTTAAGAGCAGTTCGATCATCGCGGCCTTTACTGGGAAGTTTTGGTTCATGGGCGATGGCGTCAAGAGCTCCTTCGGACGTCTAACTCTAGGTAATCTCTGAGTTGTACCGCAAAACAAGGGCAGTGGCAAAAGAAGGTTCTGTTCTGCATAGCCAGTATTTCACCTTTCTGTTTGCCGCTCATTCTTACCTAATCCACCCAACTTTCCAAGAAATACACTCAAGCTTGAGTTATTTCTCAAAAACTTAAGTTATTTCTAAGAAAAGGGATGAAATGAATCCCCCCTTTCTATCGCAGAGAACTTATTTGATTTGGTGATGAGACCTTCTGGGCCCCTTTGCCGCCATAGCTGGATCACCTGAAGTAAACACATCTCATCTGATCTTTGTCTTATTTTATGAGCAAATCTATGGTGTCTGTCGCATTCGAATGATAAGCAAGGAAGTTCTCAGCAGCATGCAAGCTATTTCAAAATTGATTGTTCCAGCGATGGAGAATTTGTACTTTGAATATTCTATCCAACTCATACCATGTGATTAAGCCTCTGCCTAAGTTTCTTTTGTTATGATCAATTCATATCCTTACTTTGTTAAGTTTCCTTTGGCACATAACCCATTGTTTCTCTTTCTCTTCTTTCAATGCAGCCGTTTTGTTTAATCTAAGCCAGTGGAGGTGATGACTCCACCAGAAATGTGTTTGTTGCCTACGTGAATTTGCTATAGTAGATATCATTGGCTACTTTTCTGTTTTGAACAGTTCCTTTCTGCAGTATTGTTTGATAAGATGCTAGAAATGGACAATATTTTTTGCGTATTCTATACTTTTTTTTTTTTTTTTTTTTTTGAAGGACGAAAGTCAGAAACTTTATTAATCAGATAAAAGTATAAAATTTACATGTCTCATCTTAGCTGCGTAAGCACAAAAGGATGCCACAGGAGCACGAGCCTGGAGCACAATGTACTTACTCCAGAATAGGAGACTAACGATAAGAATCAATTCGAAGATACTGAATCCAGATGTGTTCCATATTTCTGATTCAAGGGAGGAACACTCGTAGGCTGTTAGTATCTTTTTCTGGGCCATCGTAATAACACCACGTGCAAATGAATAAATGCCCTGAAAGATGTGGTGTCTGCGACGCTCCCATATCGACCACAGGAGCCAACTAGAACCAAGATGGAATGCCCTCTGTTTAGTTGGGGGCCATGCATTGGGATAGGATACCAAGAGGATGCATCGACAGTCCAATGTACTGTTAAACAAACCTTGTAGCCAGGACCACATTGGTTGAACCTCTAAACACTTAAAGAGATAGTGCTCAAAGAGTCTCAACGTCTAAAAGGCAAAGCGAGCATACTGCAGATATACGAGGATCATAGCGATGTCAGAAGGCATTAATACGCAGGCACCTGTGGATAACCTGCCACCATAGTACAAAGACTTTAAGATGGAGCAACTTATCCCAAAGTTATTGCCATGTATGACACAAAGTAGGCTGTGGAACCTGTAGGTGCCACCCATCTAGCAGCTGGAGGGGCTGTGGTGCTAAAAGAAGGCGATATACTGATCTGACAAAGTGCTTGCCTCTGTGAATATTTTTATGACAGCCCCATGACACATTTTCAGTAACACCAACTTGCACTATAAGAGACAAATTTTCTGCGACCCTCTCCCATAGAGACACATCCCAACGAGAGAGCAGGAGTTTTGCCTGAAATTCAGGCTAAGACAGTAGCCGACCCGCTTCATACCATGCTTGAATAGAGACAACACCTACACGAACCCATCGTCTCTGTGGAAGGGAATGAATTGAAGCTGTCAGTGGAGGTGCTGAGGTGTTTGGAGGCAGTGGTGCCCACCACTATGGAGTCTCCAATAGAGTGTGGATGGAGGGGCATGGGCAGAATGGATGGAGGGGCATGTGCAAAAAAGATGTTTGATTGCCTCCCATGCTGTCAACAAGCCATGCAAAAATGGAGAAGCACTTGGAAAAGGCTGCAGAGTCTGAAGTAATGCCCAAGGTAGGACTGGTTTGACAACCTTCTTGCCTAGAGGGATCACTACTACAAAAATGTGCATAAATGGCACGAAGAAATGGCACAATTTCATGAATTTGCCATTTGGGGTAAAAGCATGAAAGGGTGTCTATAAATGTAGCCCTTTTTGTACATATACATATGTACCGAATGCACATTTTTGGAATAACTGTCATCATGACCAGCTAGTAACTGCCATGATTAATGGCTATCCACTACTCTGAACCCGCAATTATCGGATTTTGAAATTCTTTCCCAAATTCTTTCTTGGTTTGCCTCTCGTTCACTATCCCGCCCCTGCCTTCTCTGCTTGAATTCCGATCACGAATTCTTCATCTAGCTATGGCCCCAAAACGCCCCCAGATGAGTGCTTGCTCATCACCACAGCCCAAGCAAGATGCCAGTGCTTCCGGCAGTGGAATTTTACCTCCAAGGAGTTTACGTTTGGGTTCTGAGGTGATCCAAGCCAAAGACCTCCGTGAGAAACATGCAGAGGCCCACATACCCAACCTAGAGATGGTTATGAACGAGGTATGGGGTGAAGCTCAAAAACGATTGAGGATTCAAGGAAGGAGAATCCAACGCATGGAAAGATGATTTTTTTAAATATTATGAATTGGTTTATGGCAAGAAACAGGTTACAAACCATTATATTTCAACCTATTTTGCCAGAGCATTTGCTCTTCACTTGAAGGGACGGCTTGTTGATTGGATGGACGTGGCTAGGACCGCCAAAGATCTTGCCAAAACCCTCAGTTCAGACGTTACAGAGGACCCTACAACAGGTAAATCCTCAACTATCAAACAGACATCGTATTGCGTTGAGAATATTAGAGCCCCGGGTTATTCTAGATCGAGATGTTGACACAATAAAGCGCTTACTTAAGCATGGGTTGGAGGAGAAAACTAACCTATTGAATGAAGTAGAAGCCGAAGAAAAAAAGGAGGGATGCATTGAAGGTCATCACCGGATTGAGGGTAGAAAGGATATGCTATCCGAAGATCCGCAGCAGTCCGCCGAGAAAATAGATGAGACAAAACAGAATTTGACAAATTGTCCAGTGATCCCTACTGGAAATCTTTGTTATGTTGAGTGTTGAAGTACAAGTTGGAAGACTTGGTTATGAGTAGACATGATAAAGAACAACACTCTTCTAAGCTAGAAATTGGTTTGCGGGTGAAGCAACTAAAGACATTGAAAGGCATGAAATCTCAATTGAACAAGCAAAGGAAAAACTTAATTGCATTGAATTGGTTCAGAAAGGCATTCACAGATTTTGGATTTCATGGGGAGAGCAGGACCTATTGTTCTGCACCCGAGGCCCTACCCTGTAGGAGCTACTTCTATAGAGCAGTTCATCACATAGGTTCCTATGTACTGTTGTGGCCAAGGCTTTTGCAAAACCTGGTTTGTTGTTGCTAGCTCCATGCGTAGATGCTTATTGCCTCTTACGCTTGTGTTATCTCGTCCATGAAAGACAGAATTGCATAAAAGGTTGCATCCGGGATGAGGGCATTGAATTCAGCTTGGTTTTCGCCGTGGAAAGGTATGCATTGCTCTCAACTAATTTAAACTTATATTTCTCTTCATTCATATTTGTTATTGTATCCGCATAGTTCTACATGTATGGCTTTGATTGCATTGCTATTCCTTGTACATGTATAACTTTTAGTGTACATCCGTAAGAAGGTGAGGTACATAGGCATATATTTGCTTGTTTATTGATGCTTTTTTATTTTTTGAGCTTGGACTGCAGCTTGTATCAGTTGTACATGTCTCTAATGGAGTCTACATCTGCAAATAGATGTACATGCATTTATCTTTAGAGTGCATCTGTAGATGGATTCATAAGTATGTGCATTTTTTACATATATGTGCTTTTTTTTTGGCATAGATCTACATTCCCTAACTGGATACCTGGGTACATCTGGGTACATCAGTGTACATCTGGGTACATTGATGTACCTTTATGTACATTGAGGAACATGTACATGTACATTTGGCTATAGTTAAATGTAGTTACTTACATTTGGTACATTCTATGTACATGAAATGTACATGCTTGGCGTAATGTACTTTATATTTCTCATTAGTTCTTTTTTTTCATGTTCTTTTATGTCTATTGAAATTTAGATCATTTGTTTGTTTTGCATGATGAATTCGTTCCTATCCCAGAAGCAGCTTTAATGGTTGATGTTCTTGAGCCATCTGCATCGACTCTCTTTACAGATTTTACTGAGCATAATAAGCAGACCGAATCTGTAGACCCTCTACCTTCCAGCTCCAGATCACCAATGACATTTTCAGTGCCAGTAATAGAACAATCTGCAACAGTGCCTGCTCGAACATGGCAAAGTGAAGTTGAGGAAATTGAGAGGATGGCACTTGAGAAAGCTAAAGCAGGTGCAGGTGCAGAGCCTTCAATGACTGCTGCAACAGAAAATCTTTCATCACCAAGTGCTAAATTAGTAATTGGAGAAGCTAAGAAAGATTCGGCTTACGTCTCAAAGATCATCTGCGGGGCAGGTCCCAGGACTCGTTCTGTAATAGCTACAAAGGACACAGATCCAGATTTTTAACCCGGGAGAGATACCGGGGAAGAGGAAGTCGAGTTGGTAGTTGAGTCCACTCAAAGAGGAGGCAAAAGAATCTTTGGTGATGGCACTCCAAAAGGAAAAACAGGCAAAATCTCCACAACAAAAAAATGTCCTCCGAAAAGAAAAATCTCCGTGCAAAAAGTGCCACCACCACCTAGAAAGAGGTATGTCAAGATGAACTAATTTTGTTAAACATCCAGATTTATGGTAATTAACCACATTTTTTTTGTACATAGGACACGATCACGCCGCGTGAAGGAAGGCGATCCCGATCCTTCCGAAGCCGGAACAGGAAGAGGAAGAGGATCTACAAGCAAATATTGATGTGATAACAAATAAGGTGCAGCAGTCCCCTAAGATCTGAAAAAACAGTGATGAATTTACAAGGTGAGTAATATACAATTGATTACAATAGATATATTCTTTTTGCTAATGTCTTTGTTTCCTTTGTACGCAGTTTAGTGAACCGACCGAAAAAGGTTGGTTCCATTCACTCCTTATAGGGACCGGCCCCTCCTAAGCCCGCACCCTCTATCTTTCAAAGTGATGTTGACGAAGTTCTGCTGGAAGTGGACTTGACCTCTAAGATGGTAGATGTCTATGGGAGGTAGGCTACCATTTCAACATATTTATGTTATTTCATTCCCTAAGTCACTCATCTTATGTATTAATATGTAATCTGGATTTGTGTGTGTGTACCTTTGTAGCGATCTTCCATCCGATTGGAAACACAAGTTTTTACTGATTCGACCGGACACCTTCCGTAATTTTGTGAATTCCCTCAAGAACAGGGGGGGGGCAGATGCACGTAACACTAACATAAAGGAAGGGCTGGATGGCATTTTGATTGCAAGATGCCAATACATATTTGTTCCAACGCGCAAGGCCCAAATGTGGCATTGGCAATACTTGTGCTTCTTTGGTCCAATGAAAAGCTCTTTTCCATCTATAGCTAGCCCAAGTATACGATCCTCTCTCCGCCAAAGGCTATGTACCGATGCTAAAGTGGTCCGTAAGTAAGTATGAGTTTTCATTTTTGTTTTTATGATTTGATTATTCTCATATTGCAATTTCTTATGCTTGATTTATTCTCACATTGCAATTTTGCAGTGTTTCATAAGCTTGTGATCAATAACATGATGCTCGGATCCAACAGCTTAAACCATGGTAGGAAGAACTTTGATGCTCTGTGTTCTCGGTCTCTAAAATGCCGTAAACTAGTACCGACAACCCTTGCATGTACATTGTGGCTTACATGCACAAATTCATAGATGCCGTGGTTGATGCACAGCCAAGCTCCATTTTTGTAAGTAGAACATGTTATTTTCCTATTAGTTATTTGTTGGTATAGTCCTCTAATACTTGTGCACCATGCAGATGACACCCAGTTGGTTCACTGATGCCTATGCCAAGTCACGGAGGGATCATCTAATGGAGGCATTAATTGTAGAAGGCGAGATGAATATACAAGCAGTTGTTCCTACTATTGGGGTAGATAGTCCCTTTGACTTGTTTGTAAATTACAGTTTTGTATGAGCCATGCTCCGAGCTTCTTTGTACTCAATAAGTAATGAAAAAATTAATTTATTTGTCTCACTTACACCTGTGCAAATAAC
The DNA here is from genome assembly GCA_021234155.1 of Isoetes taiwanensis. Classification (NCBI taxonomy): domain Eukaryota; kingdom Viridiplantae; phylum Streptophyta; class Lycopodiopsida; order Isoetales; family Isoetaceae; genus Isoetes; species Isoetes taiwanensis. The sequence goes on from JAJEKV010000021.1 coordinate 8,272,231, forward strand.
AATCGTGTAATTATCAATGTGTTTTCTCAATTTTGTGTCTGAAATGTAATTATAAATTGTGAATCTCAAGTGTTTTCTTGCTGACAGGTGAATCATCTAATTCAGGGAGAAAGCTCGTTATCTTTGACTTAAATTCTGTGTTGGGCAAGAGTGTGCACAAGAATGAAAATATTAACTCAAGATACCAACAGATCCAGAAAGATGAGCTTCAATTTAATATAGGAAACAGTTTTTTTTAAGCGGGCCGTGGTTAGCATCATTTGTTAGCATTTGTAAGAGGAGGGTTTGATGTTGCCATCTGGTCTTCACTCACTTCTAAAAATCTTCAACCAATTGTGGAACATATTTGTGATGCTTTTTCCATAAAGCTGAAGTTTGTTTACAGCCAGGAGCAGTGTTGGACTCTGCCACACAAACACCCTACTGAACCTCAAAAGGGGTTGTTTGTGAAACCATTAGCTGTGGTATGGAAAGAGTACCCAGAGTACTATGGACATACAGTTCTGATCGACGACGAAAGATACAAATCCACTTTGAATCCTGTAGGAAGCTACATATGTCCTTTCTCTTGGACACCGATATTAGCTAGTGACAGATTGCTTGTCACGGAGCTCATTCCATGGCTTAATGGATTCAAAATGGCCGAAGATGGTATAGTTTATGTGAAAGAGCATCCAATGACTAATGCAGCAGATGGCATATCAGAGCAGGTGGAACAGATTTTGCTGGCAAACTATGGCAGCAACTTGGGTGCTCTGCTGCCTAAATTTAGTCAATATACGGAGCAAGGAATGGAGAAACTGCCATCATGTTATTGGCCTCTCGACTGGCCCATTGTTGGTACAGACTTTGACTGATGTACAAATTCAAATGTTATGAATATATGTATCAAAGTTTTTGTTCATTGCACTTGAGTACTCTATTCTTACTGTCTTTCTTATTGGTACAATTATGAGTGTGTATACATAATTAAGTGATCTTCATTTGCTTTGTAGATGAATGGATTAAAACACAAAAGACTATTAAGAAACTAAGAGATAGAGTTCTGCTGCACCCAGAGGTAATACAAACCAACACAAGCTGCAAGTACATAGGGTTGGGGACCGATTATCGCCTCTATACTGCTGTTCCTGAACTTTGGGAAAAGGTTGAGCAAATTGAAAATTATGAGGAACGAGCAACCATGAAAGGTATATTGGCAAAGAAATCACTTGTTGCACAACCCTTGGGGAAGGCACGTGTCCTGGAAGATGCAGGCTATGTAGGATGGAAAGGTTTGCCAGTGGCACGTGCTATAGAAACCGCATGGACTCTTTGCTTTTAGAGGATATCTCTTCACCTCTCGCGGCTGGAAGACATGATGCAATAGTCATAAGATATCGGGCTCCTACCGACATTTTGAAGCTTGGTCATGAATTATGAGCCATGCTCATTTTTGGTGTGTTATATTTATGTCCACAATATAAATATATCAATCATTTGTACATGAAAACCTGTCCATTTCTTATCTTTGCCATGACTGAAACCATTTTAGTGTTTATGCAATTCAACTTTCTTGTGTTCAATTCTAATCAACTTACACTTAACAAATTTTTATAATATTTTACGGAATGTACAACGGATGTACATAAGATGTACATAAGATGTACATCTGTTGTACATCTTATGTACATTGATGTACATAATGCATACGAAGTAGTCCAGTTCTTGAGTTCTTATAACAAAGTATTACAATATTTCAGGAAAGTACTACAGATCTCGACTTAGTCCATGTCATCTACAATTCTTTGGAAGTTGTGATAACAATGTCTCATGGACTTCATCCGGCAAGTGAAATGTTTGTGCTTGCCCCTTCAGCTTGTGTTTTACTTTCTTGAATGGGATTGAACCCCAATCCGATTTCGCAGGTACCAAAACATTCTTAGTAGGAAGCGGTTTATACTTATTGTGGCAGCCGGGATTAGTTCATAATATTGTCCTTCAATGACACTAGTGCCAAAGCCAGTAGTATTCATTTCCATAGTCATCAATTGAATCTTCTTCCAATGCATGCTTTTCCCCGGGTGCACATGAGAACATAGTATGAAACACCTTCCACATTTGTCCGGTGCTGCAAAAGACACAAATACATCTGAAAACAAACTACAGTGTCATCTAAACCAGCCTCGCCCTCCTCCGTGATACAAAACTTCCACATCATCTTCGGCTTCAACACGAGAGGCAATATGATCTATGGGCTCCAAACTTTTTTAGAGACCATTCTCCACAATGTTTAATGTTCTCACAATTCAACCAATTGAAGTTAATGCAAGCATCACAAAAGCACGAGAGTGGTCTGCATAGCAACTTTGTTGGATCTCTTTGGGTTTATAGTTGACATGTAATGTATCTGGCCGAGTACCAGGTAAAGTCTTGCAATTGAATGCTTGCTGCGCCTGTTCACATCATTTTTCCAACCTCCCAAAACACCCTTTCACAATCCGATTCCTTGGCCCTTAAACCGCATAAGTGTTTTACGTGAGACCACATCCGGCATGCCATTTTGTTTTCTCCGCCGGCTCTCAAGCCACAACTTTGCTATACCAGCCTCGCCATCATGTGTGTGCCTTTCCCATGGCGGATCCAAAGAAATTCCATATCACTTTCGAATTTTATTTTCAACATGGTATCTACAGATTCCATACCATGCACGTGCAGATTTGAATTGAGATGCACAACCATCCGACCACACATAATGAAGGTTTATGTGTCCACCTCCATTATTCTTAAGCCACCCCAAATGTAATTTAAAACCATGTTGCACAAAATGAGTGTCATGCTTCCCGTCATCCGAAACATAGAAATGCACCGTTTTTTTAAGCTTACCTTCTATTTTCATCATTGAAATATGGACCAAAATACTAATTTGATCAGGATTCCAATGCTCGGATTGCACTTCTGTCCCTGGTTTCAATGTGTAGTTCTCTGCAAAGTCAACAAATGGACAACACACTATTATCAGGAGTTTCTCAACACATCTTTTAAAACTGTTTTGCTCGGCCAAGTGTCTTTGTAAAGTTATGATCGTAAACTTAGCAAGCTGATTTTTCATGTTCTTTAACAAAACAGATGCTTTGTCATTCCGATCAACTAATCTAAGCCTTACGGATGTACCTTTTTGGATGGCTCATTGACATATGCATATACTTGCCGGTCCACATTCGAATTCCATCTTCCTCGTTTGGACGGATGTCTAATTTCTTCACTCCACATTCATCACATTCGCCTTTGATGCATTTTAGTTTATGCCATTCATCCGTCACATATTTTCTAAACCGTTGACCTCCACAAGATACTAACATTATCAAAAGTTTTCTTGTTTGCTTGACATACTCCATTGTTTTCTTTGGGATGCATGAGACACTACGGTACATAGCAAGTGCAATTAACATGTAGGGATCTCCTCATATCATTGAAGGCCTTTCATGAGAGACCGCTTGCTCATGTTTGACACAACAACATGTGTTTCTCTCCTTCAATTTCCTTATGCAATCGGGTTTCGAGATACTCGAATCGTCAAGGCTTAATTTTGGTATCGGGGATTACGATATACAAACCGTTGATAAAGCTCTCGGATCGCAATAACAAAAGCATTAAAGACCATGTTAGCAAAATGATGTCGGCAACCCGGATGCCAAAAGAGTATTGAACTATACTATTGTACAATTAATGTATGTTCTATGTACATAAAATGTCCATCCAACAGTTCCAATCGATCATTTATTGTACATCTAATGTACATCTAATGTACAAAGAAAGACATCTAATGTGTAACAACAGTTCCATCGAACATCCAATGTACATCCAATGTACATCCAATGTACATCCAATGTACATCTAATTAATGTTCCAATATTAGTACATCACATTAATGTTACAATATTAGTACAACTAATGTACATATGTCTCGATTTGTTTGGCTTCATTACACCGAAAGTACACTAAAATGTAGAATGATGTAATTTTGATATTCAAGTACATGTAAATCTTGTTTGCATGGACATGTAATGTTAATGGATGTACATCTAAAAGTACCTAATAGCACATCATCGCAAGATTTACGCTACTATGTAAACAATGTAAAATGCAATACATTTCATGAGAACCATGTGTATTCATTAACAAAGTCTTTCGGAATGTAACTAGAATGTACAGAATAAAGTCATGAAAGAATTTTGGAAGAAAACATAAACTCCAAGACTGAATTGATTCAATTACAAGAGCAAACCCGTGAGATATCAAGGTATTGTATTGCTTGTGTTCTCCTCTTCATGACATCTCTAACCTTTGGTGAAACTTTGGTATTGTCAAGCCAAAATTCACTTAACCGACATTTGATTGAATCATCGATTCTATTTGATCTTGGCATCCTTCCCGCCAAAGCCCATACATTTGCTCCACTTAATGACATTATCTTCCTTCTTCTTTGCAGCTTTGGATAAATTTCTTGGTCAGTATCTTTAGCAATTTTGAAGAAACATTCTTGTTTATATCTCCTTTTTTCCAACAATCATTGATAATGATGAATGTTTTGCAGCCAATTTATCTTTGCTATTAGCGGACTTTACTTCTTGAAGTCCATCTTTCAAGTTTCGATCATTGATTTCATAACAATAACTTCGGAAGGATTTCCAATTATGTGTTCGAAAACGAAAAAAAGCCACGTCATCTTGCAACAAACGATCACAAAAACTAATCTTTGATCTCGACGGCGTTTGCCAAAGAATCGAGGATGCAATCCACCGATTGTCAACACGCTTCTTTATTTGTTTTGTGGCATAACACCGCCAATGTCGGCATACTGGCGCGCTTAGAACCATCACTTCCATTGGAATTCTCACCCTCCATGAACAGATTGAAATTGATTTGTATTTCTTGTAGATTCAATTGGCATGTGTTTGCTTCCTCGAATTCCTTCGGTGTTAGATCTCCGTGAAAGGGGAATTTCGGAAAGGGAGGGACGGATCCATTCGAATTGGTTCGGTGGTTCGGTGGTTAACCAAGAATTTCGGGGGGAATGTCAGGGATGATCTTGCAATCATTCCATATCTGACACAAAACGACAAACCATAGTATCTTGATGTACATCTAAAATGTACCCCAAAAAAGCACAAATTCGTCCTTCAATTCAGTACGATGTACGTACACCCTTTCATGCTTTTACCCTTTGTATCATTGTAATTGGCACATAACAAAACGTGACAAGTATGTGCCATTTAAGCGACAGTTATGTTGCCATTTGTTTGCCTTATAAATGGCACATAGATTAGTGTGTTGCATGTGCCATTTAAGTGTGGTCGATGTTTTGCCATTTCGACCTACATAAATGGCAAACTAATAAGTGTCATGTAAGTGCCCCATAAGTGCTGCCTATTTGTGCCATTTGCGTTGCAATAAACGTCACATGTCTAAGTGACTTGAATGTGCCATCTAAGTGTGGGCAATGTTTTGCCATTTTGAGCGACGTAAATGGCAAACTAATAAGTGACATGTTAGTGCTGCTTGTTGGTGCCATTTGCAGATGAACAAATGACACTTGTATAAGTGACTTCTATTTGCCATTAAAGTGTGGTGGGACTTTTGCCATTTGTTCAATACAAGTGGCATATATACAAGTGCCATGTAATCATACGGGCAACTATCTATATCTTTGATTTAAGTGTAACTATAAAACTCCTCATTTATTGTGTTATAATATTGCTATAGTGAAAAAGTAGAAGCATACTAAAATCAATAGAAACTTCACTTTGTTTCTTATTTAATTTTATAAGATCATACATTATCATATTACAATGTCAGAATCGTGAAATTGAATTAAATTGCACTTGTGATGTCCTTTGAACTACAAAAATGAAAGAGAGATATATTACAAGATTTATGAAATACACGATGTCATCAAGTTACTTTTTCACTTTCATCGTAAGTACTAGCCCATCTACGAGATGGGTTTCTGAGCACAATAGACCAACCTACGTTATGTGGATCATCAAAATAGAAAACCTGCATATATTTAAATGCTTAACCAAACGATTTCACCAAAAAAAAAAATTGCAAGTAAGAAACTATAATTGCGGTTTTTACTTTTGGACATGTTCTGGAAAGACAAAGGGTTGAGAACTTGAATTAGATTTATATGCAGCTTTTGTAGTGTCCACCAGTTGAAAGCCATACTTGTCAAATTTTGTAGATGCTCGTTGTCCAATAATATCAGGCCTATACCAATGGCATTGCAAAAGCACCACATGCGATGAACCAAGACAAACCTACAAAACCACGAAAAAAGAATTAGTGTTATAAATTAAATGTACTATAGTATTAATAATATATTTACAAGTACTAATAGAACCTCGTAGAGAATCTGTTGAATTTTGCCAAAATATTCTATGTCAGCTTCAATTGGACGCTTGTCTTTAGCACTACTACGGCTCGTAGATTGAAATATTGCAGAAATGCCTGAATCTTGTGTCACTTGCTTCGCGTCTAAGTCTTGCACTCGTAAATGCCAACCATATGCCCACATGCTTTTATAACTTGTAGCATATTCTTCAACTCCAAAAGCAAGGTCAAGCAACAATGGATCTACCTGCTCCTCATTTTGAACCATATGCTGGACTTCCATTTTAAGCCACTCTGGAAAGTTCATAACCTGCTCCCTCGGTCGCTTGCGCCCAGAAAAGACACCATGTTGTGATTGATCATATTTTCTGTTATTAACAGATTGAAAGTTAACTTTGTCATTAAAGCACATCAATCTAAATTATAAAACTGAATACTTACAATCTCCATGTGTTGATGATGGTTGAATTTGCTAGAATGCATTCATGTGCTTGTTGTCTCAATGATACATCCAACTTTATCAAAGTTCCTTTGCCTTCCAAAACCTCAGATGTGTTACGCTCCAAGACACCATCATATTCACCTAAAAGTTCAATATTTTTGTCCTCCTTCATGGTGGTGAAAGTCATTGCTTCATTAATTATATATCCTTCAGCAATGGATCCCTCTGGATATGCCATGTTGCGAACATATTTCTTGAGATGTTTTAAGAATCTCTCAATGGGATACATCCATCGTGCAGTCACAGGCCCACAAATAGCTAGCTCTTCTACTAGATGTATGATGAGATGCGTCATGATCGTGAAAAAAGATGGCGGAAAATGCTTCTCAAGCAAGCATAACACATTCACAGCTTCGCTCTTCAAGTTACTCATCTCACTCAAATGAATCTCTTTTGCAGTAATTTGCTTAAGCAAAGCACTGAGTCCTTCTCCTAGACAATCACGTATAGCCAAAGGAAGGAACTGCTGAAGAAGAATATGATAATCATGTGATTTCATCGATTTGAGCTTTCCATTTGCAACACATTTTTTGAAGTTAGAGGACAATCCTGTCGGAGGTTTCACACTTTGTATAACAGCAAAGAAAGCTTTTTTTTCTTCTTTTGTAAGAACATACGGAGCATGAGGTAAAATAACTTTACCGTTTTGTGATTGAGACCAGAGGGACTCACGAATTCCAATCTCTCTCATGTCCTCTCGTACCTTTTCATTGTCCTTGTCAGCATCTCCAAGTATTGTTTTAACTATATTTTCTGCAACATTTTTCTCCACGTGCATCACATCTAGCGTGTTTCGGATAAGAAGATGCTGTAATATGTAATATGAAATAAGATAAGTACACGTAATGACATAAGTTACTAAGTACATATATACATATGCAAGCATGACATACCTCCCAATATGGAAGCTCATAAAATATAGAAAGGCGTTTCCACCCCGTCCTTTTCACTGGATCATCATCTGCATCATCAAGTTTCTTTTTTTGTTTCAATTCTTTTCGAGACAACTCCTTTCTCTCCCATTCTTCCTTTTCCATTATCCAATTTTGTATATCAGTAGGTTCCGCAAGATTTGGGGCTGTTCCAAATTCAACTTTCCCATCAAATACTTTCATTCTCCGAAAATTGTGATCAATGGGGAGATATCGGCGATGGCCTGCATAAATAAATTTTCTAAGACTGCTAGACTTGCGAACATGAATATCAGGTCCACAGTGGGGACATGCTCGATATCCATGCGTTACACATCCTGCCAACAAACCATATGCAGGAAAGTCATGTATAGTCCACATGATCATTGAGCATAAAGGTGAATTCCCTCTCCAAAGTAGGCTTGCTGAAGTCAAATGCCTTTACTCCTTCCCAAAGCTTATGGAACTCTTCCACAATAAGACTCATGTAAACATCAATTTTTGAAGAAGGTACTTGCTGTGGTCCAGGAATCAACAATATCAACATAATAAAATGCGGCTTTGTAGCTAACCATGGTTCAATATTGTAATTTACCAACATAACAGGCCAAGTACTCCAGTTAGATCTCATCTCACTAAACGGGCTTACGCCATCAAATGCCAAACCAAACCTAATGTTAAGTGGGGTCTTCAACAAAGTCGGGGCCACATGTTGTTGATGTCTTTGCCATATTTGGTGAATCAGAGACATATCTGCAAATGCCATCTTTACTTACATTGTTAGCATGCCATGTCATGTGTCTTGCCATTGATGGACATTCATATAGTTTCAGTAGTCGAGGTATGACAGGGAAGTAACGCACAACTTTACGTGCACTAGGTTTGCCTTTTTTGCTCCATCGACTTTCTTGGCATTTTTCATTAGGGCAAGACTCAAGATTAGCATACTCCCCTCTATACAGAATACAATCATTTGGGCAAGCATGGATAGATTCATACTCCAGACCAAGATCCTTCATCAATTTTTGTGCATAATAAGATGATCGTGGCAATAAGTTTCCTTTGGGTAACAACTGTCCTCCCAAAACTTTTAGAAGATCATCAAGGCTAGAATTTGACCATCCATGCATAGTCTTCAGATCAAGAATCAAAAGTACGGCAGATAACATGTTCAATGAACTTCCATCATATAATGGCTTTAATGGGTCGCTAGTGTTATCACATAATGGATCTCCATCTGTTATCTGATCTCCATCTATTATCTGATCTCCTTCACTAAGTGGACTTTCACTTACATTTCTACTTGGAAAATTATCCCTAGCACCTTCCAAAGGTACGTGACTTTCATAATCGTTATCAATTACCATGAAGGTGTCCTGAATTGTTTGAGACACTGTATCTTTACGTCTAGTGTCCTGCAATGGTTGTAATTTTAAACTAAACATGTGCTAAAAGATAAATATGGAAATTTGAAGGTTCTCTCACCTCTTTTAATTGTTGACTCCAACCATTACATTTGAGATGACGATGAATGTCATCAAGTGACTTCAATTTGTTTCCATTGCATTTTGTACATGGGCACTCCACAGCTGAAACTCCATCTTTTATAGCTTGGCGCTTCAATTCTTCAAACGTTTTAGGATCATCAACATGATCCATAGCGGTTAATTTCCTATCATAAAAGTAATAGGTAATTAGCATTACATGCATTATATGGTGGAACTATAAGTTATGAGTCATTTCTAAGGGATGGAACATCTGGAACATCATGGTCTATTAGTGTGCCTATTTCCACTTTCTACAAGAGAAATATTTGGAAGTACAAAGTCTATTAGTGTGATATACGAGTTAAAAATTACACGTTTCAATTTTTGCACACTAAAGGGAAATTTAAGCAAGCGCATCTTTTCTAACATATATAATTCTCCTACAAATATGCTTTTAGAATATTCTTGATTGATGCTTTCCCCTAAAACTGGCACGTACCTTTCTGAGGAAAAAATCGGGCTTTAAAAAAAATAAGGAAAAAAAAAAGACTGACCTGGCAAGCAAGCGGGCGTCCTGTTGTTGCTATGCCGCCGGAGTAGCTTGCTGGCTATGGCACATTGCACCGCCGTCATTTGGAGCACGTATAAAGACAAGCTTCATCATTCTTGAGAGAACTCAGAGCCGGATATTAGGTATTTTTGTGATCTGGTCTTGGCAATGGTAATAAATAACTACTATTAATTCCATATCTCACACCACAGTACCATAGGTTTTAGCCTTATCACCATAGATGCATTGGTCCATAATGGCAATATTACAAGTATACACACACGTATTCCAAAGTTTCCCAAAGGACTGTAGTGAACCATTAAACATTCAAATTACGTTCCTTAAAAGCCTTGAAAAGATCAATCAATATATTTACCACCAAATATAAGCTTGAAAATCCAAAATGCTTATCATTTAAATTTCATGAACCCCACTTAAAATAATCATTGGATTTGAAAATAACCCATAGAGACCTTGCTCAAAGCCATATCTTGCTCAACCCAAATCAAAGCATTCTATCTACATATAATGCTTTATATCTGAGACGTTTTTACCTAGACTTATATCTACATAACGTAAAAAAATAATTACATTATATGAATCCATTCAAGGTAAAGACGTGCCCCATATATTCGTCCTGGATTTAACACCAGGACTATCCATATTTAATTGTTCCATAGTTCTTGATTATTGAAATATTACCGTGAGGGGATTTTGAAAGCCCTAAGAAGAGAAATGTTCGCGGCCGCTGCCGCCGCGATAATTTTCTTTAAATTTCTTTCATTTTTTTTAGATAAATTCTTTAAAAGTTGTGGATGGTCACAAAATCCATTAGACATGTGAAGAGGTTTTATGAGTGGCTTTAAGTTCACATCAAGATATTTTCAAATTAGTAATAAGCAGCAATTATTTATAGACCATTACTCATAACAAATATGATAACAATAAAATCAAGAACGGAATAGTAATCCTTGATTGTAACTAGAACATTCATTATACGAAAAACCAAAGGAAATGAAAATGATGAAAAAAAGAGGGAAAATAGTACCCGCGAACCCAATGCTTCTCGATTCTTGATCTCGATCAATTGATCCTGAGCTCTCTCTACCTGAGAAAGTGCTGAGAAGGTGCACGAAATGGATTCAGAAGATGGAATGGGTATGGATTCTTCAGGCTCGGAACAAGACACTGAAGATGAAGATTTTCAAATGAGGGAAGGTGCAGACAGTGAAGATGGAGACGAGGAGAGTCTTGAGGATGAAGTATCATCTCCCGCTCCAAAACGGCATATCTTGCAGAAAAAGAAGCTAATTAAGAAGAAGAAGAAGAAGATTATGACTAGGAAGAGAATAGAAGCATACCATCGTCCATCAGCTCAGGAAATCTTGGATGGAAGTATTACAAGGAGCATTCCCATATCACCCATATCAGATCCTAGTTTTAGGCAAAATGGAAAAAATGCAGGCGGTCATGCTGCTCGTAAGTTGTTTGCCTTTCTATTTCTGGCAAGTTTTTAATTCGATAGATACCTAGTTTAGTCTCATTTACTTTTTTCTCTGCTACGTCTAAAGCTATCAGTGATCGATTATGCAAATTTTTTTTTCTTTTAAAAGGGACATGGTTCTTGTTGACAGATTATGCTCAAGATGCAGACCTGGATTTACGAGATGCAGACCTGGATTTACAAAGTCTTCCAAGAGGTATTTTATATTTCTTAGTTTACTTCGTGACATGCCTCTCTTTGAATTAAATTTTTTTGCTCTTTGGTATGGTTCAACTATTTTCTTGCAGAATTGACTAGTTGTAGCTGGCCCCTGACGAAACAGACTTGTAGATCTAAATGCTTACTTTGAGGCTCGTATTTGAATCCCTCATTACATTGACAAGTCCTTGAATTCTCCACATAGACTTAACTGACCTAATATGGACCTGTAAGTCCAAGAAGGAACATCATTTCCTGAGTGCCAGCGATTGAAGCTTTGAGTTCTGCTTCAGTTGTGCTCAGGCTCACAGTGGTTTGTTTTGTAGATGTCCATATAATAGCGCTAGTTCCAAGAAGAGAAACAGGTTATCCTTTGGATCCCTGGTGGCTTGAATTGGTTGCTTGTGTGTCTTTCCTGCTTCTTTAGTCAACTTTTTGGCTTGATGAATGTCATCTTACTAAGACCTTGTGCCTGAAAATCAGGATAAATTGATCTTTGCTAGCTAATGGCAGAATATAAAACCGTATATGCGGACATATCACAGTTCTTTCCATTTTCCTCCTCTTGTGCCCTCTCTTAAATCCAAAATTCTAGCATGATATCAGGTCTCAGATTATGAGACGTGGACATTTTAGCTTGTTTTGCCTTCTAGATTGAGCAAAGATTCATAATTTTGGATGCCAGAGCTTGGAGGAAGCAGAAAAAGTCTTCACTGCATTGCCAGACTGGAATGAGGTTACATGGAATGCAGTCAGAGGAGGACATGCTCAAAATAAAGAAGGTGAAGTTGCGTTAAATTTTTTTAAAGGCATGCAATATGAAGGCATAAGACCAAATAAAATCACATTTCTAGGTGCCCTCAAGGCATGTGCTAGTGCACATGCCTTAGAGGAGGAAAGGTGCATCCACGAGCAGATCCTTCAAAGTGGGCTTCAACACGATCTTGCCATTGGAAATACGATTTTAAGTATGTACACGAAGTGTGGAGAACTGGAAGAAGCATTTGCTGTCTTCTCTAAATTGCCAGATCAAAGTGTAGTGTCATGGAGTGTGCTGATATCTGGATATGTCCAGAATGGCAGATGCAAGTCTGCATTACAATGCTTTGAAAAGATGCATAGTTTAGGAATTAAGCCAGATAAAGTGACATGTCCATGATCTTTGAAAGTATTCATGAATGTAGCCGCTCTAGAGGCGGGGGGGCATTCATGAAGAGATTGTTGATAATGGGTTCCAATTTGACATTGTCTTGGGAAGCACATGCTTGGTGGATATGTATGCCAAATATGGCAGCCTCAAGGAGGCATACAATGTCTTCGAAAACTTGCCAAGAAGAGATATAATCGTGTGGGCATAATGATTGCAGGATATGCCAACCAAGGCAAAGGCTATGAAGCCCTAGAATGTTTTGATGACATGCAAAACCAAGGCATAAAGCCAAGCAAAGTCATCTTTCGGCGCGCGTTGAAGGCATGCACGAGTATAGGCTCTCTAGTTCAGGGGCGGTTCATCCATGAGCAGATGATTGACAATGAGTTCCTATCCGACATTGCCATTGGCGATTTTTGTTGTTATGTACACAAAAGTCGGAAGTCCGGAGGAGGCACTTAAAGTATTTTTCGATTTACCCAGCAGGAGCATTCAAAGTATTTTCTCGATTTACCCAAGCAGTGTGGGAGCTTGTTAGAAGCATTCAAAGTCTCGACGAATTGCCAAATAAAAACGTGGTAGTTTGAGTGCCATGATCACCCGATGTGCTCAGGTTAGTTTTGAGAATATGAAAAATCAGATTGCCATGCAGGATGTTTTAAAGAGGCAGAAGATTTTATTGCTTCTACCGCGTGAAACCCGATATTTGTCTACGTGGGTGTCTCGCTCCTTCGCATGCAAAATGCACTCCAATGCAGAACTAGGAAGAAAATGCTTTGAAGCAATTACCTGTGTAAATCCCTTCCATTCTGGAGCATATGTCCTGATGGCCTTGAAATCCACATTTGGGAACTTTGGTGTCATATTTATAGGTTGCTGGGATTTACTGTAGCAGAAGATAAAAGCCAGATTCTGTACCTTAAAGCTGGATTTGCATAAAGACATGCTTGAATATTAAACATTAAATATTTGTTCAACATTAAATATTTGTGATCTGCATTTTTTGGCAGGGAATATCAATCTATTGGAGAGGAGTGGCAGACTTGAACCTCCTTTAAGTGTTGTTCCAGATCAAGGTCAAGGCGCAGCTGAATATCAACAAGGTCAGTATCTGTTAAAGGATATGGTTTATTGGACTACAAGAATTGCAGCACATATTTGAGTGAGGATGTAGGAACGGTACTTTAGAGATGCAGCTAGACAATGTAAATCTTGACATAGTTATGTTTCTTTCATATGAGGTGCTTGTTATGATCAAAAGATTATGCAGACATTGTTATAGTGGCATAAAATCAGAGTTGGCATCGGGTTCTGCCACTTTAAAATATATGGAACTTGTGATAGTCTGGAAAATGCATGCACATCTTTCACAAAGACACATCATAGAATTGTTTCTTTTTTGTACTGCTATGGGTGCAGGATATCTCACTCATGGTTATAGGTAGAGAAGCTCTTCTGCTTTTCTGATAGATGAAGTTTAGCAGAATAATGCCAAATAGGACCACTTTCATGACCATCCTTAATGCATGTTCTATCTACAAGCACTAAAATAGGGTAAATTATTCCAGGCCTTTATACCCAGAATCCAACTTGAAATAGATCCTCCTGCACTGGGGACTAAATTGTAAGAGAGTAGACGAGAGTCTCAGAGAAGTTACATTTCCTTGACGTGCTTTTCTGTCTGCTGTGGATCCATGTTGCATGCAACCAGCAACACAAAGCTTGTCATACTGAATAGTGGAAACTTTATTGCTTAACTAATGCTTGCATGGTGTCATAATGAACGAATTCCAATGGTTCAGTTCCATTGGAATCAGGCCACTACATTGCATTTCGTTAAAAGAGCCTTTGAATTTCAGTGCATCTTCATCTGCTGAAATCTGCAAGAATTGTATGTACCTTCAGCTCTCCTAGTGCACAATCTTTATTCAATCTCTAGTGTTTGACAAACAAGCATGTTTATGGAATAACGATTTTTATGTCATGAAGCAAATTTCAATGGTTTCGATGCAAAACATTGTCCGTTAGCGATTTAATTCAGGTCAAAATCCAATTCACAGATCGAGCTCCTATCTGAATGCTCCATGCAATTTTATCCAAAGCAACTGAGATTTTTTATTCTTTTAGAGGTCGGGCCGTGTTCAATCATTGTGCCAGTTGAGCAATTCCACAAAAGATACTTCCAAAATATAAGGCTTAGCCTTTCAAAGCAATCGTTTCAAAACTTTAGACTTGGCCCCTTGTATTTTATTTTTCTTATAATCGTACTTACCAAGGCTAGTGGTCTACAATTCTTAGTAAATCAAACCTTAGGTCATCTACATGTTAGTCATACGAACCTCCTAAGGAATATCGTGCTTAGCTTTCTAAAGCCTCCCCATATCACGCAATGATAAGATGTGTATATTGAAGTCCAAGAAACTTAGCTAGTGTAAAAAAGCACAAACCATGCACTATGCAAACAAGGAAGTTAAATAAAGCCGTACTCCTTATGAAGCTAAATAAAAAAAAAATTCTTCAAGATCAAGATTTTGTATTTGTTTGTATCCTAATAAGTTAACATTTGTGAGATTCTATTTTTTTTTTCTAGTTTATTTATTTTACTTACTAACTTTTTTATGAGGGAATATACAAAATAAAGGCGAAGAGCATCGACCCAACTATGAAAAAGCACGGCGGAACCACCTAAGAAGATTATCAAATAATGCTATAAGGGCAATTGTAAGAGAGGAAAGACCATACAAATTGGAACTTGATGGTGAAATGATCCCATGTGGTGCGTATAAGAATTACTTTGATCGAAAACTAAATTTGCTCATCAAAAAGCATGTTGATCTGTCCATTTCGGACATGAGAAAAGTTCCCCAGGGGCAGTTGGACCTTGTACGAAGAACATTGCAGGTGACTTTAATTAAAAATAGGTGATTTTAATTAAAAATGCATAGCTATCTAATTATTTCTCATTGATGTCTTCAAAGCTTTTTATATTTCTTTTTAAGCAAAATAGATAAAGTGATTTTCTATTTCATGAATGCAGGATTGGTTTGTTATACCATGGGCTGAGTGGGACAAAAAATATTGGCGAACACGCCTTTCTAAGGGTATTAGAGAGGCAAGGAGGAGTGTATGCAATAAGGTCTTGAGAGCTCGAAAAAATAATGAAGAGCCAATAAAGCCAGATTGGATGAAGAATGACACGTGGTTTAGATTTCTTGCATACATGGAGACAAACGAATACAAGGTAAAATAGTATATTGTTTAATATCTTTATAAATAATTTTTGATGTAAAATACTAAATGCTAATATTCTTCAGAGCTCCAGTAGTCGCAACAAAAAGAACCGAGCAGATCAAAAAGTTACTAACAACACTGGAAGAAGTGGCTATGCTGGAACATACATGCATTTGGTAAGAATGTCAATCTTAAATTTCCATCTACTTGGTAAGTGTCATGTTAATGTGTAAAATTCACTTGATTACAAAATTGTAGAAAAAAAAGATGCAAAGGTCGCCAACCACAGCTGAAATTGCAAATGAAGCTCATACCTCTAAAGGATATGGGAACTTACCAAGGGGAGCCAAGACACTAGATTGGGAAGAGAAATCAAACGTAAGGTTACATTTTCTTGATCCTTTAAATTATGTGGTGACTATATGTTTCTATTTATCTTCTTTGTATGGAATTTTAGGGTACATGTGCACATCCGTCACCGTCATTCAATGTGAAAGCTACATGCAAACGTGTCAAGAAGCCAATTGCTCTTCATGAAAGCTTCGAAGAGCCTAGAGAAACTCAAGGTGATGTTACACAAATGGTGAATGATGCCAAATCTATGCTTCTAGAGTTGCATAAACAGATTGAAAGCTTATCTGCTAAGAAGAAAAAACTTGAAGAAGATACAAAAGAAGAGGTATTGTGAAAACATCTTCATTAATTGTTTCTATTTACCTTATATTTTTAATCCTTTACAATAGGCTTTGGGAAAGGTAACGAGTAGAGAAACCTCAGTTGGAAGCCAGGTATTGTGAAAATATCTTTGTGATATATTTTTGCATTTTTCTATGCCATCAATCCTTTACAAATTAATTACGTAGGTTGCAAGAAAAATGATTAACAAGGAAGCATCAGTTGGAAGCCAGGTACTGCGAAATTATCTTTATTGGTTGCTATTACTCACTTCATATCATTGATCTTTTATATAAAAAATATGCGCGGGGCTATGGGAAAAGTGATTAAGTAAAGAGGCATCCGTTGGAAGCCGGGTAAGTAAACCATCTCGACTTCGAACGATTATTGTTCTTGCTCATTTAATGTCATCAACCCTTTATATAATAACTATACAGGCCATGAGGAAAGTGATCAACAAAGAAGCATCCATTGGAAGCCAGGTAAAGTAGCATCTATTTAATGAACTATGAGAATTTCGTTAATTGTAATTTATATTTTGAATATTAGGGAAGTGCAATTCCCAAGTTTAAAAAACAGTGTTTGCCAACAAAACATGTCCAAAAGGATTTACAGGTAACATCTATATCTATGTTTTGATTTTTTGAACTTTTCAAAAATAACATGTGACATTTTCTTGGTCCATTTATTACAGGAAAACAACGAAGTCCAAATTCTTGATTTGAGAAATAAATCAGTCATTGGACATGGAAGGATTTTCTCGTTAGATCCAAAGAAAACTTGTCACTGTCAACCAATTGGCAATGGTAATGCTTCTATTATGGTTCAAGGCATAAATCCTGGACACTTGAATGATCAGTTGTTGTATCCAACAAGCGAACTTACGACATTCAAGGATGCGATAAACTCAGTGATCATTTGGCCATTATCTTTATTGAGTCGTATTGCCCAATAAACATTGGGTCCTTGTGTATGACATTCTATTTACTATTATTGTACCCCCATGACATTTGACATTCTATTTGCTATTATTGTATCCATGACATGACATTTTATTGAATATTTTGTTATTATATTTCACTTTATAGAAATACTATTCAACATTGTTCACATAACCATAAAACAAGTAATGCTATTCAAAGAATATGAAAATGGCAATCACTACACACATTCATGTCACAATGACCACGACACTTTCATGGCACTTGAATGGCAACAAACACTATATATACATGCCATACTTATGGCGCTTTAGTGGCACAAGCACTACACATATATGTCATACTTATGGCACTTGAGTGGCACATGCACCATACATACATGTCACAATGCATGTCACTTGAATGGCATTTAAGTGGCACAATGCATGTCATTTAAATGGCACATGAATGGCACAATGACAAGTCACTTAAATGGCACACACATGTCAATTAAATGGCACATATTTTGACCACGCTTAAATGGCACAAAAAAGGCGGAGCATTTACGGCACAAATATGCACAAATGGCACACCCAAAAAGTGCCATTTATATAGGGAAAAAATGGCATATAATTGTGCCATTTATACCTATTTTTGTAGTAGTGGATAGAGTGATCAAGTGCTTGTCTAAGAAGGTGTAAATCAGGAGAGTCATCTTCACCATTCAGGAGTCTCCAAATGAACTTTGAAATAAGGACTTTGTTCTGCAGTAAGAAGTCCATCATACCCAGACCACCTGCCTATTTTGAAAGGATGCACTTCGACCAAGCCACCTTAATCACAACACCTTCCTCAGTACCCACCCATATAAAGCTTCCAACTATTGCAATGGGCTCACGTACTTTGATCTGTAGGGCTAGCAGTAAGGTGTGACGATTAACTATCAGGTCTGGAGCGTGTGATTTGGTTTCGTCTAAATCATCGTGGCCTTTTCGGTTAGGCTGCACGGCTACCACTCCAGAGGTAGTGGGTTCGAGTCCCGTCCAGACCCTTAAATGTGACATAAGGATGCCATATAAATATGGGTACTACTAAGGACTAACTTGGCCACTGTAATGTGACCTGCAAGAGACAACTTTGTGGTGGACCACCTGAACAAATGCTTCTTCAAACCCTTAATGATCTCCTCCCATGCAACTCCAGTAGGAACATGGATGTCAACTGATCCCCAACAACTTGATGGCCTGTCCATGCGCAAGTAATTTCCATGGATAATCATGAACACACGCCAGAGTCGCACTATCCAATGTCTATAAAGTTGTACACTTTTGCCACCCCACAAGGACACTGGAGGCCAGTGAAACGGTGTCTAAAAGCAATTTGGCAGCTGCAAGATTCTCAGCATTAGTGACTAGTAAGAGGAACATGTCGTCAGCATATTGATTGCAAACCTCTTGTGTGCCATCCTCCATTGCAAGTCCATGGAGAAGTCCCGTTGTGGTTGCAACGGTGAATAACTGCAACAAAGCCTCTGCGACAATTGTGAAAAGCACTGGCGTTAAAGGGCATCCCTGGCGAATACCACGATCGCGTGAGAAGACATCTGAGGGCTCACCATGGAATATAACAATCGCTCGAGCAGAGACATGAAGCTTCATAACCCATCCAATATAACTATTAAGTGGCAAATATACCTATCCAATATAAATACTTATTAGAAATGTACTAGGGAATATATCTAACAGTATAGAAACTCAGAATGCGATAAAGTTAAAAAAAAAAAACTCGACAATGCTATATCCTCCAATAAAGCAAGCTTTGAGAAAAGAAATATTTGCCAATGGCTTAATACCATTTGTATCATAACAATTTAGTATTTATCTCAACGAAAAAAAGGGGCCTTGAAATTTCGCCCCCAAACAGCTTGTTCTTTCAAGGCGAAAAACTCAGTCGATCTCCACCGATTGCGGTGGTGGTCGCGCTGTCGCCTAGTCTCTCCGGGTTAAAGCCCCGCAATTTGTCCTGTGTTCATCGCCACCGCCGAAGTCCGCCAAAAACAGCCGAAAGAGAAAATTGAGGGCAAATTTCAAGCCCCATTTTTTTTCGTTGTAGAATTTTCGTCAGCAAGAAAATTTTGCGAAGAAATTTTCTGTTGGCCGCCGGAAAATTTCAAGCAGAAATTTTCTTCCTGACGAAAATTCTACAACAAAAAAAATGGGGCTTGAAATTTGCCCTCAATTTTCTCTTTCCGGCTGTTTTTTGGCAGACTCTGCTGGGCGGTGGCAATGAATCTGGGACAGTTGCGCCGCTTAACCTAGGGCAGGTCAGGCGTGACCACCAGCTGCAATCAGGTGGAGATCGACTGAGTTTTTCCCTTTGAAAGAACAAGCTGTTTGGGGGCGAAATTTCAAGGCCCTTTTTTTTCATTGAGATAAATACTAAATTTCTATGATACAAATGGTGTTAAGCCATTGGCAAATATTTCTTTTCTCAAAGCTTGCTTCTAGCAAATATTTATTGGAGGATATAGCATTGTCGAGTTTTTTTTTTTTTAACTTTATCGCATTCCGAGTTTCTATACTGTTAGATATATTCCCTAGTACATTTCTAATAAGTATTTATATTGGATGGATATATTTGCCACTTAATAGAAAATACTTATAGAAGTAGGTGTAAAACTTTTGATAATATGGACCTTATGGGAGGGGATTTTGTATAAGGAATATATACGCAGGGAGGGAAGGGGGGAGGGGTGGGGTGGGTTCTCTTCGGAATTTCCTTTATAGCTTAGGTGCATCCCCTGGATCTGTCTTTTGGCGTTAAGGCCCTCCCTCTGCATCATGAAGTGGTGTAAGGTCCTGGTTGGATCTGACATAGGCAAGGGTGCAGAATCATCCCCCCCTGCGGTCATTTTGGGGCCGCCAGAACTCGGGGATGACTTGGAGCTATTTTCACATCAACATTGCATCTCTTAGTGCAATTTTTTTCTTGCGCCTGCACCATCATGTTTTGGCCCTTATTAGCATTTCACCTTTTTCAGAAGCATATTTTTTTAATTATGCATTTTCTTACATTTACGCTTCATAAATTTGTAATTAATGCATGATCTGATCTAAAATTCTAATTCTTTATCACATGGCTTCATAAGGCAACGATCCTCTGGGGGGACGCTTAATGCCCATCCTCCCCGAAGTTCGGGTTCAGGTTCCGACCGTTGAATCTTGTATTCGGATCCGCCCCGGCGAAAGGACCTAACAAATCCAAGATCGACCTGGGAAGCTCATCAAACTTCAAAGCGTCTTGAGGGCGACTATGTAGAAACCCAATTGTTTTATCGCTTAGGCATTAAGGAAGCTCCGAAATGGCGATTTGACTTTGCTATATTGTCCGGAATGGAGAAATTACTCCATGGAACAAGCTGCATGGCCCATTCTGCCAAAGAAAGAAACACTTACGCCCTACATGATGGCACTATTCAGAAGCCATCTCATAGGCCAATTGATTAAATGTGTGTTGCACATAAGCTCATTTGGCGAATCTTGAGGGGTGGTTTTCTGGCCATGAAACTTAGTCCCCTGGGTAATGTCAATGAGTCCATTGTGGCAGAGCCAAATCACGATTTCGAAGAGGGGGAATAGCCCGACCATCGTCAGGGCCTTTGAGAGAGGACTTTTGGAGCAAGCTGGTTCTTGGAGGTTTTAAGGGTCCATCTTCTGTTGTCAACACCCTCCCTCTACGTCATGACACGCTGCAAGGTTTCCATCGAATCTGGCTAGGGTCTAGCCTCCGAAATGTAAACTTTGTGAGTTGCTAGGTTCTTAAAGTGTTTACGTTATTAGGGGCTGAGTTTTGGTCTTTTGGACTTGGGATGTTGGTGAGAAGTTGCAGTTGGGAACCGAAGCAATGGGAACTGACAGAATAGAGTTTGAATCTATCTTCCTCTCATTGTGACGATTAGAAGTCAAGAGCAGCCTTTTCAGTAGCAAGGTGTTGTTTGGGATATTAACTTTTTCGAGGATTTTGCAGGATTGCTAAGCATTAATTCTTGGCAATGCCATATCTACTAGCTCGCACTTATTGCATAGACCTCCAAATTGTGCCGCGAATCATGCAATCCCTGAAGAATTATGGACTGCTCAATCAGGTTCTAGAAGAGAAACTAAAACAAAACTAGATGACAAACCACCTTAGATTGAGTGGGGACCTTTCATCTACATGCATGTTATCTGGGCTCTCCACTGATAGCCATATGTACCTTAAGGCTTTGCTTTGGATTTTCTCAATTCCACCATGAATAACAAACTCTGGACTACACATGTGGTAGTGAAAGGCAAGTTCCCAAGAAAAACCCTTTGGTTTGGCATTGCTTCACAACAAAACTAAGAGTTTTTGTCTTCGCATTAGGTGCCAACATCACATGCTCTAATGTGTTCTAAGCGAGCTCCATTCATAATAGGGGTTGGTATCCATACAATGTCCTAGGAATTAGGGACCACAGCTTGTGGTGGCATGGTATGTAACATTGATCATTTCAACTTGATTCTGGAAGTTAGAGGGCCACTTTCACATAGCGAGATGAATTAACCGCATCGGTGATGAAACAACAATTTGCATTATAATCAAGTAGCATTCATATTATAATTGAACTTGAAAAGATATTTTTTGTGCTCTTTATCAATATTTCTTGCAGCAACACAACAAAGACTGAGTTGACTTGTATTGTATGTACCCTATCTATGGTAGTCCCTCCCCCACAACGACGTTATTATTTAAACGAGCCTAATTCATTGTACACTATCTATGCTAGTTCCTCCCCCACAATGTCGTATTATCATTGTTTAAATGAGCCTAAATCATAAAAAATTTGCTAAGTCAACAAAAATGACCGTGAAATGGATCCGTCACGAGTATAAGGGTTGGTGGTGGTGTATGAAACAACCCAGTAATGAGTAGTAGACTTGTGTCTTGTGAGTGTTGAAGCAACCCAGAGATGTAGATTAAACTTGTGTATTGTGATTGTTTTTTTTTTTATATTGAATGACGTCATTCTATTCATCATCACATCATGAGTACATTCTACAATATAGAAACAGGGTCGCATATATTCCCTGGCGTGCATTCTGTTGCTGACACGTGTCAGCCCCCTACAATCCGGAATGGAAGTTGGGTCTTCCAATTCCGGACGACTGGTTTAGCAGGTAAATTTATTTTTACAACATACATTTAACATCAACAATACCCTGCTTCTGATGCAACAAACCCTCGTAATAATAAAGAATAACCCCGCTTTCGCTTGGAGGGAAGCACGGAGATGAATACAAAGCATGAATACAACCCTGGAAAACAACAGAATCTAAGAACTAAATTTCCTCAATAGATAGATAGATAGATAGTATTTTAACCAATCGCAATATGCCCAATGATTCGGCAGAAGAGTATGTAGAATAATCAGATGAAATCTCTTAAAATTTATGCAAGAATAGAAGTGCTCATCCCTTTTCCGAGCCCAAAAATTCCATGAACCAAAACAATGAGGGCTTTCTCGAATCCCTCAAGAAATGTCTTGCCATGCTTTGTATTCATGCTCAGATCTCGGTTTGAATTAGACAAGAGTATACTGGGGTTTGGAATTCTTTAGGCCGGATTGCCAGAGTTGGAGAGCATCTGCAGCTACAGCGGAGCTAAAAATGATTATGACATATACGAAATGGACGACTACGCTTAAAATGGATTCAAAGAGGAGCTATAACCGACCTGTTTCGTAAATGTTTATTATGCAGATGATAGCCTTGCATTTGGCTTGGACGGACTATAGAGCTCAAGAAATGCCATAATCTATGCGCAAGAACCGCCATAACCATGAATCAGGCACAAATAACCGCCATGCACATCCATAGCCATAGCCCGCTGTAGAAATCCAGGAAGAATCAGCCTCGACGGAGCCATGCGCAGGGGAAAAGGGGCAAATTTTGCTCCCCTGTTTCTATATTGATGGGGAAAAGAAATGGGTTCTTTTTTTTGGTTCGATCGGTGATCAACCCGGCTACAGCGGTCGGGGACCCCACCGTGTTGAACCGGAAAAGGGGACCCCATTTCCTTTCCCCCATACATCACTTTATTTTACATATCACATTGAAACCAATCCATTACCTAGGCACAATACATATCACATTGAAACCAATCCATTACCTAGGCACAATAGGCTAGGGGCTCCTTTACATGTGATTATCGAGTATATATAGCAGGATTGATTAATCCTGTAACCTGTGCAATACATTAAAATACCATTCAACCAAAAAATCCTAATATTGTAATCGATATAATAATAGATAGATGATATTCTAACATCCAAGGGAAGCTCTATTAGTCCCTTCATCCATTTTAGTCTATGTACAAAATTCAATTTAATTCATTTCTCTCACCAAGAAATTTCAAAGCTGGATCGTCTTAGGGTATGAACCAGTCTGAATGGACAGACATAGATGCCAAGATTAAATTCTATATTGCTGTGTTCTCATGAACAACATATGTCAAGATCTCGCACGATGAATCCTAACCGATAGATCTGGCAGCAGATTCTAGCAGCTCAAATCTGAGCAAATGGAGGGGAACTGAGGTCCAAGCCTGGGCTTCAAGAAATAGTGTGGGATTACTTTGCAGGGGAGGTTCTGAATCTAAGCCCACCCAGTTGAGGCGCTCGTGTGAACACGGGGAGTTTCGCATGAACTTCCGGAAACCTAGAGATTCTCTACCCATGGATGGCGATTACACATGTTTGTTTGGTCCGATAGACCAATCGGTCTCCATGGACGCTAAAAAATCTATTCTATTCTATTAGGAAACCACCCTTAGTCCTGACGTTTCAGAACTAGACCTTCCAATATATTATAAACCTGGGACTGGGACCATCTTGTTATGGAATGTGTGGCCGCCGGAGATCGATGCCCGCTCCATAGCCCAGCTTCAAATGCGGAAGCTCTGAGATATGGGCAAGCTCTGGGAATCCTTCAATTTATTAGCTTCTGAGATCTGTGGCGACTATGAAAGGTCAGAATCTAGAACCTGGCCGAACCGAAATGTTTATGCTAATAACTTAAATCCTCTGTTTCTCATTCAGGGCCTCGCCAAAATCTGGTCCAAAAGTTCGCCCGATTGCCAGATTTTCAGTAGCAGCCGTCTTTACTTCATTTTTAATTTTAGCAGTTGCTCTAATTTTGTCAAGATCAGCCCAGATTACCACACAGAGGCGTTTTGGCGATTACAAGAGCTTGGCAGACCTATTGAGCAAAAATCAAGCGACATGTCCTTGCGATGGAAGCGTGTATATAGTTTGGACGGATCATATTTCATTTTATATGTTGAATCGGAGCTCGGGAAAGCAAGAATCGGTATTCTTAAACGACGCGACGATGGGATCGTTTTGCGATGAATTTGGAATGAAAACCAAATCCGGAGCCTGTCTCAATAGCATGCAATATTGTTTTGGAAAGGCTACTCCCAAATCTTTGTCTCAGCAGCTTGTTACTCCGGCTGTGTTTTGGGAAATGCTTATCTCCGGCGTTCAAGGTATGAATCTTCTCATTTTGCATCTGGAATAACCCTTCCTTTTTTGCCCCTTTTCGTACAGTACTTTCTTGAACCCCCTGTTTTTTTGCCTTGAAATCCCTTTTGCCGCCTCTGATTCATAGATATTCTTCTTTTTCTTCTTCTTCTAACTTCCAATACAGTGATACACTTATGATTATCGCCATATCCTCTAGATCAGATTCGAGCTCCATTTATTACTTATGTCTTCTCAACTCTGATAAACCAAAATTGAGTTGTTTGATTTGCCAAACAAAACCCTTTAAACGTCTGATTCCAGGAGTTCATTTTAAACCCAATTCTTTAAATCTGTCATTGCAAAACTAGCATTTGAGTTGCTCAACTCTTATAACTCAAGATTTTTGGGGACAAATTTTGCAGCATCTTGTTCACAGAGGCTATATTACTTCAAACTTCTTCTAAGAACAGAGGCATTGATGAACAACATAACAGGGATAAGTGTTTATGAGCAAGAATGCAGGGATGATGAATGCACATACGAGCCATTGATGAGGTCTCTTTTTTCAGTTCTACAAGCTTTTAGGAATGATCCATACAACACAACCGATGACTACTACTGGGATGCGCCCTCCAAATTTTACAAAGATGCATCTTCTCCAACTCTTCTGCTGCAAAAAAATATAGCATTCAAAATGGCTGCAAATTATACCAGTTACTTGGAGGCCTGTAAGCCTCGCTACTGTGATTCTGTTACATATATTAAACTCTGGCGAAGAATTATCACTTCTGCTGCTCAATTGGGTGGTTTTCTCACAATTGCTCTTACAGGCCTTAGACTTCTGGTTTGGCCAGCTTTTGTGTGGCTTTTTGCTTTGGATAAGGAACCAACTTGTTGTTCTGATCAAATATCGTCCAGAAATCCATGATATAGCCAAGGAATTCATTAAACTGTACAGGTTTGAGGCCACATTAGGCCCCTTCATAAATTACTCCACATTTTTCTTTTCACTTGTTCTTGTCATTGCACATGCCAAGGATGTCACATGCATGTCATCATCTTTAAAATATATAAAGCTTGAGCTGGCTTTGAGTTTCAAACTAGTCCTAGGTCTATCAAGTTACGCAATTGACCTTAATTTACTATCATGTTTATGTTTTTTTTATGTGAGGGGTTCACGTGGTTCACGTGGGTTGTTTGATTCATGTTTCATTGTTATAAAGAAGATTTTCCTATTGAAAATTAAAAAATTCCTAGTGAGTGTTAGTGCACGACAGGAATTTTCTTGGAAATGTTTCATATATTTTCTATAAAGATGCTACAAATTTCCACTTGAAAGTTTGAAATATCCAATTGTTTAGAAGAATAGTAAGAGATTTTTTGGTAGACTCCAAAAGTTGTTTAGAAGAATATTAGGATTTTTTTGGCAAACTCCAACAGTTTCCCAACATTGATGTGTACATTGGAGGTCCTGATTTCCTTTATCTCAACAACAAATTTATCGTGGCGGCCTTGCTGACTCGACATCTATTTTATTAGACCATTTTAAGATGAAATTTTTGCAATAAACAATGAGAGTTTGAATAGTAAAGCAAAGCCTTATCTAATTTCGGGTAGTATGGTTTTTTAGATGAATCTTTATGAAGTCCATATGATTTTACCAGAAAAGGGGATTGTGGCCTATAGCCTCATGGTTGCAACTTCAAGAATCAGCCATTATAAAACAAGTAAAAGTCCTAGAACCCTAAATTCTCAAACGCAGGGGAAGAGGAAACCATCAAAGCATGTCAGTATCTAGCGTTTTTTTTTGCTCTTAACATATCATGGCCATGGCATGTCAAAAAACATTGCTTCAGGAGTCTTGCGCATATATATCCAACTTATATTCAGCAAGATTCACTTATCTGCAAGCTCTTTAGAAATCGGATTCATCATGATCCATAAACATTGCAATTCAATTATTTATCAAAGGGAAAAACTACAGAATACCCTTATGTTTTGACATATTTTCCCACATACCCCTAACTTTTAAAAAATTTATGAAATGCCCCTAGTCAACGTACAATGTATTTTGTATTTTTGATAATTGTGGAAATACCCATATGTTTTGACATAATTCCTCAAATGCCCTTATGTTTCCTTCAAATTCACAAAATACCCTTGATACCGGATCTGTGGCAAATTCCTGATCTGTGGCAAATTTTTGATCCTTACTGTGGCTGGAGCTTAAGAATTGATGGTGGGTTAGCTGGGTTTGCAGGAATCGGATCCTTGTTCCAGTGGCTTCGCTACAATCGCATGGTAACAACAACAATCGTCAAAATCAGTGCGAGATCAGGAATTGGCTGATGCGAAATAAGTGTCCTATTGCTGGTGCGAAATTAGAATCGGCTGATAAGCTCAAAATCAGAATCGCTGCTGCTGGTGCACCCTCCAATCGAACTCTGTACCACCAAAAATTTG
Organism: Isoetes taiwanensis; assembly: GCA_021234155.1. Classification (NCBI taxonomy): domain Eukaryota; kingdom Viridiplantae; phylum Streptophyta; class Lycopodiopsida; order Isoetales; family Isoetaceae; genus Isoetes; species Isoetes taiwanensis. The sequence continues at coordinate 8,299,740 of JAJEKV010000021.1, forward strand.
CTGGTCTGTAGAGGATTACCGAAAAAGCAACCACCGAAAATTTGCTGGTCTGTAGCACCGGAAAAGCTTTTCTAGAAAAAGGCGAGAGCGGAAACGAACTGCTTGCACAAGGGCATTCAGTGAAATACGCAAAAATACGAGAGCATCATGTGATATACGAAATTATACAAGGCCAAATACGTTGACCAGGGGCATTCCATAAATTTTTGAAAAGTTAGGGGTATGTGGGAAAATATGTCAAAACATAAGGGTATTCTATAGTTTTTCCCTAGAATTTATATTTATTTTATTTATACGGCTGGTCTGAAGTATAATTCCTCCTCTATTTTCATTTTTAATGTTTTTATTGGTGGCTAGATTCTCTTTGCCTGGAATGAATTCATTAAACATGCTGCAAAAATGAAACTGATTGGTTGTTGGCGCGACAATGACTTGGTTGTTTTACAATAAGCCATATATGGAGCATACCCATATTGGGATAGATAGAAAGGACCATTTAGATGTTCAAGCCCCAAATGTGGATTGATAATCTATGGCCAAGATTTAACCCTTTCTTCAATATTCTATGCTTTAAATAGAAACAATAATTATCTATTCATTTACTAAATAAGAATAACTTCTATAGTTCACTGTTGGCGGCCTTCACGTAATTTAAATCTCTAGATTTCAACACTATGACTAGGGGCTAAGTTGTAGGGGCATAAGGCTAGTTTTTGGAATATCTTGCATGAGCTATTGAAATCTTATGGGGTAGGTATAATCTTGGCCCCGAGGATGAAAGGGCCCCGATTTGCAATGGTTTGCAAACCTTATGGGCTAGGGAGTTTCTATATTTAGTTTTCTTTTGTGAAAAATCCATTAGGTATTTGGGGTGAAAATTAGAACAAATGTATATGATCTGTATTTCGGCACGAGCAGTTTTTTGTGGCAATGGAGGTGTAGGCTTGGATAAGTCATGGCATACAGGGTTCATGGAGTTGCTACTCTAATATGTCCTTATCCACTTTGTCTAGAGTCGGTTAGGATTTTGTCATTCTTTTGCTCTCGAGTTCTACCCAAGCCTATGCTTCTTATCCCTGCCATATTTTGTCGTGGTTTTAGCTGAAGATGTCGATTCCTTTATCCGATAAGAAGGGTGCAGCAATCATATAGTTCAAAGCTTGCATTCGTTATTTGAACATTTAGTATTGTTTCAAATATTTTGCTTCTGCTTATAATTATTGCTTATAGATGGTTTTCCTTTGGAAGAAACTTCTGTGCTTCTAGATACTGTGGAAATTGATATGCCGGTTAACCTTGTTGGTGCTGGTTTTGATGTGCCATACACTGACCCTCTTGATAGTTCCAATTCCCTCGAATAAAATCCTAATTTCCCTGTGCATGTTACTCTGGATCCAGATGTGCGCATGGATGGACTATGTGGCAGATTATCTGTTTTTGTTGGCCAACTGTCTGGTACGATGAGCTAGCTATCAGTCAGACTATAGAGTAGCTCTTAATAGAGCCAGGGCTGTCATGCACAGGTACATGAGGAGATATGACATACTCTGGCGTTCTCGTATGAACGGGCACCTAAACTGATTTGAGAATACCTTTCGATTTTGATGTTGTATGTTAATTTTTAGGTTTAGTTTATTGTTTTATGTTTGTAAATTGTGGTGGCGAAGTGATGGCGCCACCACAATTTGGTGATCGTGTTGAACTTGTGGATCAGCTTGGGGATAGGGAATTCCTATATGCCTTTGCAGATGAAACTCGATCATCGCAAGGCAGATCTTTGGAGTATCGAGCAAGGATGCCATGTACGATTTCAATTTTCAAGCTCGCTAGCAGTACTTGGGTTCGATTTCCAATGAGCTTATTTAGGTTTTTGAGTTTGCAATGGTTATACTGGAGTTCATATGTTTTGGGTTATTGATCATAAGCAGTAGTTGTATTGTATTCATATTGTTAAGCTTTTGTGAATAATTGATAATGGCTAACCATTATGCATTCATTTGTTTCCCCAAATCAATTTTTAGGGTTTCCATCATAGCGGCTAGGATGTAGCCTCATATGGAATATTCCATGTTGGTCTTGGCCTGAAGGGTCAGGATAGGATAGCCATAATGCAGGGCATTAGTATATTTGATGACAAAATAGTCTTGAAATGTGAAGGATATTTCATATTTTTATTTTCTTTTATCGTGTGTCCTTTATCCAATAGTCAATTTAGTTTCTCTTACCATGCATCGAAGACAGATCTTACAATTTGTCATGGCTATACCAATTCTAAAAATAATTCAAGATTTTTCCCAACAGAATTCGAGGCTTTGTTTGGGGTGGAAATGAAGTGGCATCTTAAAGATAGAAATTACAAATTGTCATAGCTATCCCAATTTTAAACACAGAAAAATTTAAGATTTTTTTCAATGAGGCTTTGTTTGGTGGAAATGAAGTGACATCTTATGTTAAAGTGGGTTGGAGATGCACGACATCTAAGTTTCATGAGGACTTGGTATGCTTGATATTAGACTCAATAGTAAGCTTTTACTAGGCAAATTTCTATAGGACATTCTTGAGGATGATGTGAATTTTCCAATGATCTAAAATTTGTATGCCAATCATTAACTCATTGCATTCTTTGTGGTAATTCCTATTAAAAAGCCAAAAACACCGGATTTGCTACCGTTAGTAATCAGCACAGAGCTCCGAGGTCAGCTAATGATTAAATTTCCAAATCTTTTCCATATTCGAGTCCGTTCAAATTGTTGGGATGCTTATTAGTAGAGTAGTTAGTACTTAGATTCATCCCAAATGCTCTAAAACAAAATTCTTAGTCCACGACATGAGTCTCTTTTCTGTGTTATAGTCTCACCACACAATCTTCTAGGACTCCACGGTCCTTATGTTCTATTAAATTCTACATGTATACTAGTTAATGCTAGACTAAAGAATAGATGAAATAGAATAAAGCAGGTTTTATGCAGGTTCAATAAATAGTTTAACCTCTACCAGCTAATTTATCACCTATATAATATATGTAACGATACACATCGGATTTAATATATGACAAGATACAAATATATTAGATTATATGTTGAACTGTGTTTTTTTAAACTGGAATTTTCCTGGAAAAACATTTAGACAGGCAATTTTGAGAATGGACCAGGCAAACAAAAAGGCTTGGTTTTCAAGGGCCTGCTTGGTAGTATCCTTCATCTGAGGTAAGCAGATGTTGTCTCCTCATGTGCCTTTAATCTTTCTTCAGTACTTAACTTTCTTTTTTGATCAATACTCACAAAGACACTCCATATTCGCCATCTCGATGTCTATGATTAGTTGTCCCTTCGCACGCATAGAACCCCTCGGAGTGAAGGCGCCCTTGCATGCGAAGGGTGCATCCGACCATAGAATCATCAAGAGGACAAATATGAGTCGGCATGGTTCAGAAAGATGCTAACTAAACAATCATCATTCCCTCATGGCATAGGAGCTGAAAGCATGCTTCCATAGCATGCATCTCATTATTGGTAAAATTAGTGGTCAAAACGTTCTTTGAGGTGGGCAACATGTGCGCCTGAAGTCCAGATCAAAGAACATTCAGATCACTAGTTCTGGCTGCGTTGAAGTGCATATTAAGAGATGTCTTAACACTCTATGCCACAAAGGGAGTGGTGACCTGATGACCAACATTATAAACTACAGAGTCATCATTTTCCTCATGGCTACATTGTTGAAAGTGGGCTTCCATAGCATGCGTCTCAATGTCATTGGAGTAGTCAAAACCTTATGTAATGGGAAACATAGTGCATTTACTAAGGAGCCCAAGGCAAAGTGATGACTCCATGACTGACGTTCTAAATTAAGAAGTCATCATTTTGTTGAAAGCAACTTGCACAATGTGTGTTTTAATGCCATCGGAACCTATGGTCGAAACCTTTTTTGCAGCGGGCAATACGAGCATTGATTATGGAGTATAAAGCTAAGAAAGTTTGGATTATAGGTCCCAACGACATTGAAATGCACATTATGAGAAGCTTGAGGTTCGGCGTATGCAGCCATGAAGGAAATGTTGGTCCTCTAGCTAATACTCTAGGCTAAAGAGTCAACATCTACACAACTGCATTATTGAAGTTGGCTTCCATCCATAGCATGCGTCTCAATGCCATTAACACCTATGATATGAAACCCTATTTGCAGTGGGCAACACAATGCATCAACTATGGAGGTATGGGCCAAAAAAACATCTTGAATTTGTGAACTTTAAAAATCCATGACGAGGGGAATATAGCCATTGAAAATAACATCTTAAAATACAAACAAAAACAGGAAGACCTTGCAAAAGGAAAAGCTTTCGCACAATCATTGTATCCTAACCAGTTCCTCCTTCGTTTTCTATCCTTATAACCCTCATTCTTAGATCATGGCCCCAACACTCTCAAAAGATAGAAGCAGGATCATCACCAAGGCAGATTTGAATGACTTCCAAGTTGTTCTAGATGCAAAGCTATCTAATCTGGATGCCATCGACAAGGTAGCAACAATAGTGGATTCTCAAGTGAAGCACATCAAAGAAATTGGAAGCAAAATGCAAATAGAAGATGCTGGCAAAATAATACATGAAAAGTTGGAGAAGAGAAGAAGAAAATAGCTGAAAGGCCAGCACTTACAGAATGTATAAATCAGTTACTATATCTTGGAAGCAATTAGATAAGGTTAAACTCACATAGCAAAGTGTGAGGAGCAACATAGGATTAAGAATAATATTCGAATAATTGGCTTACCAGGAAATTTCATGAGCATTATTTTTGTGTATTGCATCAGAAAGTGATGGGCAAACATCGTAACGTGATAGTCTGTGCAGTATGGCATGGGGCTTATAGAGAGAGAGAGAGAGAGAGAGAGAAATGAAATGAAATGTATTACGTCTGTGGAGGCCTCTCAGGCCGAGAGAGAGAGAGAGAGAGAGAGAGAGAGAGAGAGAGAGAGAGAGAGAGAGAGAGAGAGAGAGAGATGTATTTTTTACGTCGTAGCACAAGCCAACATCCTTTAGGACATACGACGCTCCCTCTTCAAGGAGCACCACCCCCTACAAGGATACTGGGGGCCAAAGGTCCTAGGATGCCAAGATCCCAGTGAGGTTGAACACGAGACCTCAATGTGCTGTAACGAGTGGACTAACCACCGAGTAGAGAGAGAGAGAGAGAGAGAGAGAGAGAGAGAGAGAGAGAGAGAGAGATAGATAGATAGATAGATAGTAGTAGAGAGAGAGAGAGAGAGAGAGAGAGAGAGAGAGAGAGAGAGGCGTTGGCCACATGCGAGCTGAGAGATCATGCAAGAGATGTTTTGAGAGGAGAGATAATTAGAGGGATGCACTCTCGCATTAATGGGGGCATTTCCATTAATGAAACGACCGTTAAGGATAATGGCCCGTAAAATTTTTTAGAGCAATTTTTGGAGGCCGGAAATTTCGACCTTAATTCTGGCCTCTGTCAAGATGAGCGGGCTCCAAGAATCGAAGCTCCAAATTCTTCCCTCCTAGCCTCGCACTCAGCATCGATTGCCAATCAGATAAGTACTTCTTGCATTTCTTTACTTGAATTTGTAGAATGCTTTGGTAATAACCACATTCCTAGCAACTTGTTGCTTGATAAGTCAGGTTCAAATTGCCTCAAGAACATGACAAAGGCTACCAAATTCTTTTTGCCAGATGCTAAGAAGCCTTTAATTCCCTCGAGGACCAAGAAAGTGGCTCAAAGAAGAACTAAGAGGATGATTGGATCAGTTTCCCAATCTGTGGCTATTGAGATAAATTCCGAGCCTGCAAGCGCTTTGAATTGCAATCTCAGGGAAGGAAGAGGGATCAGCCAGAAGATATATTACCTGAGGTTCAATCTGAATCCCTCTCCAATGATTTAGCCTTGGTTGTGCACGAAAGCAATTATATTGCTCTTAACTGGGCCAAGAAGAGGAAAACACCTGTAGATTGGTCGGACAATGCAATCTCTACCATACTTGCATTGATGGAGTACAAGGTGCATAATAATGGAAGTATTAATCTTTCTTCAAGCCAATGGAGGAAAATTATAATCAAATTGCAAGCTACAGTTCATAGCCTCGAAGACTTGAGGCGGTTGAGAAACAAATGGGATAAATTGCAAATAAAATTCAGGGATGAGAAAGAAGCATCTGAAAAAACAGGTTCTGAGCCATCTAGCTGGCCATAGTTGATGTTATGGAAGAGCTTAAACATGGTGTAACAAATGAAAGGGACATTCCTGGTGCAGGAGATGATGGAGAATTCAGGGCCGAGGCATTTGAGGATGCTAGAATGTATCCGAACACATTCATGTCTAATGCCTTCTATGAGACATAGAGTTCATAAGCATTGCAGAGGACAACTCTGTCAGCCCTGTTGCTAATGAAAGAAAAAGTAGCAAAGATAATTCAAGTGCTCAGGAGAAAACTTCGAGCAAAGACACTTCAAGTACATTCAACTTTTCTGACACCAATCCTCGGTCTGCTGCATGCAATCAGCCTGATCTTAGTGGTAAGCCAACAATCAAAAAAAGATCTCGGGTTCACATAGATGAAGATATAACAGTTGGGATATCAACATGGCAAAGAGTTTTGGAGAGAATAAAAAAAGAAAGCTTGATTTCATGACGGAAGAATCTGTTAAGAAATACGAACTGATCAAGGAGTTAGAGTCAATGAGATCAGCTAATACTTTGAAAATTGCTCAATCAATGGCGACAATGACAGAAAGTATATGCCAGATGACAAAGGACACTCTATTAGAGATTGCTAAACTTGTTGCATCAAAGCAGACAAACTAAGTTCAATTTTAAAAGTACTCTTCTTACATCTGTCTTATACTGTTGCTTTCAGTTATTTTGTTCTTATGCAAGTTAGTTAGGACAGTAGGATCTTCTCTTCAAGTTTAAAATTCTTCATTGAAGTGGAAGTGATCAGTGATTGGAACTTCCAATTTTGGGGTGCTATGGGGATCTACTATGGAATTTAAATCTAATATGATGTAATATTCCTGACTATCTAGAATATAATTGCATAAAGAAATCGTACAATGTCCCTTAAAATTCCATAATGCATGTCTCGATTCTTGCGCTATCCAATTAATTGCAAGCTGCTCCGAGATGGCAAGGCGCAAGGTGCTGGTCCAGTGCCATAGCGAGGATTCAGATATGGCAATGGTAGCACTCGACTTCCAACAACCTTACAGTTGAATCGGTCGAGGTTCTTGAACTCCAGCATAGGAGTTTCCATGCTAGTGTTAGCCAGAGGGTTATTCTCAGCTATATGTCTATGGAAGAGATATATGTTGAGGTTGAACTAATTGCATGCGCTGAGCAAGCCCCTTTCCGGCAAAGAGCTCATGTGGAGCTTGTGCATGTGAAGCATCATGGGAGGTGGTGCCTTTGGGAGATTCGAATCCCATCTATAGTTTGTGAAAACTGTCCTAACATTTTCCTTGAAGAAGCCATTTTCCTTGTGCATACTCATTAACTAAGCGGATTTCCTCTTCCTTTTTTCTTAGTGAAAGTTTTTTTGTTCTAATCTATGATATGGAACCGGCCAAAGGTCTCTTGTGTAATCAAACTAGGAAGAAATGGTCTTTTGTAAAACCTTACTTACTAATACATGATATTTTTGCTAAAATATGTAATCTTGACTCAAGTTTTCTTCCTTTTCACATAAACCTAGTTTTCATCCTAATGGTTTGCTGAATACGTTTGTTACAAGTTAGGAAAACAAGAATGATGCATGATTTGATGTTATGCAGTATTCAAAATTGTTTTTTACATTTTTTGAGATGACAAGAATTTCTGTGACAGACTTTAGTTCAATAGTTTACATTGTCAATCGTTTTCTTCAAACAACAAATGAAGGTAAGATTGACTTCTTGCTCTTCTTAAGGCTGTTAACCATTAAGTACATTCCCTCAAACCTTATAGTATTTTGCGAACCTTAATATACAGTATACAAAAACTTGTACATGCATACCCCACAAACGAGGATCGCTATGTACGGTCCAGATCTTGGAATAAAGAGCAAATATGCCCATCCAACAGCTCTCGCTGCCCTACGTAACCCCCCGTGTGAATATGCACCCAAACCAAAGGGGGTTTAAGGGGGATTTTAATTGAAATGTGTTAAATGCAATGGTTTGTGTTAATAATGTTAATGGTAGTTGTGTGTTAGTTGTTATATTAAAAAAAAATTTGGGCCCTTCGGGCCCTAACTAAAACAAACATAGGTAAACTTTATGGGCCTAAATATTAATTACTAAAAAAGCACAATAACACCTAAGGCTAACAAATTATTTCCATGGCAAATGGATTCAATTCATGATTGCATGTATGCATTCTTATATACATGTGTTACACGGCAAAAATTTTTCCTTAGAAACAATCCACGCTTGCGTGTTGTTGACGCCGACTAGCTACCACCCACACCATGGATCCAGGATCCCCGCTAGTCTTATCTATTTTCTTTGTTAAGGGATTACTCCCACAAGCGGGATCCTTTGTAGAGAATCCCCGAGTCGGCTTCTACCGGATGCTTCACTCGACGTCGACCTTAGACAATATCACCTTTGCTCGTGATCATTCACCACCGCCCCGGGCGCAATCCCGAGCCCTATATGGGTCGGTGTTGGTCTCCGGCTCTGGCGGAATCACACACTACCCGAGCCACACTATCAAACCTCGAATTCTGCGGATTGAACTCGTGCCCAACTCTCAAGAGCAATCCGGATTCTTTCAAAGAATCCCCTCGGATTGACTCCAAGGCGGTTTCTCACCCGGATCAATCCTAACAAGGTGTCAAACCTGTCTTAGGATCACCAACCCGACCTTTGGCTGCAATTTCGATCCTATGGGTTAATCCCTTGGATCAGACAAGTATCAATCATATCGAGAATCGGCTTTATCAAGCCTTATGATCCGATCCCAATTCATTCATGGGCGGTATTAACTGCCTTAGGCTTCTTACCACGGCCACCGGGCTGCAAATCCGACCCTCCGGGTGCGGCTAGATCCGGTTCTTGGCGGGAATCAAACCGCCTTTAGGAACACAATATCAATTTAGGAATCAATTCCAAGCTCGGGGCTTAACTCGGAATCAATTCTCTAAGCATTCTATCGAAATCGGCTTCAATATTTCTGCTCCCGATTTCTTCCCCCGCTCAAATCCGACTCCGGGCTTTATAGAACTCTTTCGGAGTTCACTATCAGCTCGGCAGCCCAAAACCGGCCAGATCAGGCCCTTACATGATCTAATTTCATGCCTTTGGAGCTAACCCCCATCGACCGCAAGCGGGATCTTCATACCTGAACTCGTTTTTTCGATTTCATATCGGACTAAGAGGCCCACCCAACCGGTTAACGCATGCGTGGACCTTTTTAATAACATTAAAACCTTAGCTAACATTACCTTCTTATATTTTAATAACATTAACCCCCTAGGGCCTATACAACCTACATTAACATTAATGTCTAATGTTAATCATGCAGGCCTATAGATCCTCTGCCCCGGCAATCCCTGCTAGCTCTTGCCGCACTAATATTAATAATATTAGCGCCCCCTAGCGGACCATTACCCGCCGCTAGCCATTAATATTTTTTACCCGCATCCGGCAACCGTAGGCGATTCACGGCCAACCACGCCCATTAGATCTGGCGCCAATCGCGACCAACAATACCCCCGTGCTCATGGACGTCCGTCAAGGGCCCGATTCCGGCTATGCCCTTGGGAGCACCTGTAACATTCCTCCCCCTCCTTTTGGACCTTGCCCTCAAGGTTGATCCCTTAAATGAGGGGAACTGCTGCACAAATTCCTTCGTCTCCCTGGTGGCATCCTCAGGAGACTGGTCCTGCCACTGAACCCGATGTTCTACCACATCCCTATTGTGCAGCTGCCGAACTCTTTTATCTAAAAGACGTTCTGGCGTTACAGAGGAGTTTAAGACGATCGGTATACCTTGCGGACTAACCACTTTAGCGGTATCCAGTATAACCCTCTTCAGCTGACTTACATGAGACACAGGATGGATCCCTACTTCCTGTAGTAAGTTCAACTCGTACGCTGTTTCCCCGATCCTTTTAGCACCCTAAAAGATCCAGCATACCGCGGAGTAAGTTTAGGCACCCGATGCTTAATGCCGAAAGATAAACGACCCGTAAGTAAACGTGATCAGCTTTCGCATAAGAGACATCTCGCCTATGCTGATTAGCAGACGCTCGTGCCCTATCTTGAGCTTTTCGCAACGCTTGCTTGCATTGCCGCAGGATTGCATCCATATCATGCAGCATGTACACTGCAACTTCGGTTCTAAGGTACTTAGGCATACCAGAATAATCCTTGGGTTTCGGCCCATCATAGCCACAGAATCCCCTTGCGATGGCTATTATTATAAGCGAACTCTAGGTAGGGTAAATACTCGTCCCATCTAGACTTCTTGTCGTGGACAAAACTTCGCAACATGTCCTCCGGGAACATGTTTATACGCTCAGTTTGCCCACCCGTTCGTGGATGATTTCCACTACTCATGTATAATCGGATCCTCAATCCTTTCATGAGATCCCTCCAGAAGTGACCCGTGAACTTAATGTCTCGATCACTTACAATGGACAAGGGAATATGCACTGCTACGTCATGCCCCATAGCCTCCCTTTTCAATGCTATAAACTTAGCATACTTGGGTAACCGATCCACTATTACCAAAATCTGAGTATGTTACCTAGCAATTCTAGGTAATGCGACTATAAAGTCCATACTCACGCTTACCCAGCGTTCATTTGGTATAGGGAGAGGTTGTAACCATCCCAAAGTTTTCCCATGATCCGCCTTCACCGCTTGACACCCCAAGCAGTGACTTACCAAGTCCTTGACTTGTTCTTACAACTTTGACGAGTCGTAGAACCTTTTTCCCAACTCATACGTCTTCCATTCACCTCCATGCCCAGCTGTGGAGTATCATGGTGCTCACGTAGAATTGATTCCCTAAGGTCCCCACTCGAAGGAACATAAATCCTTCCCTTATACAAATGCAAACCCTCTTGCTCAGTCCACAGCTCCCCGAGCTTGACCATCGCCAGATCTTACTGATCCTCAGGATATGCATTCTCGATCCCTTGTATAAGATCACTTGCCAAAGTCATCAAGCTATTTATATGCTTAACTCTTGGTAATATATCGGCAACTATTTTTGCCCGGCATATGCTTAATGGAAAAATGGAACTCATGGAGAAATTCTAGCCACCTAGCCTGTCTCTGGCTAATTTCGGCTCGACTTTGCAAGAATCCCAGGTTTATGGTCAGTATCGACGATAAACTTGCGCGGTTCTTGGCTCGTCCCACTACGTAAGTAGTGCCTCCACGACCTTAACGCATGTACAATGCTAGCAACTCTTGCTCACAAGTTGCATAATACTCTTTCCGCAGGACTTAGTTTTCGACTTTTACAAGCCACTACATGACCCTGCTGCATTAGTACTGTCCCTAACGCTTGGCCACAAGCGTCAGTATTGACCTCAAATGTCTAATTCAATTCCGACACTTCTAGCACAGGACTGCTCACTAGCAAATCCTTAACGCGCTTGCGCCTCTTGCTGCTCTCTCCCCCTCACAAAATCGTGATCTTTTCCCAAAGATCGGTGAGAGGAGCAACAACTCTTAGAGAATCTAGGTACAAATTTACAGTAGTACGTGGCTCATCCCAGAAAACTGCGTAACTTTGTCACGTTTTCCAGCGGAATCCATTGCTCTACTACTTGTATCTTAACGGGATTTGGTGATATTTATCATGGAGGTCGATTTTGTTAAACCATGTAGTACCCCAACATCCAAAATATCATCAACCCTAGTAATCTATGCACATCCGCATAGTATCGTCCGTTTTCTTAATAATGAAAACAAGGCTCGCAAAAGGTATTTTACTTGGTCGTACAAAACCTTTGCTTAACAATTGCCAACCATGTCATTATCCGGCATGGTATCCATCAAGGAAGAATTATATTCTTAGATGCAATTCCCCATTGCATTGTTTTCTAAACTCGAACTTATAAAAGTCCTAAGAATATATAACGCAAGTGCTCTTAAATTTTCCGGGGCACTTGCATGGCTTAAACCATGACTTGGAATTATTCCTTGATGTCGACTAATTTCTAGTCATTGGGAGTATGCTCTACCTTTACTTCGAAAAGTTGAACATGCAACTTTTCCATTAGATAGCATTATCTAATTCCTCATAAGAATTTAGTCCACTAAGTCGACCCCGTCGCTTAGCCAAAATTCCTATGACTCTAATCCTTTTTCATACGACCTTAAGTAGGTGCGTACTAGGATTCATTTCAAGATGTTAGGATATTCCAATATCTTCTCATCTTGTCAGTTTTATACATTACCAGAACATACTTACCCAAATTATAATTGCATTTACTGCATTATAACCTAAGAATTGAAATATGTATAAAAAAAAATATACCTTAGTATATAGTTCCTTGAACTATTTTTGATACTTACATTCAACAGTTTTTCAACTGTCCATTACTTGTACCTACAAGTAAAAAAAAAAAAAAATCTTAGTTTAAAAATCAAATTTTGCTATTCACTTTTCGAGAACATTACTATAGTTCCCCATCAAGCCCTTAAGGAATCTTGATTAAATATTAGGACAAATCCATACATCATGTCCTCTTTTCCCACAACCTAGACAAGGTTTATCCATATTAACCCCGTTAATACCATCCTGTCTTGGTTGAGAACTACTCGAACAACTTAGGTTGTTCTTCGCCTTTACACTAGACCTTCGCTTGGTTGATCGTGATATGCAAGCATAAAATCGGCCAGATCCAAATCCTTCCCGGATGCGACCTTTTAAGCTTCATTTTAAGTGCAAGTATCATTTATGCCCCGTGATAAAATAAAAAACGACTTTCATCATCCGTAGGTCGAACAATTGCAAGCGACCAAGCTCCTGCTCATAGGTTCTCAGTTCCCCATTTTGTTGCAAACTATGCAACTGACGATAGGCCAGAAGTTCATTCAAGCAGTCAAAATTTCCCGGGAAGGGACTTGCTAAGAAATAATTTTGGTATCTTCTTCCAAAGATTTCAAAGAATTAATCCACATTGCTTAGTAACTAACTTATTGACTTCGTGTTCAATGGACGCCATCTTCCCTTGAAGACATGCTAGGTTTTTAGCCAGCTCCTGAACTGAAACGCTCTCCAGTTCACGCTTCTCCACTTCCCAAGTGGTCTGGAAGACTGAACTTTTCCCGTCCATTTCCGCCATCTAGATTTTCCCAGAAAACTAGATTCACGGCCCTGTGTTTTAGATTTTCTAGAATTTTAAATTCAAAAATCTAAATTCAGAGTTATCTCTTAAAATTAAGAGATTCCCAACACCGATTTGCAATCTTAGAACTCGCAGAGTTCTTGCACAATCTCTGGGCTCTGATACCACTGTTACACGGCAAAAATTTTTCCTTAGAAACAATCCCTGCCCGCGTGTTGACGCCGACTAGCTACCACCCACACCATGGATCCCGGATCCCCCGCGCTAGTCTTATCGGCTTGCTGTTAAGGGATTACTCCCACAAGCCCGGATCCCTGTAGAGAATCCCCCAGAGTCAGCTTCTACCAGATGCTTCACTCTGATCGACCTTGGACAGTATCACACTGCTCCGTGATCATTCACACAGCCCCTGGCTGCAATCCGACCTTATGGGTCCAGTGTTGGTCTCGGCTCCTGGCAGAATCACACTACCCTGAGCCACACTATCAAACTCGAATTCTGGATTCGAACTCCAGGCCCAGCTCTCAAGAGCAATCCGGATTCTTTCAAAGAATCCCCTCGGATTGACTCCAACTGGTTTCTCACCCAGATCAATCCTTAACAGTGTCAAACTGTCTTAGGATCACCAACCCACAGCCTTTGGCTGCAATTTCGATCCTATGGGTTAATCCCTTGGATCAGACAAGTATCAATCATATCAGAATCGGCTTTATCAAGCCTTATGATCCGATCCCAATTCATTCATGGGCAGTATTAATCTGTCTTAGGCTTCTTACCACAGCCCCGGGCTGCAAATCCGACCCTCTGGGTCTGGCTAGATCCGGTTCTTGGCAGAATCAAACTGCCTTAGGAACACAATATCAATTTCGGAATCCAATTCCAAGCTCAGGGCTTAACTCTGGAATCAATTCTCTAAGCATTCTATCAGAAATCGGCTTCAATATTTCTGCTCCCGATTTCTTCCCCTGCTCAAATCCGACTCCCAGGCTTTATAGAACTCTTTCTGGAGTTCACTATCAGCTCTGGCAGCCCAAAACCGGCCAGATCAGGCCCTTACATGATCTAATTTCATGCACTGGAGCTAACCCATCGATCTGGCAAGCCGGATCTTCATGCACGAACCTGTTTTCTGATTTCATATCAGACTAAGAGGCCCACCCAACCGGTTAACGCCACGTGGACCTTTTTAATAACATTAAAAACCTTAGCTAACATTACCTTCTTATATTTTAATAACATTAACCCCCTAGGGCCTATACAACCTACATTAACATTAATGTCTAATGTTAATCATGCAGGCCTATAGATCCTCTGCCCCGGCAATCCCTGCTAGCTCTTGCCGCACTAATATTAATAATATTAGCGCCCCCTAGCGGACCATTACCCGCCGCTAGCCATTAATATTTTTTTTTTACCCCGCATCCCGTCACCGTAGACTGATTACAGTCAACACGGCCCATTAGATCACAACTGCCCGGCAATCGCGACCAACAGTACCCCCGTGCTCATGGACGTCCGTCAAGGGCCCGATTCCGGCTATGCCCTTGGGAGCACCTGTAACAACATGGCATTCAAGTGTTACCCATTTTACTCAAAACAGTCAATAAGCCAAATCACATACTCAAGTTATAGGGAGTATTTTAAAATATGCCAAATAGTTAAAGAAGTACTTGTTTCTTATGGTTTCAAAACATGGACACTGCATCTCGCCTCAATCTTTCGTTCTGCATTTTCCCAAAGCATTCATATTCTAAAGCATGGGAGATGTCACCATGCTGGACATACCCAGAAATAATTGTATTCCACAATCCAACATCCCGCATTGGCAATGTCTGAAAGACTTCATGTGCCTCTTCCAAGCAACCACGTTTTGCATACATGTCCACGAGAGCATTTGCTACTGCTGCATCAAACTGGAATCCTTTTTTGATAATTTGCTCATGAATATGCCTTGCTCTATCCATGGCCCCAGTGCTGCCCACAAAAACAACAGCTTGAAACATGGATCCCATCACAAACTCATGAATGTACCTACCTCTTTCAATGGTCCTAATGCTGGCACGTGCTTTTAAGATGCTTGAAAATGTAATCTCATCTGGACTCATCCCTTCTTGCAGCATCTGATCTAAATATGCTAAGGCAAATATGTCTTCACTTCTTTGGGCAAGTCCTACAATTATGGCATTCCATGATAGTGCATTCCGATTTGGCAAGTCTTCAAAAACTTTGCATGCCTCCTCCAAGCTCCCACATTTAGCACACATTTAGCATACATCTACCAGAGCGTTTCCAATATAGGAATGGAAATGAAACTGAGTTTCTGTTATACATGAGTGAATGCACCTGCCCCTTTCCAGCATGTAAACACTAGCACATGCCTTTAGAATGCTCATAAATATCTTTGGTCATTCTCACTATCGATTGTTTCATTAGATATTCGCAATAAAAGTTCAAGCTGCTTGACCTCTGACTGCCCAAGGTCCACATTGGCCAAAACAATGGGCGAGAATTTGCCTCAACAATACTTCCACATGCTCCAAACAGGCGAATGAGGGAGCACATCCAAAGAGGTCGAAGAGAGATGATGGCATACTTACGGGTTTTCCCCTTGTATAACCTCTGCTATGAAAACAATATAATTAGCAAAGCCCTGCTCAAATGTTGCGTAAAAGGTATTATAGCGCTTACTTGAATCGAGAACCATACATAGAGACGCAGTAAGTCCAGATACTCGAAAAGTGTGTAGAGCTTCTCATTTGGCATGTCAAAATAATTGTCGATTATGTCATTGTCTCCAATTCCCATCAAGAATATAGCATTAGATATGAGTCGAGAGGTTGACGGTGAGCCATTCCGAAAAATCAAAACCGCTTCACTTTTAAGAAGTTATTAACCTTTGTAAGGCAAGGGTGGGGTAACTGGATAGGAATAGAGCCTTGAAATTGAATTATTACCTTCTTGTTAGATGGGCATGAAACTGAAATGTGGCCTGAGAGTACATTTTTTGCTTACATTAGATGCTCCGGTTGGGTTACGTGGTAGGAATGGTGGAATCGGAGGAAGCCCTAAATATGAAGTCAAAACATTTAAGCTTAAAAGGGCATACATCGCCAATGAAAGTTGTTAGCTTACGGATATAATCGGCTACAAGATAACAAATGCGTGAATCGATCCAAGAGCTTGACCTTCGGGGGAAAGAAATTATCGGGCTTTCCATTATGAGGTTCTGACATCCCACCTTGGTGGATCTGAAACCCAATTTTTTCCAGCAGCCTACTAAAAAAAGGAATAATCTAAAGCTGTCCAATATTATTCGCCGGTTGCCATACCTATTGCCCAAATTGATGAAATGGCCATTTTCGCCCGGATTGATGCTCGAATGTTCATGCTGAGGCCTGTCTAGCTGCGTGATGCTGAAGGAGATGAATAAGTTCCCTAACATATAACCCTAAAATGGGTTATCTCGAGCCTTGCATGCCGAGCAGAATCTGATACAATAATAAAAATACAATATAATAACGAAATATATGATATATAGGTCTAAACCATTGGATATGGGCATCAAAAATCAATTCAAACGTATGTGCACTCTAGATATACTAATTAGTATGTCTCATCAAATACATTCATGAAATCATATAAAAACCTTAGGAAAAACAGTACAAAAATACAAAAAAAACCCCCTGTTATAATGCTACATATTAATACAAAATATTTTCTTCATGATCCCTTGTGTTGTACTTCTGTAAATCTGTGGTGATTTGGTTAATGATTGCTAATGTAAGCTGTTGTGCTAATGTATAATGGTTGTTGTGCAAAATTGCTAATGTCACATATATCTAGAATAGTGCCATTCAAAATGTGACAATTATATGGAAGATAGACGTTTTTCAAGCATCCAGCCAACAAACAATAGCTATGCTTTCTAACAACAAAAGAAATGGAGCATCTGCTTGATTGGTTTAACACATTGACTATGAAAAGGACAAAAGCTTATATACTCACCTTCAGAAAATGAGTCAGGAATCAAGAAACATAAAAGCACTTCATAAGAAATCTCACTCTTGATTTTAAAAAAAAAAAAAACATGAACATTAATGACCTGCTAGAAATCATGACCTGTAAAAAGTTCATGGAAGTGCCTTCAACCTTTCTTGAGTACCTCACTTTCTTTTTCGAAGGACTTCATATTCTATTGATCAATACTCACAGATCTCGACTTCTATGGTCATTTCTCCCTTCGTAAATATAGAACCCCTCGCAGTGAAGGGACCCTTGCATGCAAAGGGTGCATCTGACCATAGAATCATCAAGAGGACAAATATGAGAGGGATGGTTCAGAAAGACGCTAACTGAACAATTGGCGTTCCCTCATGCCATTGTAGCTGAAAGCGGGCTTCCATAGGATGTGTCTCGTTGTCCATAAAATTAGTGGTCAAAACATACTTTGAAGTGGGCAACACATCCATCAATCATGGAGTCCAAATAAAAAAACATTCAGATCACTAGTTCTGGCAGCATTGAAATGCACATTAAGAGTCCAAATTTCAATGCAGTATGCGATGAAGAGAGTGGTGACACTATGACTGACATTCTAAACTACAGCTCGTCACATTGTTCTCGTAGCTACATTATTGAAAGCGCCTTCCATAGAGTGCACCTCAATGTCATTGGATTAGTCAAACCTTCTGCAATGGACAAAATACAATGGTATCCAAAGAAGAAGAAGAAGAAGAAGAAGAAGACTGACATAGAAAACTAAAGAGTTATTATTCCCCTCATGGCTGCGTTATTAAAAGCGAGCTTCCACAGCATGCATCTTAATGTCATCGAAACCTTCTTTGCAGTGGGCAACACAGTGCGTTGACTATGGAGTCCAAAGCTAAAAAGGGTTTGGACTATAGGTCCCAACCGCATTGAAATGCATGCTATGAAAAGCTCGACTTTCAGTGTATGCAGTCATGAAAGAAATGTTGACCATCTACGAAACTAAACTAAAGAGTCAGCATTTTACGTAGTTGCATTGTTGAAGCAGGCTTCCATCCATAACGTTTGTCTCAATGCCGTCAACAATTATGATATGAAGTGCTATTTGCAGTGGGCAACACAATGCATCGACTATGGAATTATGGGCCAAAAAAACATATTGAATAAGCACAAGTATGGAAATAGGTCGAAAAAGCCCCCTTTGAATAAGACAAGCAGATTGTATGGCACCTAATGGTGAACTCAACTTGTAAAGCATTGCCTCACATCAGAGCTTTAGCTATGGTTTCTAATGTTGGGTAATCTCAACACTTTTATTCCTGTATTGTGCAATAGTATTTCTACCAAATAACCATCAATACTTTTATTCCTGTACTGCAAAATATTTTTTCAATCCAACAACCATCAGCACCTTTGACACACTTTTATTCTTGTGTCTTTGGATCTAGGGACGCTTGCACCTTTGACACTCTTTTATTCTTGCGTCTTTGGATCTAAGGACGCTTTTTTCATGGTTATTCTTTTGAGGGTTTCAAAATCTGGTGTTTGATCTATTTATACCCAAGATTACAAAGCATACATGCTTTCCCACTTAGGTTTTATCCAGCTTTACTCTACCTTGGGTTGTGGTGCATCTTGAAATAACAATCGGCAAAATCTGTCACATAATTTTCTCAAAGAGATACTAGTGTTATAATTTTTCAAAAAGTATAAATTTCATCTCTTTGGTGCATAATGTGATGCCGATTCTATTTTGTATAGGACTTCCAATGTATGAGATGAAAGTGCACATATAGCTATATGATGGTCTCATATTGTAAACAAACAATCTAAAGATGCAACTCATTCTAACACAAACTTAGTGGAATATGGGAAACACAATCAATTTCAAGGCTTCCAATGTCGGCCCTGTCTAAATACATTTAACTGGACTTCTCAAGATGGTACCATGCAGAATTTATTGACTCAGTTTTAATCAGACCGCCAATGTGATTCGCTCGAGCAAATCTTCAAAATTTGGGAGCGAATCATGTGTTTTGCACGAGACAATCACTATGATGAGCTCGAGCGAATAGAGGCGCGTGATGCCTATGTGGCATGCTTCCAATCTATTTTTTTATCCCCTCTTGCTCGGTCGGACACCTAAGCGAGCCACTTGGCGCAACACGCTTGACAATGTGAATTGTGTGCTTCCCGATCCATTTTTTTCTCCCAAGAAAGGGTGTTTTGCACACATGTATTTATGGCATGCACACCTGATCTAGTCGTGTGGCACCACACGCTTCACAATGTGGTTTGTGATTAGCATCCTGTGATGTGACTGTCTTGAAGTAATCATTGTGATTCACTCGAGATAATCAATGTAGGATTGAGATAATTATTGTGATTCACTCGAGCTAATCACACTCTCCTACAATTAAAACGAGGAGCCAATATTAGCACCCATGCTAAAAGGCGTGATAAAGATTTCATGGTTTGCAGAAACGAATATCCTTTGTTTCTAAGAAATGTGAAAACGGGGCTTCGAAAATTTATATATGTGTTTAGGGCTAACCTCTTGCTTATTGCACAGGGTTTTGTGGGCGTGGATTTGCCCTTGCGAACTGGCCTCTGATTACAGAAGCCCTCTCCAGAACGAAAACAGGCTTAATAACAGAAAAACATCAGCAAAACAGGTTAACGATGCTTGAAACTGGCAGAAACTGTTAAAGAAATCAAATCACTCTGTTGAAAAAAAAAACCAAGTGGAACACAAACGATATTGACAGTCGTAGATTAGTAAACACAGAAACCAAAAGCATGCGCAGGGCCAAATATGGCTCCGGACAAGAGCCATAACATGGTGTCCAGATGCATCAAATACTCCTTCCCTATTTTCTGCACCACACTCAAGGCACCCAAAAATCGATCCCACTGCGTCCGCATCGCCAAATCTGCTTGCCAATTCTGATTCTGCTTCTGCTCGTAAATTTCAATCCCACAACTTATGCTTGGCCATGCCCATATGCCTATCAATCTGCCAGCAAATGTCGTTAAATAACATCAACAATCGAGTCAAATAGGATCCAATCGCATGTCATTTCAGGCAGCAAATCGAATCAAATCAAATATAATATGATGAGCCAGCCCAGCACAGCGAATGTAACGGCTGATTAATCTTGACAGTAATAAACGTCTCGCTCAAAATGTAATTACACGTACGAAATTTTCTCCTCACGATAAAATTACTCCTTCCAAAAGTTATTGTTTACTAGGGGGTGTCCACTCGTTGCCCACTTAAAGGGAAAATAAAGTGACTGGCAGCGACATGAAAATGTTGCAAGAACAAGTCCATGTACGTGACAAACATACCACATGGCAATATGCTCGACAAGTCCATGTACATGACAAACTTTATTGGCAACATGCCAACAAGTCCATGTGCCTGACAAACTTTATTGCGCTTGATTTATACAATCTCAGTTGTACAGACTTGGTTAATTGTCAAAGTTCATGCTGACAGTGATCAACTACATTCACAGAATATTTTTGTTCATTAAGACATGGGTTGCAAAATATGAAAAGCTGATTATATACCAATTTTTTTCATCTGAACAGAAAGGCAAGGGATGAAGATGCAAGCATAGGGGACTTGGAAGCTCTCTACCAGATCAGGATGCATCCTGATAAGATCTGCCACTATGAGCTCTGCAGCATGATGAAGCTATGTTTGGTCGAAAAGCATGAGATACTGTTGCGTATTAAACGGGAGAAAATCACCTAAAGGAGAGCAAAAGGAATATTCCCCCCAAGATTCCTTTTTTTTCCCCAAAAAAAGAGGCTAAATTGAAGTTTAAAAAAAAGACATAAAATTGTATTCCCCTTCCCTCCCCCAAACAAAAAAAAAAGCCCCCTTTTCTTTGGGCGAAGATAGATAGACAGATAGATAGTATTTTAATGTCATGCCACTAGGCAGCATCCAACTGCACATGTGACCACACACCACACTACATTACTAAGTTAGGCCCTGCCTCCAACCACTTTACTTTGCGTCTGGGTGTGTGGTCTAGTGGTAACACACTAGTTCTTGTAACTAAAGATCTTGAGTTCAAGACCGCTCAGAATCACACTCTAAACTATTGGGTGTCAAAATCTTGACACTTTATCAACCAGTTAGAATTTTCTCCAAGCGTGTTTTTAGAGAGAGCTCCTGTTTTAAGAGAACGTAAGTTTTAACCAAAAATAGAAGTGTAGTAGTAACCGAAATTGTAGTATATTAAAAAATTGAAGATAAAATATTGATATTCACATGCAAAATCTATAGTATTTTTAAAATACTCAATTATGTGTAAAAGTGTAATGAGTGATCGAGCACAAAAAAACACGATTGGAGACAGTAGCGAAAAGGGGATACTGTGTTCAAAACGTGAAACCCATTTTGTATTCTGGAATACACTTGCTATTCCGGAATAGCGAAATGGGGAAAAAAATATCAAACTTTTCCATATTCTGGAATAGCGGAAGGAAAAAAAAAAGAACATTAATTTTCGGCATTTTCAATGACCTTGCGATTTTTTGTATCAATTATTTAAATGACCTTTTTTTGTGGGGATACAGGAACATGGTTCTAAATAATAAAGGGATTTCCTTTGTTTGTTTTATGGGGGACAAAGTTTACCAGATCATGGTCCAAAAAGAATGTGGAAAATGTATTCTGGAATACACTTTGTATTCCAGAATAGGATTTTATTTATAACGGGAGTGGGGGCGAGTTTTTTTTCGGCCCCCTCTAGTTTGATCCGGCGATAATCTTGCTCTGTGATCTAGTTCAGCTCCAGATTGGTGTTTTGAAAATCCTATGTAGCACTGGTTGCCTGGAGTAGGTTAGATTTCTTATCTACTATCTTAGATTTAGGGCAGGGACAGTTAGGTAAAGGCCTCGATGTACATATGGTGTCGGCTCTGGTGGTCCGACCACTATATGCTGGCTATGGCATGTGAAGTATGCTGGCTAAACTGGCTATGGCATTTGAGTATGCTGGCTATGCTACTCTTCAAATTTTCATAATGAACAAGAAGGACAGAAATGGAGAAAATGCCTCCATTAGGCTGCATAAGAGGGCAATGCGTCTGTGATAAAGATGGCAAGGTCGACCTTTTATCAAAGATGCCATACATCGAACCCCTTCTGCAAAAAGGCTCACTGCACAATTTTAGAGGCCGAAGTTGGCTCTACTCTGGTATAGGAATGACATAAATGGCTCTATTTCTGAAGGCTGCTTCTTCTTGTAGTAGATATGCAGTACAAAAAAAGGAGAATAAGATATGGGCCAAAAGGTAAACATCTATTTAGGCTTAGTAGTAGCACTGTCATTTCTTGCTTCCCAGAAAGGTCAGAAGTGGCCTAACTGCATTATGCAAGTAGGGTGGAGAGACCTATGCACAAATTAGCAAACTCGTCCTGATAAGGATAGTGGAGATGTATGGTTTAATAGCTACTCATGCAACCAAAATGGATAGGGGGATAGGCAGATTCATCTTTAAAAGCATGGATGGACAGAACAAAAATGATGAAGAACCTAGCATGAACATTGTTGCAGCAGAGGACCATCAAATGTCTTTAATAATGAGTCATCTAAAATATAAATAGGTAGAATGGTATTAGCAAAGGGAAATGTCCAGGAATGCTGGCAAAAGAAATCTATGGTCTTTGGGCTCCATAAAGAAAAGGCATAGCAATCAGGTTTGGTTAGAATAAGGGATAAGTCTTAGTGATTGTTTAAAGATATGGACCTTTAAGGCTCCCTCAACTGAGGACTTATACTTCTAAAGTGCAAAGTTCAGAAAGTTTGGTCTTGGAAAGGCAAATGTAATCTGAGACAGAATATGATTATATTAGCATCATGTTTGGAAGCAAACTGTTTGGGCAAAGGCATGTGGCAAGTTGTTAGCATGAGTAAACAACTTTATTTTGAAAATTTAATTCAAAACAGGGGCAAACTGTGGTGGAATTATGTCAAATGCTCACTGTCAATGAATTTTTTGCCATGTTTCTTCAATGTTTGCTTCACTTTTGGCCTTTTAAATGAGAATTAGAATAGAATAGAATAGTTTTTTTATCGTCTGATTCATGTTTTTATTACTGTGATAAATGTGCTATGTAGTTATGGAACAAGCAATAGTGATGGTTTATCACCAAGGCTACATAAATCGTATGAACTCTGTACAAAAGTGTCAATAATGCAATAATGTGCTCTCTTGGAATTTAGGAGATTATGACCATTGCGGCCTCTCTTGGTCTTTTTTGTGTTTATGCACGCATTCTTTCCAAAAAGAACGCAATATGAACCTGTGAATGATAAGAATGGATTCTTATTGCATGTAATCTCTGCTTGAGACAAAATGCGTGCATATCATCATTCCTGAGGGCTTGAGTACAGTCCTTGCGACTGCTAAACTATAGAAAACATGGCTAATATTGGATTATGCAATTTGAGTTGTAATTTATTCACATTAGGGTTGTGCATGTTTGTATTTCAAAATACACTAAAAGTGCAAGGTTCTATTCTGGAATAGCTTAAGAGTGCGCAATATTCTATTCCAGAATAGCATAAGAGTGCACGGGCAACCTCTCTAGGCAGATTTAGCATGCTCTGGTGATTTACTTCTTCATCACACCACAGAACTTTATGTTTGCTTCTTTTTCACACCTTGTGCTTTCTGTTTAATGTTCATAATCTAACATGTGATCACTCCTTGTACTTTCTGTTTAATGTTTGTAATTTAACCTATGATCTATTACAAATTCAACCTCTTTTTGTCATGTGTTCACAATAACTCAATGGAAAATATTTAAAAATATAGTTGAAATAGCATGTACTAAATCATAATCACCATAATGTTTTGAACTTAACCCCTAAAATTGCCATTTCAAGTGGTAGATATGTTGAAGCAGTGCTAAAAAAGAAATTTAGGGCTAAAATAGCATATATTAAATTGTAATCACCATGAATTTTTGGACTTAACCCATAAAATGGCCATTTCAAATAATTAATATGTTTTTTAGATAAGATAAGATAAGATAATCATTTTAACGTCCACGGAAGCCCATCCGGGCTTATGGGACCAAGTACATGGGGGATCGAAGTCCTGGACCGAAGTCCAAACAAGAACATGGGCCAAAGCCCTTAAACAAAAGCACAACGTGAGCAAAAGCACAATCACCATGGCCCGGATTAAAAACCACCTGGGAAAAAACCGTTACCAGGATGATTATGGCTGCTCACAAATCCAAAAATCCATGCTGTTGCAAAAAGCAACAAGCATACCTCCAAAAAACAAACCTTCACCAAACGCCCCCAAACCGTAACCTCTTCACAGCTGATTCTAAGTACTGGCGCGGACGCATGCATGCGCTAAATCTCCATCTTCACGCTGATCCACATGCATCTACATGCCCCGCCACATGCATCCATAAGGCTGAAGCTGAATCTGAATCGCATGCAATAGATCCGAGCGCCAAAACACCCGAGCTCAGGGAAGGCGGCGCCCAAGGAAAATCAGGGAAGTCGCTCAGAGGAGGTGCCTCCTCAAGCTCTCAAGCATGCTCTCAGGCGCTCATGCGCTCAGGCATGCTCAGGTACGGCGCCACCCTTCACTGCACCTCCCAGGCGCCCAGGCCGGCGCTCCGGCAGGCGCCAACAACGCCACCCTTCACTGCGTCGCCCAGGCGCCCAGGCAGGCGCTCAGGCGTCTTAAACAAGAGTGTTGCAACACTCCCGTTTAATATAAAACCTTGTTGAGAGAAAAAGCATTGCTGGCCTCCTCCGCTTTTGTGGTTGCCTATATTCATGAGACATACATGTTGGGTAGCAGAGGTGTTGATAGTTTGGATTACAGAAAGAGGGTTATCTTTTTCATCGTTTTGAAGCACAAAGCTTGCGCATTTAGATAGTTATGTACATAGCCGTGGTGGTGGAGGTATACAGGAGCTCTGATTATGCTGAATTTATTTGCTTGCTTGGATTAGCAGATGTATACAGGTGAAGGAGAATCAAAGTTCTTGCAGACTTGGTTTGTCGAAGACTGTTCCATTTGCAGCTACCATGAAACAGTAAAGCAAATCAATTTTATAAGTTTGGTAGAAGAGTTTAATAGCTCACACTGCTTTCCTGCTGTTTGTTTCTAGTTCATATATTGTGTTTTCACAGAATATTTTTGTTATCTATTTGAAAAAGGAGTATATTAATTGACTTGCGTATTGACTTCAAGCAATGGTTTGAGAATCATATGCTGATATGGAAAATGATATTTGATCCCATCACAGATTTGTGCAGATGATGGACAATTTAGAAGAGAGAATATATGCAAGAATATTCTAGAAATCAATGGCCATTTAAGGCTTCCTTGCAAAATTGCTAGGGGGACAACTTTTTTTTTGCAATGAGGTTAACATTGAGAGCATTCAACAAAATTTGATGAACAAAACTAGCAAAGTTTGTATTTAATGCTTCCTATGTCAAGACATCAGTCCCATGCTTCTAAGTTTCTTGCTCCTGAACTTCCGTTCACATATCTGGCATTTAAGAAATAAAAGATTCAGTATACACTCTATGTCAAGCACATAATGAAATATTTTATGTACTGAAGAACATGAAGTGAAGCCTCGCATATCACTAAGGACTTATGATCTTGATCTCGTCACTTAAATAGTTTAAAGAAAGACTACCCTTTATTTCTCTGCATAAAACACATGGCATATAACATTAACGAATGAATTCGTCATAAGAAATTCGTTTTTCCTCATTTGAAATTACATGAAATACTAAAAATTTTACTTTAGGAAAAGCAAATGTCGAAATTCAGTTACGAACAAGTAGCAATTACTTGAAAAAAAAGAGGTCCTTTAGTTAACATTAGCACATCGTTGCCCTGGAAGAAGTGTCTGAGTGGTTCTGATTGTCTTGTTGTCTGGTTCCACAGACCATATCCAAGAGAGCAATGCATTCTCTTACAAGATTCCTCATTGGCCATGACAAACTTAGTACAACTCAGTGTGTCGAACTTTATGATAGAGTGATCATGGCCTATGTGAATATGTAAAAAATGTACAAGTACCGAATACTAATTATGCTTCGACTTTAGACATATGAATGCACAAAGGCATCATAAGAAACTTATTACCAAAAATACCAACTTGAGACCATTTGATGGATTTCATTATTTCATACAAGATGGCAAAGTGCTTGGATTGCCAGCGGGTCACCTTGCAGAACAAGCATTTAGAACTTTTCTCATGAACTATGAATCATATTCATGAACGTTATTTAAATTACCTGGTTGTCACTGCCATTTGCAGCCTTCCATTCTATCTCTGTCTTCTTTTGCACCTCCATCTCATCTTTATAATTTCCTTGCTGTCTCAATTTATTCCCTCTCCTTTCGTTCTATTTTCTTTTCTTCTGATTTTTTACTTGTCTATTTTTTCAACCTCCTCTCTCCTAGCTTTCTCTAGTCCAAACCAACTATCACTAGTAGGTAATTAAATTGGGCATTCCTTTTCCCTGCCAATGTCAATTGAGACAAATGCATAAGTCAAACAAGGATAAATCTGAACTTGATAACAAAATAGTAGAAATCTCTTGGATATGGCTTGCACCAACTTCATAAGTTGCAACGATTAGGAGCATCATTAGAATTCTAACCCTTGAAATTTACAGATTACATCGATAAGTCTGAGCTTTTTCTTAATAAACTACTAAAAAGAAAATAGATTCCTCATTTCCAAACTAATAGGCCCTTTTGATTCATCACAGCAGCAGTATACAATGTGTGAAAAACTAGGGAGAGAGAGAGGGGATAGCCGACCATAGGAACAATATCGGACTACCCCGTAAAAAGAAATGTGCCAAGGCAAAATAAAAGGGTAACGGCGACAACTTCTCATCGGGATAAAAAACCCCGCCCTTTCGGGTTTTTGAGGAAAACCCTAATGAGAAATGGTCGCCAACAACCTTGAATGTGTTGCCTGGAGAACGGAGAGAAACGAGTTGATGGCGAACGCAAAATAGAGCACGACCCCAGCAAACGGCGAAAGCCTCCCCCGAATGTGTCTATGGAGAACCGAAGGAGAGGGGTGATGGCGAACAGAAATAGAGCAGGACCCCAGCAGACGGCGGAAAATGGCGGAATCCTGCAAGCAATACCAAAAAACTCCCAAAAAGAACACTCGTAAATGGTCAGAGAAAACAAACAGCACAAGTCGCACCAAGAAGGTCCGAAAATGAAACAGAGGAAAAAAGAACATAACAGAAAAAGATAGCATCACCCATAGGGTGGAAAAAGCGTCACCCAGCGAGTGGAGAACTATTATGTAAAAATATGCATCACCCTCGAGGTGGAAATAAACAGCATAAAGCATCACCCAGCGGGTGGAGAACCATTATGTAAAAATATGCATCATTGGAAATAAACAGCATCACCTGCAGGTGGAGAACAACACAGCAGGAGGGCGATGGAACAGAAACATCAGAATAGCAACACTCACAGGTGGAGAACAACAAAGAGGCATGAACAACAAAAAATACAAATGAAAAAGACTCATGCGCCACCGTCAGCAGGGCGGGAAGGGAGGGAAGCCACGAGAGGAGAAGAAGAGCTGCTGTGAGAAGACGTCGATAACCGAGCCAAAACAGAAATGGCCTAATATAGGCGCTCGTCCCTTCCCAGAATGGCGATCCGATGGCTCGGATCGATGGGAATCTTAATGTATTATTTAGAAAAAGTCTAATCTTAAGTACCATTATGAGAAAGCATCCAAAGATGAACAAAATATAATTATTAGATAATAGCTAGCATAGATTGCCATCATGTTGGTCAGCAACACATATGTCACAATTGCAGCTGCAATCAATATGAAGCTTTGCCCTCGTAGAAATAAAAGCTTTCCTGAAAATCTATGTTTGTTCATTATTGATTCAAACATTCGAATACCAACTTGTGCATATGGGTATTCCTCCACAAAATTCTCATATAGTTCAGCATGTACATTTCATGGAATAAATTACTACTCCTATGTTTTAATGTAGCCAAAATAGGTTTAGCTAAACTACCTTCAAATTGGGGCTAGAAGTTTCTAACACTTGGCTAAACTAAATGGTTTTTCTCCATCACAGTTTCTTGCTTTTGGCTAAACTTTCACAAAATGAAAAGGCAAATATTAACCATCATGCTACAGTAATTTAAAAAAAATCCAAGCATTTTGGCAAAGACATTGAATTTATTGTAAATACATAAATCAAGACATAAACATACATGAACATGTTCAAAAACCTTAAAAAAGGGACTACATTGTTCCTTTTCCTTTAATGCTTCAACCTTGTACTTGGAACAAGAAAGAAAGTGGAAAAAAAAAGAAAAATATAAACCCTATTTGAAATTTCTTAAAGTTAGTACATACATTGGTGTTGAATTTCGAGATAATCTATCCATTTTTCCAAGCCCACTCTATCTTAGGTTTAGCTAATCGATGTCCTGATGAATATCTTTGGAGGTAAAGGTTTGGCTATTCAACCTAAAAACTCACTTGGGCGGCAAAAAAATTGGGCTAAAATTTTCTTTTTTTGGGCATTTTTTCCATTTACTTTAGCCGTTTTTCTTGGCAAAACTGCTACAAAATAGCCATTTGGCTAATCTTGGCCGTTATTTTATTCCATGGTACATTTCCACAAAAAGAGTTAAATTAGAGAATACTATGCATGTACAAAATGCGAAGATTTCGATACATATGTATATTACAAAAGTACATATGATACAATATATATAAAGTATTAACTATAAAGACATGTGTACTTGTCCAATATACATGTTAACTATACATAGAATACATATCAAGTATACATAGAATACATGATGGTTTTGTAGAAACAAAATTACATGGCATCCATATGCTACTATAGTATACATGGCAAGAATGCCTAGTACATGAATGGACTCATGTAAGAAGAAAAGATGAGAGTGTACATTTAAAGGCTTTAGGTATATGCAAATCTCAATTTGTTAATGAAGCTATTAATGAGAAAAGTTTACATTCTACGTGTATAAGGCCATATATGGAGAAATATACCTATGGGTGTAAATTTGATAGTGTACCCCAAAAGCATTGTGCGGACACTTGCTTTAAGTGCTTTAGGTGCTTATTCCTCGATCAAAATTTAGAGTAACAAATTATGAGGTTGTTATTCCAGAAATAGCAATCCTCTTCCGAGGAGGAAGGGATCGATGACATGGATTGATTCTTTGGGCGCGAGATTGATTTCTTAGTTGATTCTACCGGATGGCGGGACTTCTTGGATGGCGGGAATTTGTATCAGTTCTTGCTATCATTCTTCAATTCCGGAATAAACTAGTTCATTTCAATTGCCTCTGAAAAAAACTGTAACTGCTCAAATTTAGGTGCTTTAGGTGCTTGGTGCTTTCGCGCATTTTGGGGTACCACTATCAAATTTACACCCCTATGTATGAGTCATCAATACTTATGTATTCAGCAAAAACTGAACCAATGTACTAACAGCTAGTTTACTAATATTTCCTGATGCATGCATCATATAGAGACTCCACACACCAAATTCTTATGGATCACACATGAAGTATATACACCAAAATTCTTTCAGAAAACAATGATAGCTGAGGTATATCAAGATACTGGATTGCCTCGCTTCTCTTGTTCACCATATTTAGAAGAAACTTTAGTGTGGTCAAGCCAAAATTCCAATGCATGAGGTCGTGCCAGGTGTGTCAAAACCACGTGTATTGATGGGAGGGGCAGTTTTTTACCTTTTCCATATGTATATTATGGGTCATAGGGATTTCTAGATATTATTCTAGTTATAAAACTGATGAAGATGACTGTTGGGGAAAAAGATGAACGTTGAGCGCCTAAAGAACGCCTAGCTACGGGTAGCACCTTCCAGCCCCAATGGATAAGGCTTTGCTTGAAGCTGTTCTCCAGGGGCTGGGAATTGCACACATCCCAGTGGAATTTCAGGATTCCATATTAGTCATTGAAAATTTGATTAGAGGAGCAATGGATTCGAACTCTAGGATAGGCTTTTGTAGATTTGGGCTTAACTCCTTCTTTTTGTGCATTCTGTGCTTTGACAGATCTGGGTCTTTAAGAGTGGCTGCTCACAATTCCCAGCCTTATCTTGGTCTTGGTAATAGATATGAGAGAAATCTGTTCATGATGAGTGCTCTCTTGGAAGTTGGGGTTGAACCGATATATCATTGGGCTGCCTTCTTCGATCTCCAGCCATCACAACACATCAGAGACTTAGATGTGGTGGTGTGGAGGTTCCTAGTTTCTAATTAGTTTAGAATTTTCTTGGGCCTCGTGTCAGATTTAGGGTGCCTGTCAAGTAGGGTCTTTTAGGATCTGTCTTCTGAGATTTTCGAGTGTACGGTGTATCAGTTTTTATGTCAATTCTGGATCTTCTTCTCGGGGGATGTGGAAAGCCATCATGAGCAGTTATCTCTGAATTGGGGGAAAGGAGCCGAAGCTACAGTCTGCATTCTGGTAACAGTTCTCCTTTGTTCTGAGTTAGCGGCTTTGCTCCGGTATACCTTCGTTGTATCCAATGGCAAGCATGAAATCCAAAGCTGGAAGTTCTAGACAGCAATGGAGCATAGAAGACGACGAGTGGACACAGATCTTTTGGTTGGAGGACAGACGGGATAAGGCATGGAGTGTTCTTAAGGAAATTTACACGGGTCTGAAAATAATCAGAGACCAACAGAGGGCAGCGGCATTCTGCATGGGTGTAAATGAGGAGATAGGGATTGTGGCATGCAAGGAGAAAATGAGGGCGATTAACAAGGACTATATGGATGGGAGGGCAAATGATAGAGACTGGGTGTGGAACACCTTCGATTTTGTGCAAGAAATGGACAATACTCTCTATAAGCTAATTACGGTGAAGCAAGGGCACACTGAGACAGATTGCTGCAGCCTAAAAAACAGTATCTTTAGAACCTTCATGGATGAACTGCTTTCGAAGGTCAAGAACCTTATAATTGTATGGGATGGGTTGAAGGATAGTTCAAATGCAAGCATTAGGCTTATCAAGGGGTGGGAAGAGGCAGAGGATCACGTTATTGAGAGACACCAGAAATCTTTCAAATCAGGGTTAGCCATGGACCAGTCTTTAGAGGGGATTTCCACGTCTTTGGAGGTTTATCAGCTTAGAAGGAAGAAGCAGGCCAAAACATGTGAAATCAAAGATTCAAACGGTTTCTTCAACCCGGCGGAGGTTAATTCCTGTGATTGTGGTAATTGCGAAGAGATCAAGCTCTCCAACCTGAACCTAACGAAAACGAAAATAGGAGAGAACAAGATCACCAACACCATCCCAGTCATCGGCAAGAACGACAAGGCGAAAGGTTTGATCTCTCCCCCATCCTATAAAAATGTTCTTTTAGGGGAGAATTCCACTAATCTGACTAACCCCGGGAGGAAGAAGGACGTGAGTGGAGAATTCATTGATTTGTTTGGTGTGCCAGACTCGTCTGCTACAGACATCTTCTCCAGGAAAGCTCTTTTGATTCATTTCCCGCGTAAATGCCTACTTAGGGAGAGATTAAGACCTGGATTACCAAATCCCAACACATTCCAATTATGTCGATCCTCAAGCTTGATAGCAAGACTTTCCAAATCGTGTGCAGGGACGAGGTATGTGTTGATTATATCCTGAAAAGGAAGCTGGACTCCATAGCCAACTCCCCTTTTTACATGATGAAATGGAGCCCAGTCTTTTTTCCGGGATCTGGGAGGGAGATTAGAACCTCTACTTGGATAATCTTTCCCAATCTCCCTCCAGCCTTTTGGACTCGGACCCATTTGCTGACTCTTTCTGAGGTTTTGGGGGAGGTTATAGACATTAACATCCCTCAAACAAACTACCCTTCCATGTGTATATCCAAGAAGATCAATTCGGAGATTTAAACAAGAGTCAAGGCTAACGAATTTATGGAAATTATCATCAATTACTCCAAATGGCCGGTTCCCGAGCAGGAGGTTAATGTGGCTCCCACCCAGAACTTCAAGCAGGTTTGGATCCCAAAGGATAACAGGAATAAAGAGAAGGAGGGGGATAAGGTTTCTAATGAGCCTGCTCATAATAATGATCAGAAGAATTTGGTGAACAACACGATTCTATCTAATATAGTTTACCAAGATTATCAGGAAAACCACCACAAAGACTTCCCAAGTGTGGAAATAAATGATAACATGGTCTTCTTAATAAAGAATATTAACATGTCAGTCAGAATTGACACAGAAGACCTCCTTATCAAGATGCCTGACCTCCCGGAATTCATGATCCAAAGACAAGAAGTGGATTTGATGGAAAAAATTGAGAAAATTCTGGATACTGAAGATAAGGGCTGGAATCTAGTTGATAAAAGGAAGGGCTGGCCCATGCAGAATTAGCCCAAGAAAGCAAACTATCCAAGCTTGTAAAGAGGTAGGTAAGTATAAATCTTAATGGATAGGAATATAGATTGTATTACCTGGAACCTTCAGGGCCTTAATAGCAGCATGAAAAGGGACAGATTAAAGGTTTGTCTTTCTTCCCTTAACCCAGATATTTTGTTCATCCAAGAACATAAGATTCATGATATTGATCATGAGGTCACCATTAGTAGAACTCTTCCTCCCAACTTCAGGGTTTGGTCTATCCCTGCGAATGAGTCTTCTGCAGGTATAGCTATTGCTTGGAACAATAATTTAAATTTGTCTAATACTTATATGATTAATGGGAGAGATGGTAGATGGCAGATTCTTTTATGTACTTGTTTTAGGACTAGGCTTGCTTTAGTCAATATATATGCTTTTAATAATCCAGGGGATAGAGTTGATATATGGAAAAAAGTTAAGAATAGTTTGGACAATCTAGAATTTGATGAATGTATCCTAGGGGGTGATTTAAATATGGTGACTAATAGTTTTATGAAGAACAAAAACTTTAGACCCCTGGGGAAGCAGGAGAAGGAAGCTTGGTCAGACCTTATTCGAGGGCATAATCTAACTCTGGCCAGGACCAAAGCTGATTCTTACAGCTGGACAGACAAAAGGGTGGATCCCACGTTATGTCTCCATGACATGTATTACTTATCCGAGAATTTATGGAATCGTAGTAATAGGGTAAACAATTTGGAGGGATATACCCTCTCGGATCATTTCCCTCAGCAGTTAAGAATTTTGGCCACCAATAACGTCAGAAAGAGGAAGACTTATTTTAAGCTCAATACTAGCCTCCTTGAGCACGAGGAGTTCATTGATAGGCTACAACAGGTTTTAGTCAACCATCCCAAGCCCAATGGCAATACAGGTTGGATGCATTGGTGGATCAAACTGTCCAAGGCCATTAAAAATTGGCTCAAGGAATGGGGGAAATCGGTGCACATTCAAAAAACTGTCCATCTCCAAGAATTGAGGAACAGACTTATCAATGCCCCAGAGGAGGACAAAGATGGGATTCGTGCATAAATTGAAAGGGAAGAGATTAGGATTGCTGAGGGATGGAGGCTTAAGGCTAAAATCAGGGAAATTAAGCATGATGAGAGAAGTAGCTCTAAGTTCTTTTTTGTCAAAGCAAAAGGTAGAGTCAAGTGGAATCACATATTTGAGATCAAAGTTGGAGATGAGGATATCTCGGATGAGGACCAAATAAAGATAGCTACTGCAAATCACTTTAAAAATATTATGGGTACAAACTAGGATAGCCAACAGGATGCCATGGATGGGTTCATTAATCTTCAGGCAAAGGTAAGCCCTGAGGATAATTCAAATGTTGAAAGGCCCTTCTCTACTGTTGAACTGTTTAATATAGCAAAAGATATGGAAAGGGGCAAAAGCCCAAGTCCAGATGGGCTTCCAGTTGAGTTCTTTATTAAAGCATGGCCAGTATAACGAGCCTGGCCAATGAATTTAGAGATCTTAAGTGCATGGATGCAGGGATTAATACTAGCCTTATCACGCTTATCCCTAAGATTGAGGTGTTGTCACTTTTTCGGATTACAGACCCATCTCCCTCTCCAATGTTGTCTACAAGCTTATTTCTGGAGCCATTGCTAGGAGATTGAAGTCAGTATTGGAAAGGATAATTAGCATCTCCCAAGCAGCCTATCTGAAAGATAGATTTATTCTTGATAATGTGGTTACAGCAATTCTTGGGCTGAATTGGACCAAGGATACTAATCAGGATATTGCTCTAATCAAGCTTGATATTACTAAAGCATTTGATTCTGTTAGCTGGATCTTCCTCTTCAAATGTTGTAGTGCCTTAGGGTTCTCCAATGAGGTAATTCTTCTCTTTAAAGCAATTCTATCTAATTCTAGATCTTCGGTTTTAATTAATGGGGTATGTGGACCTTTCTTCCCCCTGCTGAGGGGGGTTAAACAAGGATGTCCATTGGCTCCATTCCTCTTCCTTATTGTCATGGAGGCCCTCCACAGCAAATTGGAGGCAGCCAAAAGTACTAATATGATCTAAGGTCTTTCTCTCCCAGACAATGGGGGCTTGGATCAGATTTTGAACGAGCATTTTGCAGATGACATATTCCTGCTGGTATCAATGGATAACAGATCCTTCATCAACACTCAGGTCATATTGGAAGACTTCGGTGTAGCTTCTGGCTGTAAGATCAACCCTTTGAAATCCAAAATTGTAGCCAAAGACCAGGTAAAAGGAGAGCAAACGGCTGCTCTCATGGGCTGTAAGTATATTCTACCAACTACCTCTTCCAAAATTTTAGGTGTTCCCATGGCCTTAAAGGGTAGCCCTTCTGATATTTGGGTAGATATTATTGAAAAGTTTCAGAGAAAGGTGGATAGTCTAAACTCCAAATATATCTCTAAGCAGGGCAGAGCCATAATTGCTAATTTCTTGATTTCCTCCTCTCACGTATACCAGTCTTCAGTTATTCTGGCGCCCAAGAAAGTCTCATCCAAGCTCTAGAGCATTATAGGTAGATTTATTTCTAGTGGGCAGAATAAGAGGTGTTGGACTCCTGTGTCCATGAAGGAGTGTTGCAAGAATAAGAAGCTAGGTGGGCTTGGTGTCATCAAAATTGAGAAGCAGGGGGTGGCATTGGCTGCTAAATATTTCTTCAAAGCTGCCCGTGACAAGATCAACCACCCAATTTCTATTATTATTAGACACTATCTGGCAAGGTGCCACCCTTATGGCTGGAGAAATTTGAAGATGAGCCTCCCTCATGCTATATACTTCCCCTTTACTATCCCAAATTCCACATCAGGCCTCATTAAAAAGTGGATTAGAGCCTGGAATTTGGTCAAGGGGATGTTCACATGGAAGGAGGGGTTATCAATGGATCAGTCAATCTTTTGGAATCCAGCACTTCTTACTAATAATCCTTCCTTATGCCTTGCCTGCCACTTTCCAGAGCAGGCCAAACTACGGGGTACTAAGGGCATTCACCTCATCAGGGACATGTTTAATGAGCAGGGGATTATTTCTTTCAGGGATTCAAAAGTGTCTGGAGAGAATGGTAACTGTGAAGTTCTTTACAATAATGTCTGCACTATGCTGGCTCAAGGTAAGTGGGCTGATGGAGAAGATAACTGGAATCACAATGGGAATGTTGGGTTCACGGTCAAAGCAGCTTACAGATATCTTATGAAAGATCAAGGCATCACAATGCATAATAAGTGGCAGATTGGGAAAGATAGATGTATTAGGAACCTTAAATTCATGTGGTCCAGTCCTATCCCCCCTAAGGTTAAGTCTTTTATCTGGCAATTGTGGCATAAGGCTCTAGCCACTAATCAGAAAAGGTTTAGGCTTCACATGGCAGACTCAGACATATGCCCCAGATGCCTGGCACACAAGGAGGATGAGGATCACTTATTCAGAGAATGCATTTGGTCGGAGTGGATCCTCGAGCTGGCCTCTGCCTTTATGGGGGTGGCTCTAAACTCCATTAGCTCCATCGACTTCTTTATGCCAGATCAGCCTGGGGACTGGAGGATCTATATCATACTCTGGAGAATTTGGAAGGGCAGGAATAATTTTATCTTTAATTGTGAAATTACTCATCCGGAGGCTGTAATTAAGCAGATTGAATATGATATCAAATGGATTATAGCTGCAGGATAAATTCTCTTAAATTTCTCATACTCTTCTGGCTGACTTTGCAGGAATCATCTTTATGTTGGTACGGAAACTCAAATGGAAAAGGATCGACCCAAGAACAAATCAAGAGTGGATCAAAGTATTCGGGCCTCCAGACATTGAGGGACATGAAGAACCGTGCGGGTGTGGATGCTGTTGTGATCAAAATCCAGACGTCAGAAGAACCTTGCTTTATGATGCCAAGGATAACCGTAGAAGATTTAATATGGCAAAAGCCGAGGCTTGCTTATGTGCCTTCTGCACACTTTCGGCTATGGTCAGGGGTCGAGCCCGGGGGTTTCACCTACTATAAAGGTGATACGCCACGTGCATTAATGGGGTCAGCAAAAAACCCTCCGTATACGCCTTGTCCAACCTTCTAAACGCCCCTTCCCGTATACATATTACACTGGATTCTCCCCCAGAAAACCCCCTAGCCAAGCCCCTATCCGTATTTATACATACGGTTTAGGGTAAAAAAAAACCCACCCCTTTCACTCACATGGTATATACGCCTTAAACTATGTGACATCCCCGGGGGGTCGAGGTCGCAAATCTGCTAATTTTAACCTCAAGTCCTATTTTTAGAAAGATGATGTTTTATAAAAAACTGCTCTTCATATCTAATCTGGACTCTATTATCTACTTATATTTGCGAGAAACAAGGGTTACACTTCCCTATAAAAAGTAATTTTGTAATCTTTACTTTTATATAAATATATCCTCTAAGGCCTTCAATTAAAAAAATATTCTAGTTATAAAACTGTATAGAAAGGGGTCAAATTTGCCTATCAAAAATACGTATACTAGGGGTTTTCCGGCTACTCCATGCATGCAAGTGGCATGTCCCATATAAAGAACGTGGATCCCTCGGGCAGGGACGTGAGGTAGGAAGGTCCATACGAAGAAGCCAGACAAGGTCACCAACATGAAATGTAGGAGCACTCATGTGCTCGGAGAAGATGGTGCTGAATATCTGATTGTCAGGTCTCGGCATTAGGATTGACAGAGTCACCACTAGCGACACCAAGGGGCCAATGAGGATGTTGATCAGAGTTCAGAAAGAATGGATTCTGACCACTAGTGGAAGCGTGTACTGAGTTATTATAGGCAAACTCAACTGGTGGAAGATAATCGACCCAATCATCCTGCTAATAACTGATAAAGTGCCTCAAATATTGTTCCAGAGTCTGATTAGTACACTTCGCTTGTCCATTACTTTCTGGATGATGACCGGATATCAGTGAGAGGTCAATATGCAATAACTCCAAAAGCTGCTTCCAAAAACCTGCGACGAACTGGGGTCTACAATCACTAGTAATAGTGTCTGGCTGGTAATCCATGAAGTCTGACCACTTCACGAAGAAAAATATTAGATGTTCCTTTACTAATGCTGGTGACATAGTAGGGAATAAAATGAGCCATCTTAGAGAAGCGATCAACAACGACTATGATGACATCATGTCCTTGAGAGAGTGGCAGCTCTGGAATGAAGTTTACAGAAGTACTCTTTCAAGGTCCATCTGGAACAGGCAATGGCTGAAGAAGACCATGAGGAAGATGTCTCGAAGCCTTCGCTCGATAGTAGATATCACAGGATCAAACAAAAGCTTCGATAGAGCGACGAAGCCCAAGCCATCAATATTCTCGACTAATAAGTTCAAAAGTCTCGGCTACTGCAAAATGTCCAGTCATATGCGAGTCATGACAAGCTTGAAGAACCCGAAGTCGAGAAGCACCATGTGGAACATACAAAAGCCCATCGCATAATAGAAGTCCTTCTCGAATCTCAAAACGATCATAGTCTGACCGCATTTGCCGAAAAGATGATGTTGAGCCAAGATGTGAAAGTACATCTTGGGCCAATGGATGGGAGGGCAGAGATGCTCGAAGAGACTCCAACAATGATGTATCTTGAGGCCTCTTGAACAAAGTGGTGGCCATAAACTGGAAGCGATCAGGCCCAAGGATAACCTATGATTGCTGATCAAACACAGGATCACCGGGCTTGGGCTCAAGGTAGGAGCGTCAAGGCAAGGCATCAAGCTTTCCTTGGAGAGGTTCAAAACGATACTTGATCACGAAATTAATGCGGGATAATACTTGAGTATGCCATTGGGCATGGCGATGGTTGAGCACTCGAACAGACTAAAAATATTCCAGATTTCGATGATCCATGTAGACTGTGGCCTTATGAGGAGATCCTTCTAGAAACCATCTCTACTCCTTGAAAGAATCAACTATAGCCAACAGCTCCTTGCATAAACTGGATAGTTGATTTCGGCAGCCTAGAACTTTCATGGGTGATAGGCGATTGGATGTAGCTCATGGTCATCCCCCTCCTGTGACAGGATACTATCAATAGCAAAATCAAAAGCATCTGCTTCAACAACATATGGGCGCGAAGGATACATGAGCAAGAACTGGTGCCGTGGTAAAAGCACGCTCCAGAGTAACGAAAGCAGTTTCTGCTTCCACTTTCCATTTAAATGGTACATCCAAGGCCATAAGTCGTGTCAAAGGAAGAGTGATCTCTGAATATTCCCGAATAAAACACCAATAGAAGTTGACAAATCCAAGAAAACATTGAACATCTCGGACGAAAGAAGGTGTTTATCATTCCAAAACAGTGCTAACCTTTCGGGATCCATAGAGACTCCATGAGGAGTATATGATAGCCAAGAAACTCCACAGTATTCTGATCGAACTGACACTTTTCGAGTTTGGCATGTAACCTGTGCTTATGAAGCTTCTAGAGGACCTGTCAAACATGCCTCTCGTGCCGTTCAAGAGTCATAAAAATAAGAATATCATCCAAATAGATGATAACAAAAATGTTCAAGAACTCCCGGAAGACATCGTTGGCTATATGCTGGAATACTTTTGGACCATTAGTAAGCTCAAAGGGCATAACTGTGTACTTAAAATGGCCATATTGAGTATGGAATATTGTCTTCCACTCATCACCTTCTCGGATCCCGATGAGATTGTAGACATCCCAAAGAAATCTTCGTAAAATAGCGCACAACCTAGAGCCGCTCCAACGACTCTGGAATTAGTGGAAGCAGATAGCGATTCGGCACTGTGATCTTATTGAGGCCACAATAATCAATGGACGCAGAGAATCGTCCTTCTTTTTGACAAAGAATATGGATGCTTCAGCAGGGGAGAGAATGTCGAATGAAGCTAATAGGTAGATTCTCCTCAATATAATCTCACAAAATCCTCAACTCAACAGAAGATAGACTATAACCATATGGCGGCATTGTCTCGGGCCGAAAATCAATAGGAAAATTATATGGACGATGCTCTGGGAGCTTGCTGGCCTTGGCTTTGTCAAAAACATCAAAGAACTTGCCATATTTATCTGGAAGCATTGGAGCAGATTTCTCCAGTGCTGAGCTAGCCGAAGGATGAACTGGATTGCAAATATTAAACTTGGATCTTGCCTTCCAGATTTAATAAACTCGCGAAGAGAAATCTTCGAGATTCCAAGGGTGTGAAGAAGCCTCCACAGAAACAATGATTTGAATAGGAGCAGGATCAATAGGAGAGCAGGAGCAGGAGCAGGAATTGGAGCAAGAACTAGAGCTAGGACATCATCTAGAACATGGTCAGGATCTGGGGAATGAATTGAAGCGAGGACAAGAGTCGAATCAGGGCATGGAGCAAAAATAGGCAAATGAACTGGAACCAGGGCTAGAACCAACAAACCAAAAAGATCTAATAGCCAATCAATCTGTGAGTTATATAGCTCGAGCCAGGGTAGATCCAAGTACTGGCACATATGGGTTAGCGATAAGATTGAAGAAAATGTTATAAGAAGCTCCCTCGAACAAAATTTGAACAAGTACAGTACATTCTGTGATTCCGCCCGAGGAGATTGCACATCCATCAATCACACCAACATAACTGGGATGCTCAACCTTGCTTCTAGGGATGGCATGCTTAGTAGCAAACGCATATCCATAAAGCAAGCATTTGAACCACTATCAAGTCGCGGTAATGCTTCCAACCTCCCAAATGCTGATTCTAATGATACAGAGATAAAAAAATTCTTTACTAATCTTATGAGATGGAATATACACTTCATCACATGTTGGAGGAGTCTGAGAAATGGGGGCCAACCATCGAGAGACTCATATTACTCGGACCAGCCCTTGGATTTTTTTGACTAATTTGAGCACTACAAGGCATCCACAAGCAATATGGTCAGATCCTCCATAATAGAAGCAACGATTAACCTCTTTCCATCTCAGCCACTGACAAGGGGCCTCGAACTTCACGATCGATCTGCATGGGCATTGTACTATCTATCTTAGAGATGCAGGACGGAGCAAAGACTGATATACAAGTACTTTTAGGGAAAAAATTCTGACGGTGTCTTTCTTGTCTCAGCTCAACTATATGATTATCACAACGACCTGCGAATCTGATGGCTTCTTCTAGCATTTTAGGGTCTTCCATAGACAATAACATATTTTTGACGCCCTCACATAAGCCCCTCAAAAAACAATCTCGAAGCGTAACATCATCCCAGGTTGCCTGCTGTCGATCTTTGTCTCTAAAACATGCCTCGAGCTCAGTAGTAAGATCATCAATGTTCTGAAGCCCCTCTCTCCAGCAAAGGAACAAACCAACTGAGAGCTGGTCCTGTGAGAAGTGAACTCACCAATCCAACTTGTTCCCATTCTGTGAGATACCTATTAGGATGTAGCTGAATGACATGCCAAATCTAATTCAAAAAACTGCGAAGATTGGCCTAAGTGCTGTCAAACTTCTCTGGCAAACTAATCTTAAGCTCTAATGACCTCAATACAGAGATAAAACTAGACTTATGTGAAGCAACCCATTCTCTGAACTCTTTATTGTCTAACTGCAACTGCTGACATACTTGAACAAGCTGATGGACTTGTTGTAATAAGGTCGAAACCTCCTACATAGAGATGAAATCAGCAAATATGAACGAAACAAATGCTTTGCATTAGAGCAGGCAAGAACAATAAGGGATTCCGGTTCAAATTGTCATGAACCTACACGAAAACAAGGAAAATATACAAAGAATATGCAAAAAATAGGAAGAAATACACCAAGATTGGTAAAGAATCTGATATATGATGAAGAAACAAGAACACAAGGCCCAAAGACAAGCAAGAACACGAGACAGATGCTTAGAAAGCTCGAGACAGATGCTTAGAAGGCTCAAGACTGATGTTGAACCAGAATGGTTCGACAAGAAGGAGGTGCCTCTATGTATATCCAGGCCAACGCTCAGGATAGATCGTGTTAAGTGTCGCAAGTATGTAAGTTCTAAAATATTCTAAAACCTCTTGGAAATAACATCACATATGAAGATATGAGGAAAATGTTTGTAACAAATGTTGGCAGTGCATTTGGCAAAGGTGCGTGACTCACAGCTAGAAGTTGTAAGTTCAAACCTTGCCTTTTGCGACTATATTTTTTGCATTCGTGTGGTGCATCTTTTGTACATATGAGTAAAATATTCATATGGTATAAATACTTGTATGTTCGTCACAACAAGTATTGATAAGACTGAGTGTTTAGTAGTCAATTTATCATTCATTGGAAGAGACTTTTCTTACAAACTTTCTTTGATGTTTTCTACCACTGAATGCTTAATAATTGCTTCTGAAGGTTGCTCTTGTAACCTTTATCTTAAAAGAATCTAGAAGCAAATAAATAATTTTGATGATTAGGAGCCAATGATTGAGCCTCTTTTCTAACAAGATTGTTCACGCTCCTTATTTTTTTGGTAACATAATTGGAAGATTGGCTGCCCTTCTCAATTTCAGACCCATCAGTCCTTGCCAGCTTCTTTTTGCCTTTGCTAATTTTGAAATCATTAATCCGTGTCATCTATTCTTTGTCTTCCTTAGTTTCCTTACCATCACATGCCATGTTTGCCATCTCAGCTTCAGTTTTGAATCCATCGTGTTTTGCCATCTTCTTTTTCCACTTCTACTTTCGAAATCGTCATCCTATATTACCTTTGTCGTCTGCTTCTTCTTTCTGGTTCTTATACCCATTTGCCATCCTCTTTTTTCCTTTCCTAATTTTGAAATCATTACCTCATGCCATGTTTGTCGTCTGCTTCTCCTCTCTAGTTTCAATCTCGAACTAGGCATGTCTTTTCCAATTCTAATTTCAAACTGGCATGCAGTATTTATCGATGCTTCTCTTTTCCGGTTCTAAAATCATCAGTTTTCATACTATCCTAATCAAGAAAACCTCGAACAGATCTACCTGGCATTTCAAAAGAATCTAATCTGTGAAGAGAATTGTTTTTTTTTTTTTTTCCTTTTTATGTAAGTATATTGACATTTGACTTCGTTTGGTACTCACAATGCCATAAGATCACTTGGTTGAAATTTCTATATGGCATTGGAGATAGATATAACATATGTTTCAAGGTCTCCATTTTGACATGGAAAATAGATATAGTGGGAATCATGCTTGATGAGTTGGCAGTAAAACCCTCTAAAAATATTCACATCACATGGATTCAAGAAGGAAGAAAATGGAAACCTTGCCTATGTGGCAAAT
Organism: Isoetes taiwanensis; assembly: GCA_021234155.1. NCBI lineage: Eukaryota > Viridiplantae > Streptophyta > Lycopodiopsida > Isoetales > Isoetaceae > Isoetes > Isoetes taiwanensis. Next base: position 8,342,765 of record JAJEKV010000021.1, read on the forward strand.
AGATGGACACATGCTATGATTAATAAAAATTTGCCCATGTGGCAAAAACATAAAAAAGGTGAAGTATTAGACTTGCTTGTATTTCTAATTTAGGGTTTCAAGCCTTACCGTGAGCATGGCGGCCAATGTCTTTGATAACCTAGAATGCATACTAAACATCTACAATAGTCTATTATGCATCAATGGATGGATCCGACCCATCTACAAATTAGAGTTTCAGATCTGCAAATATCTGTGTTGCTTTCAATTTAAGGGAAAAGACACGAAATTTAGGGTTCTTGCTTACAATGCGACTGTAGTCGATTTGTGCCTCATGGGAAGAAAGATAGGTGAGTTTAATAAATCCAACGTTGCAAGAAAGAGTCTGCAGCAATGCACAAAACATACAAGGTTGCAATGGCAGTGTCATTATGATTTTGGCTGATTTGGCTGGCCAAGGCAAAGGAATATCTTATATAAATACCATTACCAAAGATTTGCAGATTAGTCCGGAGCCTATGAAAGATGGTGTAGACCAAAACAAACACAATCAGGTTTCAATAGGTTAAGAATATCTTGGATTCTAAGATCTGTTCACATTCTTTACCTTAGAAGTGTATTCTTATAATGATCGTATCTATTTCAATAAGAATTTAAGTTTTGAAGTTTGGACGGTAATTACTAGTTGAAAAGAGGTGCTGTATGCCTCAACTTTATCTGGTTCTATCTTCCAGGCCTAGTGCTATAATCTTAATGTATCTGACCGTAATTCTTGTGGCCTGAGCACTATCCTGTTTATTGCAGTCTTAATCCTTAATTATAAAGCCTGAGTAGACATAGGACTTATGTCTCTGCCTCATCCTTCACCTTCATCCAAATTTAAGTATAAAATCGTAATATCTGCATAATGTGCAAGCTGTTGAAGTCATTACCCATTCCTAGATAAATTCTTACTCAACAAGTGTCTGGAAACTACACTAATTGGATGGAAACATCACTTTACTGCAAATGTCATGTTCAATGTGTCATATTCACAGGATAATGTCATAAGCATAAGTTCAGACAGATTTAAAACTGGTTATCTCATATGTTGTCATTCTATGTTAGTATTACTTAGAACTACTTATTTGCTTCTTTAATCTGGAATAAATTAAATAATAACTCTGCTAAGGGATTATTTTTATCTACTATTGGTTCTAAGTGATTACTTGTGTGTGGTAAAGGGCGTGACGCTGGATAGATTCAATGCTTGCATGTTAGCAACTTTTGGCTTTACCCTTTTTAGGCTAATGTTCAAATGGTTTTGTTGCAGGTAACAGAGTCTATCCTTCCATCTCATTTATTCTCAGGAGACAAATATGGATGTGACTTCTACACTTTGGTGTTTTTTAAACTCTATTGAACAATTTGTAGCTGAAAATTGCTATCTATTTCGTTTCCTTCAAAAACATATGAGCTTTGTTGTTTACTTGCTCAAAGGGTTCTAGATGTACCCTGACTTTCAGTTTGTGGAGCCTTAATGGCTTAAACTTTGGCAAGGATATGCTCCCTCGATCTCGGCATCCCTCAAGCATCTCGGCAGAATGAATGCTTTCAGAGGAATGGGAGCCAGCCAAGGATCCAGTGTGTAGATGATCTATGATGCAATACCAGCTTCCCGACTGGCATTAAGTTCTTAGCTTTAGAGGACCTCTAGATCCCAAGATCTCAGTCCTCTAACAAATGAACCTAATCTAGTGTGTTTAGATTAGATATTTCTTAGTATTTCAGTTCATTGTGATGTTTATGGATTACTCTGTGCACACCTCTTGTGTATTGGAAAGGGGGGTAGAGACCCAGAGCCTTCTTAGTTGATGTTCCTAGATTAACCACATTAATTCCCAATTAATGCGGCCTGTGCATAAGAGCTTTCCTGCGCTGTGGGTGGAAGGGCCAGACCGGCTGACAAAGGGGAACTTGTCTGGTGGCAGTTGATCCCTTCGTTGTGTAAAGCCTACCGGGGAACATTGCGGACTAGGCCTAATACCTTATGCACTGCGTGTGGCTCTGGTATGGGCTCGACACCTCTTGGGTGGTGAGGCCACCTTCAATGGGGTTGAAGTTGTAGACAAGTAGTGGCTCTCTAGTCTGCATGTCATTAGCATGTATCCTCTAGAGGAGAGAGTGATCTCCTCTTGCCTCATCGGGACTGGAGAGATGCAACCCAGGAGTAGCCCCTGTGACGTCCCCTACTCGTATACGATGCCCGCACCGTATACAAACAGGAGTTCATCCCCCATACCAGCTCCATTGCTGATACATGGCCCTCCACATATCACTGTGACCGTCTGAAGTCCCCAGTGGGAAGAATGAAGGGGTCATTTTACCCTGTCTTTCTCAGGGCCTACCTAGCTGCGGAAGCGTAAACATACACGTCAGTAACATACATCACATGGCCACCTCGAAGGGTGGTATATCAACATCTGCATAGACAAAGATCAGCACAATACAAGTGGGGTCCTACCCAAGGCTCAGACACAGGGGTGGACTGACAAGCTTGGGTCTCCAGAGTTCGTTGCAGACGGAGTCATGACAATGGAATTGGCTGGCATAAGAACATAGCATTGGGTTGTCCACACCATCCGCCCCTCCTGTGCACACTTTGCAGAGTAGGTTGAAAAGTGTTGGAACCCGACTGTAGCCCGCCGGGTACATAGCCAAAGGGGCTACTCCTGGGTTACATCTCCCCAGGCCCGATGGGGCAGGTTGGGATCACTCCCACCCGAGGTCTACATGCTGACCCAAGGTGACTAGAGGGCCACTGCCCTTATTCGACTTAACCCACTGGAAGGTGAACCCCACCCCACGGGTGTCGAGCCCATGCCTTGCCCACACTTAGTGGCAAGCCATTAGACCTAGTCACTCTGATCCTTGGTAGGCCTTACACACCAGAGGGATCGGTCAGGGGTCCAACACGAACCTGGATTACGAGGCGGTCGGGTCCCTTCACCCACAACCAGGTGTGGTTCTTGTACACAGGCCGAATTCTAGTAATGCACTAAGAGGGACTAACTAGGAGCATCATCTACTAAGCTTTAAGTCTCTACCCCCCTTCCCAATACAATGAGTTCTTGAATTCATCCGGTCCATCATATCAACATAATAAATAATAAAGAACTAATCTATCTCATAGAGTTAGGTTCTTTAGTTAAGTCAATCTTGGGATCTACTTGGCTGCTCGGGGGGTGATCTAATAGGCTAAACCTACTGATTCAAGGCGGAGTAAGGTTCATGCTATTTGATCGACCAAATACCTGATCCCTGGTTCACTCCTCTTGATCCGAAGGCGTCCATGTCCTTGTTCTGCTTTGGGGATGCGGTCGGAGGAATGATCTGACTAGCTGGGGCGCACAGGCAGATCGTGGGAGTTGGAATTGACTCCTCGGTAGCGAATCCTGAGCTCGGAAGGTCCGTGGGCGAAAAAGGGGAATGTTAGGGTTTAATGCCTTATGTAGGCTATCAGTTAGGTTTAGGGTTGTCCATGACCCTTGGTCTACCTTTAATGGGTTAAAGGTCTAAAGGTGCGCGCATTGCTAAGTGTGCGCACCATTGCAAGTTGCCCCCTAGGGCGTCCTTGCTTGGGTATGCGTCGGCGTACACGTCGACTGGGCGGAATGGTACGGCGTGGCGGTGCAAAGATGCGGTATAACGTCTTGAGACCGTTATATCGTCTTTCGAACGCCACATTCTCCCCACCTTAAATTGATCTTTGTCCGCATCATGTTCTCCCCACCTTGGGATCTTCTTAACCTGCAATCAACCTCATGCATACGATATACCTATTATTACATTTATACACTTAATAGAATTACCTTAAGGTAATATTTACAGGACATTATTGAAGTATTATTCAATCAAATGCTTAATTATTCGCATGTTATTACAACGATTACTCAAATTTTATTATATCTACTATTATTCTTCGAGGTACTCTTTATTCCTTGCAACACTTTAGACAAAATTGTGTTGCAAGTCTTCGTAGTCTGACCTCCTAGCCCCCCGAGCTTCTATTGGCTCTGCAGGTCACACCACGTTAGTACCATATTTAATTATTTATAAAGTTTTGTTATATGGTGACCACCCCACCTATCTACATGGATGCATGGCTAATCTCCCCAGGGAAGAGGGTGATTCTTCCATTATGGCCGTGGAGACAGCGTCTATATGCCTATATGCCACTCATGCCTACACCTTTAGTTGCCCAGCGTGGAGGATAGGTCCTTCCCGTATATGGGGCGTGAAGGCCAGATTCCTCCTATCAAAACATATATGGGGCTAGAGGTGCTTTTCCTATCAATGCATTCCTTAATGACCTCCTTTTCTCGAGGTCGATCTTCTTCCGTGGAATGGAGCAGTAGACTTTCCAAGCGGCACCGGGTCATGCCTACATTGACATTACACCGCCCTAGAGATTACCGTAGTAATCTCATCATCGATTACAACGCATGCAACCCTTACCTCATAGGTTGCATCGTAGATTATACCTAACTAGGCAATTTGTTAATCTACACAAATCGACATGCATGAGCCGATTTCTTGAGGAGATGATTTTGCCGTCCCATTGCTCCATAAACTGTGGGTACTGTTTCTCCAGATCTCTTTTAAGTACCCATGTTGCGTCTTCCACCGGCAAGTGCTTCCACTTGACCAAGTATTGGAGGAACTCCGATCTCCTTGTTTTCTTGAATGCTTTATCAAGAATTAGCTGGAACTATTTCCAACTGCTCCTCTGTCATTTCCAACATCGTTGGGGTGTCGAGGATTTCATCACGGGTTGGGGTGTGCTTCCAAAGCAAACTCACGTGGAAGACTTTGTGGATCTTTAAGTGTGCTGGCAAGTCTAACCTGTAGGATTGGTTACCCACTCTCTTGATTATTTTGAATGGTCCAGCCCACCTTGGAGCAAGTTTCTTGCAATTCCCGATGCGGAGCTTCGCCTGCTTCACCTTGATCTTGAGCCACACATTGTCGCCAACTTCAAACTGCCTGACTGTTCGATGCTTGTCGGCGATGCTCTTTTGACGACTCCTTGCTGCTAGGAGATATCCCCGTACTTCTTCTACGAGCTGCTGATGTCGCCAAAGCATTTGTTGGGAGACCTCCACTTTTGACACGGGATTGTGCCAAGTGTCTGGAGTTAGGCATTGGTAGCCGTAGTTGATCATGAACGGCGACATTTGGGATGATTCTTGCTTGGTGCTATTGTACGCAAACTCCACCAAGTGAATAAATTCCTCCCACATACCTTGCTTGTTCGGACATAGTTTGAGCATGTCTTCCGTAATTCTATTGACACGCTTCCGTTTGCCCATCCGTCTCGTGGATGATAGGTCGTGCTCATGGATAGCTTCGTTCCAATCGTTGTGAAGAGATCCCGCCGAGAAGGCGCCGATGAACTTCGGATCTCTAGCCGGAGATAATTTCCCTTGGCATGCCATGAAGTCTGAAAATCTCTTTGGTGAAGAGTTTTGCCGTGTCCATAGCCGTGTCCGTGGTCCCGCAAAAAAAAAAAATGGGCCATCTTCGACAACTTGTCGACCACGACCATCAAAGCATCCTTACCTCTTATCTTTGTTCTTGGCAATCCCGTTATAAAATCCATACCGACGACCTCCCACTTAGCGTTTGGTACCGCTTAGTGGTTCCAAAGCACCGGAATTCGAAGTTGTTTCGCCTTCGTTTTGTCGGGCATAGCCGACACTCCTTGATGTGGCGAGCTATCTGTTTCTTCATTCCCGGCCAATAGTAGTTGCTACGCGACTTTGAAATATGTCTTCATGAATCTGCGTGGCCAGCTATTGGCTGTTGTTGTGGGTGTCGTGGAGGATCAACTTTCTTACTCCGGATGATTAAGACGCACAACTTGTTTTTATGGTATAGGAGGTTACCTTCCTTTTAAAGTTTTGAAGGTTTCCCTCTCCTTGTCCGTTCTCGCTTCCTTGGACAAGCTTGCCCATACTTCTTTGAAGTCCTCATCCGTTGGCAAGGTTTCTTCTATCTTTTTCCCGAAATCGCTGAAGAGCGTGGAGATTGCATTGCAGTGCACTCTGGTTGTCAGTGGATGCCTTGAAAGCGCATCTGCCACTACATTAAGCTTCCGGGTTTGTAGACTATCTCAAAGTCGTACTCCTCAAGAAATTCCATCCACCTTCTGCGCCTCAGTTGAGATGTGGTTGCGTGAATACGTATTGGAGGCTCTGGTGATCAGTGTCCAACTGGAATTTCCTCCCTAAGAGGTAATGCCTCCAGATTCTCAATGCCCTGACAACTGCTAGCAGCTCTTGATCATGCGTCGGGTAACGCGTTTCGGGGTCGTTCATTTTCCTTGAGTCGTACGCTATTACTCGCTCTTCTTGCATCGAAAGATTTTTGTGGCTATCTTGTTTGCATCCGTTGCCACCAACTTATCCTTCTCCCGGTGCGGCGGGGGTTAAGGCGGGCGGTTGTCAAGGCTTCCTTCAACAACTCAAATCCTGCTTGGGCCTTCTTGAGCCAATGGTCTGCCCAATTTTTGACTTTCTCCGCCTTTGTTAAGTCCGTCAGTGGGGCTGCTATCTTTGCGAAGTTCTTCACGAACTTCCTGTAATACCCTGCTAGGCCAAGGAAACTTCTGACCTCGTGGACGTTCTTTGGTGCCGGCCATTGGATTACTGCTTCAATCTTGGCGGGG